>BJKM01000112.1:329397-1039299 GCA_015082035.1 Chaenogobius annularis | reverse complement strand
GAGTAGAGTTGAGCCGTCTAGGAACTAATGGAAAAGCGGCATACAGTAAAACTCAGTCTATACCAGAGGAGGGTGAACTACAGCCAACTGTCAATAAAAAGGTAGATAAGTCCTCGATGAAAGTGTCAAAGCTCAGCTGATATTGTGCAATGGTCGCTGCAACAGCCTCATGCCTTTCCAGCGTTATGGGGGTATACTCAGTGGTAGAGCATTTGACTGCAGATCAAGAGGTCCCCGTTCAAATCCGGATGCTCCCTGTGAGGTTGATGTGCTTTGCTTAAACAGATTTTGTATTTCTTAAAAGACCTTCTGCATTCCTTTCAACTTCATCTTCATCAGGTCATGAGATGACATTGAAGACATAATTCTGCCCCTTTCCTTGCGTTGAATTTGCCCAGAGATTTTTGCGCTTAGTAACCCTCTATCACCTTCGATAGCTCAGTTGGTAGAGCAGAGATCTATACAGTGCCAGCCTGTAATCACAGGCTAGAATCCGACTCGAAGGATATCTTTCGATGCTTGCCTGGCCATAAACATTCCCAGGCCAGCCAAGCATGTTCTGGGTCTTCCCAAAGACTCTTCCTGGTGGGACATGCCCGTAAATCCTCCCCAGTTGAGGTGTCCAAGGAGACATCCTAAAGAGCCTCATCAGCTGGCTCTAACCAGACCTCAGGATACTTGAACTCCCTCCTCAAGCCGAATAGGGCAAGCCACCTTTATCCAGTTGAGAACTATGGCCTCCAATTTGGAGGTGCTGATTTTCATCCCAGCCTCTTCCCACTTCTCTGCAAACTGCCATAGTGCATGTTGCAGATCAGGGTTCGATTAAGCCAGCAAGACAACATCCTCTGCAAACAAACAGTGGAGCAAAGACCTGGCCATGAGGCACTCACATTCGAGCCCAATGCATGAGCTCCAATCTTATCCTTGCCTTAGACGTATTTAATAAAAGACACAGAGACATAGCATATACAGTATGATGTAAAAGTTCTGTTGTGCCAATGCCTGCGCTCCACCAAAAACGTAAGAATATACACAAGAGCAGAGGTGAGTTGGCTACAGGTACATCTTGAATATTTGGAACTAAAGGACAGTTAAAACGTTCCTGATTACTTTTGCTTTTCACATAGAAGTCAATCTACCACAATTTACACATCCTCTGTCAGCGTTGTCTCTAAGTATCCAAAAGATATACCCATCCATCATCCATGAGAAGGAACAGAAAAACTGGACACAGAAAGTACAACACCCAATGAAGTGACTCCATGTTAGGGAACTAAATGTTGAAACTCGGTGGACAAAAAGCACACAATACCCAGAAAATGTCCAACATTACATTCACGGCAGATGCATATGTACTCAAAGTGAATACTGTTGGACCACACGTAGAGCCCCTGAAGGTTTCCATGCACCACAGTCATTCAACTCCGTAGCAGCATGTGCTGTGTGATTGGAAAGGACATTCTTTAGAAATGAAAATAAATATTTTTTTCAAAAAAAAGTCACAGGGAATTACCCAGTAAATGGCCAACATTACATTAATGCTTTCGAAACAGGGGGATTAGCTCAAATGGTAGAGCGCTCGCTTAGCATGTGAGAGGTAGCGGGATCAACGCCCGCATCCTCCAGCTGTCTTTAGCATGTTGAACCTAAGGACCACTAGTGTGCCCTTTTCCATTAGTACCTACTTGACTCAACTTGGCCCAGCCCTGCTTGAGCACATTTCCATTTGGTGCTACCGCCTCAGACGAGGTACTTTTTTAGTATCCTTCTTCTGAAGCAGCAGAAGTAGACAGAAGTTAGACAACACTGCTGTGTCCTCTCTAAACAAGCTGCGCCTTACACGAGTTTGGAAGCATAAGAATAATAAACAAAAGGTGTGCTAAAGCTAGCGCAGCTAGCATCAGCTGTTATCTCCAGACAAGAATAAAGCCACTAACGTCACGACGAAAGTAAACAAGCGGAGCCCTTATACTTTAGATGCACTGTTTTTTAGAATGTGTTGCAGTAGTGCAGACAAAAGCTTTTAATGCACAGAAACTTGAGGATAAACTGTACTGGAAGTGAGTTTATTATAGCTGTATTTGCTGCAGCGTCACCAACTCTTCCAGTGTGGCTATTAACAAACTCATGTGAAGGTCTACTTTAGCTTAATGTTTTATTTTGGTAAGAATGCTTCATACTGGATTAATATCAATGCTTTGTGGACTGGGCTTCATTGAATTACGAAGGAAAATGCAACAAGGACATGGATAAGAACGCTGTAGTTTAAATTTAGCTTCACAAGAGGTGAGTAAAGGTTTATTTGTTCTATTCGCTATTCTTCGTTTTTGTATCCTTCCTCTGTGTCCTGTCCGTCAAGCAGATATCGTTTGGAGCTGTTTCCATGCCCAGTTTCACACAGCACCACTGAGCACCAGTTGTAAGTGCAGCCGGGTTGAGGGACCACGAGCACAGATCTGAGTAGAGTAGTTGAGCCGTCTAGGAACTAATGGAAAAGCGGCATACGGTAAAAACTCAGTCTATACCAGAGAGGGTGAACTACAGCCAACTGTCAATAAAAAAGGTAGATAAGTCCTCGATGAAAGTGTCAAAGCTCAGCTGATTTGTGCAATGGTCGCTGCAACAGCCTCATGCCTTTCTAGCGTTATGGGGGTATAGCTCAGTGGTAGAGCATTTGACTGCAGATCAAGAGGTCCCCGGTTCAAATCCGGATGCTCCCTGTGAGGTTGATGTACTTTGCTTAAACAGATTTTGTATTTCTTAAAAGACCTTCTGCATTCCTTTCAACTTCATCTTCATCAGGTCATGAAGATGACATTGAAGACATAATTCTGCCCCTTTCCTTGTGTTGAATTTGCCCAGAGATTTTTGCGCTTAGTAACCCTCTATCACCTTCGATAGCTCGGTTGGTAGAGCAGAGATCTATACAGTGCCAGCCTGTAATCACAGGCTAGAATCCGACTCGAAGGATATCTTTCGATGCTTGCCTGGCCATAACATTCCCAGGCCAGCCAATTATGTTCTGGGTCTTCCCAAAGACTCTTCCTGGTGGGACATGCCCGTAAATCCTCCCCGTAATCCTCCCAGTGAGGTGTCCAGGAGACATCCCAGACAGCCTCATCAGCTGGCTCTAGACCAGACCTCAGGATACTTGAACTCCCTCCTCAAGCCGAATAGGGCAAGCCACCTTTATCCAGTTGAGAACTATGGCCTCCAATTTGGAGGTGCTGATTTTCATCCCAGCCTCTTCCCACTTCTCTGCAAACTGCCATAGTGCATGTTGCAGATCAGGGTTCGATTAAGCCAGCAAGACAACATCCTCTGCAAACAACAGTGGAGCAAAGACCTGGCCATGAGGCACTCACATTCGAGCCCAATGCATGAGCTCCAATCTTATCCTTGCCTTAGACGTATTTAATAAAAGACATAGGTGTGCAGAGACATAGCATATACAGTATGATGTAAAAGTTCTGTTGTGCCAATGCCTGCGCTCCACCAAAAACGTAAGAATATACACAAGAGCAGAGGTGAGTTGGCTACAGGTACATCTTGAATATTTGGAACTAAAGGACAGTTAAAACGTTCCTGATTACTTTTGCTTTTCACATAGAAGTCAATCTACCACAATTTACACATCCTCTGTCAGCGTTGTCTCTAAGTATCCAAAAGATATACCCATCCATCATCCATGAGAAGGAACAGAAAAACTGGACACAGAAAGTACAACACCCAATGAAGTGACTCCATGTTAGGGAACTAAATGTTGAACTCGGTGGACAAAAAAGCACAATACCCAGAAAATGTCCAACATTACATTCACGGCAGATGCATATGTTCTCAAAGTGAATACTGTTGGACCACACGTAGAGCCCCTGAAGGTTTCCATGCACCACAGTCATTCAACTCCGTAGCAGCATGTGCTGTGTGATTGGAAAGGACAGTCTTTAGAAAAGTAAATAAATATTTTTTTCAAAAAAGGTCACAGGGAATACCCAGTAAACGGCCAACATTACATTAATGCTTTCAAAACAGGGGATTAGCTCAAATGGTAGAGCGCTCGCTTAGCATGTGAGAGTAGCGGGATCAATGCCCGCATCCTCCAGCTGCCTTTAGCATGTTGAACCTAAGGACCACTAGTGTGCCCTTTTCCATTAGTACCTACTTGACTCAACTTGGCTCAGCCCTGCTTGAGCACATTTCCATTTGGTGCTACCGCCTCAGACGAGGTACTTTTTTTAGTATCCTTCTTCTGAAGCAGCAGAAGTAGACAGAAGTAGACGGAACACTGCTGTGTCCTCTCTAAACAAGCTGCGCCTTACACGAGTTTGGAAGCATAAGAATAATAAACAAAAGGTGTGCTAAAGCTAGCGCAGCTAGCATCAGCTGTTATCTCCAGACAAGAATAAAGCCACTAACGTCACGACGACAAAGTAAACAAGCGGAGCCCTTATACTTTAGATGCACTGTTTTTTAGGATGTGTTGCAGTAGTGCAGACAAAAGCTTTTTAATGCACAGAAACTTGAGGATAAACTGTACTGGAAGTGGGTTTATTATAGCTGTATTCTGCAGCAGCGTCACCAACTCTTCCAGTGTGGCTATTAACAAACTCACGTGAAGGTCTACTTTAGCTTAATGTTTTATTTTGGTAAAGAATGCTTCATACTGGATTAATATCAATGCTTTGTGGACTGGCTTCATTGAATTACGAAGGAAAATGCAACAAGGACATGGATAAGAACGCTGTAGTTTAAATTTAGCTTCACAAGAGGTGAGTAAAGGTTTATTTGTTCTATTCGCTATTCTTCGTTTTTGTATCCTTCCTCTGTGTCCTGTCCGTCAAGCAGATATCATTTGGAGCTGTTTCCATGCCCAGTTTCACACAGCACCACTGAGCACCAGTTGTAATGTAAGTGCAGCCGGGGTTGAGCGGGGACACGAGCACAGATCTGAGTAGAGTAGAGTTGAGCCGTCTAGGAACTAATGGAAAAACGGCATACGGTAAAACTCAGTCTATACCAGAGTCTATCTGTGTTCTCAAGCGCTCATGGAGTGTTGTGAGTTTCTTTAGCCAGTATGCTTGAATCATGTCAGGGCCCGGTGCTGTCCAGTGTTTCATACCTGAGACTCTATCTTGGATGTCTGCCACTGCGATGGTAACTGGGTTCTGTTCATAGAGGTTACTGTGCATCGCTTTTATGTGTTGCCTCTTTTTCCCGTATATTTTTCCTGTGCCTTTCAGTTTCCAGCCTTGGTTGGTCTGCTCTACTGTTATTACCCTGTCATTGAGTGTACACTTTCGTGGGTTGAGTTGCCAACAGCCGGTTTATTTGTCTGGCTTCATTGTCTCTTGTGTGCCTCTTTAGGCGGCTGGCCAAGGCTTGGAGGCTTTGTATGGCAGTTTCGAGTGCTTCTTGTTGTACTTCTTTGGTACTTGATTTTTCATCGCACCTCTGTTGGCTCACTTCTTTCCACGCTTGCTTGATTTTAGCCTCTAACCTTCGTTTCCATGGTGGGTATTGTTTTTCATGGCTCCCATGGTTGCTCTTATAGGCAAGCATATCTAGGATCACTGCTGCTGAGGTATATATCAGCTATTTGGGCTCAGTGAAAGTTGTGGTAGGAATCGCACTCAAAGCTGCGTTCACATCGTCCAGGAGACTTTCTGATGGCATTTCACTTGGCTGTTGTAAGGGATGTCGGGGTTGTCTTGCATTCATTCTCGCCATGATTTTATCTTTCAGGTCAGTCACTGCCTCGTTCAGCGTGATGGCACTTATTGGGGCTTCGTACCCAATATCTGGTTGTACTCTCTCGCTCGAATCCACGGCAGCAGCCTCGCTCGTTCCGAGCACCAGCTTTGCCGGCAGCCACGCCAACGGCAGCCACACTCACGCCAATCCACCTGCGGCAACTGTGCCAACGGCAGCCGCGCTCACGCCGATCCACGGCGGCAACCGTGCCAACGGCAGCCACGCTTACGCCCCAATCCACGGCAGGCGGCCACGCTCGCTCCGATCCACGGCAGAATGTTAAGGGGGTCAGATTAGAGCTCAAAGAGCAGAAAAAAACGAAAACGAAAGGTTTCGAGCTTCCCCACATCATCATGGGTTGGAATTTTCATTACTCGTCATTCACCATCCCGTCGGGCTTTCCCAGTCACTCCCCATAGACTTCCATTCATTTTAGCTTTCCATACTTGAGTACAGGTCAATACCAGGATCGTTTTGAGTGTTTTTTGAGGACATGCAGCAATTTGCACTGCTTTTGTCAGCAATGAATGAATGGGTGATGGTTGACTAGTTTCTCATGGCTAGAGTAAGTATGCAGTAGGCTTTTTTGCTGGTTATTGCCAGGAGCAACAGGGTGATTGCCACGGAAATTGCCACAAGCGAAGTGGTCATGATCCCCATGTGAATTGCTTGGGCTTCACCCATTTACAATAATGTTCGATGACGTTCTGCCATTCTGTGACGTTCTGGCCTAATTATAAATACCTGAACTCTGGACTCAATTGGTCGCTGAGTAGGATAAGCAAGCATCCTACCGGTTTGTGTAATCACTGTCAAGAACAAGAAACTGTTGAGCATAAGCTGTTTCACTGTGCAGCATATGAAAGAGAAAGAACTGAATTGGCTTTATGGTTTCAAAATAATAGGCAGGAATTCAATCTGCGGAATGTTTCTACAATCCAGGCACAGGGATCGTGTAAGGCTATAGTTACTTACTTATATAACACAGGGTTAAATTGGAAGATTATAAAGTTAGGTGCCTCGTTGTAGTGTTACACTACAACCGCTGATTTCCTGTCCACGCTCAACTGCCGGGTGCCATAGAGGGCAGCAACAACAACGTAAGTGACTCCAAGAGTCACAACTACAGTGGGTGGCGGTGATGTGGCACTATGAATGCCAGCTGCCATGGAACACCAAAGAAGAGGCATGCGCCTTTGCAGATGGCCTCGAAGCACCAACAACTAAAGAATGGGGTCTAATGAATAAAGTCTAAAGAATGGCGGTAATGTAGCATTATGGATACCAACCGCCATAAAACACCACCAAAGAAAGAAAACTTTATTCTAAAGTAGTTCTCTACTTTAGGATCTTCTTTATTCTGGAGAGAGAAGGAGAGAGAAGGAGAGAGAGAAAGACAGAGAAACCGTAACGTGAGGTCAGGATTCAGTGTCATAAAAGCCAAGACTAGAACGTCACTTTAGATACCCTCCTTTCCATTAAGTCCTCTCATTCATAGCGTCTTTGTAGTGTTACATTACAACCTCCTTTTAGGGCCATAAAACACCACCGAGAATGAAGAATGAAGTAAAGAATAAAGTCTAAAGAATAAAGTCTAAAACACCACCAAAGAAGAAGAAAATAAAGAATGAAGTCTAAAGTCTAAAGAAAAAAGTCTAAAGTGTAAAGAATGAAGTCTAAAGAATAACACTATGGATACCAGCCAAAATAAAACACCAAGAATGAAGAATGAAGTCTAAAGAATAAAGTCTAAAGAATAAAGTCTAAAGAACAAAGTCTAAAGAATAAAGTCTAAAGAATAAAGTCTAAAGAATAAAGTCTAAAGAATAAAGTCTAAAGAATAAAGAATAAAGTCTAAAGAATAAAGTCTAAAGAATAAAGTCTAAAGAATAAAGTCTAAAGAATAAAGTCTATAGAATTGAGTCTGAAGAATAAAGTCTATAGAATAAAGTTTAAAGAATAAAGTTTAAAGAATAAAGTAAAGAATAAAGTCTAAAGAATAGAGTCTAAAGAATGGACGGTAATGTAACACTATGGATACCAACCGCCATAAAACACCACCAAAGAAGAAGAACCCCCTTTTTGTATTATGGTTTCCGTTGATCTCTTGTCCACACTCAATCCAGTAGGTGGCGGTAAAGGCACCTTTTCAGTTGGCTGCCAACCAGCATTACAGTAACACAACAACAACGACGAGTTGAGTTCTGTTGACTTCAGTCGCGTGGGTTCATCTGTCGTGAAAAGTCTGCTTCAGTTGTTTTTCCTGCTTTTGTGAGCAGCGGAGTCTGTCTCACAAATCAAGGGTCTTCACCGACCAATCAAGGTAAGAAACTCTTTTCTTTGGACACTGACTCGGTTCATTGTAGGGTATATTTTCAGCCAAAATGAGCTTTCTGGTCATATTTTTAAAAGAGTTAGTGTTTTGGGTACAGCGCAGTGGCAGAGCATTTGAATTTTCCAAGAAGAAAAAATGTCCCCATGCAAAAGCCATGAGAGATTTGGCAATTTTCCCATTGGGATAACATGGGAGATTTCTGTTCATCATAGGAAATATGACATGCGTCTCAATGGCTTTTTTTTCCACATGTGCGGAAAAAAATAACAAATTAGAAAAAACTATTTTTGAAATAAAAAATAGTTTTAAATAACATAAAAAAAATAGTTTTAAATAACATTTTATTTCACTCTGTAAGGGGCGCTATCATGCTCATTTATATTATTATTATTATTATTATTATTATCAATTATATTAAATAGTAATTTTCCTAATTTAAAAAGCAAAGCAGACTCTGCTCATGGGGAACAAGAGCTCAACTGCTTCAGTCTGGATTTAACTGGTAGTTAAAACAAGACGTTGAGAACATTTTTTACACCATTTTTTTTTTTTGCACTGAATTATATATTGTACTATATCTGAACAAACTCAATATAAAAATGTATTTTTATACACTGAATTTTAAAACAGTACAAACTGAATATTAAAGCATTGTATTATTTCCCACTGATTGTAAAACATTATTTTAATTCAGATTTTTTTTTCTTTTTTTTTTTTTCTTTACATTATATTCATATTCAATGAATATTTTTACTTGATTGGATATGAAAAACATTTTGTTCACATAATTCAAATGCAAAAAATGCAATTACATAAATTCAGTGTAAAATAAAAACTTTGGTAATAAACACACAAAATAACAAACTGTGAAGGTTGTTGTATTTGTTGTTGTTGATGATGTTGTGTTATTTTTAATGGCGGTTGGCTGCCGGTAACTGTAGTTGTACATGATCAAAGTATGTGTTTTACGCTATCCTCTATGATAAAAATTTAAAAAAGAGAGAAAGAGAGAGATGAGTGAGACTTGTTTCTCTTTATATCAATGTCCTATTGGCCCCCAAAAGCCCATATCGGTCAGGCCCTAATCAATACGACGAAACAATCCCTTTTAGGGCAGTACAATTATTAATATTTGTAAATAATAATGTTAAATGTGTTTTTATAAATGACTTGTATTTATGAGGAGAACAAAATGCCTCTTGGCTTGTTCTTTTTTTCTTTTGGATTGTAAGTGTTCCCAATTGTTCCGATGAATCATCGCAGCCCTGATGTTGGTTAAGGTCCTGGTTTAGTCCCATCGTTATCCACATTATTCTGCATTTCTGGAGCTACGGCTTGTTCAGTCCTGGTTTAGGTCTCCAGTCAAAGTTTCCTCTCTGTGCAGGTCCTGATTTTAGTCCTTTTTGTTTTAGTGCGGGTTTAGGTCTTGGTCTTTCTAGTCTAATATTCCCTTTTGTACTGGTTCTAGTTTTAGTTCTGACTTTTTTCCTTGATTTGGTTTTAGTCCTGGTCTTTTATATAGGTCCAAGTTTAGTTCAGGGTTTAGGCCCAGTTTTTGTGTGTTGTCTGTGAACGTCTGATGATATTTATTGCAATATTGTGGGGAGGCTGATGGTATTGTCGAAGGGCCCACGGAAATTAGGTTTTGTTTACAATAATAAGTGTAATAGCCGTACTATTCCGTCATTCTTATTCATTGTTCAGTGATTCGTTTGTGAGTTACTGTATGTGAAGAACTACACTGTGAACAGCCTGTTGAATAAGGAATTTTAAAAATTTATGTAATTTTTATTGTATTACAAATGTACGGTTTTAACACGTTCTTGTTCTGTGAAGTACTTTGATTAAGGCCCTACTTTGTGTTGTGCTCTCAAAATACATTTCATAAATACGAATGTGAAGGTGTGGACTTTTATGCTACTTAAAAACATACTTCAGACAGCAATACGTTCTTAAGCTTTATTTTGTGGTCCGAACAGACAGAAGACTATGCTAAGGCATTGCCTTAGCCTTGCCGTGCCCTCCCCAGAATACACTTCTGGTTGTATTTATACATTTTACCTATCTACATCACACTGCCCTTATTACATATATGTCTCTGTTCAAGTAACAGTTCTAAATGCTAATGCTAATCAATGCTAAATCAATCAAGGTTCAAGTATATCACATAAATCAAACACTATATTGTAAATTTGTTTTTCATAACAGAAGTAAGTAAATTACAGTTATACTTGTCGTTTTACTCCTCTTAGTAAAACGACAAGTATAATGTCAAGTGTCGTTTTACTCCTCTTAGTGCTCTTTGTGTCATACCGGCAACTGGCAGCTAGCTTTAGTTTTCTCACAACCTGTTGTACTGATCATGTTGAAGTAATCATGTTGTGTTGTTTGCAGGCTGTCCAAGGTCATTTTCAATATTTGCAGGGTGTAGGTCGGATATACCCCCACACATACCCCCACACATACCCCCACAAATAATTGTAATTAGCATTATGAAAAGCCCCAAATCACAGAAAAATCACACCGAAAACTAATAAAAATTATGCAGTTAAGTTTATACTAAGATTTTTGTCAACATTAGAAAACACGTGGATCCCTGTTTGTGTATTCTGGTGCTCTGTAACTTGTGCTGTTGTGAAACAGTGGAGCGCTTTTGCCCTGAAGTTTACAGTCGGGACTTTTGGCGAATTGGTAATTTTTGTCAAATAAGAGGTCACGGTGATTTAATAGATCCATAAGTACCAATATGGTTATATTCCTATGTCGTGGTCTTTGTTTCAGACATGTTTTCAGCAGTTTTCATGTCATAAACAAACCCCTGAGATGGAGTCATTGGCCTTTTTTCCCCACATTTTTTTTTCCTTCTTTCTTTATAAAAACATTGTCCAAAAAAATAAATAAATAATAGAGCCAGGGTTTCTCAGGAGAGTTGTCTTCTGGTCGATGTTGGCTAATGTTGCAAGGCTGGTTTTCTGCCTAGAGACAACAGGGGGCAACGACAAACACTTGAAACACACCGAAAATACATATTTAACCATCACAGGGACTTATAATAAGGGACTTAATAATAAGGTGAAAATGTTAGTTCTGCTTTAATGAACCTGTTTAAACCTGCTGAACACCACACTAACTGTTTTTATAGTGACCTGTGTGTGACCTTTAGTGGTCCCCACAACCTTTACTGCTGCTCAGTGCACTAGTGTTATTATTACAGTAGAACTTAACAAAACTCTTGTTCTGTAACTCTATGTAGTATTTTGTGTTGATGATTGGTGATGACTCAACAGACTTGTTTTTTCTGTTTAGGTTTATTTAAAGGAGTGAAATATTTCAATTCAATTTATTTTGTAACGCCCAAAATCCCAACAGCGGTTGTCGAAGGGCGACAGTGAAAAACAGATTCAACAATGTTCATGGGGACTTGGCAATGTCTCGGCATCCCGTGTCTATCGGAAAATTGGGAGGACCAAAACTGTGTGACAACAACAACAAAAAGTTTTTTCAATTGAGTGAAAGATCACAGTATGGTACAACTCATAGAACCGAACCAGAACATAACCAGATTATGGAGTTGCAGACGATGATAGTGGGGCAAAATCAGGAATAGTGAACTTTTTGCTGAAAGATGGAGTAACTCAATGAAACATCGCTACTCAGAGGACCAGAAATTATTGGACTATTTGATCTAGCTAATTATTGGATCAATCAAATGTATCAATGTTTTCCCCCCAGTTTATGTGCCAAAATCTCCCTTCTCGTCCTTATCTTCTTTCCGGCCTTGAAACAAACCCACGCAAGCAACCCACACACACAAACATCATTCACTTAGCCTTCACTCACCGTCTGCACTTCCCACTATCTATTTCTTCTCTAGTTTGTGACCCATCCCTCATCCACTGAAAAACTCCAACACGTGGCCATGTGTACTGTATTCATAATATGTGTTGTTTATTGCGTATCATTGTTATGCTTATGGCTGAACTGTTTTTCATTTTCTAAGAGTTCAAGCTCCCCCAGTAGACGCCACATGGCTGCCCAGGTGACTGGTGCTCTTTTGAATATCTCTCATGTCACATCTGTCATCAAATCACATTCCTATGTTGTGAATTTTGTTCACTGACAATGGCAATAAATATATCCTGATTCCTTAGACAAATGTCCCAAGGTCACCTGTCCTTAGACCCTCCATCTCGGCCAGAGGAACAACTACCAAACTTCTTTGGGAAAAATTAGAAGCCTCGAGCATCTGTATCCACAGGTCATTGATGTGCCTGTTCCACTCCCCACGGGGAAGTGGGAGAAGAAGCAGAAAACGCAACAGATATCAAGTGAAATTAAATATTGTTGATAATAAAAGTAGTCTTTAGCAGAGGATAGTGCTCAAGCTGCCATACTTCCCCAGCATAGTTACTCCTAGGGCAGCGTAGCTGGGAAACTAGGTTTATTTCTGTTCCAAACAGCCCTGACCATGAGCTATTTCAAAGAGGAAAGTTTTAAGCCTGGTCTTAAATGAAGACTGTGTCGGCCTCTTAAACATGGACAGGGAGCTGATTCCATAACACAGGAGCTTGGTAGCTAAAAACTCCTACAGTGCTTTTAGAGACTCTTGGGACCACTATAAGTCCAGCATTTTGAGAGCGAAATGCTCTGTTTGGATGATCTGGTACAATAGCATCTTGAGGTAGGATGAGGCCATGTCATTTATGACTTTGTAAGGCAGGAGGAGGATCTTAAATTTCGATTCTAAACATGACAGGGAGCCAGTGAAGAGACTCGGGCACCGGCATAATGTGTTCTCTTCTTTTAGTTCCTGTTAGTAGTCTTTCTGCTTCATTTAGACCCAATTGAAAGGGAGTTAAAGTAGTCTAATCTAGATTTTACAAATGCACGGATACGTTTTTCAGCATTGCTTTTAGGCAAGATTTTTCTGATTTTGGCTATGTTATGCAAATGGCAATCAGTTGTTTTACAGGCTAGATTTATATGCGCTTTGAATGAGAGCACTTGGTCAAATAAGACTCTAAGGTTTCTTACAGTAGTGGAGGCTACACTGACATTGTCCAGTGTGACTATCTGCTCAGATCAACCCTCCCCTCAGATGTTTAGGGCCTAGTTCAATGAATTGACCTAATGTTTAGCAGTCCACATTTTACATGCTTTTTTTATTTGTTTATTTGTATCATTTGTGAGTGCTATTTTTATTCATTTATATATTATATGAATATATTGGTCTGACGCCTAAAATACCTTTTGTGAGATTTAACTTGTTGGCAATAGTTTCACAAGGAACATACAGAGTCTATCTGCCTTGAGTCTGAACACTTGATTTCCGAGCGAGCGGGAGTTCAGCGACTGAGAAGCATCTTACGCTGCTGTTGCTCTGCACCCGGCGCTCATCAAAGTGGTCACTTTAGACAAGTAAGGCTATAGGTCAAATTCCACAATAAAAGAGATTTACCCTCCGAAGTCAGATGGATGCTATCCCTGCGTATGAGCTTGGGCTTTCCTAAAACACACTCCAGTTGTCAACAAAGACTTGAATGTTTTGATAACACTACCTAGATAACCAGCAGTTGAATGCTGAAAAGCAGCTGTAAAGTTCAGCATTGATCTGATTGGGCATGAGACGGGCGTTGTTACCGCCAGCGTGACTCACGATTTGGCGGAACCTCTGACTACTCTGCTTTTGAAAGCCTAAGATTTCCTTTGATGTCACCCATTCTGGCCCCTGGTAAACATCTAACACTTGCTGCTGGAAGTTTCACGTCTCTGACTATAGAACTTCCAATTACCAGAGTGTCACGGGTCCATTCAGCGGGCGTGTGATCGCTGATGGGAGCAAACCTATTGTAGACGGGAAGCTCACGGTGCACTAGAGGCTGGCGTTTAGCACGACGATCCCTCTGAACTGTCACAAATTGGCCTATTTTGTTCCTGGTCTAGTCCCGGCTGCACAGGAGGCACTGGGGGGCTAGTCTTAGCCTTGCTAGCACTGCTAATGCTAATACTGTGACCTGTTGCGCAATCCAGTAAACCTGATGCTGCAACATGGCTATAGCTAGAATTTAGCTCCTCCAAACAGCAGATCCACGCTTCTAACTCCGTAACCCTGGTCTCTAAAGCTACCACTACACTATTCTTTACGCGCCTGTCATCAGACAAAGGGCCAGGGTTCTGACTTGACATATGACAACTTGAGCAGTGAAAGGCGGAGGAAGATTTAGCCATGAAGCCAGCGGCTGGGCAAGGCTTGCTCAGACTGAGGCTTGAGAACAAGGGGTTTAATCCACGAAATGCTGAACGAAAGTGAGTTGTATGAGGCTCATGTGTTTAATTTTGAAGCGCAAAATGTTGCTACAGAAAAATATTACAATAAACAATTCAATTGGAACCACTTTATTCAGGCTGCAAAATATTGGAAATTATCTATGGCAATCAATATTGGTGCAATTTTTGAATATACATTTTGACACCATCATTTCAGTTATATATAAAGTATATAAAAGCAAATTAATTACATTACATTGCGTTGCTAAAATGCAACTTTTTTCAATATTTTCCTCTTAAAGGTTTTCCTTTTTCAAAGTCCACCCTATGGACATGATCATATTCAATGGTCCGAAAAACTATTCTATAACTGGAATGGCAAGAAGCCATTGCGAGTGACTGCGTAATGCATGGCCATATCCTGTACAGTTGCTATGAACATTGCATGACAAATACACTGCATACGCCACAAGTACTAGAAGTTCTAGGAAGTACTTTCCTACCTGGAAAGGAAAAGCGCAGCTCTCGGCTTGTTCACAAGCAACCAGAGCCGGTGGCGCTAGTCATGAGTACTTTGTTAGTAATTCTAACATAACTACAAGTATTTTCATTAGAACGTGTTACTGTATTGCGTTCCTTAAAATTATAATCTAATTAGTTGCGTCACACCCAACACTGATTGTTACAATTGATGAGCTGCTTGGTAGCAATTATGGTGACAAGCTTGCTGTCAGAGCTCTGTGTTGTTCTGTTTGACATTTCTCTCTCCCCACAGACTGAGGAACAGGATCGCTCTCTTCCTGTTGAATACTTCCTGCTGGATGTGTCACTTACTGTTGAATAACCCGGACTCTGTGGGTCTGTGGACCGGACCAGGGCTAGACCAGAATAATGCATCGCCTCAGGACTTGTTCGGCGTGCTTGCGACCGCTTACAGCAATAAAAAACGCTCAGACTGCCAGCCCCAAGCGGCCAATCGAAGCTCAGTATCTGGGAGGAGCAAGGACGTTTCAGCCAATCAAGTTCTACTCTGCTCCAGTGGCTTCAGAGCCTTTTCTGAATGGAACAAGTTCAAATTATGTCGAGGAAATGTACTTCGCCTGGCTGGAGAACCCAAAGAGTGTACACAAGGTTTGTACTGCTACTCCTGCTACTGCTACTGTTACTGCTATTTTATTACGGCTACTGCTACTGTTACTACTACTACTACTACTACTACTACTACTACTGCTACTGGTACTGCTACTACTACTACGGCTACTGCTACTACTACTACTCCTACTGGTACTGCTGCTTCCACTGTCAAATGAAGCACTTGTTTAGAATATAAAGAAAATTATGTCTGTAAAGCTCTGCATGTGAGGCAGAATTTTGTTACTTTTCTCTAAAGTAAATGATACCCCCTGTAAGAGCAGTATAGTCCCATTTTATGCAGTTACTTTTTCGCACTTAAGTGTTGGTCCAAACTACACTTTATGCTCCATTCTGGCTTTGTATCACAGGGCTGTGGATGTTCTTATTACAATATTATGGTGAGCAGTGCACAGTATAGATTGTTACTTAGTTTCAAGTAATATGTTGAGTTTGTTTTGATTTTTGCAACTAAATTTGAAGATACTATAACAGGGTTAAGACATTAAGTCCTTGCTAGAGTCATGTAAGTTTTATTTATTTTTTCTGTTTGTTCACTTAATGACCTCGGTGGAAGTTTGTCTTCTGTGTAATGTGGGTCAAACCTTGTATCTTCGATCCCGTCTTTTCGGTCATTACCCAAACCTCATGACCTTAGGTGAGGGAAGGAACATAGATTTTCAGGTAGATTTGCCTTTCGGTTCCTTCTTCACCACAACAGTCCAATGCAGCGAACAAATCACTGCAGACGCTGCCTGTCAATCTCACGTTCCATCCTTCCCTCACTCGTGAACAAGACCTCAAGACACTCGAACTCCTTCACTTGGGGCAGGAACTCTCCGCCCACCTGGAGGGAACAAGCCACCTTTTTTCAGTTGAGAACCATGGCCTCAGATTTGGAGGTGCTGATCCTCATCCCAGCTGTTTCAAACTTTGCTGCAAACCGTCCCAGTGCATGTTGCAGGTCCAGGTTAGATGGCGCCATCAGGACAACATAGTCTGCAAACAGCATAGATGAGATCCTGTGGTCCCCATACCGGAGACCCTCCGACCCCTGATTGTGCTTAGAAATTCTGTCCATAAAAACAAAGAACAAAGGGCAGCCCTGGCAGAGTCCAACATGCACTGGGAACTGACTTACTGCCGGCAATGTGAACGCAGCTCCTGCTCCAGTCATACAGGGACCGGACAGCCCTGAGCAAAGGGCCCCCATACTCCCAGAGAACCCCCCAAAGGACACCACGAAGGACACGGTCGAAAGCCTTCTCCAGATCCACAAAGCACTGGTGGACTGGTTGGGCAAATTCCCATGAACCCTCGAGCACCTGATGGAGAGTATAGAGCTGGTCCAGTGTTCCACAACAGGACAAAAACCACACTGCTCCTCCTGAATCCAAGGTTCGACTGTTGGTCGGATTCTCCTCTCCAGTACCCTGGAATAGACTTTACCAAGGAGGCTGAGGAGGGTGATCCCTCTGTAGTTGGAACACACCCTCCGGTCCCCCTTCTTGAACAGAAGGACCACGACCCCGGTCTGCCAGTCCAGAGAAACTGTCCCCGACCACCATGTGATGTTGCAGAGACGTGTCAGCCAAGACAGTCGGTTTGCCAGAATTTCTTTGGGGCCGACAGAATAGTCGTCCTCCATGGCCTCCCCGAACTCCTCCCAGTCCTGGGTTTTTGCTTCTACAACAGCACAAGCTGCAGTACACTTGGCTCGCTGATACCTGTCAGTTTTCTCATGAGTCCTACAAGCCAAAGAGGCCTGAGGCTTTTTTCTTCAACCTGACGGCATGCCTTACTTCCGGTGTCCACCACCGGGTTTGGGGGTTACGCCACGACAGGCACCTGAGACCTTGCGACCACAGCTCCGAGCATCCGCATTGACGATGGCGGTCAAGAACATGGTCCACTCGGACTCAATGTCCCCAGCCTCGCCCGGGATCTGGTTGAAGCTCTCCTGGAGGTGTGAGTTGAAGACCCTGCTGACCGAGGGCTCCGCAAGACGTTCCTACCAGACCCTCACAATGTGCTTGGGCCTGCCAATTCTGTCCCCCCGCGGATCCAACCAGGTGGTGATTGGTTGACAGCTCTGCCCCTCTCTTCACCCGAGTCTCCAAGACACACAGCCAAAGGTCAGATGACAACAAAGTCAATCATTGATCTCCCGCCTAGGGTGTCCTGGTGCCACGTGCACAGATGAACACTGCTCGGGTTCAGATTGGGGAGGCCGTTCTTCCAGATCACCCCTATCCAGGTGTCACTGTCGTTGCCCGTGGGTGGGTGTTGAAGTAATTTATCGATTATTTTCGTTGATTAATCTAATATTTTAGTACATACCGTAAACCATTTAAAAGCATATTAAAATCATTTTTTGGTTAAAGTCTGGACAACAAAAGGTATAAAAGTCTTTTACCAGATTGTAAAGGAGAATCATCTGAAGAGCTTTGATTAGTTGAGAGAACTTAGAGAAACAGGACTTTTATAGATATTTACAAATAAAGAGTTATTATTATCAAGAAATCAAAAGGAATGATGACCATCATAGCCCTTTGACTTAAATATTTATTAAAGCATATAAATCTGAACTTTCAAGGGGATTAATATCTAAATTGTATAAATGTATTAACAATCTGGGCACTCACTCTACTGATTACATTAAGGGTAAATGGGAAAGAGAGGGTCACTTTGTTCTGGCTGATGAAGAGTGGGAAAGTATATGTACGTCTCTGGAAAACCACAAAGTCACATGTTTAGAGTGAATTCAATTGAAAAAATGGGTCTCGTTTCTTTATAACACCATGTCAAAGTACCCATTACACACACGGAAATGCAGACTGTTGCAGCCAGGAGGCAAATCACTATCACATGTTTTGGGAGTGTGCTGTTGTTCACAAGTTTTGGACTAAGATCACCATCTCACTGGATTTCAGGACTATGTATTTGGGCCTCAGGACTCTTGCCACGAACACAATTGGCAGCTATCTCTGGGACATCCTCCTGGCTGCAGCAAAAAAGGCACTCACAAAAAAATTTATGACATAAAACACACCGACTATTAAGGACTGGATTGACATTGTAATGGACATTCGAAAAATGGCAAAAAATCAGATTCAAACTCAATTTGAAAATGGACAAATTTGACAGACTGTGGGCAAAGTGGGACGTTTGTTTGGGTTAATTTGTATTTTAGTTGTATAGATTTGTAGCCGTACCAAATTAAAATAGAAATAAAATCATTTTTAGAATCAAGCCAATCTAATAATCAAAGCTTTTTTTGTAATTGAATTATTCGATTTACTCAATTCATCTTTGCAGCCCTAGTCTCTGCCCAGAACACCCCACAAGCTTTGACAGTCTGTTACTAACAGTTCTTAGATTAAAAAAGGATTGGCTGCAATTCCCATGCCACTTCTGTATATACGTGCTTATTTACTGAGGCCACAGTCATCTAAAATCTGTTTTAGAGACATACAGTATATATTCCCAATTGATATTTAGGTCTTATAAAAGGTTGAACATTTTATGTTGAGTTTACTTTAATTCAGTCATTCTTTTCTTGATGTTCTTAAGTGGGCACCGGCCACATTCTCTGTAAACAATCATATTGCAGATGGACATATTTACTTTCAGAGACATCTACTGGTAAATCAAGTTTATGCATTCTTGCCAACACAGGGAACAAAGCTTGTGTAGCTTGTGTTTGCAGCCCAACATCTGCACCCTTGAAAGAGCAAATGTTAATTTTGTATATAAAAATAACTTGGCACAATCTCTAAGCTTTTCTGTGACCAAATACTCACACATATCACAAATAATTCTGTAGCACCCCTGTAGGTATAGACATGACTATGTGATTTGCATACAAAGACAATAGATGTTTCATGTATGCATCTATACACAGATAGTCCTCTAGATCGTTCACAAATGGGGCAAATGAAAACAGTGACAGATTGTCTCCTTGTCTAACCTGTCTAGATCTGTGCTCTCTGCCCTCTGATTTCTGGCTCTTTGTCTAACCCCTGATCTGGCTCTTTGCATTTTTCTAACTACAGAAAAAAATATATACCATTTATTTGAAGAAATCAATGTTAGAATATAATCTCCTCCAGTCCTCACCTAGCCGAAGGAAAGGGAAACTACAGTTCATTCAAACTTTATGTCAAATTCAAGTGTCTCATTTTCAGTCTTTCTTTTTCAGTCGTGGGACGTGTTTTTCCGTAACGCTAATGCCGGAGCGCCTCCTGGTGCTGCGTATCAGTCTCCTCTGGGTCTGGAACCGGCTCTGCTGTCTCCGCTCGGGTCAGCTCTCTCCGCACAGCCAAATGTTGACAAGCTGGTGGAACATCATCTGGCCGTGCAGTCTCTGATCAGGGCCTACCAGGTACGAAAGCAAAACGCAACTCGCAGAAATAGATGCACCCTGAAGGTTAGCGCAGAGCAAAATGAAAAATGTGTTTAGTGTGTGTGTGATGAGGCAGTGTTTTTCAAAGGTTATTTAGTGTTATGGTTTGAATGTTTGAATTAAGCAGGAGCACGGCTCTATTAAAATATCTGGATAGGATGCTGCTTAAACCTTTTGTGAGTGGTCACAAGTGGCCAGTGGTATTACAGCAGAAAATTCCTCCTGTAGAAAGCATTTTTCCCAGAGTGCAATGTAAAAACTAAATGTTCTTGTTCTACGGACAGACCAGATACAGCTAATTTTGCACAGTTCAAAATCCTTTTAGTTTTCTGCATCTTCAGCTTCAGCTCACTCTGATTGGTCGTATGCTCTCACACTGCAGAAGGGCAAAAATCCTGTGTTTTTAGCCGCAGCGTTACGTCCAAATTCTGCATGTTATATATACCGTATTTTCCGGACCTTTAGCCGCTCCCCTATATAAGCCGCATTTGCTCTATTTTAAAAAAACGATAATAAAACATACATAGGCCGCAACCTTTTGTATAAGCCGCAGAACTCTTTCCTTGACTTTTGGCATCGCCATGAGCTCGTCCCGCTCTCCCCCTCCAGCGTGCTCTCCCCTCCAGCGTCTCACCGTACATTCATTGATGTTAAGCTTGCGTGCAGCCGCGCGGCTTCCTAGCAAGATCGATGGCCTTCAGCTTAAAACTTGCTTCGTACGAACTTCTTCGTTTGGGTTCCATAATGATGCGGCAAGAATTTGAAAATAATTTATAGTTGGTAATTTGTCGTCCGTGTTCTATTTGCTAGCTGAATAAAAAAGCAACATCTGCTTCTTTGCTTAACTTTTCTGTAGTTTTGATTCCAATTTCCGGTTAGTTCGCCCCTAGCGGTGAAAGAAAAAAACCACAGAAAAGCCGCAGCCTCTAAATAAGCCGCATGGCTCAAAACATCTGACAAAAGTAGCGGCTTATATAGCCCGCAAAATACGGTAATCAGCTGTGCGCCTAGTGTGTGCGCCCTCCTACAATATGAGGCAGAGCGTCACTGTGTGCGTTGGCCTAAAACTCACACTAATTATCAGAATTGGATCAGGGCTGGCCAGATACAAAACAGTCCTTCACTCTCAGGCATGGAGGAGACGAGCGCCCTCTGAAGACAACATGCATACTAAGCAGCTTCAAGATTTCAGTTCAGTTTGTACAAATATTTACTCAACGCCACACATTTTAGTAATAACTGTTTTTTCCCCAACAGCAGCAGCTTCTCCTGTTCCCTGAACACCTCCTGCATTAGTTCTTGTACTTGCCCTGTAGCGCCTGTATTTGTTGTGTACTTCCTGTATGTTGTGGAGGCAGGTGGTCGGCCATCACTCAGCGCAGCTCGACCCTCTGGGCATCAGCTGCGTGAACTTTGACGAGGCTCCCGTGGCCAGTTTCCAGGACGTGGGTGAGCTCCGGATGCTCTGTTTGTAACTTACGCTTACGGTGCTGCTCCACCCACCACCACCCTCACCCATCCTCACCCATCCTCACCCAGTGCTCACCCACCTACCCCCCATCCTTCACCCACCACTCACCACCCTCACCCACCCTCACCCATGCTCACCCATCCTCACCCATCCTCACCCACACTCACCCATCCTCCCCACCTCTTCACCCTTCTTCACCCTTCCTCACCCTTCCTCACCCTTCCTCTCACTCGTCTGTCACTCACTTCTCACGCTACTGCTGCTGGCTGCTTCACTTTTCCATTGTTCTTTATTTTTTTTTTGTTTGACACCTTTTATTCCTGCTTTCCTTTTTTGTATTCACCCTCTTTGGCTGTTCATGTGTTCATCTGCTTTATTTCTTTCCTTTCCTCTTCCCCCCTTGCTTCTTCTCGCTTTCCACCTCTCCCCTGTCTCTTCTTTCTTTCTGTCTGTCTTTCTTACCTCATCTTTCTCCCTTCACTTTGTTCTTTTCCTCTCACTACCCCACCTCTCCTCCTTCCTCTTTTCTCTTTTTCTTCGTCTCCATTTTCACCCCTTTTTGTCTCTCTCCATCTCTCTTGTCCACTTCTCTCTCTTTGTTTTCTGTCCTCTCTCTCGCCTTTTCCACCATTTTCTCTCTCTCGTTCTCGACTCCTCCCTGCCCTCATCTTTCTCCTCCCACTCTCCTTTTATTTTCCCTCCCTCTCTGCTCTTTCTTTATCTCCCTCCTCCCCCTCTCTGTTTCCCACTCCCCTCTTTCTATTTTTTCTCTCCTTTCTCTCTTCCCATCCCTTCGTACCTTTCTGTCTTTTTCCACTTCTCCTCACATCTCTTTTCTTTTTCTTCTGTCTTTCATATCCCTTTTTGTTCTTCCATCTCTCTCTCTCTCTCTCCTCTTTCCTTCCCCTCCTCTCCGTGCTCTCATCTTTCTTTTTCTCACTTCTCTCCTCTTTCTGCCCTCCTCATCGTTCTCCTGTCCTTTCTCACTCCTCCTGACTCCCCTCTCTTTCTCCTCTTCCTCTCTTTTTATACCACTCCCCTCTCCTCCCTCCTATTTTCTCTCTGTCCCCTCTCTCTTTCTCTCCTCCTTCCTCCTCTCTCTCCCCTGTGTCCTCTTCTGTCTTTTTCTCCATCTCCTCCCTCCTCTCTCCTCTCTTTCTTCCTCCGGTGGGTGGTTGTCTCTGTTTTTGTCCCTCCCTTGCCGTAGATCCGCGGGCACCATGTGGCTCAGCTGGACCCGTTGGGCATCCTGGACGCCGATCTCAACCCTTGCGTTCCCACTGACATTATCACCTCCTCTGACAAGCTGGGTAATCATTCCGCCTTAAGCACTCCATTCCACCTTAAAACTCTCTGTGTCAGCTTCGCTCAGATCCATTTATAACATTTGTTTCTCTGGACCCTGGCTTTAGCTGAAGGCTTTTTCAATTTCATGTTTCTATGAAGCTGTTTTATACCGGTCCTGAAGAAATTAGGAGGGTTTGTTTGATAACATTTTGAATTTTATATTATGAATGAATGAGCTTGTAATTTAACTGTATGACTGCATCTAGTGCTGGTACAACTCAGTCATGAATTGTTCAAAGTGGCATCCAAAGCCAAAAAGTTAGTCGACCCCTGTTCTAGGCAAAGCAAGTGCCATGCAGACAAGCAGGTCATAGACCATCCACCATAAATTCAATTCCATTTATTTTTGTAACGCCCAAAAGCGGTTGCCTCGAGGGGCGACAGTGAAAAACAGAATAGAAACAGAATACAGTTTTCAGTGTTCATAGGGACTTGGTAATGTCCCAGCATCCCAGCAGACGTCCCAAGCTCCCCTGTCCTTGGACTCTCCTTCTCGGCCAGGAAACCAAAATGTTACATAGTGCAACTAATCTATATCAAGTAAAGTCAGGTTTTAGACCTGATTTAAAACATGACTAAACCATGACTTAACCGGGACTAAATTGCAATTAAACCGCTAGTCTTCTTCTAAACTCTGACTTGCTGTGTTTCTCTAGTTTTTTCTTTTGTTAAACATATGACATTTCAGCTGCAAGGTCTTGTCGGACTATAGGGTTTTTTTGTGGTCTGTCGCTTGGTTCTGGCGGATGATTCAGCTTAAAGGTCCGTTAAAGTGTGGAATTATCTTTGCTATGTGAAAATCTTGTATCCTCATCAAAAAAGATATCTGGAGTTTCCCACGTTTCAGTAATCCTGTTGATTTCGGGTTACTTCCTTGCAAATAGAAAAAAAACAGCAGGTATGTTTTGATAAGGAAATATAGTTTTGTTCTTAAAAATTACAAAAGTTTGTGATTTGATTTGGTTTTAGTGTTTTTCGGTTCCTGTGCTTCAGTTTTAACATGAGGCCACGTGGTTCAACCCTCCCTCAGACACTCTCGTCACCTAGTGATTCAAACTTAAAAACAAAAGTAATTGCCTATCAGGAATCATTTTGTTGGACCACATATTCTCCTGCACGCTGTCCCACGTACATCTCTCTGTCCTAGATCACATTGTGAACATGGCTTTGGACTGGACTGGACACAGATTTATTGTGATTTATCTTTTTTGTGTCATGTTAATTTATCATATAATGATTATGTATTTTATTTTTAGTCACTCAAAGAAGACTTATAAATGACATTTTCAACCTGCTGATTAAGAAGAATGTTGTTTAAGCCTGTCTAGGACACATGTGTCAAACTCATGGCCCGTGGGCCAGATGTGGCCCGCCAGACGTTTTCATCGGGCCCTCCGAACATTTCTAGTTTATAATTATTAATTTCCAATAGATATATCGCGTTTTTATCGCTAGAACTACAATTCCCACAATCCTTTGCAGCCGCGGCCCCTCGCCCGCGCTGTTCTGCGCGCTGCTGTGTGTGCGAGGGCTGTTGGGCTCGACACACGGGAGGCGACAAACGACAGTGACCAGCAACACTCATCGCAGCAGGTTTAAAATCGAACACACCGGCAGCGATGACCTGTAGCGCCCGCTTCACACGTGGCGCTCTGCTCCAGGGCAGATCGTGGGAAACACGTTTGGAATAAAGAAAAGAGGCGGTTTTGTGGACGTTAGAGCTGTGCTAAAAGTGGCGCTAATGTGAAGCTAACAACAAGAAAACAACTTTTCTTTGCTGACAACTGTGAGGAAAACATCCAAACCAGTGAGAAACCTGGACAGATCATGAGCCAACAGGTAAAAAACACAGGTCAGAGTGTAATAAGTCTGAACATGACAGAGTGAAGCTGCTTTGAGCTCTCATATGATTCACCACAATGTGATAATTTGTCACTAAAATAAGCTTAAACTGTAAAAATAGTGAGCTCATATTGAGTTTGTGCAGCAATATTACCATGTCTGTGACACAAACATTTAATATCAGAATCATATCACAAGTCCATTGTTCCTGCTCCTGCTGCATGAATATGGACTCAGTCTTTTCACCTGCTGCACATTTGTGCAACAGTGTCCACATAGAAACTATTACTAGGACTATATAAACATTTGTTATATTTTTTTATTGTTTTATTTTTTTACATTATGTTCGGTCCAGCGACCCAGCCTGAGCATCGAAAAGCGGCCCCTGGCCCAAAATGAGTTTTGACACCCCTGGTTCTAGGATGACAAGGCAGAGAGTTTGTTAAATGGCACTTATTTATATTACCAAAACTTTCTTTTTTCTTCTTTTTTTTTACAAAGAAAATGAAATATTACAAACATTAACATAACGATGCCAGTCACACAAAATATACCCCACCCTCCACCTCACATTCACACATTAAAAACTCATAAACTAAAACGAAACTAAATAACATTGATACATCAGAGAGAAAATGGACCACAAGGGAAATAATAATAATAATAATAATGATAATAAAATAATAAATAATAATGACATATAATTAATAATAATATATAATAATAATAATAATAATAATAATAATGAAACTAAAAAAACGGTAGTATTTTCAATGTAATTTAGTAGGCCATGTAATTTGTATTTATTTTCAATTTATTTATGAATGATGTATTATTTTTATTAAGGTTAGGGTTCTAACAGGTCTCCAGGGCTCTGGAGGCCTCCTGTTGGAGCTTGGAAGTCTGCAGCCGATCACCTTCTCAGCAGAGCGCACAATGCGCTGCAAGTCTCTTGTTTGTCCCTGGCTGTGGCTCCAGTGTACCACACGGTGATGGAGGAGGTGAGGATGGACTCAATGATGGCCGTGTAGAACTGCAACCATCATCTGCACTGGCAGCTTGGCTTTCCTCAGCTGCTGCAGGAAGTACATCCGCTGCTGGGCCTTCTTGATGAGGGAGCTGATGGAGGGCTCCAACTTTGAGGTCCCTGGGGTGATGGTGGTGGCCAAGGAAGCAGAAGGAGTCCCACAGTGGTGATGGGGGATTCTGTCATGGGTGAGGGGGGGGCTGGGGGGCTGTGAACTTTCCAGAAGTCTAACGATCAATCTCCACTGTCTTCTGGGCGTTTGAACTCCAGGTTGTTACCGCTCTGCACAGGACACCAGCCGGTCCACCTCCTCCTGTAGACAGACTCATCCCCGTCCGAGATGAGCCCGATGAGGGTGGTGTCGTCCGCAAACTTGATCAGTTTTATGGAGTCGTGGCTGGAGGTGCAGCAGTTTGTGTAACAGGGAGAAGAACAGAGGAGAAAGTAACACAGCCCTGTAGAGCTCCTGTGCTGATAGTCCGAGTGTCTGAGACATTCTTCTTCACACAGCCGCACGCACTGCCTCCGATCCGTCGGAAGTCAGTGATTCCACCTGCAGGTGGGAAGTCAGGACCCAGGTGGAGTCAGGCACGTTGAGCTGGGAGAGCTTGTCCTGGAGCAGAGCAGGGAGGATGGTGTTGAATGCAGAGCTGAAGTCCACAAACAGGATCCTGGCATAGGTTCCTGGGGAGACCAGATGCTGCAGGATGAAGTGGAGTGCCAGGTTGATGGCGTTGTCTACAGACCTGTTAGCTCTGTAGGCGAACTGCAGGGGGTCTAGCAGGGACGAGGTGCAGGACTTGAGGAGGGGAAAGACCAGGCGTTCAAATTACTTCATGACTACAGACGTCACCACCACAGGCCTGTAGTCATTAAGTCCAGTGATTCTTGGGGACAGGAACAATGATGGACGACTTGAAGCAGGCTGGGACATGGCATGACTCCAGGGAGGTGTTGAAAATGTTTGTGAAGACGGGGGACAGCACTTCTGCGCAGTGTCTTAAGGTAGCGGGAGAGAATTTCCTTTTCGATCCAACCTTTTGTCTAAAGCGACATTGAAGTCTCCAGCTATAATAATTTCCCCTTGTTGTTCTTGCAGTTTGGTCCATATCCCAATCAAAAAAGGAAGCTTCATCTACATTTAGCCCATATAAATTCAACAGACACATCCTTTGAGTCTGAATCATTACGTTGAACATTATTCAAATTTAAAAGGTTTCTTTATACCTTTAGAATTTCTGTGGCCATGAAAAAAGAAAATTGGGCCATCCCACTCTTTTTGCCATTTTTCTTCATCTAGATTTGTTGAGAGGGTTTCTTGAAGAAAGAAAATATTTTGTGACTTGTGCTTCAGCCACAGAAATATAAGTTATCTTTTCCTGTTGTCTGCAAGGCCATGTTAAGGGCTTGCTAACAGGCATGTTAACCATTAGGCCTGAAATTGTCCATTACACATTTTATTAATTCTCTCAATACCATCAGTTTTTAAAATCATACGTTTTTCCACAATACGAATAATACGAAACACAAAACTCACAGACAAGACTTACAAACACATAACTCAGATATACTGACATAGAACACACAAAGACTTTAAATAATATTCAACCCAGATTGATACAGATGTCAGTCGTGTTTTCATTGTTACTCCCCCGTTGCTAGTGTTAGTATTAAAGAGTTCTCACTATTAATCACCGGTCTTGTCCAGTGTATAGACCGTGTTACTCTGCAGGCTTGAGTCGCTGAAATGCTCTGCAGCAAAATCACGGACGGCCACAGGTCTTATAGAAGCACATCTCTTAGAAAGTCACCAATGAGGAGCTCAATTTCTAAATGTGATCGGAGGTAGTTCTCGTTGTCAATTCTTCTTAGTTCTTCTTGCTGCTCAGCGTAAGAAAAACACCAGGGTCAAGTTTTAATATGCTACTTAATTACTTCTAATACTAATTACTTCTAAGTAACACAAGCACATCAAATCCGGTTTCCAAAAGAAATAAATCACCTGTCATTTGTGTGGCATGTTTAGTGTTGCCCTCTACTGTCAAAAATAAAATAAAATAAAAATAAAATTACAAAAATACATTTACTTTAATGGGCCACGCTTGGCCCACTATGGAGCTCAACAGTCACCGCCTACTATGGATTCACAAAAAGAATAATAATAATTTATATACAGTATCTACATCGATAGTTCGATCAATATAGATTTTAGGAAATTGTCTGAGCTGAATTCGAGCTCATGCGGCCAGCTGCATGTGGAGCAACATGTGTGCAATCTACCCGGCCACGAAGCTAGCTTGAGGCTAAACAGCGCTGTGGTAAGTAATAAGCATAAGACCTATAATTGTTTCTGAAATTTTATAAAGGGCCAATTAATAAATTTAAAATAAATTGTTTTAAATTAATAAAACATTCAGCTGAATTTTAAATTTTACATGTGTTTTCTGGACTGAAAACAGTGTCTTCATGGACATTAGTTTGCACATTGCTGCTCAGCCTCCATTAGGCCTTTTAACTCTTAATTAGAATTAGAATTTCTCTAAATCTCTTGATTTGAATGAATGAGGAATTAACTTCTGGAACCATGACGAACTTCAAATTGTGTGCTGTTGTGTTCCATATACCATATGTGCCATATATCGTTCTCTCTTTCTTTCTATGCTTTTTTTCTTTCTTTTTTACATTATAGCGTAATACACATACATTGAAGACGTACAACTACAGTAGGTGGCGGTAAATGCACCTTTTCAGGTTCCAACCGCCATTAAAAGTAACACAACAACAACAACAACAACAACCATATATGTGTGACATCGTCAGAATATTGTGGTACTTGATTTTCTATTTCAAACACCCTTAAGATAGGTTTATGCTTGACGTGTCTGCGAAGTGCTGCACGATGAAATGTCATTTTATCGACACGCCGCCTCGCGCATGCCTTCCGCGTTTAACTATGTGGACTTTAATTGCAGCTAGCTCAGATTTCTACTGTAGACACTGCCTGAACCCCGCGCAGACTATAAATACTGCCAACGTCTTCTCTGCTGCCCTCGTCTCATTCTCATGCGGAATTTACATGCGGAAAGTAAGTATCGAAGCTTTAGTAAGCCATGTTTGTTTTCACACAAACAGCCCATACACTTCTCAGATTGGTTAATGCACTTTAAACCTGGGTGACAGGATCCAGTCCAGTCTTTGTAAAGTAGGCCTATAGGAAAGGCATATTCTTGTCTGGTCAGGCTATTCTGTTCATGTGGTGTTGCTTCACCGCACTATAGTTGTGCAGGTGTTTGAAACTCTTACATGTGTAGAGCTGGAATGTGCAAACTCTACTACTACCTTCTGACCCTGTTTGGAAATGGGAAACTTCAAGACCAAAATTATCTTTAAGATTCTATTCAATTCAACCGGTTGATTCTGTAACCCAAATGATCTCCCTTAAAGCTGGGGTACCTAAGTTTAAAACTCTGAGAGCTATGTGTTGTCAGCATCTGATTATGCATTAATTTGATAAATGCATTGATTGCAAACTCTGAGGAAACTGTTTGATACATCTGTTAAGTTTTGGGACGTGCAATGGCAATGAACCCTGCTTCACTTCTGTCTTATGAGCTATGGACCACTGTACAGAATATGGCCAAGCATTGCACAATCACTCACAATAGCATTGCACAGCATCTAGTTTACAGTAATTATTTTTTCTATTCTGAAGCATTTCTTCTTGATTTGTTTTAAACTTTCAAATAGCATATCTTTTAACTACAGCTAACTGAAACTTTGTTTTCTTTTTAGATTTAAGCTGTATGTTTTATAGGCTAAATCATTAAACATGTACATCATGTTTAAATGATTTACAAGATTACACTTTCTAGTCGGGTTATAGGACATGTGACTGTCGCTGCCTGTGCATCACGTCCTGTGTACGCGACCTATTGGTACAGCAAGAACAGGGTTAATCGTGCCATACTTTCATAGATACAAGAAGAAAACGGCTTCATAAAGGCCTAACTCTGCTACAGTCAAACAGACAAAAGGCATCATTTCTCTTTGTTCTTCTGAGGATTAAAACTTGGGCCCGACCGATTGGCATTGATAAATTTCATGATTGCAAGGCGGGCCAAGGGTGTGCAAATTATGCAATTGTGCCATTTGTGTCACATTCCTTATGATATATTCCTTATAGTAAGGCCAGGTTGGGGGTCATGAACCCATGCTATCTGGCACAGATCTGCAGAGGAGAGTGCACCAGTGATGAGAACACAGTGATGGCCTGTTGCAACTTCATTTAGAAATCATTCATCAATCATCATCCACCAAATCATTTAGATTTGGTTGATGGAAAGTTTATGGCTGATTGCACTTTGAATGAGAAATAAAGTGTTAAACAGTACGTTTCCTATTTCAATCCTATACATTTGTGTAATTATACCTCGTAATACGGCTTCATGTCTGTAACGTTAGGACTCTCCAGTGACCCAGCACAACTTTATTGTCATTAATCTCGTCATAATTGAAATAAAAAGTTTAACCCGAGTAAGCAGCGTTATGTGGGCAATAGAATAGGTAGTGTGCAGTGCTTGTGTGAAGGAAACTTTTTTTGATGATGGATCAATTTACAGTGACCATTTGCCATTTATTGAGCAGCACACCACATGAGGCGATGAGTTTTTCCACAATTGCCAACGTACAAGAACTACTACTATAAAATAGCTGTTTATCAGGCTTATGCTCATCATATAGACTCAATAATACAAATGTTCCTTGGAGCTAATGATGGGATTGTCATGCCATGTTAGAACGAAAACTTAAAGGGACTGGAGAGAAGTGTACAGCCGGTTACAGGCAGTAATCACAAGGAACAGGGTCAGAAACACACGTGGAGAGCAGGGCGAGGCAGGCCAGACCAAGAAACACGAATAATTTATTTATCTTTTTAAAAAAAAAATTTAAAAGGAAACATCAGCCGATTAATCGGAAATCTGCATGTCCTTTAACATCGGAATTGGCATCGTACCCAAAAAAAAAAGCCTGATCACATGATCAAAATGATCACATGATAAAATCATGAGAAAACTATTGCTGCATCCAGGAACTAATCAATGATCAATATCTTTGTAAAAGAATGTGCAGAAAGCTGATATTGTAACGCTAACCAAATGTTTCAGACCATTTTAGTGCAAATTAAACACTATAAAACACTATAAAATCAGGTTCCCCATCTTAAAAACTGCAGTTCTTTCCAAACTCTAGAATGGTTCTGGTGTGAGTTGTGGGTCACAATAGTTAAGTTTTCCTTTTCCAAGAAGCTCTCAAGAGACAAACTTTTAGCATTTAATCGGCAGAATTCTCCTCCTGCTATTTTCTGCTTGAGTGCTTCTTCTGCCTGTTCCAGTGGAAGTGAGTAGTTTTAGTAGTTTCAGCTTTAGCTCAGTGCTTTTGAATGCTATATCTGTGTGTTAGTGTTAGCGGCGCGGTGTGAAATAGCTAAAGCTGCCGGTTTGTGGTTTGTTGCAGAGTCAGAGTTCAGAGGCCTCATTCGACGTGGTAAACGCAGCCTGTCACAGTCACAAATCTAAACCCTGAAGAAGCTACCTGGTTCATAGCGAAAGGTCTGCTTCGCAATCAAGTCCAGCTGTATCTCGTCTTTCTTCTTTATGGATATATTTTATGCCCTTCACCATTTATTTTCACACTTGTGTATTTTAACTTTAATCCAAGTTAACCTTATGTTATGTTCCATCCATCCATCCATCTTCTTCCGCTTTATCCGGGGCCGGGTCGCGGGGGCAGCAGTCTAAGCAGGGACTCCCAGACTTCCTTTTCCCCAGACACTTCCTCCAACTCCTCCGGGGGATCCCGAGGCGTTCCCAGGCCAGCCGAGAGACATAGTCCCTCCAGCGTGTCCTGGGTCTTCCCCGGGGCCTCCTCCCGGTGGGACATGCCCGAAACACCTCCCTAGGGAGGCGTCCAGGAGGCATCCGGAACAGATGCCCGAGCCACCTCAGCTGGCTCCTCTCAACGTGGAGGAGCAGCGGCTCTACTCCTAGCTCCTCCCGTGTGACTGAGCCCCTCACCCTATCTCTAAGGGAGCGCCCAGCCACCCTGCGGAGGAAACTCATTTCGACCGCTTGTATCCGCGATCTTGTCCTTTCGGTCACTACCCAAAGCTCATGACCATAGGTGAGGGTCGGAACGTAGATTGACCGGTAAATCGAGAGCTTTGTCTTTCGACTCAGCTCCTTCTTCACCACAACGGTCCGATGCAGCGACCGCATCACTGCAGACGCTGCACCGATCCGCCTGTCAATCTCACGCTCCATCCTTCCCTCACTCGTGAACAAGATCCCGAGATACTTAAACTCCTCCACTTGGGGAAGGGACTCCCCACCCACCTGGAGAGGGCAAGCCACCTTTTTCCGGTCGAGAACCATGGCCTCAGATTTGGAGGTGCTGATTCTCATCCCAGCTGCTTCACACTCGGCTGCAAACCGTCCCAGTGCATGTTGCAGGTCCAGGTTTGATGGAGCCATCAGGACAACATCATCTGCAAACAGCAGAGATGAGATCCTGTGCTCTCCAAACCGGACCCCCTCCGCCCCCTGACTGCGCCTAGAAATTCTGTCCATAAAAACAATGAACAGAACCGGTGACAAAGGGCAGCCCTGGCGGAGTCCAACACGCACTGGGAACAGATCTGACTTACTGCCGCCAATGCGAACACAGCTCCTGCTCCGGTCATACAGGGACCGGACAGCCCTGAGCAAAGGGCCCCGGACCCCGTACTCCCGCAGCACCCCCCAAAGGGCACCCCGTGGGACACGGTCGAAAGCCTTCTCCAGATCCACAAAGCACATGTGGACTGGTTGGGCAAACTCCCATGAACCCTCGAGCACCCGATGGAGAGTATAGAGCTGGTCCAGTGTTCCACGACCAGGACGAAAACCACTCTGCTCCTCCTGAATCTGAGGTTCGACTATCGGTCGGATTCTCCTTTCCAGTACCCTGGAATAGACCTTACCAGGGAGGCTGAGGAGTGTGATCCCTCTATAGTTGGAGCACACCCTCCGGTCCCCCTTCTTGAACAGAGGGACCACCACCCCGGACTGCCAGTCCAGAGGCACGACGACCCCGACCGCCACGCGATGTTGCAGAGGCGTGTCAACCAAGACAGTCCTGCAACATCCAGAGACTTTAGGTACTCGGGCGTATCTCATCCAGCCCCGGAGCTCTGCCACCGAGGAGTTTGCCAACAACCTCAGTGACTTCGGCTTGGGTGATAGATGAGTCAGCCTCCGAGTCCTCCGTCTCTACTTCCTCTTCGGAAGACGTGGCAGTGGGATTTAGGAGGTCCTCAAAGTACTCCTTCCACCGCCCGACGACGTCCCCAGTCGAGGTCAGCAGGTCCCCACCCGCACCGTAAACGGTGTTGGTGAACACTGCTTCCCCCTCCTGAGGCGCCGGACGGTTTGCCAGAATTTCTTTGGGGCCGACCGATAGTCCTCCTCCAGGGCCTCCCCGAACTCCTCCCAGACCCGGGTTTTTGCCTCTGCGACAGCACGAGCTGCGGCACGCCTGGCCCGCCGATACCCCTCAACGGCCTCAGGAGTCCACAAGCCAAAGAGGCCTGATAGGCCTCCTTCTTCCGCCTGACGGCATCCCTTACTTCCGGTGTCCACACACCGGGTTCGGGGTTGTTCCGCCCGCGACAGGCACCTGAGACCTTGCGACCACAGCTCCGAGCAGCCGCATTGACAATGGAGGTCGAGAACATGGTCCACTCGGACTCAATGTCCCCAGCCTCCCCCGGGATTTGGGAGAAGCTCTCCCGGAGGTGTGAATTGAAGACCCTGCTGACAGCGGGTTCCGCAAGACGTTCCCAACAGACCCTCACTATACGCTTGGGCCTGCCAAGTCTGTCCGGCTTCCTCCACCGCCCAGCGCGATCCAACTCACCACCAGGTGTGGTGATCGGTTGACAGCTCCGCCCCTCTCTTTACCCGAGTGTCCAAGACACGCGGCCGGAGGTCAGATGACACGACAACAAAGTCGATCATTGACCTCCGGCCTAGGGTGTCCTGGTGCCACGTGCACTGGTGGACACCCTTGTGCTTGAACATGGTGTTCGTTATGGACAGTCCGTGACTAGCACAGAAGTCCAATAACTGAACACCGCTCGGGTTCAGATCGGGGGGCCGTTCTTCCCAATCACCTCCAGGTGTCACTGTCGTTGCCCACGTGGGCGTTGAAGTCCCCCAGTAGAACAACGGAGTCCCGGTCGGTGCACTGTCCAGTACCCCTCCCAGGGACTCCAAGAAGGCCGGGTACTCAGCACCGTTGTTCGGCCCGTAGGCCGACACCACAGTGAGAGACCTGTCCCCAACCCGAAGGCGTAGGGACGCGACCCTCTCGTTCACTGGGGTAAACTCCAACACATGGCGGCTGAGCTGTGGGGCAATAAGCAAGCCCACGCCAGCCCGCCGCCTCTCCCCGCAGGCAACACCAGAGAAGTGGAGCGTCCAGCCCCTCTCAAGAGGATGGGTTCCAGTGCCCAAACTGTGCGTGGAGGTGAGGCCGACTATATCTAGTCGGAACCGTTCAACCTCCCGCACAAGCTCAGGCTCTTTCCCCCCCAGTGAGGTGACGTTCCATGTCCCCAGAGTTAGTCTCTGCGTCCGGGGATCCGGTCGTCGAGGCCCCTGCCGTCGACTGCCGCCCAGATCCCTCTGCACCAGCCCCTTACGGATCCTCCTGCAGGTGGTGGGTCCACGGGAGACGGCCCCACGTCACTCGTTTGGGTTGCACCCGGCCGGCCCCGTGGGGAAGACCGGCCACCACCAGGCGCTCGCCGTCGAGCACCCACGCCAGGCCTGGCTCCAGGGTGGGGCCCCCGGTAACGCCAATCCGGGCGACGTAACTGGCCTTGGTTTTTTTTTCGTCATAGGGGCTTGTGAACCGATCTTTGTCTGACCCGTCACCCAGGACCTGTTTGCCTTGGGAGACCCTACCAGGGGCTTGAAGCCCCGGACAACATAGCTCCTGAGATCATTCGGGCGCTCAAACCCCTCCACCACGTTAAGGTGTCGGTTCAGGGAGGAGCTTATGTTATGTTATGTTATGTTAATGTTTTTTTTTTTTTTTTTTTTGAATAAACTTGAGCAAACACTAGTAAAGAATAAAGCAAGGCCAACCGACTTGTTGATCGCAGCAGGTACAATTAGTTATTTATTTTATTGACATGATTGTTTCTAAGGTAAGTATTGAAATTCGATTTGCAATTCATGTTTGAAATAAATAGGATTCTGTTAAAAGTGTTAACAAGTCTAGGTGTAGACACATAGGAACTGATCGCTCAACGTTGTAGGTTCGAGTTCAGCCCTCAACATTTACTGTCCATCTATACGCCTTCTCTCCCCAATTCACACTACAACTATCCTGACTAAGAAAGCCTTTGGGCCAAAAATAAGAAAGAAATATGAACTTTGCAATTTGGTAATTGCGACAACTGAAATTGTGCAGTGTTACGTGTAAGAAACAATGATGTAGCTCTGGTTGTCATGATAATGATGATAATCATGATAATGCATAGCCTTTGGAATAGGATGGCACACAAACGTGTCACTGCATTCATTTAGACAGACTCATGTTCTGAGAGGAGAGGAATTTCTGTTTGTCCGAGAGCTCGTCCAGTTCTGCTTCAGCGGCCGGTCGTTTCATGTTTTTTGGTCAGAATCTGGTTAGATTTTCGCAGCATAAATGCTGTGATGATTGGCTAAAGAGTTGTTGTTATCTCTGCTCCGACTGGCTGATATGTTGTCTTTGTTTTGATTGGCTGTGGTTTAAGTCAGTTCCGAATCTCTTTCCTCTTTGTTTCTCTCCTCGTCTCCTCTCTCATCTTCTTTCTCCTTCTCGCCTTCCATCTCACTCGTCACTAAACACTCAGTTGCTTCATTGCTTTTCTTATAGTTTTTTCTTTTGGAGAATGTGTTTCGCATCTTTTTGATTGAGTCTTTTTCGAAAATAAAAAAGTCTTTAACAGTTGAATAGAGTCTGCGTTCAGCTTTACTAAACAGTTAACTCTTATCCAAACCAACCGAGCCTACAGCCCTCATCACCAGAAGCCCCAAAACAGCATTCATTTCTATACATTTGTGTTGTTCATGTTTCTCGTATGTCAATAAACACTTTGCATTGTAGCTGGGGTTGTGGTCCTTGCTAGTGAAACAATTTTTGTTTTAAATATGACTTATTAAAAGTTTGTCTTGTATATGTTCCTCAAATTAAGATGGAAATCCACATTTGTTTTAAGGCGAGACACTGCAGGTAGATTAGTGTATGTGTAAAACAAACAAACTCTGGGACAATAAAATAATATTTTGTTTTGCATATTACATTTTAAGAAGTTACAAAGAGGATTTTGAATATTTTATTTTTATTTCTGTAAACATGATATCACTGGAAACTGGTGTAAAAATTCAGATTTTTGCCACATTTTTTGAATAAATAGGGCTTAGAATTAGCATTCAACAAATCCTTTCGCACGATCGTCAAAATCTTGTTAAGTCCAAGATTGATTGATTGAAGTTTGGTGTATGTAGGTGCCACTTTTATGGTTGACCCTTATGTTTCTGTGGGAGAAAAATTTATTGGGACAAAAGGTCTCACATTAATAAGAAAAACGTTCATATTCAGATGTACAGCAACAGTTTTACTGTCAGACTTGTGTAAAGACATTTTACTGGGGACATGGTCTGAACGCAGCCTTTGCACTGAGCCTGAAGCAGTTACTGTACGTGCACAGAAATTACCATCTTTTTGGTCTTTGGCAATTTACAATCACATTTGAAACAACTTTGATTGAAATTAAAAGCTGACAAAATGGATTTTCTGTGCACGAAAACCACAATTCCATCTAGTTTATGATTTAAGCTTGAATCTTTAACCAAACATCTTTTTTCTCTGGCTCGCCTGCCATCTCCCCTCGCTCTACCTCTGTCTCTCCCCCCTCTGCCCTGTTGCATGCTGGGACCTGTAGGCTTCTATGGTCTGGATGAATCGGACTTGGACAAGGTCTTCCGTCTGCCCACGACCACGTTCATTGGAGGATCGGAGAGCGCTCTGCCACTGAAGGAGATCATTAGCAGATTGAAGGTGACACATTGACTTTATTACAGCTTTATTTTCTATTAACTAAAATTTTTCCCTGATCAAAAACATAGCTGAAGTTGTATTTAGCTTAATTTACGTTGAAATCACCTTCATTACGCATGTCGGGGCAAGCTAGCTGTTTGTTTGTTGTTTGTTTAGTTGTTTATTTCCCTGTGGTAATTCCCTCTGCTGACAGTAGATGGAGTGTTAAGACGAATCCTGATGATAAAGTTGCCTGACTGATAAAGTTGTGTGGTTTTCAGTATAAACTTTATTTTAAATTGTAAATGTAAAAGTAAAGGTACAAGATGCATGTTTTAAGGACAAGAACAATACAGATAATGCAGAATATTTATCTTTTAAGATTCTTATGAGCAGCTGAACACAGTTTTGCCCATTTTTAATATATTATGGATGTGTTGATAAGAAAACTGATTGACACGTTTAAAAAAAAAAAAATCTGTCCCATTATAACATTAAACACAAGTGTTTATTGTGTTTACGCCCAGAATGGCTTAAACCGTTGTAGGTCCTCATTCCAAAAAATACATTAGTGTAAAGGATTGCTAAATTCACTTTTGTAGATAACATACTTAACCTTTGTCTTATTAGCGATAAATCAGATCAATGTCTTGTTTGTAGATTGTGCACCCTCCATCCTCTAACCCTGCTGTTCTGTGGTTTGTCCTGTAGATGGCGTACTGTTCTTTTACCCTGCTGTTCTGCGGTTTGTCCTGTAGATGGCGTACTGTCAGCACATTGGCGTCGAGTTCATGTTCATAAATGACCTGGAGCAGTGTCAGTGGATCAGGCAGAGGTTTGAGACTCCGGGAGTGATGCAGTTCACTCTGGAAGAGAAGAGGAAACTCCTCGCCCGCATGGTCCGCTCCACCAGGTACAGCCACACGGGGGCACTGTTTATGTAAAAGGTCTGTGGCATTTTCATAAGAAACCGTAAATCAGTCTACCCTCATTTATATTAACCTGACACATATACAGATCTGTTAACATTTATATTAAAGTTTACAGCAAGGAGGTCCTGAGTTCAATTATTTTTGTCTTCAACATTTGGATTCGGAATGACACAATACAACACAATACAAGAATTTTACAATTTTGCAAAACATACGATGCTGCTCTGGTCCTGACTAGAACCAGGAAGTACAATCACATTAGTCCTGTGCTCAGGTCTCTGCACTGGCTCCCTGTGGCTCAGAGAATAGACTTCAAAGCAGCTCTGCTTGTATACAAGTCTCTCCATGGCCTAGCACCAAAGTACATCTCAGACTGTTAGTGCCAAATGAACCATCTCGGACTCTGAGGACCTCAGGGACCGGCCTCCTGCTGGTGCCCAGAGTCAGGACTAAACATGGGGAATCTGCGTTTCAGTTTTATGGAGCTAAAATCTGGAACAGTCTTCCTGAGGATGTGAGAGAGGCCTCCACTCTGGCAATGTTCAAATCTAAGCTAAAAACTGTTTTGTTTGGCTGTGCATTTGACTCAATGCTTTTCTTTGCACTCTTCTCTTTTATGTCTTGAACTATTTGACGGATAGCCTGAAAATGGCACTTTTAAATTAAGATTTTGTGATGTTCGCCATGTCTTTGTGATTTTAATGCATTTTTTTCCTGTTATGTGAAGCACTTTGAATTGCCTTGTGTACGAATTGTGCTCTGCAAATAAACTTGCCTTGCCTTGCCTTACAATAATCAATATATTGCACATATATTCTCTGATTAGCACCGTGATATGAGTTTTGCCTATAAAAGTTTGCCTTTCTCAAAACAAGCAACTAATCTGCAGCACTGTCACAAAATCGTTTTGAAAAGTAAACCAAAATATGCAGATATATTGTTACAGCACCCGGCAATATCAATACTGTATCTCAATCTTTGATTTTTGGCCCACCCATGATCAACAACAATTATCTAAACTCTGGAGGATATTTAAGTATTTACAGACATTTTTCTCAGTCACCAAAAAACTGCATTTTACCACATTGTCATGATGCTGTATAGCAGCATTTATACTGAAATTTAAGAAGATGATTTTAATGAACCTCACTGGCCTCGTCTCGTCTGTGCCAGGTTTGAGGAGTTCCTGCAGAAGAAATGGTCAGCAGAGAAGCGCTTCGGGCTGGACGGCTGCGAGTCCCTGATCCCGGCTCTGAAAACCATCATCGACAAGTCCTCAGTGAACGGAGTGGAGAACATCATCATGGGCATGCCCCACAGGGGGCGCCTTAACGTTCTTGCCAATGTCATCCGCAAAGAGCTAGAGCAGATCTTCTGTCAGTTTGACTCTAAACTGGAGGCGGCCGACGATGTACGAGTCAACTGCTTCTCTGCTTCATTTGCTCTAGGGCTGCACAATATATCAAAAGTATCAATCACAGTAACACAGAGGTCCTCCATCTGACAGAAATGTACTGGGTTTAAAAGGAAAATTTTGAACCAGGCGGATTTTACTCTAAAAAGCGTTTATCTAGTCTTGGTTTTGTCTTTTAGTTTTTATTTTGACAAGAGTTTGACCAATACATGAAGGCATGAACATATTTGTTTTAACATACGTAAATGAAATTCAAAAAGTATCTTTAAATACCACAATAATATCTATATTACAGTATTTAACAGCCATGTTGCAATCATTTCCAGTATCGTGCAGCTCTATGCTGCTACATCTGACTAAAGCTACTAAGTTATTAGTTAGTAGTCGACTTGTCAGCGATGATTTTTAGTCAACTAGTCAAATTATTATTATTTCTATTGGGTTTCTGAACACATTTTTAACCAAATAAAGGTAGAAATAAGGGGACTGAAGACTTCTAGATACAGAATATTTACGAACAAACTGTAGTATTGATGTGTCGGTGTAATCCCTCATTCGTCCAGGAGTGTTCCATTGTAGAAAAAGATTCCGTTGTAGTCATCTGGACTCGCATCCAAGAGTCATTCTCAATCTGTGAAACAAGTCTGAGAACTCAGGGTTATATCCTACTCTGTGAAAGCCCTGCCCACAGGGCGGGACCTCCTGATAATGGGCAATTGAAACTAACTGGGATGGGCCTATTGTACACTGACTTAGGCTCCCTCCTCATTGAGTACCTGATTAGCATCTTAAAAAAGATTGCCTCCTTAACTCCTCTTTCAAACCATCTTTTCTCCCTGCTCAGAATCTCCCCCTCACTGTCTTCAATAGAGTGGTTTGTGGCTTCGAGATGAAGATGCACGGCGCTCTGGACCCTGAACTTGCGTGTCTTCTGTGCTGATAAAGCCTCTTGTGAAGTGGCTGTTTAGTCTCCCCTACGTACCGCTCTTTTAAACTTTCTTCACTGCATATCTTTGAAAGAGGGGTTAAGGAGGTAATCTTTGTTAAAAAAGAGAATCCTTCCTTAAATCGTAATGGAGGTTTAAGATTCAACCTTCCAGTTGTTTATAATAGTGTGCTGAAACCCTGGAGACGCCCGAGACATTCTGATTCAAATCAGGTACTCAATGAGGAGGGAGCCTAAGTCAGCATACAATAGGCCCATCCCAGTTAGTTTCAATGGCCCAGGGCAGGGCTTTCACAGAGTAGGATATAAACCTGAGTTCTCAGACTTGTCATCTGTCTAAGGACACAGGACGCTGGGACATTTCAAAGTCCCTATGAACATTGTTTATTTTGTTTTCCACTGTAGCCCGTCGAGGCAACTACTGTTGTGATTTTGGGCGTTACAAAAATAAATTGAAATTGAAATTGTTTCACAGATTGAGAATGACTCTTGGATGAGAGTCGAAATGTTTTGTTTTTCTAGTCCAGATGACTACAACTGAATCTTTTTCTACAATGTAGTATTGATGAAAAACAAAAATGTTTTATCCTTTGACATTTTGATTCAATAATGTTGTTCGTATGCGTTTTAGAGTCTGTATAGTCCAGCTCATGATCTCGATGATCAAAATACAACTATGAATATTTTTTTAAGTCGACTAGTCACAATAATTCCAGTGAATGGTTGCAGTTACATTTGCTCCTCTCCTCGTTAGGGCTCTGGGGATGTGAAGTACCACTTGGGCATGTACCATCAGCGCATAAACCGCGTCACAGACAGAAACATCACTCTGTCTCTGGTGGCGAACCCGTCTCACCTGGAGGCTGTGGATCCTGTGGTGCAGGGGAAGACCAAAGCTGAACAGTTCTACAGCGGGGACAACGACGGCAAGAGGGTAACAGCAGAGGGCGCTACAGAGGCTCATGGCACCTCACGGCCACGTCCTGAGTCACACTGTTTTTTTTTGTTCAGGTGATGCCAATCCTGCTCCACGGAGACGCTGCGTTCGCTGGTCAGGGAGTAGTGTACGAAACGTTTCATCTTTCAGACCTGCCCTCGTACTCCACCCACGGCACCATCCACGTGGTCGTCAACAACCAGGCGAGACACAACTACTGCAGATGCTAAAGAACCGTTCAATTTGTTAACAAAAACCTTCTAGAATTTCAAGAATGGCGGCAAAAGTGATGTGACACATAATGAGTAATTTGGATTAACCTCAGAATATCACAAAATATGAAAAATCCAGGTGATTTTGTCAAAGTAATAGCAACCAGACACATGTGAGTGACATCAGAGCCTGCTTTAAAGACTGAGAGTGAACATCAGAGCCTGCTTAAAGACATTTACTATTGTAGATTACATTATCTGTTTATTTAAAGGGAGATTAGGAGCCACACATTTTTTAATAAGGCAAAAATCATAGTTTTCAGGTTTCACTGAACAGAAATGTTGAGCACACATTAGTTTTTTTCACTTTATCTACAGATATATTACATATTTGACCACAAATTATACTTTTGATAAAGCTCAAATACAACTTTGAGGCTAGAAAATAGTATTTTGTCCATCTGTACCTCGGAAATAATATATTGCTGCTTATTTTTATTGTAAACACTTAAAACCAATAGTATTTAGATAAGCTCTATTCCAGAATGTTTAACTTTTTGATGTGCATTTTTAAAACGACATACGATACGATTCCGATTGCAGTGGTTACTTTGATTAATACTGTTACTATTTCCCCCGAGTCAGATTGTGCGCTAACTGTCTCCTCTCTCAAGATCGGGCCTTCACCACAGACCCTCGTGTGGCTCGCTCGTCCCCTTACCCCACAGACGTTGCTCGAGTCGTGAACGCTCCCATCTTTCACGTGAACGCGGACGACCCGGAGGCAGTGATGTATGCATGTAAAGTGGCTGCAGAGTGGAGAGCCAAGTTCCACAAGGACGTTGTGGTCGACCTGGTACGAACAGGATCAACTTTATGGAGTTTAATATAGTCTTTTTTAATTAAGTCTTTGCATTGTTTGTAGTTAGCGGATCCCCTAAATATCTTGCAATAAATCAGAAGTTTTACTGTCGATAATTCAGTCAATGTGACTGACGACATAGGCTTCCGGGATTTTTAAAGGCAAAGGTTATTTTTGGGTTTTGTTTCAGATGTAAAATAGGAGCATAGCGTGATATTTACGTTTCAAATGTAGTAGTTAAGTAACAGCGCAGCAAACAAATTATATATTTTACCTTTTTCTCTATCATAAACCCTAAGTAACTGTGCAGTTCACACCACAAGAGTCGAAAATCCCTTTTAGGTGATTTAATTGTGACAAAAAATGAAAAACCCTGTGCATTTACAAAGTGTCAAAATAAAAAATAAAAACATATTGACAAGTTGACAAGACTCCAGTCTTTAGCTTTCTCACTGCTGCACAGGTGCTAAAATGGCCCTGCTTTTATATCTTTATGCCCCTCCCACGGGCAATACATAACCCAACCAAAAGACAATTACAAAAAGAACACATTTTTCCCCTTGCAGTGCAATTGTAGTGTACACACACAGATCAGTACCTGCTCTTTGGCTCTAACCACCCACTAAAGCCCAAGCTGGGAGTGATCAGAACACTACAACACAGAGCACAAGAGGTGCCCACCAGCTCAGGAAAGAGCAAGAGGAAAGAGGAAAAACACGTCCGGAATGCTCTCTCACCCTGTGGATACCCGACTTGGGCTCTGAACAAAGTGAAGAGAACCAAAAGGCAGGACAAAAGGGACAAAAGGGAAACAGAACCAAGAAGAAAGGGTGTCTCCATCCCTTATGTCTCGGGACTGTCAGAAGTCCCTGTTTATTTCAAACCAGGCAACACGTTAAGACAAAAAACTAGTTCACCCTATGGACAAGATGCCTACACAAAAACAGAGCAATGTAGTGTATTCTATCCAATGCAGTGAAGAAAGTTGTAAAGAGTGTTACATAGGGGAGACTAAACAGCCACTTCACAAGAGGCTTTATCAACACAGAAGACACGCGAGTTCAGGACCCCAAAGCGCCGTACATCTTCATCTCAAAGCCACAAACCACTCTATTGAAGACAGTGAGGTGGAGATTCTGAGCAGGGAGAAGAGATGGTTTGAAAGAGGAGTTAAGGAGGCAATCTTTGTTAAAAAAGAGATTCAACCTTCCAGTTGTTTATAATGGTCTGCTGAAACCCTGGAGACACCCGAGGCATTCTGATGCTAAACAGGCACTCAAGGTGAGGAAGCCAAATGCCAGGGAACATCCCAGGTAAGTTTCAATGGGCCATTATTAGGAAGTCCCGACCTGTGGGCAGGGCTTTCACAGAGTAAGATATAAACAGAAGTTCTCAGACTTGTTGCACTGATTGAGAATGACTCTTGGATGAGAGTCGAAACGTATCGTTTTTTTCTAAAACAGAGTCCAGATGACTACACCTGAATCTTGTTCGACATTCACGCAGTTAGAAAACACATGGTGTGCGCAGGCTCTTTAATTGATTCCGTTGCAATCAAAAGTCCTCTTAGCTGCCGATGCTAACCTCTGTGTTGTCGCTTGTATCTTCAGGTGTGCTACCGTCGCATGGGCCACAACGAGATGGACGAGCCCATGTTCACTCAGCCGCTCATGTACAAACACATCAAGATGCAGAAGCCTGTGCTGCAGAAGTACGCTGAGAAACTGATCTCTGAGGGCGCCGTGACCAGGCAAGAGTACGAGGTATAGTGACTGTGCAGGAGTACGTGTAGTGACTGTGCAGGAGTACAAGGTGTAGTGACTGCGCAGGAGTACGAGGTGTAGTGTCTGAGTCGGAGTACGAGGTGAAGTAACTGCACAGGAGTAACAAATGTTAATGCTCCTGGACGGGTTTATACTGTGCACTGTGAATTGAATCTGAATTTCAAAATATAATCCACATATCTAATCTCATTCAATGTAATTCAAACCTATTCCAAAAGCAGTTCTGTAGTACACAAACCTCTTTTCTTCAGCTGTTAAGGGGTGGAGCCACTATACTGCTTTGTGTTTGACTCTGATTTCTGTTTTGTGTTTTTTTTCTGCAGGAAGAAATTGCGAAGTATGATAAAATCTGTGAGGAGGCGTATGCTCGCTCTAAAGACGAGAAGATCCTTCACATCAAGCATTGGCTGGACTCGCCCTGGCCCGGTAATACTACTGTTACAGCCAGGGTTGAAACTCTCAGTTTGGTCTAGGGGAGGTCCAAAAATTTATGAAAATGATAACGCCTTTAACGCTTTAAATGGGGCTGTAAAAATAAACTCCATCCATCCACTTCTGTAAAAATACAACTTCCATCCATCCATCTTCTTCCGCTTTATCCCGGGGCCGGGTCGCGGGGGCAGCAGTCTAAGCAGGGACTCCCAGACTCCCTTATCCCCAGACACCAGAGGATCCTGAGGCATTCCCAGGCCAGCCGAGGGACATAGTCCCTCCAGCGTGTCCTGGGTCTTCCCCGGGGTCTCCTCCCGGTGGGACATGCCCGAAACACCTCCCTAGTGAGGCGCCCAGGAGGCATCCGGAACAGATGCCTGAGCCACCTCAGCTGGCTCCTCTCGACGTGGAGGAGCAGCGGCTCTACTCCAAGCTCCTCCCGTGTGACTGAGCTCCTCACCCTATCTCTAAGGGAGCGCCCAGCCACCTAGGAAACTCATTTCCAAACCGCCTTTGTATCCGCGATACTTGTCCTTTCGGCTCACTACTCAAAGCTCCAATTGGACCATAGGTGAGGGTAAGGAAACTGCTAGATTGACAGGAAAATCGAGAGCTTTGCTCTTTCGGCTCAGCTCCTTCTACTCTACCACAACAGTCCGATGCAGCGTTCCGCAGTCCCGGTCCTGTCAATGCTCACATATCCCATCCTTCCCTCACTCGGCTAGTGCAACAAGACCAGAGTACTGTGAACTCCTCCACTTGGGGCAAGACTTCCCCACCCACCTGGAGAGGGCGCAAGCTGCCTTTCTCCGGTTGAGAATCATGCCTCAAGATTTGAGGTGCTGATTCTCATCCCAGCTGCTTCACCACTCGGCTGCAAACCGTCCCAGTGCATTTTGTTGCAGGTCCAGGTTTGATGGAGCCCATCAGGACAACATCATCTGCAAACAGCAGAGATGAGATCCTGTGTTTCCCCAAACCGGACCCCCTCCGACCCCTGACTGCGCCTAGAAATTCTGTCCATAAAAACAATGAACAGAACCGGTGACAAAGGGAAGCCCTGGCGGAGTCCAACACGCACTGCAACATGTTAATACGATTAATATTAGAATACTAATGTGAGTATTTGCCCTCTAAACCACATGATGTGGCCCGCCAGACGTTTTCATCTGGCCCGCTGAACATTTCTAGTTTATAATTATTCATTAATTATTCATCAATAGCGTTAATGTTTAATAGTTACATAAGTCAGAGCACACAAGGAGCACAGCAGCCTTACAATCGCGTAAATTACGAAAATCCCAATTCAGGTCACGCAGGAGGCTTTAATTACTAAAATATTGGAACAACAACGTCCGAGTTCAGTTATTGTACCCCAGCAGACCTTCAGACTTATAAGAGTGAGTGGTGTGTGTGTGTGTGAATAGTAATCATTTACAGTCTGATAAGGAGGACAATAGGAGGTGGGGACACCAGTCTGCAAGGGGGGGTCCCCGCTGACCCCCCTGTGATTACCATTTGCCGACATGCCCCCTCCCACGCCGTCCACATGGACATCGTGGATGCGTCAAGCACCTTAAGACATGCTTATTAGATTTCTCAATAGATCGAATTTAGCACTAATTTTCTTACATTCATTTACTTATAGTAAATATTAATCCCATCCCTATAAAAACTGACTTTATAGTCCCGGTTCTCAGAATGACTCAGTCTTTTAACTACAGCTGCTCAAAGATATGCAGTGCTTTACCCTCTGCGCCTGTGCCAAATGTAAAGATGGGGGTAAAATCACACAAGATCATTCTCCACTTTGTACGCACAATCTTCAGGTACAGGGGCTCTATTACTACTTCTACAGGCAAACACTGGCCTGGTAACAGTCCTACTACTGCTGCTTCAAGTGCTAATACAAAAATGTTTCCACATCTTCAACAATGGTGGCCCTAAACATTAGTAACAGTTGTACAAGTTGTACCAACATAACAGTTCAAGACTACTCTAAACTTGCATTGAACCTCCTTCCCCCTGGTGGTGCTCCCTGGTATTGTTCTCACATCATCTGACGTGTTGCAGGTTTCTTCACTTTGGACGGCCAGCCTAAGTCCATGAGCTGCCCCTCAACCGGACTGAGCGAGGAAAACCTAAACCACATTGGGAGTGTGGCATCATCTGTGCCCGTGGAGGACTTCACCATACACCGGAGGTGAAAAACCACTGTTAAATACTGTTATTATTATCTACTTCTGCTACTGTACTACTGCTGCTACCCCAACGCCCAGGCATCTGAACACTGCAGGTCAATGGCTGCGTCAGAATTTCCACACTATTTCCTACAGAGGTCACTATTTGGGGTTCAGGCCATTTTTTGCTGTGTCTGAATGTCCAACAGGTGAAAAAGTAGTGCACCTTGAAAAGAAGTGTCCAGTGCTGGTCACTAGGGGTCGAAGAATAGACTACTATATAGGTGTTTAACTGGACAAACAATTGACTGAAAGCAGATGGAAGAGCTGTTCTAACAAAAGCACTGTCGAACTGTTGATTATGAATAAACACAATTAAATAAACTGTTACGCTATAAAGTTGCTAGAGTTAAAAGATCAGTAGTTTCCCCAATTCAGGCAAAAAGTTGATATTTAACGCTAGATCTATCTCTGACTAAAACTGATTAATCATAGTCCATAAATACCAAGTGTGTTGCGTTTTGGATTTGATAAATATTTATTACAGGATCCATTCACATATATCTGACTGTATTGATTCTGGGGTCATTGATGTATAAAAAAACTGAATATGGCATTCTGCTTGAACCTGCAACAAAATATCCTCAGATTGCAAATACAAACTGCTGGGTGCTCGGCTGACAGGGACCTACAATTTTATCTCAAGTTAGAATGTGTGTGTTGTTTTTTTTTTTTTTAAATCAAGTCATAAAATTTTTTCTCTGTTCAAAGTCCTTCAGTTGTCCTAAGAACAGCGTTTTTAATCTTTAGCTTGTTTTGCTCCACTCTGAGTGCAGGGCTGTTTAATGAGTGAGGGTCGAGGACTAGGGAGGTCATTCGGATTCACCCCTACTACTGCCGCTACCAATACTACTACTACTACTACTAGAGAGAGTACTTCACAATACACAGAGGCACAGTTACTACTACGACTACAACACAGGGCTCCGAATACTGTAGGACTGTAGCAAAGACGACGTCAGCAATGTTACTGACCCGGTTTAAGTGCCGGACCGGTTTAGCCCTATATTTAGACCTGTCTGGGCCAGTCCTGTTCAGTCCTTATGTTGTTTTGCCTTTCAGGTCTGAGCAGGATCCTGAAAGCCGGGGAGAGATGATCCAGAACAGGACGGTGGACTGGCCCTGGGGGAGTACATGGCCCTTTGGGTCTCTGCTGAAGGAGGGCATCCCACGTGAGGCTGTCGGGCCAGGACCGTGGAGAGGGGCACCTTCTAGGTACTGGGGCAGGTTACACAACGAAGCTTTACATACAAGTGCGCACAGAAAAGATTTAGGCTCTGTCTGAATGTCCACACTATTCCCTGCATGTGGCACTAAACAGTATCTCTAAATGTCCAGCAATGCACTAATGGTCCCTAGACACCATAAATGAGAGTCAGAAAAGTTGTAATACATAAAAAGGCCAAAGAAAATGTACAAGAGCCACTTTAAAGAACAACAGCAAGACAAATAATCTGGAAGTGTCTTTTTAAGTGACCTGAAAAACCTTCTGTTTTTATTTCTGTTTTTTTCTGGTTTTATTCTGGAGTTTTTTTCTACTGTAGCCCCTCGAGGCAACTACTGTTACTAAATAAATTGAATTGAATTGAAAAACCCAGTATCAGACTACATTTTAACAGAATTTAGCAGACTGTTTTTAGAAGCCAGAGTCACGTGCCCCGCTGTGAGAAGAAAGTAGTGAACCAAGTGTTCCACTCTCTCTGTGAATGAGGCCAATATATCAGAGTGCAGTTGAGGGATAAGGGTCTAAGGTTGAACATTCTCCCTATCTCCTCACACTGATGTTTGTATTGTTTGTTGTCCATGTGCAGCCACCGTCACCACGTGCTCCATGACCAGAACGTGGACAAGCGCACCTGTAAAATCCCGTTTGAACCACATGCAGCACCCGGACCAGGCTCCGTACACCGTCTGCAACAGCTGTCTGTCGGAGTACGGCGTCCTCGGTGGGTCTATTTCTGTTACTGTGGAGCTATTGGTGAAATAAGTGAAATCATATTTATGTCTGTATTTATGTTTTGGTGAGTCCTCAGAGTCACTGGAGCAGGACGTCATTAATGTAGATGTTAATAGTGATAAAAATAGATTTCAGATAAACCTGATGGCTGTATATTAGAAGTATAACGATAGGACACATTCCGATATAAGACAATATATAAACGATATAAACGATTCAATTCGATTCAATACCACTCTTCTAAAACAATATTTTGATTAATTACAGTATTTTTATGGAGGCCCCTGTGGGATACTAAGAATCAACAAATAAACATAAATACAATAGATGCTTTTTGTTTCATTTTCATTTTAAAATCATCACTTTTTGCTTCGAGTAGTTCATATTCATGGCTTTGGTGTCGAGATTCTGTAAAACACTTTACATGGAAAAGTTACATTATAAAACATCACATTTACTTTTGCTGAGAGTATATCACTCGATATATCAAACTGGAGCGGTCTTATCCAGGTGATCATGTTCTGTGTAAACTCCAAAGCTTATTCACACACTTAAGCATTATTCCACTTAAAATCTCCTTTTCTCTGCGCTTTTGGGCGCTCTCCGTCTCTGCACAGTCTTCCTGGCTCTGACCAAGGGGGACAAGATGGCGGTCTATTCAAGCCAATGGTGTGTGCTCATTTCTGCATGTTGCAAAAAAAAATATGTTTTAATCTTTTTCTTCCGCATTACTTCCTGGTTTTGCAGCTAGCTCTGGGCCTTTCCCCATGATGCTTTGTAAGCACGCCAACTGCAGATTACCGTACACCGTTCACTGTGATGTAAAAAAAAATTATTTTGAGGATTTTAGAAACGGTAAAAGAATTAAATTCCTTATATTTCATTTCTAAACTGAAAATAATTGAGCATTTTAAGTAATTTTACAGGCAAAACTCTTGAAGTACAGCGGAGTGGCCACTTCTCAATTTGGATCGCGGGCAGAGGGGGCATGCCTTATCCAGTTATAGTAATACATCCATGGTTCTGACACAACTCCTGAGTGACGGGAGCACTGCAGGCGCTTGAAGATGAGAATAAGATAGAACATTCCCAACGGCTTTGAAAACTGCGGTCATAAAGCCTCTCTTAAAGAAGAGCAGTCTTGATGCCGCAGTACTGGGTAATTACCGGCCCATCTCTAAGCTGCCATTTTGGAGTCTTTGAAAAGGTTGTCTACGAAACAGCTCACTGACTTCCTCTTAATAAACAACTCATTTGATATTTTCCAGTCAGGTTTTAGACCTCATCACAGCACAGAGACTGCTCTTGTCAAGGTGACAAATGACATCCTGAACACTGACACGGCCAAAGCCTCAGTCTTAATTCTGTTAATCTGAGTGCTGCTTTTGACACTGTCGATCATGGGATCCTCTTACAGAGACTAGAGGACTGGGTGGGCATCACTGGCACTCGATGTTCCCTCAAATTTTTCATGTGTCTGGGTATACACACAAGCTCCCTGAGCATACCGAGGACCACTGTGAACAACATCAAATGTGCATGCTGTGGCCACACACCAGTATCACACATAGTCCAAAAACCTGTTAAAAACCTTGGATCATAGCAAGTTACATGGCTTATTAAAATAATCAAATTACAGCAGCAATTTTAATTTGTTTACTTTTAATATAAGCAATTTGGCCCACTTATAATGAAAAAGACAAAAATCTTGTTATCATGAGATGTATTGTATGTTATATGTATGTGAGAGTCATGCTTTGGCCTGGCTGTGGTCCAGTTGTGGCCTGGCTGAGGGTCCTGTTCTGGAAGAAATGAGACATATACACCTTTCAGACAGAACATTTTGTTCAATGACATGTGCTGTAGCTTGTCATACAGAGTCAATTCCTGCAACTCTTTGTCTGTAAAATATCTAATTACACAGTTTTTTTTTATCAGCATTTCAACTACCCATAAATGATCTAGTATTAACAGCATTTAAAGATTAATATCCATAAATAAAACATCTTAATAAATGTCACTAGAATATGCACACATTTTGACTTTAATTTGACCTTATTTTTCACGTCTGTCCTTCTCACTTCTCCAATGGTTGTACACTTTGGCCAGGTTGATGGCTTCATCTGCTTCTTGCTTTGGACTATATGTACATCAGCTGGTCCAAATGTGCCACTTCAAAGACGATTTCTGGATGCTGTTTTGATATGATTAATTCAACTAAATCCTCTTTCACAATCTGCACTGGAAGCTTGAAATGTAGCACAAATATCCTCAAGCTGAGAGATCTCCTTTCGCTCCTCACATCTAAGTACTGCAGAAACAAGATCTAAGAATGTGCTTATTGACCCCTGTTTAAGTTTTTGATTCATTATGTACTTGAAGTCACCATATTGACTGTTAATGGCCTCCATAGACTGTGGGTGGTGGATAATGGCCACCCAATGGCCAAAGAATACTTCTTTACCAGTGTGGCAATGTCTGCTGATCCATAGTCAAAACTGATGTCTGAGCTCAATGCTCCAATGTCAAATGTAGACCACTCCTATAATTCATCCTCTGGAAAACAAGCATCCATGTGATCACAGAGTTTACTAATGAAAAGAGTAATCTCACCAGTATTTCTGCCATCAGATGATGACAGGTGCCAATGGCCTCTTTGACACGGTTAGTTGACACAGCGAAAATGTGTCCTGTCACAATTATGTAGACGACACTCAGATCTATGTTTCACTGACGGCAGGTGAATATGGACAAGTGGATTCACTCTGTCACTGCATCCAACAGATCAGTGTGTGGATGCAAAACAACTTTCTCCAGCTGAACTCGAAACTCAGACAAGACTGAAATCATCGTCTTTGGCCCACAGAAACAAAGAGTGTTAACAGTCACCTCCAGAGTCTCGCTCTAAAAACCTATAAATCAAGTTAGAAATCTGGGGGTAATAATGGACTCAGACTTGAATTTTAACAGCCACGTCAAATCAATAACATCAGCAGCTAAAAAACAGCCAAAATCAAAAGTTATAGTGTCTAAACCAGACTTGGAGAGACTTATCCATGTGTTGTCTCTCGTAGATTAGACTATTGTAATGGCCTGCTCACTGGCCTCTCCAAACAAGCTGTAAAACAGCTGCAGTACATCCAGAACGTCTGCTGCTCGGGTCGCTGACTAGAACCAGGAAAGTACGATCACATTAGTCCTGTGCTCAGGTCTCTCGCACTGGCTCCCTGTGGCTCAGAGAATAGACTTCAAAGCAGCTCTGCTTGTATACAAGTCGCTCCATGCCTAACGCCAAAGTTACATCTCGACATGTTAGTGCCGTATGAACCATCTCGGACTCTGAGGACCTCAGGACCGGCCTCCTGCTGGTGCCCAGAGTCAGGACTAAACATGGGGAATGTGCATTTCAGTTTTATGCAGCTAAAATCTGGAACAGTCTTCCTGAGGATGTGAGACAGGCCTCTACACTGACGATGTTCAATATCTAAGTTAAGAACTGTTTTGTTTAGCTGTGCATTATGACTGAAAGGATTCCTATTTGCACTCTCTCTCTATGTCTTAAACTGTTTTGTGATTTCTTGTCATGTCTCTGTTTTGATAATAAATGTATTTTCCTGTTGTGTGAAGCACTTTGAATTGGCCTCTGTGTACCAAATTGTCCTCTACAAATAACCTACCTTGCCTAATGTTAACGTGTTCCATTTGTCCCCAGGGTTCGAGCCTGGGTTTCGCGATGGCGAGTCCGAACGCACTGATCCTTTGGGAGGCTCAGTTCGGAGACTTTCACAACACTGCTCAGTGCATCATCGACCATTCATCTGCCCGGACAGGCCAAGTGGGTGAGGCAGAACGGCATCGTGCTGCTGCTTGCCTCACGGTCTCGAGGGCATGTACGTGTCCGATGGGTGCGGGTATGGGCTGCGGGTAGGCTGCGGTATGGGCTGCGGTATGCGCGGATGGGCTCGGGTATGGTCGGTATGGGCTGCGGGTATGGGCTGCGGTATGGCTGCGGGTATGGGCTCGCGTATGGCTGCGGTATGGCTGCGGGTTATGGCGCGGTATGGGCTGCGGGTATGGCTGCGGGAATGGGCTTGCGGTATGGGCTGCGGTATGGGCTGCGGGTATGGGCTGGGCTGCGGGTATGGGCTGCGGGTATGGGTATGGGCTGGGTATGGGCTGCGGTATGGGCTGCGGTATGGGCTGCGGGTAGGCTGCGGTGGGCTGCGGGTATGGGCTGCGGGTATGGGCGGGTATGCTGCGGGTATGGGGCGGGCTGCGGTATGGGGCTGCTGCGGGTATGGGCTGCGGGTATGGGCTGCGGTATGGGCTCGGTAATGGCTGCGGGTATGTGCTGCGGTAAGTAGGCTGCGGTATGCTGCGGGTATGCGGTATGGGTGCGGTATGGCTGCGGGTATGGGCTGCGGGTATGGGCGGTATGGGCTGCGGTATGGGCTGCGGTAGGCGGCGGGTAATGGGCTGCGGGTATGGGCTGCGGGTGGCTGCGGTATGGGCTCGAGGCGCGGGTATGGCTGCGGTATGGGCTGCGCGGTATGGGCTCGGTATGGCTGCGGTATGGCGCGGTATGGGCTCGTATGGGCGCGGGTATGGTCGTATGGCTGCGGTATGGCTGCGGGTATGGCGATGCTGCGCGTATGGCTGCGGTATGGGCTGCGGGTATGTGCTGCGGTATCATGGGCTGCGGGTATGGGCTGCGGGTATGGGCTGCGGTATGGGATGCGGGCGCACTCCTTCATGGCTGTCCTGTTTTTCCACAGGGCCCGGAGCACTCATCAGCCCGACCCGAGAGGTTCCTTCAGATGTGCAACGACGACCCCGATGCGCACCCAGTCAGACTCTGTTTAAAGTTTATTTTACTAAAGGACCTTAGCTTTAATAAAGTGCCATACAACTTTTAGTCTTACTTTAGTCCTGGTTTAGACCTGCTTTGTGTCCTGATTTAGTCGTACTTTAATCCTGATTTAATTGTACTTTAGTCCTGCGTTAGTCATACTTTAGTCCAACTTTTGTCATACTTTAGTCCTACTTTTGTCATACTTAAATCCTGCTTCAGGCCTGATGTAGACATACTTTAGTCCTACTTTAGTTCTACTTTATTTCTGCTTTAGTTGTTCTCTCTGTTGCAGCCAATCACAGAGGACTTTGCCACGCAGCAGCTCTACGACTGTAACTGGATTGTTGTGAACTGTTCAACTCCAGGAAACTACTTCCATGTCCTCAGACGTCAAATCCTTCTGCCCTTCAGGAAACCAGTGAGACCAGCACCACATTTACACCACAACAGTCAAGAAACCAGTGCCACATTTACTACATTTACACCTCATCTCTAAACTCACGATAATGTCATATTTCTTTGTTCCAAAATTAGAGCTTATTTGTAAAACTTCAGAGGTTAAGTAACAATATTCAGCGCTTCTATAGATCTATACCGCCCCATTCACGCGCCAGCTCATGTGTTCATGATGTTTCCGTGCTTTATGCCTGCTGCTGTCAGAACCACCTCATCACTAAAAGGTCGAAGAGCGAGAGAAAAAGAGACGCCAAAAGAGTCACAGCTATTCACGGACAAACACAATGTGACCGTGCGCTGTCGTACCATTTTATATCCCTTGCGTCTTGAAGTGTGATAGCCATAAATCTTGAAAGATAAACAATCATGCAGTTTACACCAGGCTTTCAAACCCGTCTTCAGGATGTTGGTTTACCTGTGACGATGGCTGTTGTTAGTTTACCTTCTTCTTGTACCTCCACGACACGTTCATCATCCGGGTGGGATCGAGTCTGAGCCATTTACAAGTGTTTATTTCCTCTGTATTTTCTCTGTTTCAGCTGATAGTGTTCACTCCCAAATCACTGCTGCGCCACCCGGAGGCCAGATCCAGTTTCGACGAGATGCTCCCAGGTAACACTCAAAATGTTCATATCATTTCAACAAATGACATTTCTATATGCCTTCGGCTGGCATAGATTTTGAGAAACAAAAAAGACTCCCAAACTGTAGCAGTGACCTCCCAAACTGTAGCATAACAGCTAACGTCACCCAAACCCAAAGGGAAAGAGAACTGCCCTAGGACAGTGCGCATACACGGACAAAGCAGATGGTGGTGAACAGCGTGTACATGTTTCCAACAAGTAAATCTGGCAAACATTTCACCAAACAACTGTAAAGACACAGAAACACTTGTTTATGCAGTAAAGAAGCTTGCACGTGGAAAATGAAAGCACAGTGAGTGGTTCCACTATAACGCCCCAGCCCCTGTATGCAACGATCTGCCCCTGCTCAGCCTGCACTGGGTTTGTTAGAAACAAGTCGGTGTAATCCCTCATTCGTCCAGGCGCGTTCCATTGTAGAAAAAGATTCAGTTGTAGTCCTTTGGACACTGTTGTTAGAAAAAAAACGACTCTCATCGAAGAGTCATTCTCAATCTGCAGATCGAGTCTGGGAACTCAGATATTTAATCTACTCTGAGTATACCCTGCCCAACAGGTGGAACCTCCTGATGATGGGTGTTTACAGTTTCACTTTAGACTACTCATCTTTGTAGCCTAGCAGCCCAGAAATGGGCTATCAAATCCTATTGTAAACTGACTGTTGCTCCCTCATCCTTGAGGACCTGATTAGCATCAGAATGGCCAGGGCTTCAAAACACTATTGTATACGACCGGTAGGTTAAACTTTAAACCTCTATTTCTGTTTAAAGAGGGGTTCTCTTTTTTAACAAAAATGGCCTTCTTAACTCCTCTCCTAGAATCTTCCCCTCACTGTACTCAAAAAAGTAGTTTGTGGCTTAAAGATGAAGGTGTACGGCGCTGTGGTCCTGAATTAGCGTTCCCTCTGTGTTGATAAAGCCTCTTGTGAAGTGGCTGTTTAGTCTCCCCTATGTACCGCTCTTTACAACTTTCTTCACTGCATTGAATAAAATACACTACATTGACATGACAGTGGTGACTCTTCAGGACTGAACCAGTGGAAACATGGCTTTTGTTGTTCACAGGGACACATTTCCAGCGGCTGATTCCTGAAGGTGGCGCTGCAGCTCAAAACCCGGAGTCTGTGAGGAGGAGATCAATCTTCTGCACCGGAAAGGTTTTCTACGAACTCAACAAAGAGCGAAAGAACCGTGGACTGGAGAACAGTGTTGCCATCACCAGGATGGAACAGGTACTACAGTGCGAGAGTGGTTTTCATGTCGTCTTGTCTCAGTAAAGAGCTTGTGAGGCTCCTGTGTGGCAGAGTGGTTAGCCTCTCCTCTCTCTCCACAGTTGTCTCCGTTCCCGTTCCGATCAGGTGAAGGCCGAGGGAGAAGTTCTCAAATGCGGATCTGGTCTTGTGTCAAGAAGAGCACAAGAACCAGGGTTACTACGACTACGTCAAACCCCGAATCCGCACCACCATCCAGAGAACCAAACCTGTGTTGAGATGAACTTGGTGAGACTGAACTCTGTCAACACTGCAGCCGTGATGCGCCCTAAAATCCAATTTAATCAACTCAATGATTAAGGAGTCAGTTAATCTTATCACAACATAATCGCGTAACAAACTAAACAAATAATTGTGACAATTTTAGTGACAATATTAAGTCATTTGAGTTCAATCTGTGCTACAAAAAAGTAAACTTAAGTGCCAAGTGACAATGTGAATTAGAGAATTAAGGATTTCTGTTGTTGGGTCCCGTCTCAGGATGGACTGCGCTGACAGCTTCATCTCCTCCATTAGGATAAAACACACACACACAATTTTTGCAGGATATTAACACAACCACAAATCAATAATGGCTGATTATAACCACAAAAATAGATGGAAACAGAGGAAAGTAGCTCTGTAGAACACTGTTAGAGCAGACTAAATTATTAGTGACATCAAAACCCAGACATTCCGAGATAAAAGCACATTAATGCAAACAAGTCTGACCTTCGACCCGAGCGCCAAGAACTGTCATTCACCAAGTTTGCGTCAGTCATGCTAGTTGTGACTATATTGTCACAGTTAAAATTTTATAGCCGTCAGTTGTAGCCTTAGTTCACCAGTCATTCAAGTTAAATAGTTTATCTAAAAATAAACTATTTGGTTGAGTTCAGTGTAAACCACCATAGTAACAGGCTACACAAGGTTCCTGCTCTGGACCAGGCTCAGATGGGCCTGGTTAATAATATGACTTTTTTGGTCAGGATGCCAAAATAGAATTTTGGGCCAAATTTAATCTTGAAAAACAAAATATTTTGCTCCCCATATTAAATTTGATTTCACTCTGTAGGGGCGCTATCGCACAAAATTAAATTTTTTCACTTCAATTAGGTTTAGGGAAAGGGTTTTAACAATTTATTCAAATTTGATGCATTTTGGACTTTGTATGCGCAAAAGGCAGCAAATTTAATATTTGGGAAATTTCAGAAATTCTAGCTAAATTTTGCGGCTTCACCGCACAGAGGCCGTGTACTGTAGGGTTTAATTTTTGTTTATATATTTTGATGCCCCACTCCTCGACACCATTTTCACAAAATTTCAACTTTTTGGGGCCAACGCCCTAGAAGGAGTTTGTAAAAGTACGACATTTGGAAAAACTGTCATTGGGATGACAACTGCTTCGCCCATGTAAAGCGCTAGTTTTTTTGCATGGGCGATTACAACAATAATGTTAAATTTTCTCACTACTAATTAGTATGCACGAGACGTACATGAGTGGACGAATGCGTCAGTGAGTGTTTGGAAGAGGGCGAGTGCTTCACGTTCGATTTCCTGCACACTTTCGCAACTGCACAGCCTTACAGAACAAATAGGCCTCTTGCCAGCTTGTGGCACTCTGGGCTGAAAAAATCTTCGCTATCACAATTTATATCTTCATCTCTAAACTGGGGCATTCCATTGAGCATGGGCAGATTTCTTTTTGGCCCAGCTTGAGTTCTGACTTTAAAACTAGGTGTTTGTGTTTCAGGTACGCTGGCAGAGGCCCCGCTGCTGCTCCTGCCACAGGAAATAAAAACACTCACATTGTGGAACTGCGCCACTTCCTCGACTCCGCCTTCGACCTGAAAACACTGCAGACAGAGTAGAGCTGGACATAAGATGCAACCGGTGATACATTGAGGAAAATAAGTATTTCAACACCCTGCGATTTTGCAAGTTCTCCCACTTAGAAAGTATGGAGAGATCTGAAATTTTAATCTTAGGTGCATTTCAACTGTGAGAGACATAATCTAAAAAAAATAATAAACAGCGGAAATCACATTGTGTGACTTAAATTATTTATTTGTATGTTATTGCTGCAAAGAAATATTTGAACACCTGAGAAAATCAATGTTAATATTTGGTACAGAAGTCTGTTTACAATTACAGAGGCCAAACGTTTCCTGTCGTTCTTGACCAGGTTTGCACACACTGCAGCAGGGATTTTGGCCCACTCCTCCCTGCAGATCTTCTCTAGATCTGTCAGGTTTCGGGGCTGTTGCTGAGCAACACAGAGTTTTAGCTCCCTTCTATTGAATTTAGGTCTGGAGCGATTTGCTTCTTACGGTGCCACTCCTTGGTTATCCTGGCTGTGTGCTTCGGGTCATTGTCATGTTGGAAGACCCTGCCACGACTCATCTTTAATTCTATGACTGAGGGATGAGGCTGTTGCCCAAAATCTCGCAATACCTGGCCCCATTCATTCTCTCCTTAATACAGGGCAGTCGTCCTGTCCCTTGTAAAGTAACAAGCATGATGTTTCCACCCCCATGCTTCAGTAGGGATGGTGTTCTTAGGATCCTTCTTTTCTTCATCCAAACATAGTGAGTACCGAAACATTATTTTTTGTTCTCATCTGACCACATGACTTTCTCCCATGACTCCTCTGGATCATCCAGATGGTCATTGGCAAATTTCAGATGCGCCTGGTCATGTGCTGACCTGAGTAGGGGAACCTTCTATGTGAGGCATGATTTTAAACCATGAGGGCGTAGTGTGTTACCAATAGTAACCGTCACCTCCCGTACTTCTGGGCAGATACCTCACCTTTCTTATCATCATTGATACCCCATGAGGTGAGATCTTGCATGGAGCCCCAGCTCGAGGGTGTCTGACTGTTTGTGACAGGTGTCTTATTGCAGCTAATGAGCTAAAACAAGTGCTACTAATTTAGATTAGTAAGTGGAGTAGAGGTGGATTTTTTTAAAGCCAGAATTCTTGCTGATTGGCAGGTATTCAGAAACTTATTTGCAGCAATAACATACAATTAAATGATTTAAAAATCATTTCCGGATTTTTTCTGTCTTTCACAGTGGAAATGCACCTACGATGAAAATTTCAAACTCGTCCATAATTGTAAGTGTGAGAACAAAATTGCAGGGTGTTCAAATACTTACTTTCCTCACTTTATGTGCCGAAAAACAGAGGTTGTTAAAATAATAAAATATAAAATGTGAAATTGGCGTATTTAATCCATTCAGAATCTATATCAGGTATGGGAGTTTAGCTCAGTAGGATAGGCTATGCTATTCCGACAGTTGCTAATCAAGCTGTTCCTACTCATTTTATGTGAAGTCTCGGCTTCCTTTTCTGGCTGGTGGTGGTGGCTGGTGGTGGTGGGTGGTGGCTGGTGGCTGGTGGTGGTGGCTGCTGGTGTGGCTGGTGGTTGGTTGGTGGGCTGGTGCTGGTGTGGCTGTGTGCGGTGGTGGTGGTGGTGGTGGTGGTGGCTGGTGGCGGTGGTGTGGTGGCTGGTGGCTGGTGGTGGTGGGCTGGTGGGGTGGCGGTGGTGGCTGTGTGGTGGTTGGTGGTGGCTGGTGGTGGCTGTGGCTGGTGTGGCTGGTGGTGGTGGTGGTGTGGTGGTGTGGGTGGTGGGGGCTGGGTGGTGGTGGCTGGTGGTGGTGGCGGTGGTGGTGGTGGTGGTGGCTGGTGGCTGGTGGTGGTGGTGGTGGTGGTGGTGGTGGTGGTGGTGGCGGTGGTGGTGGTGGTGGTGGTGGCTGGTGGTGGTGGTGGTGGTGGCTGGTGGTGGTGTGGTGGGTGGTGGTGGTGGTGGCTGGTGGTGGCTGGTGGTGGTGGGTGGTGGTGGTGTGGCTGGTGGCGGTTGGGGTGTGGGCTGGTGGTGGTGGGTGGTGGCTGGTGGTGGTGGCTGGTGGTGGTGGTGGCTGGTGGTGTGGTGGCGTGGTGGTGGTGGTGTGGTGGCTGGTGGTGGTGGCTGGTGGTGGTGGCTGGCGTGTGGTGGTGGTGGCTGGTGGTTGGGTCGTCTGTGGCGTGTGGTGGTGGTGCTGGCTGGTGGCTGGTCGGCGGTTGGTGGTGGTGGCGTGGTGGTGGTGGCTGGTGGTGGTGTGGCTGGTGGTGGTGGTGGTGGTGGTGCTGGTGGTGGCTGGTGGTGGCTGGTGGTGGGTGGCTGGTGGCTGGGCTGGTGGTGAAGCTGTGAGCTGGGTTGCGTGGTGGCTGGGTGGTGGGGGGTGGTGTGGCGGGCTGGTGGTGAACGGTGTCGGTGGTGGCGATGGCTGGGTGTGCGGTGGTGTGGCTGGTTGGCTGGGTGGTTGGCGGGGGCTGGTGGTCTTGGGCTTGGTGGTGGCTGGTGATGTGGCGGGGGTGGCTGGTTGGAGTGCGGGGTGGCTGGTGGCCGGCTGTGGTGCCTGCCTGGTGCGGGTGTGGCGCTGAGTTGGTGTGGTGGTGTGGTGGTCTTCGGTGTGTGCTGTTGGTTGTGGTGTGGTGGTGGCTGGGTGCTGGGTGGTGGTGGTGTACTGGTGGCTGGTGTGTGTGCTGGTGTGGTGATTGGTGGCTGTGGTGGTGGTCGGTGGTGGCTGTGTGGTGGTGGCTGGTGGTGGTGGTGGCTGTGGTGTGTGGCTGGTGTGGTGGGCTGTGGCGGTGGGCTTGTGGCGGCGGCTGGTGGCGGCGGCTCGTGCGGCGGCTGGTGGTGGCGGTGCGGTGCGGCGCGGTGGCTGTGTGTGGTGGCTTGGCGGTGGTTGCGTGGTTGGTGGGTGTGGGTGGCTGAGCGGTGTGTGGTGGTGTGGCTGTGGTGTGGTGGCTGGTGGTGGTGTGGCTGCGTCGTGGGGTATTTGGGTGGGGTGTGGTGGCTGTGGTGGCGCGGTGGTGGTGCTGGTGATGCCGTGTGGCGGCGCTGGGCGGTGGTGCGGCTGGTGGTAGGGGGCGATTGGTGGGCCTGTGTGGTCGGCGTGCTGGTCCGGTGTGCGGCCTTGCGGTTGGTGTGTTGGTGTTGGTGGTGGCTGGTGGGGGGGTTTGGTGTGCGTAGGGGTGGTGTGGCGTGGGGGACTGGCTGGGGTGGTGTGGTGGTGTGGCTGGTGGTGAGTTCGGTGGACTCGGACTGGTGGTGGTGGTGTGTCGTGGCTGTCGGTGGTCCCGGTGGTAGTGGTGGTGGGGCTGGTCGGACTGGTGGTGTGTGGTGCGCTGGGTGGGTGGTGGCTGCTGGCTGGTGGTGGGGTAAGGTGGCGGCTGGGTGGCGGGGGCGGCTTGGTGGCGGGTGGCTGGGGGTGCTGGTGGTGGTCGGCGTGTGGGGACCTGTGCAGGGGTGGTGGTGGTGGTGGCGGTGGGCGGCTGGTGCGCGTGGTGGGGCTGGTCTGCTGTGGGCGCTGGTGGTTGGGGCTGTGGTGGCCGTGGTGGGTTGGGTGGTGCCGTGTGGCTGTGGTGGTGGTGGCTGTGGTGGCTGGTGGTGGCGGTGGTGGCTGGTGGTGGTGGCGGCTGCTGCTGCTGCTGTTTCTCCACAACGCTCTGCACAATTTTCTCAAGGGCGTCCTGAGAAGGAGACGAGGTGACGGTCTAAACTGTAGGAGGAGGGGCAGGTGGCATGGTGACAACAGGCACCGGGCTGATGTTGAGTGAGAATTATGCATTTGATTTGATTGCTGTGATGTGTTATGTATTGAGAAATGTGTAGTTTTGTGGTCGGTTGAAGAATTCTGTTGGGATTGGTTGAGTTCCTGCTCAAGACGGGGCTGCCAAGGGGGAGGAGGCCTGTTGATGGCGGCTGCGGGCTGAACTGGAAGCTGCACTGGTGGAGGGCCTAGAGAACAAAACAGATGAATGTTTTAGTTTTAAGCATTCACAACACAACGTTTTCGTATTCACATAAAATGCAATCGATGACACAGATTTAAACCCACTGCACTGGCAGTCAAACAACAATTAGCAGCTCCTAACCATTAAACTGTACATTGTGTATTTGCTTTACTGTGATCAACACAGACAGAGAACACACTTGGGTCTTACTCACTTTGGGTTCTCTCCTCACCAGGAGCATCAGTTGCAGAATGTGTGGGTTGAGCTACATCTGAAACAACTAAACACCAAAATAAGTTAGTTTAGATTATTTTATTAAAACGTCTATTAAATGTGCCACAATATCAGACTTGGAGCCGAAGTACTGCCAGACTCAGGCGGAAGAAACATCATCTCCTGCGGAAGTGGCACTGGAGGTTAAAGGGGCAGCACATGTGGAGCAGCTGCAGAGGAAAGAAATGTAATATAAATGTTACCAACTTTGAATTTACAGTAAATAAGCAACAGGGAGAAGCTCTTCCCATCCTGTGATTCCTCCAGTACAGGATGTTTGGACTGTGTAGCTACATGTAAGAGAAGAAGAAAGCATAATAAGTCATATTCACACACTTACATTTGACCGGTTGTTTCTACTGTCCATGAGTTTATATCGCTGTTTTATTCAGCAATATTAGTGTAACCTCTCAGACGCACCACAGCGAGAGCGTTCTGCCTCACATGCTCCTCCTTCACTGGGGCACTGCGGTCCCTCATGGGTCGTCCTTAATCCTCCTGGCCTCCTCTGGTAGGACACCTGTGGTAAATATTTATCATAGTTTTTAATTCTATTAGTTGGCGGTTTGTAAAGACATTTTGAACCATTGAAAACACAGTTTACAAAGACAGTTGACACTTATCGTACACACTTTTCTGACAGTGTAAACCATTATTCGACAAAAATTATGGATGGAATTATTTTGTGTCAAATCACAACTGCTGCGTCATTTATATGGATTTTGGCTCTTGATTACAGTCTGGTTGCCAGGTAACAGCTGTGGAATGTCTTCTACCTGTGTCATATTTGTGCTCATGAAAATTAATTACATTTGAATGGCAAATGTGTATGCTAACACTAATAATCTACAAACTATTTGCAGCTCAGGCAAAGTGAAAGCAAAACGTATAGCTTTATTGTACACAAAAGTACAGTAAACACAATATACTGCACCCCTTTAAAGGCAATGCAGTTTAACTTAACAGGGGTGAAAATCACCAAAAAGTGACAGAAAATTTGTCATTAGTTCAACAAACACATCGAAGTAGCAGTGACTTTACATGGCTAAAAACACAGTTTCAAAAGCGTACAACACAATACAAACTTTACCAGAAAAAAGGTTCTCAAGTCCCCGTTGTAAACGCCGCCGGCCAAAACTATATCGCATCCGTAGCGATTCAGCACTACCATAGGAAATGAACGGGATTCCGTTTAGGGCCGTTTAGCTAAACAAGGCATAAGTAACTTTAGTGCACCTCTCAAGTCAACACACAGAAGTAGCAGACTCCCGCATTTAAATATTTTTAATGCGACCATCGAACTCCTCACTTGAATGATTCTTCTCTCGGTCCAAGGCTTTAAGGGAAGGCCGCTTGTTTCTGTGTACTCTAACGGGTCCTCGTGACCAGTTCATGGTGCAAGCTCCAGATGGGGAGCTTGCGGCTGCTGGAGAATTCCCTGGGGTATGCTGTGTACCTGATCGTCAGCTTTTATGGAGAGGAGGAGAGGGACAACCCGCTGTCGGCCAACAAGCACCTGTTCCTCAAGTACAACTCCCTGATCGGGGAGATTGGAGAGGAGGTGGAGGCCTACAAGAGGAAAGAGGCCGCGGCTGGAGGCTCAGGACTGGAGAACGTGGGTGTCTGCTGGTGGAGTTCGGGGACTTCAGAGGCAGGTCCATGAAGGAGGTGAATGAGGACCCAAGCAAGAAGGACCAGGACCTCATCACCTACCTGAAGAAAAAGGTTCAGCCCAGGCCCACCACCAACATGGCCCTCTTCTGGCAGTATGTGCTGCAGAGGACGGCTTCGGATGCAGCCAGAGAGCCCTCCACTTCTGCTCCTGCTGCTGCTACTGCCACTGTGTCTGCTGCTGGGCTCCTGCCTGCACGTGCTGCAACTCAGAGCGGTCCATACCAGGCTGCCACTGTGAAGGCTCTGATGTCCCAGGGAAATAACCTCTTTGTTTCACAGCTGGTACAAACCATGTAAGTACTATTGCTATGTGATATAAAAGAATGTAGATGTAATTAGAAATCTTTACACTAGATGTAACAGCTTCTTTTAACTCACAGCTGCAGTTTCCCCCTCCATCTGAGTCTACTGCTCGGAGGAGTCTCTTCTCTGGTAAGTAAAGGCTGTACTGCACACACGTATGTTGGAGACATGTGCTTACTGTCTGACGTTATTTCACAGACACTGCTGCAGGGGACTTCTTTGAGCAGGAGGATGATCTGGAGATGCTGACTGCTGCGGAGGAGCAACTTCCTCAAGGTATGGTATTTAACACAAATGTTTCACCAACATTTTTCTGGTATAATAACTGATATGAATTCAGAAAATGGTCTTTAATTTTACAACACCAAGAAATGGGCAAGTGTTGAACTACATTCTACATGCATTCCTTAAGTGAACGCCTTTAAAACAATAATGAAAGCTATTGTTTGTATGTAAAGTGTTTACATACAAAACACTTTACACTCTACATTTGTATGTAAAGTGTGTACATGCAAATGTAAAGTGTTTATTTCATTTTTGTCACAGTTGCTGAGTGTTGCTCACCATTTACCAAATCCCCCTGGAATGAGTGCGGCAGCCCAATGTTGTTATTTCCCTTTAATTTCTACATAGGCACTGGTGAAAACAAGATGACTTTCACCAGTGGTGCTTCATAACAGTAATATGGGATTAATTTCATCATCATGCCTAACTACTAAATATGCATTCACTGTGTAGGAGCTGTCCAGTGCTGAATAAATAGTGAGTGAGTCTTGACCATCTTCACATAACCTCTTCTGGTCCGGATGGACTGTAGCCTCCTGCCTGAGGGGAGGGGCTCAAATAATCCGTGTCCAGGGTGAGAAGGGTGTGGTGTGCTCTGCTCGTCCCAGAATCCTGGAGATTTACAGGTCCTGCAAAGATGGAGGTCTGCAGCGTATCAACTTCTCAACAGAGCGCACAATGTAGTCTCTGTTTGTCCCTGGCTGTGGCTCCAGTGTACCACACGGTGATGGAGGAGGTGAGGATGGACTCAATGATGGCCGTGTAAAACTGCACCATCATCTGCACTGGCAGCTTGGCTTTACTCAGCTGCCGCAGGAAGTACATCCTCTGCTGGGCCTTCTTGATGAGGGAGCTGACGGTGGGCTCCAACGTGAGGGTGGGTGATGGTGGTGTGCCAAGGAAGCGGAAAGAGTCCACCATGGTGGTGGGGAGTCTTTCATGGTGATGGTATGACATATCTTAAAAACTACCAAAAAATAACCTTAAAACCACATACACACTTAGAGCTGACTCACTTTGCACCTGTAACTGCCAAAACTGTCCCGGAGATCATCACCAGCCTGAGTTCATCTATATGCTGCCTCGATGTGTTACCCACCAGATTTCTTAAGTCTGTGCTGAAAACTGTTTGTTAGCACCACTCACTCAAATAGTTAACATGTCGCTTCAATCTGGAACATTCCCAATGTCTTTGAAAACTATGGTCATAAGTCTCTCCTAAAGAAGAGCAGTCTTGATGCCGCCAGTACTGAGTAATTACCGGCCCATCTCTAATCTGCCATTTTGGGCAAAGTCCTTGAAAAGGTTGTTTACCAACAGCTCACTGATTTCCTCTTAATAAGCTACTCATTTGATGTTTTCCAGTCAGGTTTTAGACCTCATCACAGCACTGAGACTGCACTTGTCAAGGTGACAAATGACATCCACCTGAACACTGACGCGGGGAAAGCCTCAGTCTTAATTCTGTTAGATCTGAGTGCTGCTTTTGACACTGTCAATCATGGGACCCTCTTACAGAGACTAGAGGACTGGGTGGGCATCACTGGCACTGCACTAAATTTGTTAATGTCCTATCTGAAAGACAAGGAAGTACTTTGTTGAACTTGTAACCGCGTCTCAGACCACATGCCTCTGACCTGTGGGGTGCCCCAAGGGTCAATCCTGGAACCCTTCTGTTCAACCTCTACATGCTGCCGTTAGGTCAGTTGATAAGCAGCGAAAATGTGTCTCAAACTCGGATCTGTTTCACTGACGGCAGGTGAATATGGACCAGTGCATTCACTCTGTGACTGCATCCAACAGATCAATTGTCAGAGTTAGTCTCAAAACATTTCATTAAAAGAAGGAGAAACACACTCAATGACTTAATTCTTCAAGGAGAGAGTACAGTAATTGCATCCTATCACAGTCTATCACACTCTCTGAGCTTATCCGTGCACTCTCTCCCAATTTATTATTTTGTCCAAATGGTTCCTTTCAGTACATTTCAAATACAGCACAAGATTAAGCACACACAGGGCGCAATTTTGCTATCTTGCCAACCTTAGTGCTGGCATAAAGAGGCTTGAATTCAAAAGCACCACCTGTGTCGGAGATGTTTGTCATGGCCTCATGTGCAGGCAATGAAAGAAGTGAGCAATAAAACAGGTTGATTTCCTGTTTTTCAATGAATTCCCAAAATTAAAAATGAATAAAAATGAAATAAACTATTGAAATGCAGATGCTTGTTTCTTTATCTAATTCACCTTATTTGTTTTGCACAATGCAGAGTATGTCCTCAGGTTGGGCTTGTGCCAATTTAACCGGACCTGAGTGCTTGATGGGATGCTAAATTCCGGAGGGCACAGGATCTCGTGTTGGGCTGTCAGTTTGTGCCAGTTTTATGCAGACTGATGCTGAACACATGAGTCTGCAGGTCCAGTATGGCCCAGATTGCGCAGTAACAGGTCAAACGCTGCGCAAAGAGCTTTAGAGGCCAATTCATACTTCATAAGAAGCAAAACGTTTGTTCGTTTACCTGTAGGGCTGCGAAACAAGTACAAAGTTTGTTTCGGCGCTGGCATTCATTCACTTTAACAGAGGCAACGCAGTTAGACCCCACCCCCCGTGATGCCCAACCATTTTTAAGGCGTTGCTATGGAGATTATTATCACCGACAGCTCAGTTGAGAGATTGTGGAGAAAGGAGAAAGTGAGAACTTTGCAGATGTCCCAAGCCCCCCTGTCCTTAGACCCTCCTTCTCGGCCAGGAAAAACTACCAAACCTCTTTGTGAAAAAGTAGAAACCTGTAGGAGTTCCACAGTGAAGGAGAGATCCGACTCCCTCGGACGGACAGGCGGACGCGCCTCAATTTGCAGATAGAAGGTGGAGCTGGACCCACTCAGGAGGAGAACCAGTTCTTCGAGGTTGATGAAGAACCCTGATGTTGACTCCAATTTAGTTTCTTTTTGCCTCTCTTTTTTGTTTGAGAGCAGCACGTGTTCTCCAATTCTAATGTCGGAGCCTTTCACTTTTCGGTTGTAGATGCCTGTGTTGTTCCTTTTTGACATGTTCCGGTGCAACCACCATTGCTGACTTTAGATCGTTGACAAGAGACTCAACATATTTATTATAGCCAGGCAATGTTCCCTCTAATTCTCCATGTGTCTGAGCAAACACCTGGTCACGCCAGTATCACATCTGTCCAAGTTGTATGCTTTGTCAAAATAATCAAGTTACAGCAGTAATTTCTGGGTGAAAAAAGTGGCCCGGGAGTGGAAGTGATAAATACTATTTATTGCAGGGGGGTCTTGGAAAATAGCTCAATCTGAAAATAGGGGTAATTTCATGTGTGTGTTTTATTTAAGTCAGCTTGATTCAATGGGTTTGTTATATAAACAGAGCTGAATATTGGTTTAAATAGATTTTTTGATTAATTTCATGATCGGCACCCATTTTTTTTAGTACAGCATGTAACCACATACTTTTGAGGTAATAAAAACTCCTTTAACCAGATAAATGAAAGAAAGATGAATTTATATAATACTGTGGAACCTTCTAGGCAAACCAAGAACAATTTGATGAGGAAAATCAGGTTAAGGACCCTCAACTGCCTCATTTCAACTGAGAAACCTAATGTTCTGTGGGCCTATCATGAATGTATTGGGGCCTATAGCCTACTCTCTGTTTCAGGGCCACGGCTTAGATACCAGCACGGGACGGTCTTTAAATAAATAAACTGAACTGAATTAATCCCACTGAAACTGTTCAGAGGGAGAAATGTATGACACCAAAAAACTCATTGACAGACTTCGCTGCGGTCACACTGCTCACATTGCGCTGAGCCTCATTCATAGTTTCACCAGCGTTGTTCTACTCACATGGTCAACGTGTCCTGGGATAATACATCCACCTGACGCAGAGCTCTCCTCCTCTCACACACCGCGCCCCATATCACCACTCAGCTGCTTTCTCAGACGGGGCGCTCCCATTTGAGGCCATGCAAATCTGCCTGATCCTGCAGCGTTTGACCCGTCCGCCACAGTCAGCACCGGCACAGCTAAGGCAGGGGCCGATGGTGTCCAGCAGCACGGCTCGCCTCCTCTACAGCTCGGGCCACACCGGCCCCTTTACCCACCAGGAAAATCCCCGTATGCCAGTTATGCCAGTCCAGCCGTGCCTGTCACTGACAGAATCACATTGTATACATTTTTATGGGTTTAGTTTATTTTCAATTCAAGGTGGATTTTTATTTTGTGCGCAGTGCAGATTTTCTGTGCGCAGAGACCTTTGGAGCAGTGTGCTATTGCAGGGGACACGACCGAACATAAGATAAAATGGAGGAAAACCCGAATCTTCAGCAGACAAGAAATCTATACACACAAGCTCAAGTGGTCGGGATGTGACAATGCTTTCTAAAGGAGCGCTACCTTCAGGGTCAGCTGTCTTACTAACAACACAGCGCTGGCATATGCGAACATAGTCCCTCACTATCAGAAAAACCTTTGATGGGTCAGACTAAGGGTACAGGACTGAGCTTGGTGACCTGCCTCATCATGTACACCAGGCAGGACCTTAGCTTTGAGTGAATCTGGGACAATGTATTGGTGGCAAACATTTTGACTTGGTTTGGAGATCCTTTGAAACTCTGTACGGGATAGCATTGCTAACAGTAAGTTTTTCCCAGTGTTTTAGGTATTTCATCACGGTGACAGGCTCTTTTGCTCTTTCTCTCCTTGACGGTCTCCGATTCCCATCCACATAAAACAACACACGAGAAATGGTTCAGTCTACAAGTTGACTGTCACGCAATTCTTTTTCGGTGTGCGCTAGCAGTGTGTCAAGGCCAGAAGTGACAAGCTGGGGTCTAAACTAAGACAGCAGAAACCTCATCGGACTGCATTTGAAGTGGGCGAAAACATTGCTAGGTATTCGTCAAAAGCCACTAGAAGAGCAAAAAGCTTGATGGACAAAATCATTCCACATACCTTTGACTTGACTTAGAAGGCTATAATATAGCTCAGCGAACAATCTTTGGCCCACGGGAAATTTGACAAAATAGGACACGACTCAAAGCGTCAGCTACAATGTTTGATGTAGAAGTCATAACTAGCGAGCTTAGCTACCCAACGTTGTTCGCAGCAGTCAAGCTTTGGTTTGGTTAGTACATGAGTTAAGGGACCGTTGTCCCTTAAAACCAAAAATATGTGGCCCTTAAGCCAATGACTAAAGTTGTCACATTTTAAGGCTAAAAACTCAAGCCTAGGATGCAGGATAATTCTTCTGAGACTGAGTTAGTGACTCGCCCTCTTTAACTTGAGACAGTACTGCACCTATGCCATCCAAAGAGGCGTCAGTAGCAAGCACAAAGGGGCCGGAGAAGTCAGGATGAGCTAGTATCACCGCATTCAACAGACAGTCCTTAAGCTTTTCAAAGGCACAGACATGGACATTAGTCCAAACAGAGGCAGACAGCTTTCTGTACTGCAGTTTGGACTTATGCTTCAATTTCTTTTTTCCTCCTTTCAGGAGCTCCAACAAGGGCTTGGCTTTGGCAGAGTATCCTGGCACAAAGTGCTGATAATAGTTCACTATTCCCAAGAATGATCTCAGACGCTTAGGGGAAGGAGTCACACCATCAGGCTCCATCAAATGAGCACAGGACATGTTCGAGATACTTTCAACTTTGGTAGGGGCTGTCGAGCCGCCACTTTCATCAATGACATGACCTAAAAACTTCACAGACCTACGCAGGAAAAAGCACTTCCTAGGTGACAGCTTTAAGTTGTGGCAGCGTAGTCTGCTGAACACTATTTAAAGGCTTTTGATGGCTGTTTTTTCATCCGGTGCAAAGACCAAGAGATCGTCCAAATATCATTTTTGGAGATGAAGAGACATTTATCTCCAAAAATGCTGGTCATCATACGCATAAAGCTGCCGGGACTATTACAGAGACCCTGCGGAAGGCGATTGTACTCGTACAGGCCCATTAGAGTGGTAAAGGCTGAATACTGTCTCTAATTCATAGAGCGGCATATTATAAAAGCCGGATGTTAAATCCATGGTGCTAAAAAGACAGTTGCATCCTTTTGTTCAGCCAGCGAAAATCAGTGCAAATACGAAGGTTTCCATACAAGCTCCAACGGCGAAGCATACTCACTAGTTGATTTCCTGATAATCTCCTTTTCCTCCCACTCCGTGAGAACCTGATGCAACTTTTGGTACTGGCTTGGTGGAACGTGCCGGTATGGCAGTCTGAAAGGTCTGTTATCTGACAGGCGGATACGGTGCACGAAGCCTTCTGCTTCTCCACAGTCCAGATGGTGACGCGAGAAGATATCTTGGTTCTGCAAAATAAGGTTAGCTATTTTACTTTTACACCCTTCTGATACTTCACGAGTCCACGTCAACATTAGTAAGTCCCATTGAGTAGAGCTGCTCCTTGACTGTCTCAAAGTTTTCATGGGGCACAGTTGACTCATTGTTGGAGAGTTGGGTCACATTGTTATTGTCATCAGTGTCAATATCCTCAAGAGCCACACAGGTGTACACATCGGCTAACTTTGCATTACGCTTGATCAGGAAAGAATTTTTAGAAAAAAATATAACATTGGCAGAACTGACAAAAGCCATTACAACTATGAAAGACAATAAAACGCCGGGCTTGGATGGTCTCCCCAAAGAGTTTTATATTACCTTTTGGGAGCAGCTGAAACTACCCTTTTAGAGATGTATAACGAGAGTTTTGGCAAAGGAGAATTGCCATTATCATTAAGAAAGGGGGTCAATCTCCTTCCTCCACAAAAAAGGACAAAAACAGAATCTACAGAACTGGAGACCACTGACTCTACTGGGTGTTGATGTAAAAATACTGGCCAAGGTTTTATTTTTACGAACCCAATCCATCGTCGGTGACCTTGTGGAGAGTGAACAAACATGTGGAGTACAAGGACGCACAATGACAGATAGCCTAGCCCTAGTGAGAGATGCGTACCTCCTTTGTAAAGAACGTAACACCCCCTTATGTCTACTAAGTTTGGACCTTGAAAAAGCTTTCGATAGCATAAGCCACGACTATATAAAAGCAGTCTTAAAACATTTTGGCTTTGGAGAAAATTTTGAGACAGTGGGTAAATCTGTTATACACTGAGTGCATATAGTGTGGTAGTAGTCAATGGACAACAAACAAATGCTATAGATATCCGGGCTGGGGTCAGACAAGGGTGCCCCCTGTCACCCACACTATTTATTTTAGCAATAGAACCCTTAGTTTGTGCCCTTAGAAGGAACAAAGACATAACAGGAATTTTTGTGCCAGGAAGTGAAAATAGACAGGCAAAAATATCAGTGATTACATTGTTACTTTCAGATAATAAATCTATAGGAGAAGCCTTGAAAGTCTGTGAAGACTTTACACTGGCTGCAAGCACGAGGGTTAATAAGAAAAAAAACGAAATACTTTATTTGAACTGGAAAGAGAAATATGAGAATATGGACCTGGTTAAAAATAAAGATACAATTAAAGTATTGGGAATTCAGATAGGGAAAGACATGGAAGTAAAAAATTGGGAAGTCAAAGCTACCCAAATTGACAGCCACTTTAAGAGCATGGCAAGAGAGGGAGCTCACATTTACTGGGAAAGTCTTAAATGTGAACTCAGGTACTGTTGGCTTCAGTGAATAACTGTGTTTCCTGCCCCCCTATCGAATACTTAAGACTTTGAAGAAGATGATGTTCCAGTTTATCTGGGGGGGGGAATCAGAGAGACTCAAACAAACTATAATGCATCGCCCCCCGCTGTACGGGGGTAGGGGGGTTCCATTAATTGAGGCAACATTTGAAGCAATGTTCTTAGCCCTAATACTAAAGGCAGTTCTTAAACCAGATAGGAAAACTTTGTGGCACTTTTTTCGCATATTTGTGGGTGAAAAGTTTTAATATGGGAAAAAAGACCCTCAATGGATGTCCCCCACGCCGAGATTTGCCCATCGGTTATAAACATGTGCTTGAGAACCTATCCAAAGGATACCACCGAACGAATTGACAAGGACAAAAATAGAACAAAACTATCCGCAGATTATGGAAAAACCTACCCCGGTAGATCTTTTATCCGCGGGGGAGAGCAAAAGAGCATGGAAAAACATACATTTTCATAAATTGACAAACAGACACAGAGATTTGGCCTGGCAAATTGGCCATAAATGTTTACCAACTCGAGAATTCCTCTTTAAAAGACATTTTACACCAAGCCCAAAGATGCCCAAGACCCTTTTGTGGAAGCGAGGAAACTCATTTACATGTTTTTTGGACATGCCCTTTTGCTGTGAAAGTCTGGACAACTGTATCGCCATGGCTGAAAAATGTTGGGAAAATTCCACAGAACTTATAATGATATTGCCTATGGGATCATTGCAAAAATGCAAAATAAGGAGATGTGGTGGATTATAGTTAATTGTGTGAAAGAAGCTATCTGGAAATCAAGGAATGTATTGACGTTTAAAAACTATGAAATGTCAGAAATGTTGTTGAGAAATGTATTATGAATATTTTTAAAGATTATGTATTTATAGATTTAGTGGAAGGAAAGAGAACAAATAATTAATTTGTGGAAGCTCTCCAACTCTTTTAAAGACTTATTGTAGTCATAGTTTTTGGGTTATTATGTGTATTGTATGTTCTCTTTGATTGTGTGAATAGTAATTTGATGATGTGTTTTGAATGAGAACATTTCAATTTTAAATTTGTTTTGCTTTGCCAAGGCTGTGTAAAAATCTATACTGAACATCCTTTTTAAAAAATGTATACACTGAAGGAACACTGTACAATATATGTTTTTTACAGAAAATGTGGTCCCCGCAAATATTATTGATGTCTTTGGTGGTGAAATGTAAAATTGTTATGATTGTCTTGTCTTGGTATACTTAATTTGAATCTGAAATAATAAAATCGTCTAAAAAGTGAAAGTGCTTGATCAGGACTGGCTTGTCAGAGGTCTTGATGAGTTTGAAAGCGATCCACCTATTGCCCCACAGAAGTTACAACTTTAGCGACAACGACACCTCTGGGAGCTGTGCGTGAGGAGGTGGGTTCGGTGAACACAGTTGCTCCAGGGGAAACAGGTGTATTCTTTGGAAGCTTACCCCACCGGAGATATTCACACCCAGGTTCAAGGCAGGTAGCTGAATTGCACTTTAGTGTGGCGACTCAGAGGTAACACGGGGGCACTTGGGTCTAATGTGACCAGGGGCAAGGCATTCAAAGCAAGGTCTTTTTGACATACAATGTGAGATTGTGGAGTGCCCTGTTTCACCGTACACTCTGCACCTTGACTCTTTTGGGCGACGCTGACGAGCATGAAGGGTACATTGTGCACAGTAGGATGGGCACTGCGCACTTGCACTTTTTCCAACACCTCTTGAAATATAATAGGAGCAGTGTTAAGTCTGAGCTGTGCTGCACCGGATGCTCTTTGATTTGCCTGTACCTCTCTCTAGTAGTCATCAATTCTCAACTGCACATCTTTTGAGGACCCCTCATGAATGGGCTTCCATTTAAACATTTAGCCCCATCTCTTGGACAAACTTGGCAAAAACACACAGAACACCAAAACAGCTGTCTGCAGTCTGCACTTCTACTCCTCTTGTCTAACACACCCATGTGCTGAAAACTACAGTGAGAGGATACTAAAGACATCTAGTGCTTACACATGGCCATGGCATGAGCACAGCTCCAACAACACATGAGCACCCAACACTGGAGTATGTCATTTACATATATCCCAACTGTGATGGCCTGTTCAGACCACGGTGTTAGAGGGTCCACTTTAGATTCAAAGTCTACGTGGACACGTCCTGGGTGTCCAGTGTTTTTGCGGCATGTTTGCGCTTTCCCATTTTGGATGATTTTTAAGTGGTGTCGACAAAGAAGTATTTAGATGAGTTATTTACCTGCCTTGAATCATTTTTAAGGCTTTCCTGTGAAAAGGAAACTTTCTATTGACTTTACATTGGGCTCATTCTTCGTTTTGCATTTGAGTTCCGTTTCCCTGTGTGATGGTTCTGCTCTTGTCTTGCTTTCGCCGCAATACCAAGATATTTGACACTCTTTCTGACCAAACTGCTGCATATAGAATTATCCATTGTTTCATAAAGACATAAAATTTCGCATTCAGATTTATTGAATTTTAATCCAGAAGCAACAAATATTTCTTGAACAAGAGATAAAGCAGAGTCAATCTGATTTTTATCTTGTAAAAATACAGCTGTATCATGTGAAAGTTGTGTAATTCTTATTCCTGTTTTATTTTGCTCTCTGTGTCGTGTTGTCTGTATTTTGTTCTGTGTTTACATTCTAAAAAATCGGATTTAAAAAAATTGAGGGGGAAAAATTTGTTGCTCACGATTTAACCTGAATCATGCAGATATTTACAAACCTTCAAATTTACATAAATAAATAGTCCAATGTACAATATTTACAAGAAGTGAGGGACCCCCTACAACTACGTGGGTGGATTTCCTGGGTCCTTGAGGCGCTGCTCAGCCAGCCACTGCTCTAAAGTTAGCAGGGCGTCTTCCAGGCCGCAGCTTAGGAGCCTGTCCCACTCTGTTGGGGGGAGCACAAACTCAAGTCAGGGCCCAGATGTGGAGGGAGCCTCGTCCAGCCTTTCCAGAGGGGCAAGCAGCTGTGAGCTGGCCACAAAGATGCAGTCCTCTGTAGTCAGGCCCTGTTGGAGGACACTTCCTGTGTTTTCTCCCCTTTTGAAACCTGCAATCACAACATAACATGTTGAATACTCTTGCACTGTACTTTTGCCCGAATCTAAAACTGCTGGGCTTACGACTGAATAAGTGTCCTGTGATTGAGCACAAACAGCTGCAGAGAGGTGGCCTCCATCACAGTCGGGTGGTTCAGCACCAGATCCCGGATGTGGTGGTAGTCCCGGAGTATTTTGGTCCACCGAGGTGTGGTTACTCCATCCTTCTTAGTTGGGGATCTGTGCAGTGCGCACAGCTTGATGCACACGGCCTCAACCAAGCGACTGGTGCTGGGCCACTGGGCTGGCCCCCCCAAGTGACACCGCTTCGCGCTCTCCACACCCGGTGTCACTCTGCTGCCCTTGGGGGCCTTGAAGCATCCTTGGGCGAGCCTGTCCTGGTGTCTGGGCTGGTAGCTGAGCCTCCTCTTGTCACCATCAGGGAAAGCAGACCACAGGTGTTAGCAACCTGCTGCTCCTCCAGGTGCTCCGCTAAATCCAGGGCCTTATCCCAGCGAGCCGCACCATCAGGCCCAAGAACTGGAGCCTGTAAATGCAAACAATAAATATATAACAGAGTTTACTACTTCACCTCCTGACCGGCTTCAAAAACAGGTGTAAAATGAGACTTTAATGCGTGTATTGTATGTGTGCATGGGTGAAATAAACGTACGCACATTTGCTGTTGTGTGAGAGTCTAGTATTCTTAACTATAATTGCATTATTACATCATGTTTGAAACACATTGTGCTGCATATGAGAATAAAATTTAATGTATACATAAGAAGGCCAGACGCTCCTCAACGCCAGAGCTGACAGATTATTACAGACGCATTGGTACGTGAATTTAGTGGCCCGTTCCACCAGGATCATGAACATTAACAAACAATATAATTATCTTTAAACAGTAACAACAGCTTCAACTCTTTTTCTGTTCACTTCATCAACAAATACGCGGCTAAATGATGTTCGAGGTGGCGCACAAAGTCGGTAAAATGTGTAACTTTGCAGTGAATTCATGGTTTCTAATAAACAAGTGTATCCGAGTACATGAAGTGGTAATAACATGGAGTTCCAAAACGTCCTTTTTGTGACAGAAAGTTCGTTCCAAATGTTCTGTCAATTAGTGGCTAAATTGACAGAACGTGTTTTCTGCCACAAAACCTCATCAGTTTAAATTGACCGCTTGTAGAGTAAAGTCCGGACAGTTGACAATTTGTGAGCACTAAACTTGCATTCATTCTTAAAAGAGGGACGATATTATGAGATAAATCTCATATATATATAATATATATGTGTATATACAAACTTACTGTTGGAAACTCCAATAAAATTGTACAAAGACAAAATGAGGAACGCTTCACGAATTTGCGTGTCATCCTTGCGCAGGGGCCATGCTAATCTTCTCTGTATCGTTCCAATTTTAGTATATGTGTTAGCGAACTAACACAATATTTACTGGTTTCTGACTTGGTTATATAGGGCTGCTGCGGCACACTGGTCTCAGTCATGGTTTGTTACAACAGTTGCATGCTGGGAAATGTGGGTTGGTCTTTCAGGCGGTAATAAACTCTGAGGAGGTGTTCCGTTTTGATACGTTTCAGAATGGATGAAAATAAAACTGCGTAACTGTAGGTTAACTAAGTTTGGTGTGATTTGGCGTGCAGATTCTAAGTATAGTTTGGCATTCGGTTATGAGGACATATCTATGAAAAAAGCTTTTGTACTCACAGTTCAGGCACACAACTGCAGTATGGGAATCACCCTCCTCGTTCCTCCACACAACTCCACACCAACTGCTCTCCCTTATTCCAGGTTCTATGGTCTTCATCGTTGTCTATGAGTCACGCGTCGTTAGAAATTTGATTTTGTCCCTCTGTCCCGCTCTGTCCATGGATCGACTGCTAGCTTAAACATGTCGCTAGCGGCCCCAGTGGCCAGTCCATTGATACTGAGGCGACCCAGAAAACATTTTTCCATAGAGCGCAATGTAACGAAAAAGTGCTCGTGTTCGTCTGACAGGCCACCTACAGCTTTCAGAAATTTCGGGTGTAACGGCAATATTTACCTATTTTTGGGTCATTGACTTTTTCTCAGTTTAAAATTCTTTAAAACGCTAATGGGCAGCGATGACCTGCAGCGTCCAGCGACACTTATCGCGCTCTGCTCCAGGGGATATCGTGAATCTTCCACACATTTCATTGGCTGTGAAATGCAAGGGAATTATGAGGTTTTAAGAGTACTTTTAATACTTCAATGCATTTCAGGGACGAAAAGTGGCATGTATGAGTCGTCTCAAGAGGGTTTGCAAATATAGTTTAATTGACTCGGCTTCATCGGCGGAAAAAAACTGACCAGGGACTGAAGACAGCCACTTTCTTTCACAGCCAGATTCTAATCTTTATGGTTTCTTATTTTTAGCATTGAATAATGACATATATTGACTGATAGAGCCATGACAATAAATACATATATAAAATGTACAAAAGGTCAATGGTATTAATATAATTACGCTACATTGCATTTTGTGGGTGGAGTTTGGGCTCAATTTCAGCCCAAAGTTAACTCATCTTAGCCAATCAGTGTCAGAGCACAGTGTTCGGCCAATTAGAACCCGAGCTGGCTGGGCTTTCAACCAATTACGTCATGGAATGTCCTATACGCGGCTGGCCAGAAGATGGCAGGCGCGCAGTGCTACACTAACATAATTGTCAAGTTTGGTGTCGAAGTCAGCAAACATTCACTTAGCCACGCCTTGGCAGCAAGCACACAAGTCTGCACACTTACCTGGATTAAAAAACGGCCCTGAAATAGAAGCTATATCTTTTTTAATCCATTTTTAAGAGCCCTAAGTGTAATAAGGCGGGGGATTAGCTCAGATGGTAGAGCGCTCGCTTAGCATGCGAGAGGTAGCGGGATCGATGCCCGCATCCTCCAACCTTTTATCCCCTATCAAAATTAGCAAACCCCTTGTGACAATTCATACATGCCACTTTTCATCCCTGAAATGCATATTAAAAGTACTCTTAAAACCTCATATTTCACTTGAATTTCACTGACATTGAGGAGTGTGGAACATTCACGATCTGCCCTGGAACAGAGCGCAACGTGTGAAGCTGGCGCTGCAGGTCGTCGCTGCTTGTGTGTTCGATTTTAAACCTGCTGCGATGAGTGTCGCTGTCGTTTGTCGAGCCCATTACATGGGAACACATTTTTCACAGGCTTACTTAAGTTGGACAATCTTTGCGGGACTTGAACCCGCATTTGCTGTGACGCTGTGTTGCGCACCAGGTTACTTCTATTTGATTTGTTGCAGTATAGCGAGTTCTAGGGTTTAATATCACGGCAACAGGTAAATTCACAAATGCTTAACCTTATCATTATTATAAGTGACTAAACTTTAGGCCTAGAACTTACTATACACAAACCCCAAAAAATCTGCATTTTAGCTAAACTATTTTTAAAGTTTATGTGTGATTTATATTGTTCTTGAGTGTAGGAACTGTGTTTGCATAAAAATAACAAATAATGGTTCAAAATGTTTTATTATTGAATTTATTCATAATAAATTTAAAATCAACAATGTCTGCTTTTGTACATCGGTTACAGTATACATTATACAGTCCTGAACGTGTCATTTGGCTTTCATAATCTTGTGCAATACTTTCATAATCAAGTGCAATACTGTGACATAATGTCAATCATCCCTGTACACTATTTTTCTGTCCTTATAACTGCTGTAAATAAGAGTGTTGTTATTATTATTATTATTATTATTATTAAGATTATAAGAGTTTTCTTTTTTTTTCTAAGTTATCTGTTTTTATTATTATATTGTGCCTAATTTGTTTTCTGTACCCTTTGTTGCAACATTAGAATTTCCCCATTGTCAAAAGCAAATAAACATTTAACATGCTTTAAACCTTAGAACCTTAAAACAAAGCTGAGAAACAATATAGAATTATCATTATTATTGTTTTTATCTAAATGGGCTTATAAAACAATGACAATATGCTTATTTACATTATTTACATAATTATATATATTTTTAGATTATGATTTACTTTTTGGGTTCTTTTGGCCCTTCCTCATCTGCTCTAACCACTGCTGTTTGGTGAGGGATTCAAAGTTTGGCAATAAACCTTGCCTGGCCTTGCCTAGCCTTGCCTGGCTGTGTCCAGTTTTAGCAGTGCGGAACTGTCCACATTTTTGCATGTGTTGCCCTCCACAGTCCTCCTTGTAGGCCCTTTTAGGTGCTGCTGTTGTTGTGACTGGGGCACTAACTGTACAAGATGGGGCACTGAGACCTGGACCCTGCGGCACAGAGTAGTACACAGGCACATGATGACTGGCCTGTGGAGCCGACATGAGGGCAGGAGGAGGCTGTAGAGCTTGCGGCATGATGAAAGATGGCTGCACTGCTGGCATGAGGGCAGGAAATGGCTGGCTGCACTGCTGGCATAAGGGAAGGAAATGGTGCACTGTGGCATAAGGGCAGCAGTGCAGCCATGCTCCTCTTGTGCAACCATGGGAGTAGCAAGAAGAGCCCTGGCTTCTGGAAGTGGCGGCTCAGCTAGGGACAGACGCGCTGGTGAATCTGTTCCCTGTAGAAGAACCGCTCATCTCTCTTCTGCCTCTTGTTGTGCCACTGGATAAGTGTGGTCTGATTGACAACAACCAGCTGAATTTCAGTCTGCTGCATCACAAGGGCATTGTTCACAACAAGCTGACGGATGTGGTGATAGTCTCTTAAAATTAGAGACCACTTTGAGTCAGTATGACTTCCCCTCCGCACTGGTACAGGATGCTGAAGACATGGCCTGAGGAAAATGTTTTCGACCAAGCGGCAACAGTCTGGCCACTGAGCAGGAGCACTGCTGGCCCCTAACATGCAGCGGGTAGTGCGCTCAACACCTGGGACAGAGCTGGGAGTCTTTTGTGTGCGGATGCGGCCACTCAGCAGTCTCTTTTGATGTGGTGCCAAATACACCACACGCTGACTGTCTCTGTCATCCAGCTTCCTCCACAGGTCGATGATGGTGTGGGCCTGCTGGTTCCTGAGACAGAAAGAGGTCTGATCTCGAAGCCCGACCAGATATGCTGCCATTCTGTCCACATACTGAAATCCTGGGACATTTTGCTCATCAACAGCCTAAGCAAATGTAATAAATAAATTGATTGACGTCACAGTGATAATGGTTAATGAATTACTTTGTGCACAAGTGCAAATTTTACTATCATTTAATTATTGTGTTTCTATCCATAACATGTGCTGATTCTTACCGTGTCCTCCACTTCGTGTGCCCCCATGTCCTCCACTTCGTGCGCCCCCGTGTCCTCCGTCACGTGTGCGCCAGTTGATACTGCAAAATAAGGTTAAGAAGTCATAGATGTCAGTAACACAATCAATTTTAAATTGTTTACACTGTATGTATAAATAATACGCTGAGAGTGATAGTGCAGGTATTTGCAGGATATGACACTAGTGATTGTACCAGTACTTCAGGGAGCTGGACTACCTGGGAGATCCTGATCCTCCATTTGGTGGACAGTGGGGTCCACTGCAGGTCCACAAAGCTTGCATCTTCTTCTTCTTCTTCCTCCTCAACATCATGCTCATCCACCAGCTGAGCAGTCTGTTCTGAATCTGGGTGCATGTCCTGCAGTGCCCGTCCAGTCTGGCTGTACAAGTACTGCACCCCAATAATGCTCCCCTACAGTAAAAGAGTATTGCGTTCTAATAAAGGTAATTGAATATTGTTTTTCTTTTTTATTTGATAATTACCAGTATATTGAGAAGGGGGAGGGGGAACTCAGGTGCCACCTTCTTGCCCGCACAGCTTAAAAAAGTGTTGGTTCACAGTGTGAATTGTAGAAAAAAGATTCAGTTGTAGTTTTTAGAAAACAGAGTCCACGGCTCACCCGTCTTTCCCGTAGTGGCCAACTTGTACAAGGAGCATTTTGAGAAAGAAGGCACTGATCTCCTTTTCAGGCATTGCTCCAAGTCTTTGGTACCGTTACGTGGATGACACTTTTGTGACGAGATGAGAGTTGAAACGTTTTGTTTTTTCTAAACACAGAGTCCATACACATTCTGTGTAAAACTTGTGCGGATACGTAACTACATACACAATGAATGCGTCTCTAGCTTTCAATTAGCACTTAGCACAAAGGCCAAAGTTTGCTTTTAGCAAAACTAGGATGAGTCCACATTTTATACAGAAATACTGGATTATTTAAGAATTACGCCTGAATGAACGCAAAGAGCGCGATGGGGCACACAACTACGAGATGACTCCCACCACTTTTTCCCCAATATCTCTGCTCAACCCCACTCAGAGCTCGATTTAGGCAAAAGTATTTCCTTTGCTGGAGATAGAAGGAGAAATAAATGGAGACAAGTGGAGAGAACTGTGTATCCAGGCGACTCTCATGTGTGTATGTTTGGATCAAATCGCGAACCTTGTGCTCCCTGATGGGTTTACCTTATGTAGCCAGTGTAACAACTAGAATTGCAAAAAATGTATTGTCCTTTTTTGTTGTTTAATAAGTGCTTACAATTTCAACATTTCCCACTTATTTAAAAGAGAACATTTACACCATATCTTACTCGTGTTCTTTTAACTGAAAGCTGAATAGTAAATAGAAGATTTAATTTTGTGTAAATTGACCAAGGATTGGTCAAGTGAATCCAAAACAAAAATATGCTATTTCAGGCCTTATCGGTTTGTACACACACTTTTGAATGCTCCATCTCTCTTTAACAGACTGTGAGGCCCATTACCTGTGCTGATGACAAAGCATTAAGAGACTAATGTTTCCCTGGGGGCCAAAGGCCAAAGAATGATGAGCCAGGCCAGCCCATAAGCCCGTTAGCTTCGGCTGCCCTTTATAGAGCCGCGCCAGCCCACCTCTGGAGCTGACTGGTCAGAACGGTAACTGTCCAGCCCAATCAGCGGGTGTATGTGATGTGCACGAGCCGAAGTGCCATGAACGAGCCGCAGCCTTAAAACTATGGATGCATGGGTTTAATAACAGAACAAATAGCCTAATGGCGCGCTGGATCTACCTCTCAGAAGCGTTGTCTTGAAATGTTTATGCCTTAGAAACTAAAGAAGAACCAAGAAATGATAAAGCAAGGAAATGGATTGATGTTTACGTTTAGTGTACAATGCATCAGTGTTGTTACCTGTGTTATGTAGACACACAAATGATCTAAGTGGCCTAAATGCTTTTGAGACTTTAGCGTTTTGATGACTTTTAGCATGTTTTGAAAAAGTTTACAAACTCGTCATTTGTTTATGGTTTCATATTTTATTTAGCACTGGATAATAACATATATTGACTGATAGAGCCATGACAATAAATATATTTCGGTAAATACATATATAAAATGTACAAAAAGGTCAATGGTATTAATATAATTACTGTACACTACATTGCATTTTGTGGGCAGTGGTGGGTGGAGTTTGGGTTCAATTTCAGCCCAAAGTCAGCCCAAAGTCCACCCACCATAGCCAATCAGTGTCAGAGCACAAAGGGTGTTCGGCCAATCAGAGCCCCGAACTGGCTGGGCTGACTTTCAACCAATCACGTCAAGGAATGTCATCAGAATCCTCGACGCGAGCGAGAGGTAGTGGGGTCGATGCCCGCATCCTCCAAGTCTGCTTTTTATCCTCTATTTCAAAATGACCCCTTTGGGAGATCCTTTTCGTTACATACACTGATCTTACTTAATTACTTAATTAAGATATCTACATAAACTGGGATTCAACAAATGAGCTTTTGCTTAAATTAAAGAATCTTCGGCGCTGGCTCAAGACAACAGTGGCCCCTCCATTCACACACCATGAGAGTTTTGATGGCTTTGCAGTTGTAATAAAAATTGTGCTCGCAAGAGAATTAACTCAAGCCTATCACTTTATACTGTGTTCTTTTTATTGCAATACAAACATTTAAAATGCATGACAGATTAGACTACACAATTTTCTAAACATAATGATCATACTTAAAATTTTACTGAAAAATCATGAGCAGCAGATGGGACATAAAGGTAATCCCATACCTGTATTCTGTGAACTATAATGTAAAGGGCCAAAGCTTGTTTAATTTACGCAGTTAGAACACATTTATTTTGTGAAATGAATGTATAAACTGTCGGAAAATTGCCCATTGCATGTAAATTGTCCTTGCATTTTGATGGAATTTTGTATAACATACATGAGATAGATTTAGAATGCAGCGTCCTATTTTCCTTCCTTTGTGCACCCTGGCCCATTTCAAGACCTTTTGCGGGCCTGGAGTGGCGCTTGGCTCTGCTGAAGCGTCACCACTGCTGTGTCTGAGTCTGCATGTGGGTGGGTGCATGTGTGTGCCAGAGCCTGCAATTCACCAATTTCACTGCTAATTAGCCCACAAAGGCTAGCAGCGGGGAGGAGCTGGGGTTGGGGTGTGTGCGAGAGTGTCCAGGCCTAAGGGGGGCAGCTGATGCTAACACAGTGTACACATAGGACAACAATCCAACTATCTGTTTTTTCCTGATATTATAATTCTAAGATCATGGATGTATATACAGTTATAATTTAAAATTGTACAAATTATGTGTTTTTTTTTCAACTGTTACCATATCAAGAACGTTAGAATTTTAAAATTCTTTTTACAAACCACAAGCCACAAAATATATTTAAAAACGAACTCAAATGCAGAATAAACCTTTATGTAGAGTTTATCTGAGAGGATGAGCTACTGCTGCCCGAGCGCTTAGTCTTCTGCCCCCTATTGGCACACTGTTGACGTTGCACTCTCTGGGTTGTGGGTTTTCGGCTCTTTTCACTGTTACTCACTCCAGTTTTGGTTCGCACTGTTGACACAGAGACAGTAAGAACATGAAGATACAAAGAGAAGCTACCCACATCAGTATGGGCTGAGCTCCATATAACGATAAATTAACATCAACTATGTGTACAGCGTGAATACAAGAAATAACAGAGGGAAGACGTATGATCTGTATGACTTATCAAAGTATCAAAATGTATACCTTCTTGGAAAATACTAAAAAAAACATGTGTGAATATAAAGGTTTCATGAACATCTCAAATCTGTATCTAACCCAACAAAAATAAACCAGAAAATGTATTCAGTATATCAAGGGCATCCACTACTACTGTACATGCTCAAACACATGCAGAACAGAGTCAGGGGTTTGCACAAGGGGGCTGTGTCTGATGCAGTGGGCTAAAACAAGAAAACAGTAGAATGTAGATGAACATGGTGCAGTAAAGGAGAGTGAGATGCATTAGCGTAGACAGCAATTTAGTGTTGATTCTTGCGGCTTGTGGTAGAGAAGTAACTAGATAAGACACCACCCCTCACTTACCACGAGCTTCGGTAGGTGCAGTATTAGTTGTGTGTGCAGCAGATGAAGAGTCTGTGCCACACTTTGCTACCCTCTGACCAGCACACATCGCTTTCAGAGTTGGAAAAATGGCCTGAGGTGCCACCTTAATCTCCAGCAGATCCAAAATGAACCTATTATAACAAATAAAACTGTATCTTGGAAGTACAATACATGAAAACACATTGTATATTCATTCCTACTTACTTAAAGACTTCCTGGTCTATAATAATCCCTGCAGCTTGTGTCAACTCATGCAGCGCAGCCTCTTCTGGGGTTAGCACTTTCTTCTTCTTGATCGCATATTTCAGCACACATTGGCAGACACCACCAGAGCTGCAGAGTCAGGCGCAGCGGTTAGCGGCATTTGTTGAGACATTGAGCTGAATTAAAGCTTCTCAAACCGTTGGGAGATAAAAAGATAAGTATCCACCCCCCCACAGCCTCTGGGACAGCGCAGAATTGGAGCTTCACTGCGGTAAATACGAGGTTTCAAGGAGAAGACGCACTCGTCACTGTGGAATTCGTCATTAGAAGTTTGTTTGTAGATAATCTTCGTCTGATACTTGTTGTTGTTATTGTTTTTGTTGTTGTGTTACTTTTAATGGCAGCCAACTGAAACAACAGGTGCATTTACAGCCACCTACTGTAGTTGTACATCTTCAAAGTATGTGTTTTACGCTATACCGTAAAAAAAAAGCAACAAGAGAGAAAAGAGAAAGAGAGAATAGAGAGAGCTATTGCTTATCCCCTCGTCGTTTTTCGGGATCCGTCATCAAAGTCGATTTTTCCCTCTCTTAGAGTGGCGGAATATTGGTGATTGGTGGCATTGTCGTCAGTGACATCGTCGTCAAAGGCGTGACATCATCGTCACGGCAACTGTAGGTGTTATGCATTCTTTTTCTCATCTTTTCTTCTGGTTGGGCAGTTAAGCCAAGGTCACACCTGCGTGCCCGTCACATCTAACTCAGGTTACATCGCTACAGGTACCTGCCCCCTCGGCGTCCAATCCTGATCCCGTAAGACCAGAGTCTGAACCGTATATTCTGTTGCGGGCCTCTCGGTCCTTAGACTGCCGTGCAGCCTGGGAATCCCTTTAGACGTTACCCCGAGAGGCTTGGACAACACCGCAATCGTTGTTCAAGACGTATTTATTCCTGTTCTAATTACCCTTTTTACCATTCCCATAAAGTCAAACAAACTCAAACGGAGAAGGTATAATCTTTAGCATAACATGTGCATATTTATTATGAGTTTTAGATGAGCATCACACAAACCATGGTATGCCCTACACTGACACCCCAACACATTCTACTAGTTCTAGGCCAGAAAGGTTATCGCTCAGTAAAATGATCGCATAATTACCGATGATTCCTTGGGTTGACGTCGTCTAGGAGAGATGTGCCTCGGCGTGTAGGTTTCTTCAAATCAAACGGGTCCCCGTCTCGATTCGTCCCGGCTCGTCCGATGAACGGTCTTGTTGCAGTAACAAGGTGTCTCAAAAGAGCCATTAAGCTAAGCGCGAGTGCTACTTTTATACTCTTTCTGGCCTCCGAGTACGTGTTAAGCTTGACCACAATAAGTTTCACAAACATGTCAGGTACTTTCCACAGTTGCATTTGGAGTTACATTTTGTTACATTTATTCAATCATCATTATATCAAAACATTAGATCAATATTAATAAGCATAATCAACGTTTAAGACAGCAAACTAATATTAAAAGCGAGGCGAGGGCGAGTGTGTCCAATATCAACAGGCCTCCCGTCAACAAGACTCACAGTCATTCTTACAGTCTAAAGAATGACTGCAATGGCAAGAAGTCATTGCAGTCACTCGCAATGGTTTCTTGTCGTTGCATTTATATCAGGTGCTATTCAACTTAATTTTCCTGAGGGCCAGATTTTGCAGCGGACCAAGGCCTCTGGGCCGGAGGTGCACAAAATGCCAGTGTAACTAATGTAATATGGGTCGCACAAAATATCCCCAACACTGTTTCAATAAATGGAGTTAATAATATAAAATAATTACTGATAGATTCGATTTTTGTGAGAAATAACAAACGATGCTTTGCAAAATTGCCCTGAACTAGACTGAAGCAGGTCTGAAGCAGGACTAACCCTGAATCAAACCAGTAAACAATATTTTTTGTTTTGTTTTCATTAAACAGGGACTAAGCAAAGACCAAACCAGATCTAAACTAGTGCTAACCCAGAATCAAACCAGTAAACAATATTTTTTGTTTTGTTTTCATATTTGGAAGCTTGGTTATGGACCGGATTAAATCACTTGGAGGGCCTGATTTGGCACCGGGCCTGATGTTGAATAGCCCTGCTTTATATCGTCAAACAGCGGTCGGTAGCAGACCAATTTGAAAAGTTAGATCAAAAAAGGGGAGAGAGATGAGCGCTAAGGGAACCAGGACAGAAATATGTGAAAAGGGACAGAGAAGGACTGTGGGAGAGACCAATATTTTTTATATATCTATGGGGCCAGAGCAAGCCCCCAAGGCCCAAGAGGGTGGTCCATTCAAGCCAATGGTTAATGCTAATTAGCGCATGTCGCCAGTTAGCCTTTAGCAGCGAATACACAGTGGCTCGGAAGTTACGTAGGCTCACGTACCATGTGATCCCTCTGACCAATCATAGTGAGAGTTACTAGAGCTGCGCAGAGGCCAGTGCCAGCTAAAGCGAAATATTTCAACAATTTATGTGAAGAAAACTGAAGGATAATAGAACAAGAAAGAAGTTAATGATCTGCACAAAAGGCGTTATTTTTGTCGCTCCATCGTGCGCACGAAGCGAGAAGTGAGCCAGCTGTCATTGTGTTGCTTTTAATGGCGGTTGGCAGTCAACTGAAAAGGTGCATTTACCGCCACCTACTGTAGTTGTATGTCTTCAAAGTATGTGTTTTATGTTATACCATTAAAAAAGGAGAGAGAGAGAGAAAGAAAAGAAGAAAAAAAAGAAAGCAAAGCCTGTTCACCCATGGCTCTATTAAAATATCGGGTTCACCATGTTAAAATCATTTAAGCTCATGGTCTGGCCTAATGCTGTTGTGCCACTTCTTTTCTTTTACAATACATCAGAACATTTGGTTAGTAATGCAATTTTGTTTTTATACGTCAATTGAATTATTATATTGCAGACATAAAACTAAACTAACTTAAATGTTATAATATTGTATGTATGTTCGATTTATTTTCTAATTTGTGCATCATTTGTTGTTACATGTAACAAAATGCAGTGTAGTGTAATTATATTAATACCATTGACCTTTTTGTACATTTTGTATATGTATTTACCGAAATCTATTTATTGTACTATCGTCAATATTTTAGTTATTATTCAGTATTAAATAAAATATGAAACCATAAACAAATTTCAAAACATGCTAAAAGTCATCAAAAGTATTTAGGCCACTTAGATAATTTGTGTGTCTACATAACACAGGTAACAACACTGATGCACTGTACACTAAACGTAAACATCAATCCATTTCCTTGCTTTATCATTTCTTGGTTCTTCTTTAGTTTCTAAGGCATAAACATTTCAAGACAACGCTTCTGAGAGGTAGATCCAGCGCCATTAGGCTATTTGTTCTGTATTAAACCCATATCCAACCCATGCATCCATAGTTTTAAAGGCTGCGGCTCGTTCATGGCACTTCGGCTCGTGCACATCACCTACACCCGCTGATTGGGCTGGACGGTTACCGTTCTGACCAATCAGCTCCAGACGTGGGCTGGAGCGGCGCCGTGAAGGGTAGCCGAAGCTAACGGCTTAAAATGCGTTTTAAATACAACAGAATAATTTTAAACTGAGAAAAAGTCAATGACCCAAAAATAGGTAAATATTACCGCTGCATCCGAAATTTCTGAAAGCTGTAGGTGGCCTGTCAGACGAACACGAGCAGTTTTTCGTTACATTGCGCTCTATGGAAAAATGTTTTCTGGGTCGCCTCAGTACCAATGGACTGGCCACTGGGGCCGCTAGCGACATGTTTAAGCTAGCAGTCGATCCATGGACAGAGCGGGACAGAGGGACAAAATCAGATTTCTAACGACGCGTGACTCATAGACAACAATGAAGACCATAGAACCTGGAATAAGGAGGAGCAGTTGGTGTGGAGTTGTGTGGAGGAACGAGGGAGGGGTGATTCCCATACTGCAGTTGTGTGCCTGAACTGTGAGTACAAAAGCTTTTTCCAAAGATATGTCCTCATAACAGAAAGCCAAACTATATTTAGAATCTGCACGCCAAATCACACCAAACTTAGTTAACCTACAGTTACGCAGTTTATTTTCATTCCATTCTGAAACGTATCAAAGGAACACCTCCTCAGAGTTTATTACCGCCTGAAAGACCAACCCACATTTCCCAGCATGCAACTGTTTGTAACAAACCATGACTGAGACCAGTGTGCCGCAGCAGCCCTATATAACCAAGTCAGAAACCAGTAAGCATTGTGTTAGTTCGCTAACACATATACTAAAATTGGAACGATACAGAGAAGATTAGCATGGCCCCTGCGCAAGGATGACACGCAAATTCGTGAAGCGTTCCTCATTTTGTCTTTGTACAATTTTATTGGAGTTTCCAACAGTAAGTTATATATAATATGTATGTATGTGTGTGTATATATACATGTATAAATGTATGTATGTATATATGTATGTATGTATGTATATATATCTCACCTTTATTCGTCCCACAGTAGGGAAATTCCAGTGTTGCAACAAAAGAGCAGATTAGGCACAGTATATAATAATAAATAATATAGTATAATAATAAAAACGGATAACTTAGAAAAAAAGGAAACTCTTAATCATCTTAATAATTATAAAACATATTGTTACTGAAGCTGCTCTCCAGAGCGGACAGATTTGTCCCGCAGGGGGTGAGACTCATGGTCCAGCATAGACGTGAGTTTAGTCAGGACCCCCACCTCCTGCACCGAGTCCAGAGCAAGCCCAGGACGGAGCTGGACTTGTTGATGACTTTGCCCAGCTTCTTCCTCTCCCTCTCTGTGATGCTGCTGCTCCAGCAGACCACACCGTACAGGAGGGCTGATGCCACCACCGAGTCATAGAAGGTCCTCAGACCCTGTCACTCCAAAGGACCGGAGCCTCCTCAGGAGGTAGAGTCGACTCTGGCTCTTCCTGTACAGTGCGTCTGTGTGATGACTCCAGTCCAGTTTGTGGTTCAGATTAACACCCAGGTACTTGTATGAGTCCACTCTCTCAATGTCCCTTCCCTGGATGTTCACTGGAGAGGGGGCAGCAGAATGGCGTCTGCAGAAGTCCACCACCGCGTTGATAAGGAGGTGGTCCTTTGTACTCATACGCATCGTCGTCGCTCGTGATGAGTCCCATGATGCAGAGTCATCAGAGAACTGCAGGAGACAGCTGTCCGGGTCGTGTTTGAGGTCTGCAGTGTAGAGGGTGAAGAGAAAGGGCACGAGGACGGTGCCCTAGGGCGCCCCCACACTGCAGGTCCAAGTGTCAGACACACAGTCCTGGGCTCTCACAAACTGGGGTCGGTTTGTAAGGTAGTCCAGGATCCACTCCGTCAGGTCGTAGTGCACACCAGCCGTCTCCAGCTTGTCCTTCAGGAGGTGGTCCAGGACAAGCCGCTCCAGTGTCTTCATCAGATGGGATGTGAGAGCAACTGGCCTGAAGCTGTTGAGGTCTTTGGCGCGTGGTGTCTTGGGCACTGGTACCATTGTATAAAAACTTCATACAAGAACTCTGTGATCTTGTGTCCTGGATAACTTTGAATTACGATTTTTTTTTTAATTTGAACATTCACGTTTGTTGCACATCCAAACCTTTGGCTTAAGACTTCTTAAACACTATTGACTCTTTTAATCTCATTCAATGGATCAGTGGTCCCACGCATGAAACGGGTCATATTTTGGACCTGGTTCTGTCCCATGGCTTGGACGTGTCCATAGATGAAATTGTGGACACACGTATCTCGGATCATCTCCCCGTCGTTTTTACTATAACACTGCCCTGGTCCCGCACAGCTCTGCGCTGTCGCCGCACTCGGCGCGTTTTGAAATCCTCAACCCCGGCTCAATTTCCTCATTGTTTGCTAACTCGGATTTGCTTTTATCTTCTTGGAGGGATGTTGAGGAACTGGCTCTTGCATTTGATAGCACCTGCAATGCTATTTTGACCTCTTTCGCGCCCTTTCGCACTATGAAGCCGAAACGTGTTTGGACCCATGGACCCATGGACCCATGGAGACTACACTTGAACTCAGACACCAATGTAGACGCACTGAGAGAAAATGGCAAAAGGACAAGTTGCACATCTCTCTAGAGATGCTCAGGACTTCTTTAGCTGTTAAAACTTCTAAATGTGATTATATGTCTAACCTTGTGTCCACAAATGGCAATAAGCCCCAAGTGCTTTTCAATGTATTGAATAACATCATTAAACCATGTGTGAATGTAGGCATGAATTACTCTGCAAGCTTGTGTGAAAAATTCCTGATGTTTATTTGTTGGAAAATTGAAGGGATTTGGTCCACCCTCTCTTTGTTTCCAATATCTGACCCAGCTGCTGTTCCTGTGTGTCATGTAGGCTTGGAACAGTTTGAGCCTATAGCCCTCAGTGAATTGGCAAAGACAGTTAAGAGGTCTGTAAGTTTTGGTCGAGGCTGAGATGGTTGCAATTCCAGATGGGCCATATTTGCTGATAGCCGGCCTGTGGCGGGTGTATTCCGAGCACCTTAGGACCAGCTCCTCATGGGCCAAGCCAAAGCTCTCCCCTCGCACAATGAGCAGTCCAAGACACAGACACAGAGAGAGTAAGCCGAAGTGCTTAAATAGTGGGAAGGGTGACTGTCCTCTGCTGCACCTGAGTTTCCACACCAAAAACCACACCTACACAACCAAAGAGCAAAAAATGTCATACAGATACACTACCTGATTACAAAATTATGTTCTGAACAGCAAAATTCGGGATTTGGAGTCCAGATCCCGCAGAACGTTTTTGACTGCATGTACTACCTACAACGAATCTGCGGCACACACTCTTGAGTTTTGGGGACATGATAATCGTGCCCCTCAAAATATAGCCATGTCTGTGGCGTGGTTGGTAGAGTGCAGCAAATCCTGAATGCCAAACCTGCTGCAAACACACACGTTTTTTGTTTTATTCCAGTGACGCAGAGCACTCATCCAAAGGTATAAATGCACATATGGCCTGTCTGCCATAAATGTAGGACAATCTTTTTATGGATAAAACTGGCTTCTTTATGGGTAATATCATGGAGCAGAATCTAGACTTTATGGAGCTGCTGGAAATTTGGGAAAACTTTGTGCGTTAATTGTAAATGGTATATTCAAAATATTTATAAAGACATGGAGAAATTGTGGGCCTGGGCTTTCTTAAAATGGCCAATTAAATGAACAGAAAAGCTTATTAAACTTTCATGGAGACATTTTATATTTTATCATTGCACAGTTGTGATATTTTACAGCTCAAGGCTTGGAAACCTTGACTTAAAAGGGAGTTCTGTCCGATGACGATGTGGCAGGGTGGGCTTTAATTGAGCAACCAGCTGATGGCACCAGAACTAAAACTTATAAAAACCAGAGGGCACTTGTTGTACTTCTTCTGATCCACACACTTCACCTGCTGTGTTTGCTTTTGGCCCCTGCTCTCCATATGCCAGGTCTGCTCCGTGGCTGAGAGCTTTGTCCTTGGGCTCTCTTAGCGCTCTACTGTGTGCAATGGCCATGTGGTGGCTAGCAGCCCTGATAGACCGTTTAGAAGATCATTGCGTGGAATGTCATCGCTGCACCTTGGGCCTACTGACCTGAGCTGTTTGTCTAGCAGGGTTCTTCCTCTGGAGCATGAACCTGGACTCCCGTCTTGTCTTGCTTGTTTCTGTTCTACTGCAATGTATGAACAAGAGGGACAAGGGCTTTCTCGAGGCCGTGATCGTGGAGCTTGTATCCGGGACGAGAAGCCGACAAGCCACGTGGCTTGATAATGCAGTTCCTTAACCACCATGAGAAGAAGAATGTCATGAAGGTTGCAAAAGTTAAAGGAGACCTCCAGTACAAAGGCAAAAAAGTGTTGTTTTGCTCAAGATTTATCACACAATGTTCGTCAGCAATGAGCAGTTTCACCACGTCCCAATACGGCTATTTATGTAGTCTACATACAATCTACTGTAAAATATTTTCAATAAAGGCTAATATAGATTCAATAGACTCAAGTGCCCATTCTACTATCTATATTACTATAGAATTGTGTGTGTCAAACTCATGCTCCATCTTTCCCTCACTTGCAAACAAGACCCAGAGATACTTGAACTCCTCCAACATACCTTTTTTTTAATCGAGAAACATGGTCTTGGATTTGGAGGTGCATCATTCAGTGTGGCTTCTGAACCACCGCAAAGCCTTGCAGTGACAGTTTTATATTCATATTTTCACCATCAACTCGAGCTAACATGCACCTGAGCCATGCAGAGAAAAGTGAAGCACAAACGCTCGAGGAGCAGATCTTAAAACAATGAAACTGCAGACTGCCGACAGTAACTGTGTTTTCACACTTACAAAATGTACATATTTCAATGATTTACACAAGAAAGGCTTATAAAGAACGTACATTTATCTCTGTTTCATTCTAAGCATTCAAGCTCATATCTGCATGTCGGTGCCGCCTATCTGCTCTGTGTCTTGACACAGCTAATCCTACAGGGGGCACACTGGGCATAGTCTGCTTGGTTTTGCTTTGCTAGAGATACTTTTATTTGGTTGTTAACACTCAATTTTTTTTTACTACCAAACAAAAGAGTGCTGCCTCTAGTTTTACCAAAATGTTACGCTGAAGTCTCGCAACATCTTTAATGCTGGACAAACATAAACTATCCCTTATTTCCTCCTCTCATGAAGATACTGTAGATGGCGCATATGTGTTTCTGGGCAAGTTATTAGTTGGCCCACATGTTTTGATTTTAGCTTGAGTCTTAAGCCTTGTGTGGTGCAGCAAATGTTTGTTTAGCTCTGCTTTAGGTGCAAACAACCTACCTGATGAGATTATGTGTCTTATTTTGGCTTTGTTCATCATCTGTGTCTGCTCTGGTGCCACCTGGTGCAGGTCTGTAGTCCTACAGTCACATGGGTTTCAATATTCACTTCCTGAGTTTATGCCACTTTGATTCAGCAATTATGTTGTAACAAAATCCATCTGAAGCGAGCGTATAAACTTATGCGAATTAAGGGTTCTAAATGTGATATTTGGTGTTCCCATCTCCCGTTACTTGTGCGATTCTTAAACATTAAAAATAAGGGGGGTGGAAATGCCGTTAGCGGCTCCATGCACAGGGCTGCACAGGAGGCGCGCGCAGCTTCATTCACCTCCAGGACCATAATTGTGTGCCTCTGTGATTACATTGTTGCATTTTGTAATATCCCGATTTAATCGCAAACCAAACACAATTAATTGTTCAGCCCCAAACCTTGTCATTGGAGACAAGGTTTTGAAGTCTTAAAAGGGAGATCTGGCTTGCTGGTATTGCTCAAACAACATTGTAGCATAAATGTTAACGTGACTTCACAAAAAACCTTGTTGCAGAATATTTTATTTTTCATATGTCACCACAGATAGTTCTATGCACCTCCCCTAAATAATTTACTTTGTCAAAAGAATAATAATTTTCTCTAAAGTTTTGTCATACCTTGACCAGGTGAACCAGGGTAGTGAGGGATGGAGGAACGTCTTGAGGACATGTTGTCACGCATTGCCATGGAAACACAGGAGATCAAAGAGCTGGAGCAGCAGCTAACGGACGGTGAGATGAATCATGTTTTTTATTGTTGGAAAAGTGTCTTGTAATTGTATTTGTTTTATAGTTTTATTTGTTCTTTGTGGATATAGGTCAAATTCTGGCCAATGAAGCTCTAAGGAAAAACTTGGAGGGAATCATCTTTGGATTGCAGCAGTACTTTAAGTCTCTCAGAGCCCAGGTGAATTGTTAATTTTACATCTCAAACAACAATCTTTAAAATGTCAAACCTATGGTATAATACCTTCAGGACCCTTAATGGTCCCATGGCTCTATTAAAATAACTGACATGGGCATTGCTATCTTAAACCTGTTCCCAGTTATCTCTAGTGGCCAGTCCCTTACTGCAGGTGACCGCTCTGGCTAGGGGGAGTACTTTTAGTGAGCTAATCTGACATTAAATGGCAATAAATGACATTTGAACACACCTGAGGGGAGGGTCCGGATGGTTCACCCACTAATAGGGAACGTGAGCTGGGTTTAGACCATCGTGAGACAGGTTAGTTTAACCCACTGATGATGTGTTGTTGCAATAGTAATAGGGAACTGGGTTTAGTGGACAAACAAGTAGCTGAAACCGAGCAGCGCATTTCAGATAAAACAGACTTATTGAAAGAGCTGAGGACTGTAGTATAGAAATTGCTGACAGAAAACAAAACGATGACAAAAAAAGTTCTGGATCTTGGGCCAAGATTCTGCCACAACAATCAGCCCCTGGCCATACTTCACTCATGATGTCCCTGCCTTACGCCTGCTCCACAATGGGCGTAAAAGTTACACCAAAGCTTAGCGCACAGAGGGCTTAAGTCCAGCTGGTGTACTGGTCATAACTATAAGTCAGTCTTAACTTTTAAATTTTTTTAATTAAATTTTTATCAAATTTTTTAGGCCCGCTGCGCCTCGGGTGTAATTAGTCATATTTCTCCGTGAATATGTGTTGGATTGTAATAAAACACACAGCATTTTGAAGCTTAACATACAGAAAACACGTCTGAGCTGTCCCCTCTGCCCTTTATTCCTCTGTGTGAGCTGATTTACTGGTGTCTGTGTCTTCACATCTGGTTGTGGATGTGCCCAGGTCAAAGCTGAAAAGCAGAGGGGACCGAACTTTCTCTGTGGTGGGGCCCAGGCTCTGGAACAGCCTGCCTCTGCATGTTAGAGCTGCTGAGACACTAGAGCAGTTTAGATCCTTTGTTAAAAACCTACCTTTTCTCTCTGGACTTTTAAACACGAACTGAGCGGAGTCATTATTTTATTAACTTCATGTCTATTTGCACTTTGCTGAACAGCACTTTGGGCTTTTATAGCTGTAAGTGTGCTTTAGAAATAAACATTGATTGATTGGTTCATCTGCTCCTGACCTTGTACTTAACGAGTGAGTGTAACATCTGCAGTTATGTGTTGTTAAATATGTTTTTCAGACAAGTCGAGCTCAACAGAAGGTTCAGAGTCTTCAGGTTGAGAATCTGAGTCTGTGTGGCCACCTGGAGGACACACACAGATGCTGCAGACAACTGGAGGAGCAGGCCACAGCACATACACAGGTTCAGTTTCTTGATAATCTGGACAGCCAATCTATAAATTTTTTTATTTAAAAAAAGAATCCCTTTTTGAACAGAAATTAAGGTTTAAGGGTCAATTTACCAATGGCATACAGCGTTTTAAAACCATGGCCAGGGTCAAATACTAATCAGGTACTCATCAGTGATTAGATAGCTGCAGTTACCAATAACCAGCAATTGGATTTTTATGGCCCATTACAGGGTAATTTATTTGTATTTATTTCTGAACCTTTTTTTTTTTACTTACAAAAGAAATTTACAGCACAAAGGAGGTCGGTGTAATCAGTCTAAAAGTAGCTAAAAAGATTGGGGTCCACTAAGTCTAATGTAATGTCTGTTATTCTTCAAACATTGTGCAAATTGGATCCATTATTATTGTGAACTGTGTATGGAACGTCCAAAAAGGAATGCTGTGGCCATGTGTTGACAGAGCGACAGTCACCACAGCAAGCTCCGCCACCTGAACCGAAAGCTAGGGGAGCTCAGGAGGGTCATGTGTGAGTGTGAGTCTGATCCTCTCTCAGGAGATCAGCTCGAGGATCTGAAAAGCACTTTGGACTGTTTGAAGGTAACACACACACACATTTGTTTTTTCATATTACAAAAACAAGTGACGTCTGCTATACGATTGATTGATTGATTTATTTCATAATTTCTTAATTATTGCATCTAGGGAAAACACATAAGACATTCATCATTCTATATTATTCTTTAGAGAAACGATTCAATATCAAATGTATCTATTACACTTGATTTACAATCAAGTGTAATAGATTCTTTTCCACCATTGGTGAATATCAAATGTAACAAATTTTAAAAGTACTGTAGCCAACTTAAGTAACATTTGATGGTCTCTGTCACTACTTTTTACTTTAACGCCACTACATTTATTATTTATAATTTTTTATCTCTTAGCTTTTAGTTTGAGGTAATGTCCAAATGTGGAGCTAACAAAAATAGGCAAACAAAAACAGCTAGAGAAATTATGGATTCAATTCAGTTGTTTCTGTTGAACACAAATTAGCACAATCTCTTATTCAGATCACTACTTTTGATGCTTTAATAGTTCTCCAAATTTGTGTTGAATACTTTTACTTTTTACTTTTTTTCTAAAAGTATATTTGTAAACAAGTTATTCAATACTTTTACTTTTACTTGCGTAATGATGTGATCCTGTATCTGTACTTTTACTTTAGTAACAAAATTATGTACTTCTTCCACCCCTGAAGTGTTTGTTTTAGGTTCTTATGTCAATTGTACATCGGATACTTTTTAATTTTACTTACAGATATCTGTACTTTCTACTGCTTTACATTTTTAAACTGGACTGAAAAGTAAAGTGCTTTTCTGTTGGTTTGAGAAATCCTGCCTAAGATTTTTTGTTTAAGGTTTGACAAAAGCATATAAATAAAATTGACTAAATAAAGTAAGTTATCAGTTCAGATGCTTCCTTTGAACAAAAATCAGCAATTACCGCTTTAACAGTTCTGTGTGAATTACTTTACTTTTACTCTAAAAGAGCATTTTTCAACTCTCTCTTGAATACTAATTAAAAAAAAAAGATACTTTGCGTTACTTGAGTCCTTTTTTGCTCCGGTATCTGTACTTTTAATTATAGGCTAGATATGATGGATTATTTGTATTGTTATTTTAAACATTCTCTTTAGTACCTATAATTTGGCGCCACATTTTGGCATAAACATGTTTTTGTAACAAACAAAATTACATTTGGATCTCTGCAGTTCAACTATGTTCTACTGGCTGCAGAGGGAATTACACATAAAATGTATAAAATTGTACAGTTCGGCACATGTCACACTGGCCTGTTTACTTCCTGGTCTTGGAACAAAGTTGTTCTGATCGTGATCAGACGGGCGACGGACGTGTCTAGTGATAATTTATGTACTTAAAAAACGGCAGAGAAGATTCTCAGAGCCACGCCACAGATCGAGAACACGTTAGTTATCAAGGAGATTCCGAATTGAGTGCTTTTGGCGCTGAGAGGATTTTCAAACCAAAATTCATCAGACTAGGGTAAATGAAGCAAAATTTGATGAGGGAACAATGTCAGAACATTTTCCACCACTGTTTATTTGTCCCAATTTAGATTATTTACATATAAAACAAAGTCTTTCACTCCTTTCTTACATTATTGGGGAGTGGAGTGGTCTAATCTTTGAGTCAGATTATTGGTCATTTAAAGGCCCGGTGCCATATGTACATCAGGTGGAACCTCAAATGACAGACTCCTCACTGATGTATATTTAACTGTGTTTTTAGACCCAATGTGAAGACTACAAACTCAGTGAAACGCATCCAGGAATTGACCGGACCAGGACTAAGTCTGGGTCTAAATCTCGGTCCAAATCCAAGACTAAAACCAGAAGAGATGTGCAATTGTGCCTCAAAGATCCCAGTGTAAGGTGAAGCTGTATGATTCCTAGCAGTTTTTATATGTTTTTGTTTTTCGTGAGGAAGAGTAGGATTATAGTCACGACGAGTCCATATTTCACAGTGTGTTCAGACTGAGTTTGAAGATGTGCTGCGGAGATAGAGAAAGAGAACATATGGTACAGAGTAAATTTACGGAGGAGATTCATTAATGTAACGAAAGGGGACGAAGTTAGTTGGTCTGAAAGAAAAGGGTCAGAGGGTCAGAGGAGCAGAGGGAGCAGAGGAGCAGAGGGTCAGAGGAGCAGAGGAGAGGGTCAGAGGAGCAGAGGAGAGGGGCTGTAAAGTATATGTACAAGATACGTCCTACTGCAAATGGAAAAAGAAGACATGATGAACAATTTTGCACCTCAGTTTTTTCATACCGTTTTTCACACAGACATTAAAGGAGAGTTTGGTGACAATTCAAATGCACAAATACTCTTCCTTCAAGCGTAACAGGTGAGATGGTCAAATGATTCAACCCTGAGATCATCATCCACTTGGTTTTAGTGGGATCGATTGATATAAAACATTCACAAAACCAGGTAAAGTCTTAAGGACACAGACTTATGAGTTCAGGAGCTAAACTGCCTGCTTTGTCTTCTCTCTAGAGCATTTGTGTGGGCTCTGGGGCCACTCAGGACTCTGGTCTGGACCTGCACCTGCTCAGCTCTCCAAAAAAAGGGCCTCCCACAGGTGCAACAGGGAACTGCCTCTACACCCCAATGATGAAGGAACACCACCATCACCATCATCACACAGAGACAAGTACGATATAATCACACCTTCCAGGCAGTCAGAGGTGCTCAAAGCACTGTATTTCATCACATGAGTAAAAGGACAGAAAGACCTGGTCAAATATGACTCTAATACTAAAAGTAAAAGTAGCTCAGTCCAGTAGGGGGCGTACCTATGTTCCCCGGTACCAATGGTTCCTTTTCTATGAACGGAGGAACTACGCATATACTAGCATAGGCTACTGGATCAGGTTCCACATCCCCAATAGTTGTGCATGAATGTATGGTTTTACAGCATAAAATATCGCAGCATGTAAGCCAAACCCAAACCCAGGGGGCCATGTTACATGGCCTGGTCTGCAGACCAAAACAACACCAAATGTGATTGGACACTGTAGTTTGATGTACTCAGATTATTCTTTATTATTTATTTAAATTGATAGAATTAGTTTTTCTAAAAACTTTAAATGCTGACATGTTTAAATTTTCCCGGACACTTCCCCTCTGACCTTGATTTTGTTTGTGCTGAATCCCAAGGAACACAACTATTGATTGTTTTTCCAGATCAAAGTGACGAGGACTCTGAGAGTCTTCGCCGTTACACTGCTGTAGGTCCAGCAGAGGGTGACCACAGACAGGTTTGAATTCCCAGTAAAGGTAGCAATTATAATGTAGTAAATTAAAGATAATAAGTCATGGTTTGTGTATGTTCAGAGGGACCGGCTTAGATTGGAGACTGAAAAACTCCAGAAAACTCTTAGAAAACACAGGTGAGGACAGTACATTTGGAGACGCTTCACCTGTAGGACATGTGTGTGCGTGGACATTTAGAGACGCTTCACCTGTAGGACATGTGCGTGGACATTTAGAGACGCTTCACCTGTAGGACATGTGCGTGACATTTAGAGACGCTTCACCTGTAGGACATGTGCGTGGACATTTAGAGACGCTTCACCTGTAGGACATGTGCGTGGACATTTAGAGACGCTTCACCTGTAGGACATGTGCGTGGACATTTGGAGACGCTTCACCTGTAGGACATGTGCGTGGACATTTAGAGACGCTTCACATGTAGGACATGTGCGTGGACATTTAGAGAGGCTTCACCTGTAGGACATGTGCGTGTGTAGACATTTGGAGACGCTTCACCTGTAGGACATGTGCGTGTGTAGACATTTGGAGACGCTTCACCTGTAGGACATGTGTGTGTGTGACATTTGGAGACATTTGGAGACACTTCACTTGTAGGACATGTGTGTGTAGACATTTGGAGACGCTTCACCTGTAGGACGTGTGTGTGTGTGTGTGTGTGTGTGTGTGTGTGTGGATGTGTACATTAAGAGATGTTTCACCTGTGCTTGTGTTGTAGGCGTGTTCTGGGCGTGTGTGAGGAGGTGTGGTGTGTGGAGCAGACGCTGATGAAACGCAGAGCAGAACTTCGTCAGGCTCAGAGGCTGCTGCAGGAGGCCCACAGCTCCTCAGCACAGGTGGAATAACACACTGGTCTGCATCAGTGTTCAAAACATACAGCCTTGTTCAATAAATGTTTATGTTTTGACTCCTTAAATACATTTATAATTGAATGGTTTTACTTCAGGCCCAATATGAAGCTGAAGAGTGGCAGCGCAGAGCTAAGGACAGCGCCATCTGTCTGCAGCAGACACAACTACAGCTCAAGTAACACTGTTTTACCTCACAAGCTTATCTGGTTTTCTACTACAGGAACTATGTTCATTGGATGTTTTTCAGGGAACTCAAGGACGAGGTGGAGATTCTGAAGAAGTCCAGACTTGTCCAAATCCTAAATCCGAGTCCAGATTTAGACCCGGTGTTGTCCCGTTGCCTGGACTCTTCGGATAAGCTGACGTCGCTAAGAAACCAAGTAAGTGAATGTTCTACAGAAAGAAGTATGTCTCATGTTTTGTACCAGGTCAAGCGGGAAATCTCATCAAGTTGAATGTGTTGGTAGGACGAGCGACTGCAGCAGAGAACAGAAGAGCTGAGGGGCCAAGAAACTAGACTCAAGACCACTCTACAGGTGACTATAATACTCCGTTTATAGTACTCAGTATAATACACATTCTGTGGCTTTAATTAGCTTTCAAACACGCTTTTGGTCAGGTTGGCATTATTTAGGCTTTGGAGTTCCCTTTGCTGTCAGCAGTGAAAAACTAAATAAATGAAGCCATTAGGCAACACGACTGCTATGCTAATAGAGCTATACATTTGTTGTAAACACAATTTGACCGCACAAACTGTTGGAACAAATCTGGTGGTGATGTATGATCTGACAATGACCAAAGCAGTGTCCACGTATGCTGGTATGTAATGACCGTGTCTTTGAGAGTGAATGTGGCACAACGGCTGGAAATGAGCCCATGGCTCCAATCTGGCCAGTTTACAGGATGTATATCATGTATGATTATTTACATGTACTGCCCCCACCAAATAAACAAATAATAATAATGACACCTCATGGAGGAGACATTTGCATTTCTGATCTGTGATGTACCTATTGGGAGAATATTCAAAAGTTGTGATTTCTGAGCACTTAGATAAGACAACCTCGTAAACAGCATGCATTAAAGTGTCTATGGCAGGTGGGACTACTCCTTGAACTAAAATGCAGTTAAGATTAATATATTTTCAATTTTGCTAAAAAATAATTACAAGGAAATTACCCAGCAAACACCGTGCAAACTCATCTAATGTCACAATAATTTTTATGTGACAAATACACCTTTTGTTTTGATGAATTCATGTTTAGAGAATCAAAAAAGTTGCTTCTTTGTGTAAATTCTGCATAAACTTTGACTGGAATCAGTATCCCAAGTCACTTCCTGTCATTTTCTACAGATTTTTCAATGTTTTCTCCACAAATACTGACTCGATTGGTGTAAAACTATACTGTATATGTACGACAGGCATAAATACACCAAGTAAAGTCGAAATGAGAAAATCATCAAAACCTGTCATAGGCACTTCAAGCAAAGTACAGCTTCAGGTATGTTTTTGATGAAGGAACAGTGCCATGTCATAAAAAACCCAAAGAAGTCAATTTTTCTTAATGAAGACTAACCCAGAACTGAATATAGAAAAAAGAAGTCCAAATCAGTCCTAAACCAGGGCTGAACTAGAAATGAATCAGAACCCACAAGGACTAAACCAGGACATCATTAAAACAACTGAACTAAACGTGACATTTACTCATTATTTAACAAATGTGTGTGTTAATGTTTTGTGTCGTGGTCCTCTGCGCAGTCGCTGGTGCAGCAGCAGGAGACGCTGTTGTCTCAGAGGAGCTCTTTGGTCTCAGCCACAGCAGAAGAAGAACATGGACTGGAGCGTCTTCGGTCTGAGTTGGACTCTACCCGAACCGGTACTGAACCTCAGACACATGCGAGTGAAATCAGAGCCTGCTTTGAACACATTTACTATTTGATTTTACAGCATTTGTTTATTCATTAGGAGATTTAATTGGAATAGAACTGAATTAAAAAGAATAGAATAGTCAAGTAAATAAAAAACAATAAAAAACAGTTTAGCTACTTACTCCCTGGTCGAGCAGCAAATGGGGTGAATTAGAGATAAGAAATGATTGCAGTAAATAGTCTATTGGTTCCCTGTGGATGTGTCTAGCTCCAGTTGGCTCCTGTAAATGTTCCTGAGGGTGGTTAGTGGTGCCCGTACTGCTGCCCTCACCACCCGCTGCAGGTCTCCTCTGTGCAGCTGGAAAACCACACAGTTCACCAGTAGATTGGGACGCTCTCTATGGCTGACCTTCTCTATGGCTGACCTGTAGAAGTTCATGAGGAGGCGCTTGCTTTTTGTTTTTTATAATGATGACTTAAACCATTACTATGTAGATCTGATGTCGGTTAAACAGTGAAAATGTATTCTGGTTTACTTCATTTTGCCTCCAGTCACCTCACCAGGGCATTTGAAATGGTCTACAAAATGATTGATGTCTCTTATTATTGTCTGCCCAAGAGTTGAAGCAGGTTCTGGAGGAGGTGCTCTCAGGACAACAAGAACTGGCCAATTTGCGAACTCTACAATCTAAAGAGCGCAAGAAACTTCAGAAGACCCAATTCCAGCTCGACCAGACCCGGACCGAACTGGATCAGACTCGGGACCTGCTAGACCGCACCAAAGACCAGACAGACCAGATCAAGAGTGAGCTGAAGCAGGCCAAAGCCCAACTGAACCGAACCGAGTCAGAACTTCTCGTGAAACAGGAAGCACTGAGACGGGAGGTGGTGGAGGAGGAAGTGATGGAGAAGCAGAGGGAAGTGGACCAATCACAGGCTGAGGTGGACAGGAAGGGGGCTGAGCTTACGGCACTGCAACAGGAAGTGGAGATGCGTCGGGAAGAGGCGGAGTCGTGCCTTAAAGAGACAGAACGACAGACGAGGGAGCTTCAGGTGAGTCTTCAATCGGAGTTTCTAGTTTTGAGATTTCCAGTTCATAGGGAACACAGTGGCTCAGGGGCCCGAAACATTGTATTGCTGTGTCATTGTGGGAAATATACTGAGCCGAGTACAGACAAGTCTCCTCTGATGCATCCTCGGGGAAACGGGCTTCAGGGAATTTCCAGCGAACTTGCAGAGAAGCGAACTTTGAACTGGAACATGCCTCGTGATGAGGAGGATGACGCTTCACATGTGTCTGTGTGTTTTCAGGTGGTGAAGGAGAAAGTGGAGCAGAGAAAAGAGCAGAACTCCAGCCTCCAACAGCAGTGTCGCCACCTGGAGGACAGACGCAGACACGCACACAGGTTTAACTATCAACTGAAAAATATATCCAAAAAGATCAGAACAATATTGTAAACTCCTGTGTCGTGTGATTCAGATGTCTGTCTGCAGTGGAGGCGGAGCTTCAGAAACTCAAACAGGAGCAGAGCCAATCACTGCTCACTCAACAAGAGACGGCAGCCAATCAAGAGAAGCTCGATGGTAAGAAGTAGTGTTTTAAAATACTGCTGCTGGATTTGAAAGTCTAAAAGGAACATAGGCCTTGTGAGGAGTTATGGGAGGTGTTTATGGAGCAATATTGGCACAACTGATACATTTGCGTTTTCAAAGACCATGATGCAGTGCTCAGCCGACGCAGAAATATACACAAACTCATTTCAATTTTAGTTAGTTATATTCAATTTCATAATGTATTTTAATTAGTGGATATAAAAAGCCTACACATCTGTTATAATGCCAGGTTTTGTGATGTAAAGAAAATTGGACTAAGATAAATCATTTCAGAACTTTTTCCACCTTTAATGTGACCTATACCCTGTATCATTCAAAAAAATGGGGGAGCAAAAATAGATAACTACAATAATGAGGTTGCATAAGTGTGCACACGCTCTTATAACGGGGGATGTGGTTGTGTTCACAATCACATTCAAACTCATGTTAATTAGCAGTCAATACACACTTGACATCATTTAAATTGCCTCTGATTAATCCCCAATAAAGTTCAGTTGTTCTAGTAGGCTTTTCTGACATTTTCTCAGTGGCCTACAGCAACATCGAAAGAGCAGCAGGATTTTCTGGCAAGTACTGGCTGTGCAGTACAACACAGTACAACTGTACAGTACAACTATCTCCCGTATTCTTATGTCTTGGCTCTGGGGTAGGTTGGCAAATTTTGCACAAACACATTTGAAGTATCCCAAAAGCATGTGGGAAAATGTGTTGTGGTCTGAGGAAACCAGAGTGGAACTTTTGGGCCATAACGCCTAAAGGTTTGGCACAAGAACAACACTGCACACCCCCAAAAGAACGCCATACCCGCAGTGAAGCATGGTGGAGGCGGCCTTTGTCAAGGTGGAGGGAATTATGAAGGGTTTCAAATACCAGTCAATGTTGGTACAAAACCTTCAGGCTTCTGCTAGAAAACTGAAGATGAAGAGGAACTTCATCATCAGCACGACAATGACCCAAAGCATTGATCCAAATCAACAAATAATGGCTTCACCTGAAGATTAAAGTTTTGGAATGGCCCAGTCAGAGCCCAGACCTGAATCGGATTGAAAATCTGTGGTTGATCTGAAGAGGGCTGTGCACAGGAGATGCCCCCGCAGTCCGACTGATGTGGAGTGTATCTGCAAAAAACACTCCTGATAGACTCCTGTCCAAAACGACTGTCGTAATAAAATCAAAAGGTGCTTCAACAAAGTATTAGTTTAAGGATGCGCACACTTATGCAACCACATTATTTTAGTCTTTTATTTTTACTCCCCCCTCCCCAAAGGATTACCTTTTCCCCTGACTTAATCATAGGTCACATTAAATGTGAATTCATCTCGGCCTTTTTCTCATCAAACCTGGCATTTTAACAGAGGTGTGTAGACTTTTTATATCCACTGTATATCAGACTTTCCCCATTGGTCCTCTGGATTCTGTCCATCTTCTCACCAGTGCCTCGGAGCAGTGGACTCACTATTTATCACTAGTGACAATTACACTGAACATTTGTGTGCACACATCTGCAGCACGTCACTTTGACAGTTGATCTCTGTGGTTGGAGCTCGTCTTGTTGTGTCCTTGGGCAACACACTGCACCCACCTTGCCTATGTATGCCCATTGTATGCGAGTTAGAGATTGGTGGTGATCGATGGCACAGATAGCCAGCCTCACCAATGTCGGGCTGTCTCAGGGCAGCTGTGACTGCAAGTGTGGGCTGAATGAATAATGTACAGTGTTGTGCTATACCTATATTGTGCAATACAAAGTTAGGGGCCGCCGTTCATTTTGAACCCACAGTATTAAATATTGTGTTGTCTTCTGTGTTTCAGAGAGCTCTGAGCTGCTGAGTTTCCTCGGAGGGAAAGTTGAGGAGAGGAAAGTCCAACTCCAAACTCTGGAACAGGTCCTCCTCCTCTGAGCACTCTTTACTCACTTGTGCATATGAACAATGTCTTAGTCATTTCTTTCATGTCTATAGGAAGTGTCTATGCTCAGTGAGAAGCACAAACAGAAACAAACTGAGCTGCAGGAGCTGGAACGTAGAGCACACTCACAGGTACACTGTTTACACAGAGCCTGAAGGCATCTGCTCACTGCCTGTGTCAAGAATATACTGCAGTAACACCAGGACCAAACCACTGATAAACATTATTCATCAGGTTTCAGCTGCAGTGACACAGAGCGAGGACAGGGGGCGCCGTGTGACCCAGGAGCAGCTGCACAAACTGAGTGAGTCAAGCAGCTTCACAAATGGAGTTCTCTTTTCATCCACAAGCTATGTATGTGGAATATTTGTGAAATGACCAGTTCAAGACTGTATTTAGCTCAAACAGAAATACTGCCGCAGAGTGGGTGGTCTGTGGCCCAATGGCTCCATCTAGTGGTGTGACTAGAGCACTCAAGATTCGTGTGAGTATTGTGATTATTTTTCCTGTTTGTCTGAAGGTGAGGAGCTGTGGCGGCGAGAGAAACAGCTGCTGGAGAGAGAGGCGGAGTTTAGACACAAGGAGGAGGGGCTTCACCAGAAAGAGGAGGAGCTGCCGAGTGAACGAGGCGTGAGTACCATGTGTTTCTGTGACTACTGTGTGCAAACATGTAATTGCACTCTCCTAATGAGTCTTGTTCACGCATTTCCAGAATTCAGACGAAGAATCCAGTGAGGAATTCTACCTGTCCACAGCTGGCCTCAGATCAGCGTCCAGCTCAGAGGTACTGTGGCAGAGTGGTCATCCTGTGGGTTAGACTCCTGGAGCCAAGTGCACCAACTGGTTATAAGTTAAGTCGGTCACCTACTGAGCCTGACACGTTCAGGAGAAAATGTTGACCGTTTCTTTATTAGTTTTGCATTTAGCGTTTGAGATTTAGCCTTATATAGTTCCGTCTAGCAAATAAATATATAACACAACTCTTTTGGATCATTTATACTGTTAAAGAAGAGAATCTATGATGTTTTCAGACAACAAGCATAGCATTTTCTCGTGAATGCACAGGAAACTACCCGACACAGCTGGTGGAGAAGAGTCAGGACCTCCTTCAGTTAAAAGCAGCTGGTGCACTTGGCTCCTGGTCCCTCGCAGTGTTACAGGGGTAAAAATGATTGCGTCTCTATTTGTAATTCTGTTTTTTGTTTTGCTGTTTTTTTTTTCCAGGAGGAGAGGTGGAGAGTGGAGGTGGAGACAGACAAACTTGAGCTCAAACAAGACTCTCTGAGAGTAAGAGATGAATTAATTATTAGTGTCCAGGATGAAATGTTGGACTGTTCTGAGACAAACCAGAGGAGCAGACGTGTTTACTGAAGGATGCTGAGTTTGGAGGAAATTCTGTTATTGCACCGCTCTAATCAAATGGTCAAATCTTAAGTGGCTGTGACCGTAGGAGCACCTTAGGAGTGCCACTATCGTAACTAGCCCTACGTCTAGCTACTCCATAACTGTCCCAGTGGTTGTAAAATAATGGTCTACGGCAGGCATGTTCTAACTACGGCCCGGGGGCCTGTTAAATTTGTCCAAACAACAAAAAGTAGTACTTTTTTACTGTAAAATTGGAAAAATTCAAGCAGTTTGATGTTATACCAACCTAATATTAATGTTCCAAGTCTTATTAAAGGTGTGGAGGCTCATCGAAACGAGGTCAAATGCAAACTTTCGAATGATTCACTTCATAGTCTGGTTGTCTGTGGCCCTCTGCTCCATGTTAGTTTCAAAATGCGGCCCTCAGTGAAAAGTTTGGACACCCCTGGTCTCTGGCTAGCGTCTACTTTCAGATGAGACTGAGATTCTACTCATCAAAGTGTTTAGACTACGTGAGCCTCAGAGAAACTTTAATAGGCACCAAACCGGGAAGATTTGGATAAGAAAAAGTCCACTCTTTCCATGGTACAAAGGTGGTACCTACTCAAGCTGGCAGTCAAAAAAGTGGCTGGACTGCTTGAACTATCAGGGAGCATCTTTTATACACAATAGCAACTCCGCCTTGACATGGAGATGGGCCGTTAAGACCCTACAGACCTAGCATTATGTGGCCCACGGGCCTTGGCCTGTTTTAATCTGGCCCCCCTGAAAAATTAGGATTAGGGATTAATTGTTACTCTTTCTATTTTTTTATCTGTTTTAGCTATGGACCATGTGTGTGAACTTGTGTCCTTAATGAAAATGAAACAATAGATTAAATAGTCTATATATTACAGAAAAATAATATCCCACCCGCCTTGGCATGCCTTAGCGGGCATTCAATGTGACACATCTGGTTTAAACCCTTTAACCACTCCAGGCTAACATGGTGGTCTAAATCAGTTCGCACACATCCCAGGTATGACATATGGTTTGGCTCCCTCTCCTGGAGGTCAGCTGCTATGACACTGTTAGAGGTTAGACTCTTGGCCCACATTTCCTTACTCCGTCGGATCAGGCCGGACTCTGGTCATGTCTGCCGTTTACTTTTCCTCTCAAGACAAAATGTTTATCTCCCAATGAAGTGGCCAAATATGTGACGTGAGAGGAGAAGTCGCATGAGTGAAAGTGAAGCAGCTGAAGAAGAGCCAGCGAGCGTATCACTTGACCAGTGGAATACAGCTAAAGCATAACTAGTCCGGCTATGTATGTACATGCATAATAATAGGCAGTTAAACATAGCATGGTGAATATATTATTGCAACTTTTAAATTCTTCATCATAAATGATCATATTGAAGCAATTCTGCTACAGACCAAATAGATTTGTGGATAGATGACAGATGGGTGCATTTTTATTTGTACTCAAAAGTTACCCATACGTTTGGTTTTATTTTTCTTTAGGCACGACTTCGCTGCTCCCTACGAAGTCAGGACCAGAGCCTCCAGGAGCGAGACCTGGAGACGGAGCAGAACCTGAGGGGACTGAGGCACAGTGTGGACCAGCTGGACTCTCTACTGCGCAGGACTAAAATACACAAATAACACACACACTATGGAACGTTCATACAGTAATAACCAAACAACACAAGAGAAATGTGATCGTCCAAACACCTGGTGACATGTCAGTGGCTTTTTAGAGTAGTTGTTGTATTTGGAAGACAAAGTACACGGAATTTCAAAATAATGCATTCAATCTTGAACAAGTTCTCATTCCTTTTGCCTTTGTCACTTTTTTGCATAATTTTTTGGGTCAAAACCTGCCCAGGTGTGAACAATCAGAGAAGTCCGATTACTCACATCAGATTTTACTGGCCGTTTCCATGTGGACCAAAAATCAAATCATTATCTGATGTAAACAGTTCCATCTGATGTGAGTACCGTAATCCGATTTCTTTCAGATTGTTCACAACTGTGCTAAGAATAATATGAAAAAAATGCAAAATGTATGTAGTAAAGACAAAAATTAAAAAAGGAATGTTAAAGAATAAGTTACTCATATAATGAGTATTCATGATAATGATCATTCACTCTCACATTCATTCAACAGGGGCAATTTAGAGTTGCCAGTTTAGCTCACACATGCATGTTTGGACGGAGGAGAACCCGGAGAAAACCCACGGTAACACAGGAAGGACACGCAGACTCCACCCATTTAGATCTAATCTATAATCTGTTACTGCTTTGTTGTTTTCACCAGTAGTATACAGTATTATAGCAACAGCAATAAAGTTGTTAATTTACCTCTGAATTCTAATAGTTCACATTATCACACTGTAAAAGCATGATTTGTCCTGGTTAATCCTTAATATTTCTGAAAGATTATCACTCTGCAAAGGCTGCTGTTATTTTGGTACATAAAGAGTTTATTTGCAAAAACTTAAACACCATGTTCTACACATTAACAGTATAGTTGAGGGGATTTGCTCAAGAAGGGGTTGAAATATTTTTACTGTGCCAAAATAGATTTGGCTTTTTTAAAACACAGCAAGACAGTAAATTGTAAGTCCTTTGTGCAAAAGGAGATATAGATGGAATGTCCACTGCAAACAACAAAGTATCTGGTCTTTTTATTCAAACTAAAAAAAATTTACCTTGTAGTTTAGACCTCGACAAACATGTTCTGAAATGTGTAGGATTGTTGTATTATTTAGCCTCAGCCTTATTGTACATTCGACCGACTCACACTGCCCTCTCAGGAGAAACACACACTCAAACAATTATGAGACAATCAGTGTTACTGTAATATTGAAAAACACTTTTAATAAATATATTTTTACTACTTTTCACTCTTTTGAGTTTTCTGTGTGAACTTTTCTTTGGTGTGTGAAAAAGCTCCACTCAGTAAATGAAGTCCTTCTCCCCTGGTTGCTGTTGAGTGGAGGCGGAGTCTGCCCTGCTGCTGTGAGCTTTAAGCGGGGACAGGACAGCTGCTTGTTCCGGTCCAGTCTCCTGTCCAGTTCTGTTAAGTCTTTAGTTTTCCTTCACGTCGGCGTCTGTGTCGTCGCAGAGTGTAAAACCTGGAGGACGTCAGGGCTGCAGTGACTGCTGTCCACCTGCAGGAGGAGACACTGGCAGACACGCGCTGCATTAGAACGAGCCATAGCAACACAAAAACATGTTTTCTAACTTTTATTGTTTTGGACTTTGAAGTCTGTTCTCTGCTACAGTAAAATAAACCAAGAATCTAGAATTTTAGCACTATTTGGAAAGGAATAGTTTTACCTCGGGACCTCAGGTAAACTAATAATTTCTCGTCCCTTGCAAATTGTCCATGTCTGAGAAAACTACCTGTAATTCAGCAAACTGGCTCTGGTCGAGTCTAATATTGATCTAAATTTCCTTTTACATCCAGAACTAAATTAATACTATTAAATCGCCACGGAATCTTTTATCAGTGATTATTTTTTCTACAACTAAAAAGTACAAAACATAAAACTGTGGTAAAGACGTGACCCGGACGTACAACCCCGCTGTCAGGGCACCCCAAGACCAAGCAGGATGGAGCGTTATTATAATAGATCCATGGGATGGAGGCTCTTTGGGAGTGTTCGCAGTTTGAATGTTTTTGGTGCAGTTTGGCTCCAGGGGCTGTGTCAGTGTGTCTGAATTATAAAAGGTCACAGCCGTTTCATAACAAATACGATCAGTCCGAATGCTCACAAAAACACAGACGTCGTGAGGTCATATGACTCGTCCCGAGGTTAAACCAATCCCGTCTGAATACGGTACACTATGAGTATTTGAATACCTGTAGTGTCCCGTCGGAGCAGGCGTCCAGCAGTCGGATACTCGCGGCTGATTGGACAAAAATCTCTTGCTTTACAGAGTCTTCGAGATTCGAGTCTGAAGAAACCTCCAGCAGCAAACGCAGCACTGCCCGGAGGAACTGCAGCGCTCGCTTCTGGTCCACCCTAGAGACCAGATCAGGTCAGAACCAGGTCAGAACCAGGTCAGAACCAGGTCAGAACCAGGTCAGAACCAGGTCAGAACCAGGTCAGAACCAAGACGACACCAAGACGACACCAACACTTGGACAAAGCCACATTTTAAAGTGCATATGACAGGTTTAGACTGCACATTTCACTAAAACGTAGTGAATATGATCATTACAATTTTACTAAAAACGTTGCCTATTTTTCCAGTTTGACGATTTTGGTGACATTGATAATGTTACTTCCTGGTTGGACATGAGCAGGTTCTCAGGTTTCCAAGATAAAAAGTCAGGGTTTCAACAGATTGCATTCTTGTGCTTTTAATCTCAGAAAGTCGAGATTTTGATGTCATCAATAATAAAATCACTGAGTACTTTGCTCTATTAAAGGTTCTTAAAGAGCAAACTAAGATTTGTTAGCCTTCCAAAAAGCTAATTGTTGTTTGTTTTGTAAGCAAGCTAACATACATGAATAATCAAAGACTAGTTAAGTCTTTGTAGTCAAGTTTAAGACTAAACTTCCCATCGAGAAAACTGCTGTTGGGATTTTGGGCATTACAAAAATATACATAAACTGACAAATCTGCAGATTTGTGTTCGTCTCCACAGCAGGTGAGGTCATTGTAGAAGTCGGGCAGCAGCTTCTGACCAGAGTTTCTGAGTTGTTTTCACGACTTGTGCGAGCGTTTATGTGCATTTTTCAACTCCCCGAAGGCCACATGAATGCAGCATAAGTGGGCGGGGATAGGGGGTAGGTGGAAACAGCACTGGATCCTCAGATGCAGGAGAGTACAGGAACAACAAACATGCAGGGATCAATCAAAATACAACTAGAAAACTAATGATGAGGAAACACTGTTACAACCTTTAAGATGCTAATACTACACTTAGCGTTCATTTCAAAGTATTCAGACACCACAGTATAGTGTGTAAATGTATTTACACACCACAGTATAGTGTGTAAATGTATTTACCAGTGGCGACCCAGCAGTTTATAAGGTTGTTCCACCGCACTTTCCTTTACGTTTTGACATTGTTTTTGCATCTATGGATGTTTTGCACATTTTAAACAAACATGGCGGATTTCCATGGTAACGGTTTATTGATGACATAGACAGAAGGATTCAGAAGGATTACTTCAGACTGTAATTTTGAACTTTTATTTTAACATTTTCTCTACTATCTGCAACTTGACTGATTGTCACGATCAATGTTTACGACAGGTTCTTTCCCACCAGACAAAGTCATAATTAGTCATATGCACTTTAACCCCCTGTAACAAATGTCAAACACGAGGTCTCACCTGGGCCAGGCGGTCTTCAGAGTCCTGTTCAGGGTGTGTAGGGTCTGGATTCTGCTGGTCTCATCCGGAGGATCACTGAGCTCCAAGTAACCGAGGATCACCCTCTCCAGGCGCTTCATGTGTCTGCAGATTGCAATGCCACACCTGGACAGCAGAGGGCATACTGATACGAGTGTGTAGAGGAACAGGACCTTGGTACAGTGCTCTGTGAAAGGGCCAGTCTGATAGAGAATGTTTTAGGAGCAGTTCACACTTGGTCTGATTGAAGCAAACTCTGGTGACCAAACTAAAGATACATAAAATATAACATATTTGTTTACTTGAACTATGACAATGAACATGAATGCGTGTCAGCAGCAGCTTCAACATAAATACGACAGGGTTGGCACAATAACTACAGTTCTGAGTCTCTGATAGACGCCACCGTTTGGCTGGATTTAGTACTGTGCCTTGTATCTATATGTCTCCTTTGGTGAATGCTCTGGTGGTTATACCAGTTTTTCGTTTTCTTTTTTCCTTTTTTCCCCCTTTTTTTTTAAAGGTTGGAGGGGCAATTCCATTTAAACTTTCCTAATCTATTCCATTTTGTCCACCATCTGATGGTAAATATCTACCAAGCTCCTGGAAATGTAAAATATTAAAAGAAATATTTAACACACTTATTTTCAATTCAAATAATTTTTATATGGATTCCGCCTGGACGTTTTTACATTATGACAAGTCCCCAAAGCTCATAAGATTCAAAGAAAATCTAGGTGGGATTGCTCCTCCTAGGTGGGACAGACTCCTCCTCCTGGCGATTGGTCGTACTGTAACCTCAGTCAGTTGAGAACCAGACCAATGCCGGCACGAGCAGAGTTTCTCCTGAAGCACGCCGAGTCCTCCAGACCAAAAGTGTGAACAACCCTTCAACCGTAATGTCAGAAACAACCACCTGTCCACGAGCGGAGGAAGTGCAGAGGCATAAACACGGCGCAGAGGCAGCTTGTGCTCCGCCTCCATCTGCGTCAGGACCAATCGCAGCACAGCATCATGACGATTGGCAGCTCTCCCAGAGGGGGAGGAGACAGGGGACGAGGGAGGCTTCTCCAGAACCAGCAGCAGGTCCATCAGACACGACAGGACACACTGGAGGAGGAGAAATCACCCAGACATTTCTATCACTCATGGCTTCTATCACACACAAATATTACTAACTCATAACTAGACGTGAGTAGAGGAGCCAAATATACACTTAAAGAGTATCATAACTTAAAGTTACTCAATTACTCAAGTAGAAGTGGCCCTTATAAAGTAAAAACGTATTTGGAGATACTAATACACAAGTACTGAGAAACAGTTTGGCCATTATAAGGTTTTAGAATGGTCTACAGCCTGTGCTGCCCGGTGGTGGAGTGGTTAAGGCAGCAGCACACATGCCAGACTCCATGTGCAGCCGGCCGCAGTGCCGTGAGTCTGAATCTCGACTCCGACAATTTACAGCATGTCCTCCCTTCTCTCTCATCCCCATTTCACGCTCAGCAGTCCCGTCTAATAAAGTCTACAGGCCAAAAAATCCTTTAGAAGAATGCTCTGCATCTATATCAGAACTAGAGAAACGACTATCCTTTTTGTGTTGAAAATGTCACTGCACTGTAAAGTGAGTTGTGGTATTGAAATTGGTATTAAGTTTCAAGCCTTTTCATAAGTGTCCATTTTAGTACCGTGACAACATAATATCGAGCCAGTAGCAGTGAGTTCTGACCTGAGTGACCTCGGGCTGGCTGTTGTACAGGAGTCTGAACACGGCCTGGTACAGGACCTCGGCTCTGTTCAACTGTCGCAGATCAGCAGCCGCCTGGAACAGCACCAATACTTACATCAATACACACACACATTATTATTATCATTATAGCACACATATCTGCAGCGTAGGCCGTTCTCATATTTGAGCCAAACAGCTGCCTAAAGAACACTGACATTTGACTCTTATCCTGTCAATAAAACATTCACGGATGCATGGTGTATGTTTTCTGGACCTAATGGCACAGAAATTACAGAAACGACCGGGAAATGACACAGACAGTCCAGTACCGTGTGTAGGATGATGTGTTGCAGGCAGTAGACTCCCAGAATGCAGTTCTCTGGTCTGTAGTGGTCCGTGAGCAGCAGCGATGGCGAAAGGAGGCGAGGCAGGTGCTGCGAGAGGTCAGGGCCCGTCACCTGTCGAAACAAGTCACACCTAGGGATGTCACGATGTCGCATTTTTAACGATTCTTCACGATTATTACTGAGTCTGTGTTAAATCTATTCTAACACATCACTATATGTTGTGTTCAGCTTTAGCAAACTGAATGACAAAATAAAGTAGCTGTGATAAAAACAGCCAAATAAAAAAGTACTTTATAATTAAATGGATTTTTTTAACTATAGATTGAATTAAAACCACTTAATTTTGCTTCTAAAATAGTCACAATTATTTTTTCTTTTCAGTTCTTACGATTATATTGTGACTTAAATAACCGTGGTTTATCGATTCGCCGAATTATTTGACATCCCTCGTCACAGCTGAGACATGGGACCAGGACAGAGCCACTCCCATAGATTTAAACGACACTGACCTGCAGCAGAGCCCAGGAGAAAACCAGCTTCGCTGCATCACTTCGGAACATGGACTCTCTGGAATGAAGACACAGGTTAAGACCCAGTTTAACCTGATTGAGTCCGGCTTTCGTCCAAGTTCAGTCGTACTTGCTGAGCTGAGGTTGAAGCAGGTCCAGGATTGCTCCCATGATTCCCTTGGCTCCGCCGCTTTGCCCATCCTCTCTCTGCTTCGTGTCCCCTACGAGCAGGTGGACGGTATCTATCCATGCCCCTGCCCTCAGCAGGGTTAGCATCACTTCATGTGCGTCGGATCTGGACGAGGGGCTGCTCCAGGGCGCCACCTGCGTGTTAGACGAGACAGAAATAAAACGTTTAGTGCTATAAAATAAATGTGCGTCATATACTGGACTATGATCTGACAACAACAGTGCATCTTCTCAGGGTTGTTTTCGATTCATCCTTCAATGTGCCACTTCATTTAAATGCACGCCACAAAAACCAAACTGATTTGTCAAAATGCATGGGTACGACTCTTGTTTTGAGCCTCAAAGATCCCAGTAACACAAGTGTGTGTGTATGTTTGTTATTTGAAAATGAAAGTAAAAACTACAGGAGCTTCAAAATAACTAGTAAGTTCCTCATGTCTGAAAAAAAAACTGCAATGAGATGTCGCTTATCTGTGTTTGACAGAAGTGTTTATATGTACGATTGGCGTTTTTATTAGAAATGAAAGCTGATGCTGAATTACAAAATTATCCTGAATATCTTTCAAAGTTCGGTCACGTTTTGGGGCAAAGAGGAGTGGAGTTTGGGTGTGTAGTGCACTCGAGTCATCTGTGCATGTAAACGTCATGAGTGCCCCAGGTAAACCTTAAAGTCTGTGTCTTACCTGGAAGTGAGTCACAGCGAACACACAGATGTCTGGAGCCACAGTGAACAGGATCCTTGCCGAAACTCCGCCTCCTTCTTTCTCAGCATCACCCCTTTCACTCTCATCCCCACCTTCTGCCCTGCTTTTACCCAGATTCTCCAGCAGGGCGATGAGGGCGCGGCTCACGGCTTTAACTCTGGGTCTGATGGCGTTGTACTCCGCCTCAACCACTGAACTGACGTCGTCCTCGGCGAGTGGCAGGGTGCAGCGGCCGATCAGAGCGCACGTTAAGGACAGGTACCCAATCTCCACCTCCCGCTCTAACGACGCAGTGCGATTGGCGGAGGAGAGGCGCCAATCACAATCCGGGGTGGTGAACAGCTGCTCTACTTTAGCGACGACGGAGAGGAGGGTGCTGTCAGGGCAGGAGCCAATCAGAGTGCTCAGAGAGGAGAGCAGAGCTGTGACTGGCTGAGCTGGAGACGGCGGCTGAGGCAGCGGGAGGGACGACAGCAGTGAGGAGAGGTCCATCTTACAACACCGGGGGAAAAAACACGTTATTCACTTTTTCTTACATTTTTTCGTTGTCCTTTGTGATATTCCTATTTATTAAGTTTATCAACTCATTTGATCTGTGACGTTTTAAATCACTGAGAAAGAACTTTTTTTTTAATCAACAATTTGTCCACCTTTTAAACAATCATTTAACAAAATTAAGTTATCAGGTATTATTATTTGTCCAGTCATAATTACTGTGTAATTTAGTGGCCTGCAGAAGTATTCATACACCCCTGAAACATGTCCACAATTTAACATGTCAGAACCATACAAAAGTATTACGCCTCTTTTCCCTGAGTGCCACCAATTGCAGTTCAGAAGTTGCCTGATGATTGATGAAAGATTGAATGTTGACCTAATGTTGTCATAGACATTTGTTAAGAGAATGTTGGGGAGCAAATGGCAACATGAAGTCCAAGGAACACACCAGACCGGTCAGGGAGAAAGTTGTGGAGATGTTTAAAGCAGGGTTAGGTTATCAAAAGATTACTCAAGCTTTGAACATTTCACGGAGTTCAATCCATCATCTGGAAATAAAAAGAGTCTGACACAACTACAAACCTACCAAGACACGGCCGTCCACCAAAACATACAGGCCAAACAAGGAGAGCACTGATCAGAGATGCAGCCAAGAGGCTCTGGAGGTGCTGCAGGTGGACAGGGATTCTGCCCATATGACAACTACTAACCGTGCACAAATATGGCCTTTATGGAAGAGTGGCAGGAAGAAACCATTGCTGAAGAACAGCCATAAGAAGTCCTGTTTGCAGTTTGCCAGAAGCCATGTGGGGGACACAACAAACATGTGGAAGAAGATGCTCTGGTCTGATCAGACCAGAACTGAACTTTTGGGCCTAAAAGCAAAACACTATGTGGGGTGTAAAACTAATGACACATGACTCTGGACACACCATCTCCACTGTCAAACATGGTGGTGCATCATGCTGTGGGGCTGCAGGGAAGCTGCTCAGAAGATGGGTGGAGCCAAATACCGGACAATCTGTGAAGAAAACCTGTTGACGTCTGCAAAAGACTAACATATCCATGTTTTTGAATGGCCCAATCAAAGTTCAGACATTTCCACTGTGAGAATCTAAATAAAAAAATACGGAAATCGCACAGTATGATTTTTAAAATAATTTATTTGTATGTAATTGCTGGAAATAAGTATTTGAACACCTGAGAAAATCAGTGTTGATATTTGGTACAGAAGTCTTAGTTAACAATTACAGAGATCAAACGTTTCCTGTAGTTCTTCTCTAGATCTGTCAGGTTTCAGGTTTGTTGCTGAGCAACACATAGTTTCAAGATTTTCTATTGGATTTAGGTCTGGAGACTGGCTATGCCACTCCAGAACCTTGATATGCATCTTACGGAGCCATTCCTTGGTTTTCATGGCTGTGCTTCGGGTCATTGTCATGTTGGAAGACCCAGCCACGGCCCATCTTCAATGCTCTGACTGAGCGAAGGAGGTTGTTGTCCAAAATCTCACAGTACATGGTTCCATTCATTCTCTCCTTAATACACTGCAGTCGTCCCGTCCCCTGTGCAGAAAAGCACCCCCAAAGCATGATGTTTCCACCCCCATGCTTCACAGTAAGAATGGTGTTCTTAGGATCCTTCTTCCTCCAAACATGGTGAGTGGAATTTATACCAAAACGTTATTTTTTGGTCTCATCGAACCACATGACTTTCTCCCATGACCCTCTGGATCATCCAGATGGTCATTGGCAAACTTCAGACGGCCTGCATTTAAGTAGGTACGTAGGCAAAGTGAAATGGAACATAGTGCGATTTAAATGGAGAAACTTGGATTAACCTCAGAATATCATGAAAGGTCAAGGTGGTTTGAGACATGTGAGTGATGTAAGAGTCTTTTGCAGAAGAACTGACATTTCTACACTGGAAATTAAAAATGTTGCTTTTTTTGTGTGTCATAAAGCCCATAACAATGTATTTGCCAATAATTAACTTTATTAACTTAAACCGTGTTTAGTGTTTAGATCTTATTTAATCTTTGAAAATGTGTTATGCTTTTACATTTTGCCTCCAATCGCCCTAAAATGGAGATTTGTATAAGAACAATAAATATACATTTGACCCTCAAGAATAAATAGCAAACATACAGAATTTAATGACGAAAACAAAATTGTGGAAAAGCCTTATGTTGCGCACGCTCACGCGGTTTCGCAAAACTGCATAAAATATGCCATGAACGTTCAGATTCCCCTCTCACGTCTGTACGTGCAGTGTCTTACCTCCAAGTCACGAGTTTATTCCCATTAAAATCCTTTGGTCCAGTTAGAATGCATCAGTCACTGAAATACAACTCTTTATGGTAAAAACGGTAAGTCTTTATTAAATGTAAAAAGTGAAGCGTTCAGTCCAGATTCACATCCGTGAGATCCACGCACAATCTGTAAACAGTGCATTCATCTTCTGTCCGTGTAAGCACAAGCTCCGCACAAAGGTTCCTACTCAGCAGTTCCTAGGTCCTATTTTATCTTTATTATTTTTCCTGATTGATATTGATAACATTTGATCATACACATTTTAATGATGACTAAGGTGAAAAAGAAACAAAAGAAACAAACCAAATACTACAGAATAAAGAAATTGTTGCGCCAATATAATTGCAAAATAAACAGTACATAAACACACCCATTTGTATGGCTTTTATATTGTCTGGGCTTTAAATTGACAAAATTCTTGGTCCAGATCATATTTTTTTTTCCCTTTCCTTTGCATGCATACGTCCACATCCAAGCACAAAATGTTTAATTTATTTCTGACAGGATTTTAAACAAACTACTTCACTAATTTAATGTTGTGAATGTCTGAATGTTTTCAGATATTAGATCTGGTCAAACCACTAGTATCATTTTGACAGCATTAGTAATAGTGGATCTGATTAAATGTGATTTAAAGTAGGGCAGGCCATATTCATGGACTCTCCACAGTAACCTCTGCACGCGCTCAGACCTGGTTTTAGTGTTTTACCCAAGGAAACCACAAGGGTTGCTGTAAATAAAATTCTAGGGACATTGTGTAAAATAGTTTTTAAATGGGTTTCCTCATCATTAGCTTACAAAGTCGTATTTTGATTAATTCATGCCTGTTTGAGTAACTCTGTATGTAACTGAGGCTTGAGTGCTCAAGTGTTTACACCTTCCCCCTAACCCCACCCCTCTTATTTACTTGCATTTATAAAACTCTGGGTTTTATACGTAGGTTTAAAAATGTGTGTTCCAGCCTTAAATCATACTGAAATTACTTTGGTTAACTAGAGCCAAAACCCTGCCTTTTGTCAAATATTGTATAAATATATTCAAAATGATAATATACCATTTTGAGACAAAGAGCACAAGAGACGGCTGATATTTTGTCAATAGGACATTTTATTCATACTTCTGTCTTTAGTCAAATACAGTAATAGTTGTGGCCAGCTAAAATTCATGTCTGATTCTAACGCCAAGCACTTTCACTTCGAAATGTTTCTCCAGCAACAGAAAGAAGCAATGAGAGATGAGCGAGCAAGTGGGAGAGAGAGAGTGGTGAGCGGGTGGGGGGAAAAAACAACTAAAGGGACATGAAAAAGGAGAGTTATGGCACATTTGGTCCACGTTTTTTATTTTAATCGACTTTCAACAAAAATATAGAAACAGAATTCTTCCAGAAGCGTTAATGAAAGCGTTGAGACACAGGGGGCGCTCTTCAGGTTTTGGATAATAAAAACCAATTGTATTTTATAAATCGTTTCTCCCTGGTGCATTCGTTCTTCTCTTCGTCCAATAGGAAACGGGGAAGGGTGGGGCTCAGAGGTGATTGGAAGGATTTACAGGAAGTAGTCGGGAGTGCGTCTGGTCACGTGGGGCTCACCGCGACGAGGCGCTGGGTCGAACTGAAGGCTGAGGGAAAGAGAGAAGATTTAATGCTGCACTTTAGTCGCCCTCCCATCCATCCTAAATCTGCACTGTTCAAAGGAGATCGGGCCATTTCAAATTGTGGAAATAAACTAGGAGCAGTTTGTGATAAATCTTTAAAATAGACATTTTGTTTCAAGCAGCTTGATTATTTACACAAAAAATTACAGAAAAAATGTATTGCCTCTTTGATGAGTGATTTTTCATATAATTGTTGTACTCACAAAGAATATTTGAGGGTGTCATCCAGTTCCATGATAGCCGCCTGGTTGCCACAGCGATAGCAGTAGTTCGGAGCACTGAAGATGGTCACCACATTCTTATCATGGCCCCAGTTATAGCCCTGGAAAACCCCAAAATGCACTACATTTACATGGGCCCCTTCATACAAAACTGTGCCATGTTTCCCCAAAATGGGTATAAAATAAAATAAAATAAAATAAAAAAGGCAAAGAAAACAAGGCAAACAGTGAAGACAAAAATAAAAGTGCTATAAATAAAATCAGTCTGGCATTTGTCCCAAGTAAGAAAGTAAAGAAAATTTGACAGTTTTCAAATGTATAGTAAGTTCTATTTTATAAATGTCCAATGTTATTTCAGTCCAGTCCTTTACTGTTGGCTCCGTTCCTGTCCTCCATTTCTTTGTTATTGCCTTTACTGCTGCAGCCAAAAGTACATTCCACTGGTATCCATCCATCGTTTCCAGTGTTGTGGTTTATGTCCCATTTACACATTTATTGAAGTTAAACAGAATGTCAGTGTTGAAGACTGTTTGCAGTGCCTCATTAATCTCAGTCCGGTATTCATGACGTATAGGGCAAATATTTAATTTGGCCAGGACAGTGCATGTTAATGAAAAGACACGACACATGCTGTAAAAATTGCCAGGCTAATTTGCCATCTGTATCCCACAGGACAGTATGCACTAGAGCCACAGCCGCCCCATTGTGGTGCCTGGTATTCCCCGCGGTCTCCCATCCTGTACCAACCAGGCCCAACTCTGCTTTAACGGGCCTTCTCAAGGTGGTATGGGGGTGAATTACCAATTTTCAAAATTGAATGTAATCAATTGTCACAAAAATAAACAATTGAATATACATTTATTCAAACTAGAGCCTAAATCTGAAACTTATGAATTACATCTCAAATTCTGTCTAAAGGCCAGTCGGGTACAGTGGGAGGGGGTGATTGATTCGTTACCTCCATGACAAGCTGGTGGGCCCGGGACACCAGGGTGAGGCCGTTGGCGTGGTTAAACGTCTCAGAGATGTCCTGTCCAAAAGTGTAGCCGGCACCGCGAGGAGAGATGCCCCAGCCGCCGCGGTCATCAGGGTCGGACCACAGCAGGTCACACATGGGGCCCTGGAGCAGCACACAAGCGTCATGGCAAAATGTTTCTACTAGACTACACTACTGTTTTACTTTTTGTATGCCCTTGCCCATAACAATGTATTGGCCAATAATTAAACAATAACCTAAATTGAGCTGTGCTTAATAAACATTCAGGATATATTTAATACTAAAGGACAACACATTTTAACCAAAACATTAACTGTAAATTTGATTTGTGTGTAGTTTTGGGCAAAAGAGCACAAGTTGATACTTTTGTGACATATTGTGCCGTTGGTACAAACATTAGTGAGAGGGGCTCACCTCGTGTGGGACTTCCTGAAGACGGTCCAGGGCACGTATGTGATCCAGAGTGTCTATGGAGGGAGACAGGCCGCCGTGGAGACAGAAGATCTGAGGACAGACACACGTCCAAATGTCAAGAACAATGATGTTCCTTCTCAATTTGTTACATTCTCAGTATAGCACCAGAGGTGATAAAGCGTACTAAAGGAGTTTTCATCAACAGACGTTACACAGTGTGTATACACCAGATGGCTTTACCCAAAATTGTTTCACTAACTGAACAGAATTGCCAAACATGGGTGGTCTCAGGCGTGGTTTACCTGTGCACTGACACGACAGGCCTTGTAAACTGAACCTAACCAAGGTTCTGTTGTGTAAGGCCAGAGTGCTAAGCCCTCTGCACTTGTACCTGTGTGTCGACGAGTGCAGTGAGGGGCAGGTAGTCGAACAGGTCAGTGAAGTACTTCCAGACGTTGGCGTTGCCATATTTGCGCAGACACTCGTCGTAGAAGCCGTAGACCTGTGTGATCTGCCGTGACTCATGGTTCCCCCGGAGGATGGTGATCCGCTCCTGGAACCGCACCTGCACACACACGCACACACACACACACACACCACATTACAGCGCATGCACAGAAATGTGGACATAAAACAAACAATGGAACTCTGATTAAAGAACAGACAGCCCTTCTCATTCAATTGTAACACTGTATAATCTGTCAATCACACGAAGCACCCCCTCAGACATCCACCATTTATCACTTAGAAAAGGGTTCACTGCTTTATTTGGTTCATTATGTTATTGTTCATCATTATATATTCTGTAGCCAGAGATTACAAGGCTCTGATACAGCTGAAGGCCATGGGCCTCCAGCTGAAAGAGACATGAGCACGCTGTACTGTCAGAATTGAGGAAGTAAAATTAGGGAACAGTGTGCAAGATGGAAATATGAGCAGAGTGAGCCCTGGGTCCCGAGAACGCCATTAGGCAGGGATGCATTGATACTGATACCAGTATCAGGTATCCGCTCGATACCAGATGCTTGTACTCCTCAGTTTGGTGGTGATGCCACTAAGCCCCTCATCTGACGTACAGCGCTTGGCTCTCAGCGGCTGCACTGAGCTCTGAGCAGAGAGAAGTAAAGAGTTCACATTATCTGATAACTGTACATAGGGGTACGAGTATGATTACAAAGCATGACGATTACAAAAAAAACAACCCTGCATTTGAGTTCTCAGGAAAGTCGTAACACCTGATGTGTGAATATACAGTCAATTTGAAAAGGTAGATTTGGTGCAAAACGCTCAAAAACTCACCTAACTCCACGCTGTATCCACTGCAGAGGACAGAAGTGTGGGCTTACTGTCCTGGAGCCAATAGCATGAAGCGATGCTAACATACAGCTGATGTGCGGCTGTAATTGTTTCACCCGTTTTATACTTCTGTCGCATTAAAACACTGCACTACAGTTAGACAAATCAGAGGTCTCTAACCAGAGGTCTACAGGTCAAGTTAGGTCAGTGTTCAAACCATTAATAACTTCTAACAGGCGAATGACAGTCAAATTAACCATAGTTCACCAATGACATCAGCCCGGTGCTTGTGTGTACGACAGTAGCAGCTAACGTTGTTAAATGGTGCTGGTGCTTGTTTGCATGTGCACACATTGTGACTTACTGCAAATGAAAATGAAACTTGCGACCGATGAGTGCAGGGTCTAAAAGAAGTACATGTCATCTATATTGCGGCTTAAGTGGCTACTGCAGTTAGTGCGGAAGAGCGCATATTATTTGTGAAGACGAAGTAGTAGTCTAAATAGTAAAAGGGGATTCTAAATAATAGCACAGTCCTAACATGTCATCCTAGTAGAAATTTAAAACAAGCCCATGGGTATTTCAGAACTGGTATCGGTCTGGGAAAAAGTGATAAGTGAAAGTGTATCCCTAACATTGGGGATGTGAAAAACTTTACTAGAAATATTGCTTTTTAATTAATTGATATGAGTCACGTCATGCGTATTACTGAGGCTGCAGTGCTTCACTGCTTTCACAGTCACAAATGGTCAAGTGACAAAGACGGGAGAGAGAGGACAAAGACGGGGGAGAGAGGACAGGGACGGTCTGAACTATGACTCAGGCGTTTCTCAGGACTCCGCTGTTTTCACCAAAACAACTGTCCTGTTATAAACAGTACCACTCAACCAAACCACCTGGGATTTTCATCAGCTGGACCTTTATTATTAGAGAAATTGTTGGGATAATGATCATTTTGTAAATCGGCCTTTGGGGCAACGGCAGTTGTGATTTTGGGCGTTCCAAAAATAAACTGAAAATTGCATTATCGATTCATCTGGAAACTATTACTTTTGGAATACGATAGTAAATGAGATTTCTACAGAAGAAATGAGACGGGAGATGATGCCGCTTGAGAACATATTGAGTAAGGTGCACCGATATATCGTCCCAGTAACATTATCGGCTGATATTCAAGTCATTGAATAAAATCGGTTTTGGCTGAAACCGATATCAGTCTGCGATGTTCCGCCTTGGTAATGAGTTAACTCTGCCGCCCCTTCAGAAGGAAGAAAACAGCTTGTGGACAGAGCATGGATGTATACCAACTTCATTCTGAGTCAAAACCCAGAAATGGCCACGTTAAAAGCTCTAGAAAAGTTCATTTCTAGAGTTCAAAGATGTTCAAATAATTAAATATACACAATGTTTTTTCAGACATTATTTGACTAGTTTTCCTCCTAAACGGTCAGTTTAGACAGGTTTACTCCAAATAACTTAAGTGTGAGAGGTTTTAAGAAGGAGAAAAATGACTGTGATCAGACACAGAGTGTGAGGAGGAGAGTGTCTCTGCTGCAGTTACAGGATGACACACGACTGGAGAGGTTCAGAGAGACACTTAAATCTGAAAGATAATCTAAATAAACCAGGAAATGGAATGGATAAAAGAGAATGGAAAAGTGTGAAGGCTAATTTTACCCTAAATACAAATATTATTGCCTGCCTATATCTAAACATAGTACCACATGTATGCCCTATCAAACTTTCCCCCTTTAGAAATGCACAAGTGAACGATCTCAAAGAGTGAAATGTGGCAGATGCACTCGTCATGGACATTTGGACTGGTGCTTCTCTATCAGAGGAGTAACCGTTCAGTTCGAGTCACAATTTCAGGATCAACCATTTGATTGTCACGATTCTTAAAATGTTCATGCCATTATTAATGACAATAAAAAAAACAAAAATAAATGTTGCCTTTTAATTATAGTTTTTGTAAATAAAATGTAAATTGAACAACTGTTGACTTAATGGCATGAGTTTTTATTTCACAGTGGGTTTAATATAGGCCCTCTTATATTTGAGTTAAATTTAGCCTGATCTTCATATGAGGTGATATTAGGCGCTTATATTCCACATGTGAGCTTCTTTACTGCATAAACAAATGTTTTACAGCGGTTTGGTGAAATGTTTGCCAGATTTACTTGTTGGAAACACTTAAATGCTGCTGACCTCTGCCTGCTTGGCCGTGCACGCGCTCTGTCCCGGGGCAGTTCTCCATCCCTATGTGTGCGCACATGTGTCCATGTGTATCCACGCGTGTGGTTTGTGCATGTTTGAAAGGAGATATTCATTTCATGCTCGCATTTGTCCGTGTGACATGCGGAGATGCAGCCCTACAGCGCATCGACCAAATAACGATTATTAGATGATCTTATTTCAACACTCCCTTTACACTTTAAGCCCACGGTGTTGGGGACGTCATTCACTAATTCATCATGAACAGCTTCCTCGGGCCCTCGCTCTCTTACCTTTAGCGTGACGAGCAGCGTGACGGTCTCCACGGAGTAGTACCCTCGGTCCACATAGTCGCCCATGAACAGGTAGTTGGTGTCTGGAGACTTGCCCCCGATTTTAAACAGCTCCATCAGATCATGGAACTGTCCGTGCACATCGCCACACACCGTCACCGGGCAGCGCACCTTCGAAACAAAAACCACACGCAGATCAACAACGTCGTCACCTGAACGTCAACTGTCCAATGCACAGTGTGTGAGCAGGAAGAGGGTCCGGGTCATGTGACCGTCTGCTGAAGAAGTGTTTGGTGTCAAAACTTGGGATGACTCAAAGCCTCGATAGATGATTCTGATCGCAAAAACTCCAGAGAATACAAATATACAACAAGGAGGGCAGAAATGACAGTGACACTCCTGTCTAAACAAAAAGAACTTGACAATACTTTTTTCTAGCGCCTATGAAGCAACACCCGTGATCGAGAACCATAAAACGGAATGCTGATGTTCAAAAAAATCTTTGCTTGAGTAAATCTTGTAGTATATATTTTCTGTGCTGGGCCAGTGTGGATTCCTAAATGTGTAAAGCTGAATACAAATATGGGGAAAAACTATTGGAACAATATAGAAACAGTGATTCAAATCAAACTAAATGAAACAGACAGAGAGCAAAGACCCATCAGCTGATCCGGCTAAAGAAAAACAGCACACATGACAGGAACATGAGCCACAAGTACAAGACAGTACAAGCTGTCATCATTTCAGAAGTGAAACTCAAAATGTAAACACAGATTAGTCCCTGAGTGACACTGTAAGGTTAGTTATATTTTTTCAAATTCAAAATTTTTTTTAGGTGGTGGAACTTGAATTTTGATACAATAGAACATATAATGTATTGGATATAATAGAATGTAAAAGTAACTCCTTTTATTGTTAGCCTTTTGACATCAGGGTTCTTCTATAAAAATGACAGACAGGTTTGTGTAACTCACCTCCTGAACGTTGGACTCATTAGTCAGAATCTCTTTAGCCTGAAAACAAAAGAAAGGAAAATGAGTTTGGGCCATTTCAGAGGGAGAACATTCATATAAAACACAACTACATTTACCCTTTGAACTGCACATTATGCTTTTAAATTAATACAAAAAAGAACAAACCTAAAAAAGAACTCAACGACAACATCACGCTGACCAACAATGTCTCAGAAACAATACAAGAAATGAGTTTAATCCATGTATAGTTAAAGTACTTAAGTAAACACCACCCTTTCATTTACTTACCATCATTCAGAATACTTGCAAACAGTGAATAATGTTTTGTTTCTAATGATTGTGGCTCAGGTCATATTTTGTTTACAACCAACTAAGAAGGTTGGGATGATTTGGTTATCATAATTGGAATTATTCAGGTCGCAATACAAATTGGACAATTGTGAAAAAATGATTGTGACCATTTTAGAAGCAAACATTTTGCAATTTTCAGATAATCTAAGTGCCCTTTTATTAGGCTGTTTACGTCACATTGCCTGTACGTTCAGAGAGTTTCAGGAAGAGACGGTTTAATAACTCTGGTCACAGTTTAGAGGACTGGTGATCTATTCGACACTACGAATGAGAAAATGTCAGGATTTCATTGCTGTTTGGCTTTGGTGTCAGAAATCTTGAGCACCGGTAATCTTTATATTGTGGTTTATTGGCACATACAAATTTGATAAACATCCAACAACCAACCAAATTCAGAAATGTAATTTGAAGTCTGCATTTAAATGCATGTAAGCGCATATCAGGATCAATCTAATAAATGACACACACCTGCATCAACACAAATATATAGAAGCAACTTTAGTTCATCTTTAATCTGTGCTTTTTTTATTTATTTATTTATTTATTTATAGAGGCAATAAGTGACGTATTTACTCCAAAAAAAAATATCCAATAATCTCAGATAAGAATGGCCTGTGCCACCACGAGGAAACACTGTTCAGGGATGTCAACACGTAAAATAAAATAATAAATACATTTGGCGGGGGCATTAATGGGCCTTCCACCATGTTGCGATGCAGTAAAGGACAGTATTGGCAGAGTTTGATACAGACATTATGACAAATATGAAACATGTAATCGTTTATAAAAGATTAAATGTGTCGAAACGCAGCGGTCGCCGCAGTTTGTGCGCTGTGACCTCGGGAGAGAAATGAGTCTGACAGCTCTCTACGGCCACGGATCGATTCAGGGCGTTTCTCTACTAACGCCATTTCTAAACACCATACATATACACCTCTATCCATCAACAATTCACCCAAAATTGTGAAATGGATTCCGTTTTTACGAAAGACCTGAGTAGGAAAAGAGGCGAGGCTGCAGCGCCATTTATAGAATCGGGCTGCGGCTGTGTCCCATTGAAAACGCCAGGGATGCGGCGGAAGGCCTCAGCGGCGACACGGATCGATTTAACACAAAAACACATCTGAAAACCGAATACATCTACATTTACTGTGAGCATAGCGGAGCTGTCACGGCACGTTTTTATAACAAGGCGTTTTACATAGGAATCAAAGCAGGATGACAGGCCAAAACCCTGCGTTAATTAGACGGAGCCTTCCTCCGTCAGGCCGCAGCACACAGCGGGTAGAGGTGAAAATGGAAAATAGAAATAAATCTATTGTATCGTACCTTCTCGCAGAGCGTCCGGACCTGGTTTTCCGACAGCTGCTTGCACTCGTTAAGCTGTTCGATCCATTGGTCTAGTTCTTTTGTGAACGTTTTGTCGTCCATTGCGCCCGAAAAAGCTCCCGAAAAACACACACACACTACTGGTTAGCCTGATAGCTTTAGCCTTTAGCTCGGCGTATTGTTAGCTCCGATCTAGTCCAGCCAAATCGGTAGTAAATTCACCACTAATGTTTTAAAAATGCCGTGTCGCTCCTTCAGCTCGGGTCATGATAAGATGCCCAGGCTGAAGTACCGCCGATGGGTGACCGGGGATTGGGGGGAAAAGGTCGCGAGAATCCGAGCGAGGAGCAGCGGAGGCGGCGGACACACAGCGTTAGCCGAGATGCTAAAAGAGCGAGCTACAACAACATCCGGGCATTTCAGCGGAGAGAGTGGCGCACAGTGGCGGTACCTGGCGGAGACAGGCGGGACTGCGGCCGGGCTGATGTCACCGCCTCATGGGCTCGATCAGCGGCCTAGATGTATGGTACAGTAATGGCCATACCCCCAATCAGCAGTGGTGAATCACAAAGTACAAAAGAAAAACTACAGCACTTAAATTAAATCTTTAGGTGTCTGTACTTTACTCAAGAGACTTTTATGGTATACGTTTTGTTATACACTTTTAATTACACACCATTCATTTTTTTTTAACTGTACAATCAGTTAAATATGATTTTTTAATGGAGCACATCTTGAATGTGTATTTATTTTTTCCAGTTCAAGTCCTAGCTTTCAGGATCAGAATCTGAAAAGGTTTAATGCCATTGTTAGTGAACAAAATTCACAGGCTAGGAACTTGCTTTGGTGATTCGGTGCAACATATATAAAATAGTAAAAAGGTGAACAAAAATAAAAGCAAGAATTATCAAATAAGGCATGCATTAAAGAAAAACAATTAAAATTTACTAAAAAGATAAAAAATATACATAGTATGTACATAACATTTACAGTTACATTTACAGGAGTACTGTAGTGCAGAAGTGAACAGTGCAATGAGTGATGTTGATTAAATTGCATTTAAAGTGGCAGGTGTTAGGAAGTGTTCACGAGTCCAATGGCAGATGGAAAGAAACTGTTCTTGTGGCGGGAGGTTCTGGTCCGGATGGACCGTAGCCTCCTGCCTGAAGGGAGTGGTTCAAATAAACCATGTCCAGGGTGAGAAGGGTCAGCTGGGATCCGACCTGCTTGTCCCAGAGCCCTGGAGACGTACAGGTCCTGCAGAGATGGAAGTCTGCAGCCGATCACCTTCTCTGCAGAACGCACAATGCGCTGTAGTCTCTGTTTGTCCCTGGCTGTGGCTCCAGCGGAGCACACGGTGATGGAGAAGGTGAGGATGGACTCAATGATGGCCGTGTAAAACTGTATCATCAACACGCTGGCAGCTTGGCTTTCCTCAGCTGCCACAGGAAGTGCATCCTCTGCTGGGCCTTCTTGATGAGGGAGCTGATGGTGGGCTCCCACTTGAGGTCCTGGGTGATGGTGGTGCCGAGGAAGCGGAAGGAGTCCACGGTGGTGATGGGGCAGTCTGTAAAGGTGAGGGGGGACTGTGACTTTCCTGAAGTCCACGATCATCTCCCCTGCTGCACCAGGACACCAGCTGGTCCAGCTCTCACGTCCGAGATGAGCCCGATGAGGGTGGTGTCGCCCGCAAACATCAAACATGATCAGTTTTACGGAGTCGTGGCTGGAGGTGCAGCAGTTTGTGTACAGGAAGAGGAGCAGGAGAGAAAGTACACAGCCCTGTGGAGCTCCTGTGCTGATAGTCCGAGTGTCTGAGACATTCTTCCCCAGCCGCACGCAATGCCTCTGATCCGTCGGGAAGTCAGTGATCCACCTGCAGGTGGAGTCGGGCACGTTGAGCTGGGAGAGCTTGTCCTGGAGCAGAGCAGGGAGGATGGTGTTGAAAGCAGAGCTGAAGTCCACAAACAGGATCCTGGCGTAGGTTCCCGGGGAGTCCAGATGCTGCAGGATGAAGTGGAGTGCCATGTTGATGGCGTTGTGTACAGACCTGTTGGCTCTGTAGGCGAACTGCAGGGGGTCCAGCAGGGAGGAGATGAAGGACTTGAGGTGGGGCAAGACCAGGCGCTCAAATTACTTCATGACTACAGATGTCCGCGCCACAGGCCTGTAGTCATTAAGTCCAATGATTCTGGGCTTTTTGGGGACAGGGACAATGATGGACGACTTGAAGCAGGCTGGGACGTGGCATGGCAAAAATATCTGAATTCAGAACAAATCAGAACAATTTCAGAACAACTACCAGAACCCTTTTACAGTTTTATAGATCAATGTGAATTACGTTTTATCAAAATAAAATTATGTGTATTTTAATACTCTTACTTAAGTAGACTTTTGAATGTGATGCTTTTACTTTTACTTTTACTTGAGTGTTCCTTTTGTCCAGTATCTGTACTTTTACTTGAGTAACAAAACTTCTTCCAACACTGCTAATCAGTGCCCGTCCAAGTCTTTAGTGCGTCCTAATCAAAATTGGCCTTTGGGGCCCTCGCCACTTCATTACGTTTTGGGCTTGTCCTACCAGGAGTGACATTAATGACAATATGTGAAGAAAACCAGACACAATTCATTGTTTTCATAGGACTTCCAAACATGGATAACAACTCATGTACACGCTATATTCTTTGTAGTGTTTGTCTTTCAGTAGTTCATCTATTCAATGGGCAGGGTCATGATATAATCTTGTGTCTGTCACTGCTGTGTCACTGTACACGAGTCATCAACCTGTGGTGCAAGAATGTGAATCATCTCTGGTGCAATTCCTGAAGTCACTTTACCTGATATTCATTCTGTCCATGTGCTTCAGTTTATTTTTGTAACGCCCAAAATCACAACAGTAGTTTCCTCGAGGGGCTTCAGTGGAAAAAACAGAATCAAAACGGAAGAAACAAAGTTCATAGGGACTTGGTAATGTCCCAGCATCCCGTGTCCTTAGACCCTCCTTCTCGGCCAGGAAAAACTACCAAACCTCTTTGGGGAAGAGCAGAAACCTTTAGGAGTTCCACAGTGAAGGAGAGATCCGACTCCCTCGGACGGACAGGCGGACGCGCCTCAATTTGCAGATAGAAGGTGGAGCTGGACCCACTCAGGAGGAGAACCAATTCTTCGAGGCCGATGAACCGTTCATATGGAGAAGAGACCATTTGTGAGGAGCATCTGGATCCACAGGTCATCGATGTGCCTGCTCCACTCCCGTCGGGGAAGTGGGAGAAAAAAAGGAAAAGCGATGAACAAATTGCAAATGATATTAAATATTAAATATTGTTTGATAGAGAAAGTAGTAGTCTTTAGCAGAGGATAGTGCTCAAGCTGCCATTCTTCCCCCAGCATGCAGCAGGGCAGCATAGCTGGGAACTGTAGGTTTTTATAAACTGCACTGTACACAGCCACGGTCACAGCCACTGCCTGTACGGGCCATACGAGTTTGGTTTTGCTCTTCCTGCCCGGTGTGTAAGGTCGGTTCCACCCGCGTTAGTGCGCTCCTTGGAGCGTTTACTTGTGTTTGGACGGTCAGTTGTGTTCACATGCGCCTCTCCTCATTCTCCCCAAACCCAGGGAGGTCATTTCATAGATCCATCCCCAAACCTCGCACCATAAGCCACGTGAGACGTGAACAGCTGACTGCTCACTCCCCCAGTGCTGCACATGGTGGTCTTTCGGTAAATGTATCTTGAGAGGCTTTAGCTGCTGCCCAGCAGGGTCCAAGCGCCTTTGGAGAAAATTCCAAGCGCTTTAACCCCGCGGACGTTGAGGCCGCTTTCACACCACACACGCCCCGCACCAGAATGCGGAATGAGCCGCACCTACCTGTGTTTTTAGCGCTCTCGGAGCAGGTGGCACCCTTAGATGTAAGTATATTGTAAAAGTGTTTTCTTTTTTTCTGTTCGCCTGCTGTTCTTGAACTGGAACACGTTCCAACACTGGAATTTCCCCATTGTGGGACAAACAAAACGTATCGTACTATTCCCATTGGCGCATTAAGGGAATATGTTTACTCATCCCAATTTATTTTGGGTTCTCCGGCTTCGTCCCGCCGTCCAAACACGTGCCAGTACATGTGTCAGGTATAACTGGCAACTGTAAATTGCCCCTAGTGACTGAATGTGAGTGAATGTTTGTCTGTGTTGACCGTCTGTCTTAAACCTGCGATGAGCTGGCCCCGATCCAGGGTGTACCCGCCTAAGGCCCAAAGGCACTGGGATAGGCTTCAGTCACCCGCGACGGGGAGCTGTGGAAAATGAATGATTTTGCATCATTGAAATGAAAGCCTGGACTAAGACACTCTTTATGTCTGACAAAATGAATTTAATCGACTGACAATTGAGCCTTTTCAATAACTTACTTCAGTGGTTCCCCACCTACTGACCATTTGAGGGGATCTTCAAGTCATATGGCAATTAGTCTTAAACAAAGCTCAGCACCCTTAAATCAGCAGTAACTGTTTACTTGTTGGCCAGTAAAATAAATGTATCGAGGCTTATATACAGTACTTGATTAAATTAAACATTTTAATAAACTACTTTATCATTTGAGTACTATATTTTTGTGTTTGCCAACAACTCACCACTCTTCTGTCAGAGTCTCTGCTTTTGCATTGGTACTACTGAACATGACTAGGGATGCATTTGCTGCTGGACAAAGACTTAGTCAAGATCCATTCAGTCCCGTGCTGGCGTCATGACGCAGACAACCCGCAGAGCTAATCTGGGTCAAAACCATTTATTTTGAATGCATTTATTTACTTGGACAACAAACTATCACATTAGGCATGTGCGTAAATATTCCTGTGACAAACTTACAAGCGTTTTTTAAATCCATTTCTATCTAGTCTTTGTTGGTCAACCAATCACAGTCCTTGCAGTCCGCAGTACTTTAATGTGAAGTAACTTGCTGTAATCCACAGCACTACAAGATGGCGAGATCTGATTGGCCTCAAGGTGCGTATCAGAGCTGTGCTGCACTTCTGTGTGGATTTGACAGTGGAATGTAAATCAGCCTCAATATGTAGACTTGGCTAGTGGTGATACAAGCCCATCTAAGCCCGACTGGACTCAGACTTAAAGTCAAAGACTTGAGATTGACTTGATAGAGGGTCCCGACCCTCTGCCACATTCCATCACACGACTGCATTAAACAATCAAACTCAAACTAAATCCATTACCCACCAGTTGAAAATGAAATTTTGACATAACCATGCAGAAAATCCAGTTTATTTTATTTCTCTTTTGCATGGAAACACAATGTTCAACAAATATATACCCTCTTTTAGTTTTGTCCAAATAAAATCTTCCAAAACTGAAATGTCTTTGATTCATTGTTGGTTAGGAAAAATGATCCATTCAATTCCTTCCAAAAAAAAAAAAAAAAAAAAAAAGGGAAAAATGGCTGCTGATAAGTTAGTGTGAGTGTAGGCCTAAAATGGAGGGCTTCATTTCTTCTTCTTCTTGCTCTTCTTGCCCCCGTCTCCAGGCTGCGAGCTGCTGTCGGCTCCACTGCTCTTCTGAGTGCGTGTCTTTAACTTTGGGATCATCTCTGCAACGTAGAACATCACGTCTTTACCTGGAACAGAAATAAGGAAAGTCATGGAAGAAGATTCATGTTCATTGCGCTAACTAAATCTGAATTAATGCATTAGAATGGTTTGTGCCTCCAAACCAAATAACATAGTAAACAAACTATTGAGGCCCAGCATCCCATCGTGACTGCATTTATGTAGTTATGTTTAGGCAGTTAGGGGTTGCCTGACTACTGAGAATATTTTGTCCAAAGTAGAGGTGGGCAATATGCCAAAGATTTATATAAAATTTCTTGAAGCTAGATCAAGAAAAACAAAAAACACATACAAATCAATGTCGTCTTAATGGGAGTAGACAGTTTTTGTTAGATGTCCTATACGTATGTCTGTGAGTAATGGCATTGTGTTGTTTATGTGACGGAGCTGCTGTTAATAGTGTTATCCATCCATCTTCTTCAGAAGATAGTTCACATTTCAAGGCAATTGGTTAAATTCACCTGTCACTCATGCATATATTGTCATCCTCATATCACCCAGCCCTAAACCAAAGGACTCTTTATTGGATGTGTTTACTTTTGTTACTTGTGTTAGACTGAAGCGCAGTTCATCTCGATATAAAGCGCTCAAGTCCAGTCTCACGAAGGGAGACGAGGCGGTACTTTGAGCACGATGGGATTTTTGGGGAGAATGTAAACATATCAAGCGCATTTACGTTGTCGTGACACCAGGTTATTTACATTTTCAAATAGTCTACTACCTCCTTAAAAGGACAAATATTATGCATTATTTATCGGGGTGTTTTTAAGCTCCTGGCAATTAGATTCTGACTTTTGGGGACTTGATTTGTTTCAAAAACGATTCCTGATTCCGAAACCATTTTCAATGAAATTCTAATTTTAGATTTTTTTTTTTAAATTCTGGCTGTCTTTATTGGCCTATATGGTTTAAGAAAAAGCTTGTCAAATTACAGTGATTAAAGTTATGGAAGCCAATTTGTCAAAGTTTGTCAAAGATTTTAACTTAAGGTTTTCCATAACCATTTCCCAAATTTCCATGACCTAGAATAACTTATTCATGGTTAATTTTCAATTATATAATCAATAATAATATCAATGATTCACTTTTATTAGCCGATTGCATAGATAAAACAATAAAAAAAATGTTCAATTTCAACCAATTTAGTTACTTTGAAAATGTAGTTTAGTCATATATACATATATTCAACTTTTACTGTCAGTCCATGTATTAGTCACACTAAATAAAACCTGCTTTCTTACAGTGCTTTCATTCCCGAAAGGGTTCAAACTTTGAAGACGGACACATTTGAACATTCCATTAAACATTTTGCTCATGAACTTTTGTAAGCAATTTTGCTTTACATCTTTCTCTTGCTAAAAAAAGGATGACACTAGAGTGTGTGTATTATTCATATGCAGTTTTTCTGGACTTCTGAACAGTATAGCAGTGGTTTGATGCGGCCCCTAAACAGCCCAGGCTTCACAGGACGTCGGAACCATGTGTGACATTTGTGTAACTTTTGAGAATAGCCTTTGATTCGTTCCTGAGATCATGTCAGAAAGACGCTGCGTGCATCCGCGGTGAATGATCGCATTGAGTTGAAAATAACCCGAAAAACGCGAATGTGAGGTGAAGTGACTTAAAATTAAAACAGGTGTAAAGACTGAGTCATGTAGAATGTCTTAGAAACATCCCCAGAGTTCAAAACAGCTCAAGTCCACATGTTTTAATTTCTTTCCATTTCTTATCTTCATTCAGTATAAATTTTCATTCCTCAAACTGTAAGAATGCTAAACAAGAGGTATTCCAGCACATGTGATGCGAGAGATGGGTCTGATCCAAGCCGCGTCCTCCATGCTCACGGTTCTGTTTATTTCCAACATTCTGAGGTACTTGATCCCAGGTCTCGAGGCTCCTCGTGCTCTGTGTGCCTCCGGTCCCTGGTCCGCTGCACACTCTCTTAAGTGTGGCCTGTGCGTCTGTCAGTGACCGCGGGCTCAGGCTCGACGAGGGCCGCGAAATCTGTGTAGTTACAGAGCGCGTGCTGCACTACTTACTTTTCTAGAATAAAACGCTACGTCTCGGATTTTTTTAATGTAGACATTTCTGAAACCCAAATTCTTTCTAAATTTCCAAAACTTTTCCAAAAACAATATAACTCCAAATCTTTTCCAAGGCAGGAAATTGGATTCTCATTTTCCATGACTTTACCAGGTTTCTCATGACTGTACAAACCCTGGATATGAATAACCTACTTAAGGATAATGTTTTTGACGCTCGGAGGACTTTCTAACCAAGATTCTAGCGTGAATGAAGCTTTAAGTAAACATTCTTGACCTAGCTGGTGTAATCCCTAGACGTTTTAACAATAAAAGTAAACATTTGTAGTAGAGTGCCTTCATCTGAGCAGAAATCGTCAACACTCAGCTCTGAATTAGGGTCTTGAAAAGTACTCACGTGAGCCAAACTTCTCATTGCACAGCTCTCCATCGGCCTGTTTGAGCTGCACTCGGACTCTCCCTCTGAACTGCACATCTCTGTTCCACTCTCGAGGATGCATCTTATTCTGAAAATCACAACTTCTCATTAAAAACATTCTCTAGTAATACAATAACTGCAATATCCTGATGATCATTTGTTGTAAGTCTTGTTAGATTGCTGGAAACTTGCAGACTGAGCGTCCTGTACAGTCCCTTCACACAAGCAGCAAATTAAGCGTATGTTAAGACTTTTCTGACTAACTAGTCCTGTCCATCCACCTTCATCAGAAAGTACTCGTGGTTAGGAGCCATCCTGAGCTGAGAGAACATGAGGTGGGCTCTCATCCATCGACAGAACACGTCAGCCAAAATAATGACCCGTTCAGAAATTAACAAAACAGATTTAAACCAGACTGGTCCAGAACTAGACTAGGACTGTACCACAGTTTGAGAACCATTCGGTTTCTTCAAAGGACCAGGGTGGAGGGTGGGTTTTGTTAGGAAATTGTATTTTAACATTGTTTCTCTGTCACGTTATATTTGACAGAATATACTTACCTCCACATACACATTGAAGCCAGCCGCTGTTAGCACATCTCTGATCTCGGTGCAGGATGGGTTTTCTACACCCTAAAATAAATTAAAATCGTAGTAATAGTAGTGCAAGCAAGAACGGTTTATGGCAGTAATAACAGAGTAGCAGACAGTTGTTAAAATCAACCATAAGATTAAATTATATGAAAAAATATTCCAAACTGACCTTTTCGGAGGGAATCCTCCGTCCTTCGGCTAAAGTCTTTTTATTGTTGATATAAACCGGATACAAACAGATGAACCTGGAACAGACACATTCAAGAGACACTCAGACAACAATAAAGGGGCATAATCAACTTTATTGATCTTTTAACGTTGTTACAAAAGCGTTTCCTCAACATTAGTTTACACAAAGTTGTATTTTAATTGATTCCTACACGTTTGAGTTAATCCTGTATTGTCCTGCAACAGAGGCTTGAGCAATCAGAAAATTCCCATTTTCCCCTACCCCCTATCGCTGCCCACATTCCTGTATTTATTTGTGATTATTTGAAAAATCAGGACTGAATAAATCTGATAAATGTGGCCACTTTTCTGCTGCTCGTTACACTGAGCTTGTTTAAGCAGCCAACATACTCCCCAAAGGCGGCTGAAGCCGAGGGGCGGAGAAACAGCCTAGAGTCAATTTAAACACTCCTCGATCACAGGACTGAGAGACCTCAGATCAGGCAGCGTCACGGTGAACAGAGCTCACGTTTCTTTGAGGTGTGGCTCTAAATAAAACCTCCTGTGTCCCACACACACAACACCAGAGCAAAAAGACAATGAGCTCAAACTAAAGTTTAAGCTCGAAAATGACTTTTAGCTCATGAAGATCATATATGTTTTATGCTGTCTGTTTTGTACAACAGCCTGGAACTTTTCTGTCTCATGTGGTATCTGTGATAATATAAAAGTAGACAGATGAGAGGAGGAGCAACAGCATGTCACGTTTCTGATCAGAACAGATCAGGTCCGATCAGCTGTCTCCTCACATGTTACACAGCACAGCATTTCCCATCATCATATGGACTGTTGTAGTCCATGAAAGCGCTGCAGTTGCTTTTCACTACCTCGCAAGGCACCTTCAGCCGCCTTGATCTCACCTTGATCTCACCTTGATCTCATGATATTACCAGGGCGGGGTTTATTAGTTCTGCAGATTTTAACAGCAAGTCAATGGACCGTTTTGTCACCAAGCCGTTTTAGATCAATATTTTGGTTCACAATGAACGAACTATAAAATTATGATCTACGTATGTGAACGTTCATTACAAAGTACCTTAAAAAAAAATCATAATATTTCTCCTTTAAAGAAGAAAAAAGTAATTGATTGTAATGTTGCTGAAAAGATTATTCGTTTATAACAATAACTACGAATCAACAGTACTCGGAAAACGTAAAAAATCTTTAGGATGGAGACTGCTTGAGAGATTACACAGACATCTTTATTATTTTGCCGCTACACGTCACTCTAAAATAACACCCTGAACTCATGTGGACTTATTTTATCTACATTTAAACATTTACATACCTGACAAAGCCTTTAAAAGATAAGTGTAAATAACAATGTATGCTTTAACTTCTCTTATTTCAAATAACACTTTATTCGTTTTTGCACTGTCGATCGTCAACTAGCCTTTTAGGGGCTTTTAAAATTAAATATTCCTTGATTGATCGTTACAGAATAAATGCATAAGGCAAAACCACAATCTGAGAAGAACAACCACTCAAAACAACTCTAAAATGTTGTGTTTTTCCGTTTTATCACCATTTGGTTGCCTCCTCCTCCCCCCGTTGATCCTCCATTAGCATCAGCCAGTTTATAACTGTTTTGAATGGTTTGTGCTGCTTTTATCTCTCACCGTTCTTTGTCGGCAGGGCTTTGTGTGAGGTGGGCCATGGTGCTGAGGTATTACAGCTCCAAACCCCGGATCAATATGGTAACATCAGGCGAAAAAGTTGCACGACACACGCTCTTCTCTGCACAGAGCAGAAGCATAAGGATGAGCTGGACTTCCGCCTCTGGCTTTGTTCACAGCGCCATCTACAGACGCAGCGGGAGATGGACGGAACTGATAAGAAGCCAAAAACGTCTGTAAACGTGATGTGATGTAAATGTGATGAGAAATCGTTAAGGAAATGACTGAGCTCGGTATTACTGAATGTCTTAATGAAATTATAATAAAACAATTGTTTTGAAGGCATATAATAATTATTTTTACATCTTGTTTACCAGTATTTGTTGTATTTTATGATTATTTACTGTATTAGGCCAACAAACTACAAAAAATAAAATGTTGCATAAATCACATCAGCATTTAGGTCAGGTCACCTAGATCATCCCAAAATATTTCAATGAGTTGAAATGTTTTGTTTAAATAAAGGTCAATGAATAAATAAATGATTATGATTAATTCGTTTATTATCAAGCACTTTATTTATTTATTTATTTGTTGATTTATTTTATCAGGAACAATATTTATTAGTGATGGAACCTGAATTAGCGTTCCGTGTTTCAAGTGGGATCCGTTTTAGAAGTAACACATAACAAAACAACCGCTGTTCTTTTCTTTCTTTCTTTCTTTTTTTGTTGTTCTGATCATATGTCTTGTTAAAATGTTTCTCTCATTTGCGTTTTCGGACACTGGCATTTTATTTAATTAGTTGCTTGAATTAGTCACTGTCTCTATGGAAGTATGTCTACGCCTTTCATTTGTTTGTTGTAAAGTCAGAAATTGTTAGGTGAGGTAGGTGAGATAATCATTTATTGTGTCACACTTTTATTGTAAAAGGAAACTTGTAGCCGCATGTAGGTAAATTGCAATGTAATAGTAAATTATGTTATACTATAGTATATGTTGCATTCAGTTTCAAACTAAATACAATGAGGCTGGAGCAAAGATACAGCGCGACCTCTCAATCCACTCAATACAAGACTCCACCAAAACATCTTTAAGACATAAAGACACTGCTGTTTGGTGAGACACAATCAGAGAAGAGGGAAGAGGAGAGGGATTATATGTATGAACTAGCAAAGTTTTTAACACAAGTACAAATACTCTGCACATGAGGAGTATTTTACACCAACTTTTTAACACTACTCTGCACAGGGAGAGTATTTTACACAGACTTTATAACACTACTCTGCACAGGAGGAGTATTTTACACAGACTATAACACTTACTACTCTGCACAGGAGGGGTATTGAGCCACAGGCTCAAGGATCAAACCATATGAATGTTCAATATTCAAATAATCAAATGATGTCTAGCATTTGAGTTTAAACTTTATTTAATGAATAAAGACAGATGCCAATATTGAAAAACATGCTTATGTGCATATTGTTAACAGAACAAAATGTTTGATAAAAATAAACAAGTAAGCTGTTTTTCTACAATATAAATCACAATTTTAACTTTACATTTTGTAAATATCAAGTTTTCCCAAGTGAAGTTATACTAATCTAATAATAAAGACATGTTTCTTGAAAAGTAAAAGTGCACAGAGTTCAGACTCAGCCTGCCTTTTAGTCTGCTCCAGGCCCTTTGAGGCAGCTGCTGTTGTGATTTTGCGTGTTACAAAATGAAATTGAATTAAATTGAAGATCCCTCTGTAAATTGCCATATCAACTGAATGACACTCGGAGTGAGCGTGCTTTATGAAACCCAAATGACAACAAAGCAAGTCACACATTTGAGTCTATCTTAGAAAGTAAACCAGTTTTATGAAACAGGCTTTTGGTTTGGTCATTTATTAGACAATTTCAACAAAGACGATTACTTTATTATAAATCAGTCACCTTTGACGATAACAAAATTCCAATGTTTTTGCTCCCAATTTTAATAAAACAGAAATTTGATTTGAGGACATGACTAGTATGTGCTCCCTTTGATTTAATCTAGTGTAAACTTTGTACAACAGTTAGGAACAGCTCACCATCAGTGAGACAAAACTATCTTAAAATAAACCTCCTAAGTCAGAGGTGTCCAAACTTTTGTCACTGAGGGCCGCATTTTGAAACATATACGGGGCGGAGGGCCAGAGACGACATGACAAGTGAATAACTGGAAATGTTGCATTTGATGTAGTTTTGATGAAGACCTCATTTAATAAGGCTTGGAACATTAATATTCGGTCTGTATCTCATCAAAATTCATTTTGGTTGGTATAGCAGAATTTTTCCTACTTTTTGCTGTTTGGGTCAATTTAGCAGGAAGCCTTAGGGGCAACACAAATTTGTGTGAAGGCCGCATTTGGACCCCAGGCCACAGTTTGGACACCCCTGTCCTAAGTCATGGCCAATTCAGTGCACAAAGTGCATAAGTCATTTTTTTGTTTTACAACATGACTGTTTTGAACTATATGGACTTGTTCGTGACTAACAGAACTTCCAAAAACCTTGGATAATGAATCACTACACTTATGCTATGAGGCTAGAGGTGTAAAACCTGCTCCTGATTAAAATGTCTAATAATTACCTTTGTATTCCTAGGTATGTTCAAGCAGGAATGTCCTCAGATGAAGAACAGCCACTCTCCTCGTCCTCTTCGTCGTCTTCTCCTCCTGCAGGTTCTCACTACATCGGGAGGAAAGAGGACATCGTCAGAGCGGGCCGAGTGACCAGGCTGGTGAACGGCTGCAGAGATGTCCTGGTTCTGCACCACCAGGGACGGCTCTACGCTATGGACATGCGCTGCTACCGTAAGCTCCCTTTAATTGCTGGGTTTCAGATGACATCACAACATTCTATAGGTTTATAATTATGAATACAGATGGGAGCTGCTAAAATGAATATTGTTAAAATGCAGATTTTTTTTCAAATCATTAGGCAAAACCTTTGTGGACCTTTAGGATAGGCAAAGTACAGCGTAATCAACAGGAAAATCAGTTGTTGTTGTTGTTGTTGTTGTTGTTGTTGTTGTGAAAAGGTGCATTTACCGCCACCTACTGTAGTTGTATGTCTTCAAAGTATCTGTTTTACGCTATACCGTAAATGGAGAGAGAGAAAGAGCTGAATGTGTTGATGTCATTCTACCAGACCCCCCTCTGGTAGTTTTATCTAATTCCTATCCACATCCAAATGATCAACTTAACAATTAAAAACAAAATATTATAACTTTGAATGGTGAAAAGACCTCAACATGTTGCCTATAATTTGCCTATAATTGGAAGCAGAAACCCATAGGTTGCGTTTATGTGACATAACAATGTTCTAGAATGTCTAAAGTTTAAAATTGAGCTGAGATAGGTCTGAAGAGTTTAATCAGAATCAGAATCAGAAAAGGTTTATTGCCATTGTCAATGAACAGAATTCACAAACATAGGAGCTTGTTTTGGCATTAAGTGTCAGATTTGTTGACCTGGTATGACCAGATAGTGGTGCCATTATGCAACTCCAAACCCCTGTACATGGGTTTCAGACCAAAGGATTCCTTCCTAATTTGGTCTTCATTGTTATAGTAATTCAATTCAGTTATTAAATTAAAATAAAAAATATTATATTATATTTTGAATGGGGAAAGGTCCTCACTAAAGCCTTCAAATCTGGAAGAAATCATTTGCCCAAAACGAATAGCCCCTATAGCTGTACTGAGACTTTCAGATCTTCAGTAGGTGTGGGCGATATTGACAAAAATGTATGTCGCATTTTTTACTCCTGTATGTGTCCTTTTTAAGTACTACTTTTGCTACTACTTCTTCCGTAGTAGCATATGTGTGATTAAATCAAAATAATATCACAATTGTCCTCTTCACAGACGCTGGCGGCGCGTTACAACATGGAGACATAGAGGTCAGCCCATTCTGTGCCGTTTTCCTGTGCTTATTGTGTCTTCCCTAAACACGCCCTGTCTCGTGTGCAGGAGTTCAACGGCAGGTCCTGCATCGTGTGTCCGTGGCATAAGTATAAGATCACCCTGGCTGAAGGAGAGGGCCTGTACCAAGCAGTGGACAACCCCACGGTCAGGCCACTGCGGACAGAGTGGCGCTCCAAAGGGGTGAAGCAGCGCGTGCACCAGGTCACAGAGGTCAGAGGAGATGTGTATGTGACTCTCAACACACGCACTGAGGAAGTGGAGTCAGACCAATACCAGGGCCACAAATACAGGACTACCTTCTGCGACGAGCCCACAAGACCCAAGACGTAATGCAGATGAGATGTGGACGTTTTGCACTTTTGTAATAAAGTGTTTATATCTTTGTATTTGTGTTTATTTTAATTTGGTAGAAAATGTCCAATCTTATGATCCACAAATGTTGAACCTTTTCATTGTTTGTTTGGGATTGGCTCCACAAATTTGTCATATTAATCTGACTGCATATGACAGGTTAGATTACACATTTTACTTAAATTAGCCTAGTTTTTCCCATTTTAGCTTCCTGGTTGGACATAAGCAGCAGATGACATAGGTAGAGGTACTTCTATAACTGTTACCTAGCAACCATATTGTAAACAAGGACCAAACTCCATGTAAATGACACAATAGTTATGATTATTAGTTATGATATCTTCGTTTTTGTTAAGTTATTGTTGTTCAGAAATGTCAGTATATGTCAGTTGTGTAAAGTGACACTACACACAACTGACATATAGAATGTCCAAACTATGGCCCAAGGGACAAAAGCGGCCTTCAGACCAATTTTTTCTGGCACTTTTTGCTGCATTTTAATGTTATGTTGTATAATCTAAATTGTACTTGGCTACTTTTCTAGGGAAAGAAGAAATTCTCTTTTAGTTTGAGATGGCCCTTTTCTCATGACTCTGGTTTGAACTTTTGGTTTCAACCACATCATGAAATCCCAGATGTTCATTAAATTTACTTTGATTGGATCTCATACTGTGTGTTTTGTACTGTATTTTTCCTCTTTCTTTTTATTTAGACCTGACTTTGACACAAATTCCAGCTGTCTCCAGTAGACGGCAGTATTGTGACGTGAGCGGATGACGTATAATGTTTTCAACATGGCGGCGGCCGTGCTCCATGGAGCCCTTTGTAAATAAGAAATATCCCGAACTTTTGCATACTTTTATTTAATATTGAACCAAACAGGCTTAAAGCACATCTTACAACAATGGCATCAGGTCTGTCGCTCTGAAAGGACCACTGTATCTTATGAATATGGATTGTGTTGATGATTGCTGACGCCTTGTTTGCCTAAATATATGTATTATACTGTGCTTCATTTTTCTGCAGAGGATGAGGTGAATTTGCTGGTGATTGTAGTTGATGTGAATCCGATTTGGTGGGGACAACAAGCACAACGGGAGCCTGAGGTACAATCATCAGTTAATACTGTTGACAGTTAGAGTGTCAACAGTATTAGAGAGTTAGAGATTTAAAGATGTTATTAAAGACTAGGAAACAACTGTAAAAAAATAAATAATAAAAAAAAAACACTATCTAAATGAGAAGAATTGGTCAATCCTAAAAAAGGAGTAATATTATAATTGTAAAATGTTTTTGCTTGATGCATGAAGAAATCAATCTCACTACAAGAACAGTTTAGCAGACCATGACCAATCCAAAACTATTCAGGTCTAAAAGTTTTTGTATCGATTAGTATATGGGTATCAATACTTTTGACAACTCTAATATAGCGTAATAAAGCCATTATGGGCTGCAATTAATCCAGCTATAAAATAACCTGCTTTTTCCTTTTAGGAGTTTTTAGGAGCAGGATCCACCACCAAAAAGTGACATAGTGCACCTTTAATAAAGTGTGCTGTATGAGATGTTTGGCCTTTTGTTTTTCAGTTCACGCTGTCAAAGTGTGTGGACGCGGTGATGGTGATGGGGAACTCTCACTTGTCTATGAGCAGAACCAACAGACTGTGCGTCATTGCAAGTCACTGCCAGGACAGGTAAGGTCACATATGTGGGCTTTAAATATGCAGACTGTTCCATGTATGCTAATGGTTTGAGGCATTATATGCTGTATGTGTGAGGTGTGCAGCGTTCACATTCTTATTATTTTAAATATGTTAATAAATAGGTTTTGAAACGGCTTCTGTTTTGTCTCCGGGTCTCGGACTGATGATAAATAAACTTCTACTGCCTCAGACATAAAGAGTCACTAAAGAACACTTATTTTCCCCTCACGCTCTGTTTCAGTCACTTCCTGTACCCGAGTAAGACCTGGAGAGGAGGGGACGGTCGGGATGAAGACACCTCATCCAGCGGAGACGGCAAGTATGAACTGCTGTCTGTGGCCAACAACCTGATGGCCGAGGAGATCCGGAAGCTCATGCTACAATGTAAGTGCAACACAATGACGCACAACACGGACGCAGTGCCTTCTCTTTACAGTGTGACTAAGATGATTGAAATGTTCTTTGCTGGTGTTCCAACTGCTTGTCTCCGTAGAGATGTTATAGCTTTGCCTAAAATGTAGGATGGTTTCCAAAGTGCTGCACATAATAGAAATATAGAGCAAACACCTGGATTCACCTTCAAAGCAAATACAATAGGTATGGGCCTCCTACTGCAGAACTGATGCATGTGTGATGATCTTTCAGCTGCAACACGGTATTTAAACCCAACTGACGCATTTCTGAAACAACCATATGGAAAGACAAATCCCGTGGTCATGGAAAAGTGTGTTTGAGAAGGGTCAAATCATTGGCATCAAACAGAGAAAAGATCTAATGAGAAGCAGAAACTCATCTACTCCAGACCTGACCCCCAGGGAGAGTGTTCGGGACGAGCTGGAGAGGGCTTTGTGCATCGGTCACTCTCTCCATCATCAATACAAGCTCTGTGTGAGGAACAATGAAATGTAAATAGAAATGTAAATGAGTCAATGTGACGTTTGATGCTCATAAGGTTTTTAGGGCCTGAAATTCAAAAAGATAACATTGACAATACCAGCGATTCTGCATGCAATTTTGGAATGCACTTAATTAGCCAAGAGTCGTTTAAAGTTCTCTGGTGACACTTTAGCATAACTAACTGACTTCGAAAGTCTTTGTTCATGCTTTATTAAGGCTAATTAAGGTGTAGTTATTCTAAAGTGTTACCAGTTGTATCTTCTGTTCTGTATACTCTTTAATACCTCAAATCCAAGCTTGCGTTTGTTCCTGACTCTGCTTGTGATTGCAGCGGAAATTAAAGGAACCTCCACTGACACCATGTTGGCGGGATCCCTCGCCAAAGCACTCTGCTGTATCCTTTAAATGTTGTGATTTGATTGATCGGAATCTAATGCAGCCTTCTGGGGATTATATACAGGAACAAATATTACAGAAGAACTTATTTTGAGCAGTTTTTCCTCAATGTTAAATGTGCAGATATTCACCGAATGTCCAAAGACCTGGAGGGTAAGTCCAATGTGCGTAATGTTAGTCACGCCCGCTCTTGACTGTTCTGTGTGTGGCTCTGTTTCAGCCGGGCAGGAGATCAAGTCCAGGATATTGGTGAGTGTGAACGTTTTCATCAGGCTCGTTTGCATTCCTGGGGTAATTAGAATATAAATGGTCATAAAGAGCAAACGGCAAAGGTTCAAGCAGTTTTCAGATGACAATAAAACATGGACGTGCATCTGGACCCCCACACTTTGTTACACGTACAGGACAGGTTAGAATACTTATTTCATTTAAACACAGGTAACATAATGATATTTAAGATGTTACAACAGGTATTGTTTCAGTTTCATTGTCTTTTGGTGACGTTTCTAAAGTTACTTCCTGGTTGGACATGAGCAGCAGATGTGACCTATGTAGAGGTAATTCTGTAACTGTTACCTAGCAACCATAATGTTAACAAGGGCCAAAACTGACCGTCGAAATTGCGCGATTGGGTTTCGGCAGACCTTTCCGCCCCCTGCGGCCATGTTGGTCCAAAAGACGATCTGCATAAACGGCTCAAATATCAGAAGAGTAATACAAAAGTACAGCTGCAAGTTTGGCGTCATGCATTAAATACTAGTCGATGTTTAGCACTGGTCAACCATAATGGACTGTAAGAAAGCTTCTAAGTGTCTGAAACTTTCCCAGTGCATGGTAATAGAGCCACGGTTATTTTCATTCATTTTCTAGGTTTTTTGTTTTCTTCGTTTTAACAATCTCTGCCCTTTGTAGAGTCTGCATAATGCCATTTCGTACAGTAATACTAAGAGTCTTTTTACCTCAGAAAAATGTGTAAATTGCCTCTGCGTTTTGAATGGAATTTTGCACACTACGTCCTGTATATTTGTTGTTTTCTCCACAACTATTTTTCCACAAACTGCCACTTGAATGATGTAAAAATAGGATAAATATTTACTACCACTGTCCCAACAAACAAAGTCACATATGTCGCTTTTTAATACAATTGTACTTTTCTCACTTAAGTAATATGTTTTACTCTTTCTTGAAAACAATTTAAACGTTCAATTATCAGAATCCCTTGGTACCTTTGTTTGGAAGATTATTTTGCAAAGTTCAAAGACTCTTTTCTGCATCTTTTTTCACACACGCTGCACAACTGTCAGCAGCTCTAACTCTGCCCTCGTGTGTCTGAAGGTGATCAAAGCAGCAGACGACTGTGCTCTGCAGTACATGAATTTCATGAATGTGATTTTCGCCGCTCAGAAGCAGGTCAGTGACTCTTTTTCTTCAACGTGCGCTTTAGTGACAAAAACACACCTGTTCTCATATTTCCTAACAGAACATTCTGATTGATGCGTGTGTGCTGGACGCTGACTCTGGGCTCCTTCAGCAGGTACAGCTTTTCAGATGTTTAAAAGACAAAACAAAAACCGAACAGAACAAGATACACAAGTGGAAATGAATCATCGCAATATTTTTTGGGAATAATAATCGCATGATATATTTGCACTTTATTAGAGAAAGTGCATTACAAATGGGTTAAAATGTGCTTGGAAATATTGTTGCTGAGAAGAAAACATTTTTTGCTCATAAAGGTCAATTGATCCTTTTATTTCGTTTGGTTTTCTTATTAAAACCATAAAAGCACAGAAAAATAGTTACATTTCTTCTCGATTCAAGTACGAATACTTTTACAGTCCATTCCAATTTTGTGATACTTGAGCCTCATTTTCAGCTGTGCCATTAAACAAAACGACTAGAAAAACAAGTATAATCTGCTCTTCGGTTTTCACATTTTAAACTCAATATTTGAATTGTGTATATCTAAATAAAACACACATTTGAATGGTGAGGACAATAACCCGCCCACCTGTAAAAATGGTCCTGTGCAATAATAACGCCTGTCCATGTTCTGCTTGTTTCCATGTGACCCTGGTCTGTCAGGCCTGTGACATCACCGGAGGCTTGTACCTGAAGGTCCCACAGAAAGTGGCACTGGCTCAGTACCTGCTGGTAAATGTGATTTATTAATTTATTTGATATTTTACCAGGTAGAACAGACTGTAGTGCCTTGTGTACACCGACTTCAGTGTGGGTGTGGTCCAGGACCTGCTCAGGTCAGGCTGCCTGTTACACCGCGGTCTGTATTTGACAAACGCCACACAGCTTCATCTGGTTTCACACTAGAACACTCGCCTAATGACCTGAAACCTGCTCCAAACTGCTGTGGGTACAGGTACCTCCCGAAAAAAGTCAATTAAAAAAGGATTTAATAGAGGTTTTTTTTGTTTCTAAGTTGAATTTCAGAACACTATGGATTTATGAAAACATCCTTTCCAGCTCCAGAGTCTGCCTTAGCAGCAGTCAGCAGGTTAATGTAGAACGCAACAATAAACAAACACGATTTAAAAATATCATGACACTCTTCCCTGTCTCGTTGTGTGTATTTAGAAGTCCATCCTGACATATATTGCCATGTGGATAATGAGCACAGCCCTACAATCTAGGGGAGTGTCATTTATGGTACGTTTTAAGGTTTATAGTTTAATGTTCATAAACATGACCTCTCTGTGCACTCAGATACACGTTCACTCAAATGTAATGAATAATGGCTGTCTAGAATGCAGGATGAGCTACTTCCATTTTCCTTGTCAGTTTTAAAGCTGAAATATTTTTGGGGCTGAATATTTATCATCTGTACCTTTCATTTGCACTAGTTGAGGTATTTCTTCTTCTTTTTTGTATTAAAGAAGGTTGACTAATACATTTTTTCCAATACAATACAATCATTTTATATTATCATTATCAGGGTTTATTATTCCGCTAAAATGGTCGCTTTTATCGCTATCGTTTCTGCACTATATCATACTTTAAAACATTTGATTGTGACAGGCCTAGTTCCATCGTTTATGACCACAATAACCACACAGAGGTTGGTCTCCTCCTCAGTGGGTGTTCCTGCCGGACTCGGAGCAGCGCACTCAGCTGGTGTTACCTCCTCCGGCTCACGTGGACTACAGAGCCGCCTGCTTCTGCCACCGCAACCTCATCGAGATCGGATACGTGTGCTCCGTCTGCCTGTCAAGTAAGGCTCGCTCAACCCCCGGCTTCAGACGTTCACGCTAAACTGTTTAATCACCCAAATTGTCTCTGTTTGTCCAAGTATTCTGCAACTTCAGCCCCATATGTACAACCTGCGAGTATGTTTTATTTTTATTTTTTTCACATTTTCAAAGATGAATGACCGTTTTAGAGAGGTAACGGTGCAATTTCCCCTGTTCGCAGGACGGCCTTCAAGATCCAACTACCGCAGATGGTCAAGCCCAAGAAGAAGAAGCTGAAGCCGTCTTGATGATGGATTTGTCCATTTTATTTTGGTATTTAATAACTGTAACTGCCCATTTTTTTCATTAAAATACAAAAATGGCTATGGTTTGTGTGATATTTATTCTTTTTAATAAACATTTTTAACATCAAAAAGATAATATTGTCTAAAAATGTACCCAAAAAGAAAGTAAATCAAGTTGCAAAAGGAGCTGTAAAAAATGTCAAAAGCGACAATATAAAGTGTTAAATCCATTAAATCCATTTTATTTTACTTACCAAGACTTTTACAGGCACGTTTTAGAACATTTCTGATAGCTATTTTGGGAAATTTATTAGGAGGATTTTAAGAAAGTTGAGATTTGAATTTGTGAATATTGAAAGTGTACACAATAACTGCCATTTTCTGCAGTGCACAAACACATTTTATTTATGACTCCGCCCGAGATCAGAGGCGTTACTGAGGGACTGGAACGATGTTGCACCTGAAACGAGGAGCAAAGACATGTTTTTGTCACAGTAAATACAAACGCTTTGGTTGGTTTTTCAGTTGGTGCCCTCACCCCAGCAGCCCCCTGCCGGACCACCTCTGAGGAGTCAGAGTCATTGGACATCTTTCTCCACTGCGGACCACCACCACACGTAATGCTTTCTGTTACACATGGTTAAAGAAGTCACATTTATTCTACACATTTAGGCGAGATGCTTCAGGTGAGATATTTAGAGACGTCAATTTGAACCTTTTTCTGTAGTTTACTAGCAACAATGTATTACAAGTTTGACATACATGTTTTTGTATAAATAAGGCATTTTATGTGTGAAATTTCACAGAATTGGTACATTCCAAACGGAAAGATAGAGTGAAAAGTGTGTGTGTGTGTGTGTGTGTCTGTGTGTCTGTGTGTCTGTTATTTTAAGGTCTGATCTCTGTGGGAGAAAAATGCATTTTTCCAAGAGAAATCTATGGATTACACAAAACATCTTCAGGTGCAGATGTGACAATGTTGTCGTTTCCAGGTTTTCTAAAAGGTGTTTTGCCTGTAGTGTCTGGCCTTGAAAAGGTGAATCAGTGCGTGTCCTTACCCCTTCACTGTGCTGCACAACGGAAGCAATATTCTGAAGATTTTGGAAATTTTTGGAGTTGATCGAACCAAACTCAATGACTTCATCACCAACTCTGAGTCCCTAGAAAACAAGAGTAAAACTACCGGTAAATGTATGAAAATGGTATGTGCTCTATGCCAAGGGTTTCCCAAAGTGCAGGCCGTGACATGATCAGTGATCAGTGGCTTCAAAACATGAATTACAAATTTTGACAGTACATAGTAATGTTAGAACATGGTTAACAGAGGAAAAAAGTCAAAATTGCATATGTGCCCTTTAAATTATAACCCAAATAAGAATGATTATATTATGAACTCTAAAGGGAAAAACTGCAAACCCAAAATCAAGTCATATTGGAAATAAACCATCCTACACATATGTACATACTCTGATGTGTGGAGAGAGTGAGACTGACCGCAGTGTGAGCGGGGGAGCCAGCACTGACCCCGTCCACCCGAGCGAAGGCCGTGGGCAGACCGGGCTCCTCCTCCTCCATGGGATCGCCGTGTGAGGCCCCTGAGCCCCTCTTCTCCTTCTCCTGAGCGTGCAGTTTATGGAGGGCCTCCTCGATCTCCGTCATGATCGCCTTATGGTCATTCTGCAGGCCTACAAGTCATTACAGAGAGGCTGACCAGTTTGATTTAATTGTTTATTTACCTTGCATTTTTGGCATGAATGTTTTAAAATATTATATAATTGAAAATCAATAGTTTTCTTTCCTCTTTTGTTCGTCCAGGATTGGTCCATGGTGGAAAAGGTTGAAACAGTTATCATTTCTAAAACAGGGTCAAGATGACTACCATTGAAATGATTGGGATTGTGAAACAAATATGAATTTGTTCTACAGAGGTGTAGTAATGACTTTGACAGGCCAGATTTGTGTAGTGCAGGACTAATGTTTGTCCTGTGGACAGATTCCCCGTCCACCTGAGCTGTGGCTCTTTGCTCCCATGGGCCTCTTGGCTGCATCTTTGATCAGTGCTCTCCTTGTTCATGGAGACAAACGGGTGGTGGACTGACCCACCAAAAGTTCCACAGTGCACCTTTAATATGCTCTATTCAATCATTCCTAATCATGAAATGTAATAGGGTGTGTTCACGTGACATCACAACCTTCTGGAACTCCTATAGTTTAAAACTGATGAGACAAGAAACAATTCTGTGGTGGAATTGTATGTTTAACTGTGAAATTGCAGATTTGACAGTTAAAGATTTGTCAGCATAAATAAACAAAAGGGAGGTCTCAGAAGGTGGTTCCATTTTTCAACTCCAAAGAAGTGATAGTCAGATAAAAGGACTTTAGGCCATGTGACAAGCTTGTGGAGCCAAAATAATAATGAGAAGGCTCAACAATTGTGGATTCTATTACCTTTCAATTACAGTACCTTGGAATCACCATCTGAGATTATTCTGATCAAACTGTAGAACGTGATTGAAACCGATTGACGGCCCAAAGAGAAAAGGGAATGACTGAACGTCATGCCAACGATGTTGGCAAGTTCACTCACATGCAATCTGGTGTCGGGCCGTCCTGATCTGGTACAGGTTCACGTCCGCCCGCGGAAAACCCTCTGCGTCCACCAGGGGCCCCTCAATGCCCACACCCTGCTGTCAAAATTGACATCACACTTTTATTTATTCAAGAATGATTAAAAAGTCTATGCATTGTGTAAATTGGTCGGACAAAAATATTTATATTATGAGGCATTCGAAGGGAATTTTAAAAAAGACAGATTTAGCAGATCGGATGTCATTTTCTATTTCATTAAGTAGTAACTTAAAGGGCCTATATCATGCAAAATCGACTTTTCAGAGCTTTTAACCTTCTTACAGCGCTATTGGTACCTCGTAAATGTGCCCAAAGTGGTTTTTTGATTGATTCCTGCGGTCTTTAGCTAGAGAATAGTCTCTATCCTTCCCTTCGGATGAGCAGACAAACGGGGCTACTCACCAGGATGAGTCACAAGTCTCAAAAGACTCTACCCATGTCATATTTGCTGCCCATGTCCAGGAAGTACAATTATAAGCTTTACAAAAATGGGCAAACTGGGGGGAAAATCGGCAAAATGTTTAGTAATGTCCGAAATATAAGTAGTGAAGTGTGTGTCTAACCTGTCATGTAGACTTTTGCTCATATTTCCCAAATAAGAAAAGGTTAACCATGTTTTTGAAATGATTGTTTTCTTGTTTAAAATATGACACTCTGTTTTTCAAGTTGGTTGTTACAGTTATTGAAAGTTTTTGAGGTAAATATTATTCCACCCTTTTCCATATAAAATTGTTTGATTCTGAGCATGTGCAGAAATGGTGAGTGACACTTAGTACATTTATGGCAAAAAAAAAACATTTGGAGTCTGCATCTGTGAATAATTATGTAATATTTAGAGAGAAATCTAATTAGTTCTGTTGGCGTTTAACTCAACACAAGTAACTTAAATTCGAAGTCAGATTAGCTTAGCATATTAGCAGGTTATCAGACACTTACGTCTTCCAGTACATCATAATACGCTTTGATCTGTTCTTCCATCTCATCTTTCTTTTGAATCAGGGCTTGTACATGGTCCATAGTTAGGTCCACGTTCTCACATGCAGCTTCTTCTGTCAGTCTCATCCTCGTGAGCTTCGTGTTTACGGGAGTTTGTTTCACTTCCGAAACAACGCTCGGCTTCTCCTTGACGTAATGACGTCTCGCTGACTTTACGTAACCCCGCGCACTGCCCCCATTGTGGTCAAAACGACAATTTTGGGGATTGGGATTTGGCTGAAGTTTTACTTAAAATGGTAATCTGTAATCAGCATTTGTGTCTGGAGCTCCTCATATGTTCAAAAATAGGCTTCTTTGTGACAATCTTACAATCAAAACTGGTAATGAGCAAATTAATTGGCGTCAACGGTTATGGAAAGGAAAGGTATTCGGAGGTTCGGTGATTTAATAAATCAGATTTACTCACAAAGAGAAGAGGAACCAACACTTTTACTCAAGAGACTGTTACACTGTAACTACAGTACAAATATGGTGTCTGAAAATTACTTATTATTATTATTATTACAAATAAATAAATACATTTTAAATACATTTTAAATACATTTTAAATAAATTTAAATAAATAAATACATTCAACTGTAAATTCTTGTGTACATAGTAAGCCTATTTCTAGTTTTATTTTATACTATAGTAATTTTAAACTGTTTCCTAATGCATGCCCTTTTAATTTCATATATATTTTTATTATAGCTCATTGTTTTATGTTGCACCTTAACGCCGAAACTATTTATTTATTTATTTATTTATTTATTTATTTATTTATTTATTTATTTATTTGTTTGTTTGTTTGTTTGACAGGGACAGTGCAATCGTACATAGTTACAAAACAAAGCCTGTAGCCGATGCGATGCATACAAAGTTTATAGCCAGTGCTAATTTTCATCTCCCGTCCCTGGTTGGGCTTTTCTACACTTCAACAGATATAAAAGGCATTAAAATACATTTCAAATATAAATAACTAAATCAGTGGTAAACGTACACGTCTACTCAGCTCATCCTTCCTAACTCATACATTTTCACTCATGCACTTTCACAACACTTACAGGTGGGTACAGTTTTGATGTTCTTTCAGCCAGCACTTAAGTCTGGAGGTGAACATTTTTACCTCAGAAATGCACTTTATTTCAGTGGGTAATGAATTCCAGAGTTTTAAGGATGATTGTCCAAAAGATGTCCTGCACTGTGGGATTTTACAGTTTTGGTTTGAGGGCCCTCTTGTCACTCTGCTGCTGCTGTTTAGTCTCTGTATAAATGTACTGAGTGGTTCAGGGGCCACGTTATTAATACATTTGAAACATAATTTAACAAAACACAAGTTACTGAAGCTTTCAAAACTTAATAAATATAAATCTTAAGAATGTGGCAATGATGAAATCGGACAGGTTTTCTATCCATAATTTTGATTGCCTGGTTGTAAAGTGAACCGATTTTCTTTGTGGCTGAGGGGGCTGCCTGGGCCCATGCTGTCATGCAGTATGACATATGAGAGAAGATCATTGCGTGCATGTACAGCAGGGCCGCTTGGTTTGACATATAATATCTGATTAGTGTAAAGCAAATTAGATTTCTTTGTATCGTTTTGGATATTTTCTTTATGTGTTTGTCAAATTTTAGTTGGGGGTCTAGTAACAACCCAAGATATTTGAATTCATCAACCGACTGTATGTTTTCCGTTTGAAGACTGATCTTAAACTTATGGTCCAAATTATTATTATTTTTTTTTTTTTAAAGGAAAAACACATAGCGACTGTCTTTGTAAGATTTAGAACGAGCTTGTTTTGAGTGAGCCACTGACTAACCTCAGCCATGCATGCAGACAAAATCTCTGCTGCCTGCTCCGGTGTCCTGGAGGGTGCATAAAAAAACAGCATCATCCGCATAAAGTTGGCAGCGAACACTTCAAGGCAGGTAATTATTAAAGAGACTAAACAGTAGTGGTCCCAATATAGAACCCTGAGGTCGGCCCATGCTGAGGTTTAGCAATGAAGATTTGTTCCCAGCCACCTTAACACACTGTTCCCTACCCTGAAGAAATGAGGCAAACCAACCCACTGCCTCAGGGGAGATGAGTAAAGATGACATTTTGCATAAAAGTAAGTGGTGATTGACCGTTTCAAAGGCTTTTTAAGGTCAAGAAATACCGCTCCTACCACCTCACCCCTATCCAGGGCCATCTTTACATTCTCAATGATGCAGCAGTTTGCTATTTCAGTTGAATACTCTGATCTAAAACCAAACTGCTGTGGGTGGAGCTGTTTGGCCTCCCAGTGATCATTCTGTTGTGTTGCTATGACTTTCTCAATAACTTTAGATAATATGGGTAAAATTGATATTGGCCGATAGTTGCACATCAAGTGAATTTTGATGTGTGAATTTTGTTCATTGACAATGGCAATAAACCTTTTCCGATTCCGATACTTGAAGTTCTATATTAGTCTATTGTTTTTGAGTTGATTTATTGTATACTGCGTTTGAATATTTGAGTACACATACAAAACAATACATGCGGTTTAAGAAAATATGTTTAATTTCGTTACAAAGTTTTTTTTTTATTGACTTGGGCAGAGATCAAACTGCCTGAACATTTTTATGTATAAAATCAGCAAAACACAGAGAGCGCTAACACACAGAATAATCTATAGGAACAGTTCAATAATTAGAGAAGCTGCATTCAAATAAGTGACCACTCATAGTGTCACGTTAAATAATTCAGAGACAAGCAAATTTAAACACAGGCGCAGAAGGCTGTACTGTACATTCAAACAGGAGCTTTCTGAAATCACATGTAAACTTACAATAGTGCAAGAATCCAGAGAGGAAGGACACTTTGAGCACTGAACTAAGGCTGATAAGGCTGAGTGATAGTAACACATGAAATGACAGTTCAAATGTAGCTTACACTTCTACTTTACTTGCTAACCAAATTGAAAGACAACCTACACTAAACTGCTGCTGTAACAACTATAGGGATTCATCAGAACTTACTTCCAGGATAGTGGGTCTATTCTATTCACATACCATTTAGGTGGACGGTTCAAACTTAATCTTAAATGGCTCTTAATTAGCACACTCATGCACACTAATTCTATTAGTGTGCATGTACCATAATGGGAATTCTGATTAAATTATTAATTTACGAAGGAGACGTTCCGCTCACCTTTAGCCCTGAGTAATTGGAGCTGCTGATCTAACATGTCCCCAAGGAGAAGGGCTGGGTACCATTACACTGTGCCTCTTTGGAACTAAGAACAACACTATTTGTATTAATTGATTTTGGGAGCCGCTCAGTGATCAAGTGGGTAGTGACCGCACACGTTGCGAGTTCGAATGCAGCTCGAACAATTTGCACATTCCCATTTCACCTCGCACTATCCTGTCAAATAGAGCCTGCAGGCCCAAAAAAAAATACAGATTTTGGAAGCTACTGGTTCCATCTCACTCCTACTGAGCACCAGTGGATGGTGCTAGAAGCTTACAGCCTGCTTGTCTTTAATTGAACAGTATTATTCAGTTTTTCCGTTGTCATTGGTGATTATTCCAAAAAGGTATTGAATAATAATAATAAACAAGTTACTATTTAAAGTACAGGTACTGTAAATACTATTTATATTATAAAAATATTTGACGGTACCCAGCTCTTCCTATGATGGTTGAACAGATTTCAGTTAAACTGCAAAACTAGCCACTACTGCGAACATAACAGATTCCCCTGAGCAGATAAGGGATACATTACACAATAAAGCTCATGTGTGTCATACAATCCAATATAAAAGTTTTGTATGGGACTATATGGATTTGTATGGTTTATCAACCAAAGATAGTGAAACAAAACTGCTTCCCTTTTAAGCACAATGGTAAAAATCTTAAATATATAAAGGCATTCATTCTTCTGACAAAAAAATCTGCAGATCCTTCCATCACACAAAAATGTAGTAGTTTAAATTAAATAAAAAGCCACTTGTGATTTTGCTTCACAAACTAAAGTATGGCTGCCCCATTTAGGTTCAGTTGAGAAAGGGTGGAGCCAAGCCTGAAGCCCTCTGAATCACAGGAGATTCAATATTTATTGCCTTTCATGTACTTAAGTATCCAAGTGTGTTTGTGTGACAAATGTATGTGTTATGTATTGTTCAAAGTTTTTTTTAAAAACACTCAGGAGGAAGACTGGAAGAGGTGATGCATGCTGGGACAGTCCAGAGAAGGTGATGCATGCTGGGATACAGTCTAGTGGTCTGCCTGGGACACGGCCTTCAGGGCTTCATCAGGCAGCAGGGTGGGCTCAGTCAGGATGGAAGTGCTCGTGCACAGGTGGCGAAGTGTACTCAGCACCACTACAACAAACAAGGATGGTCAACATTAAAATACCATTATTCTTTTGTCTTTTCAGTAAACAGGAAGTTCATACATTTTATCTGTGTCCAGATATTAAGTAAAAAAATTTTATATCAAGTACACAAGAAAACACGTAAAAGTTGCTTATAATGATTACTTGTTGTGTTCTTAAACAGATTATCCAATCAGAAAGCATAATGAGTTCCATTTCATCCCTACGGACTGCCAGAGGATGGTTTGCACATGCACAGGGAATCATTCAGTGCTTTCAGCACCGCCCTCTGCCAGTCAGTAGGGACTCACAAAACTGTAGTTGCATACATCACTTTCATTATACAGCTCTATATAACCACCACCAAATGATGAAGAGGACTCACTGGGCCTGAGTGCTGGGAGGGAACAGTGGTGGTCTAGCCACTGCAGCGTGGTCTGGCACAGTTCGGTCCGGCTCGTGGTCAGCACCATGCCGTTAAAGGACTCGAACAGAGGCTTGATTATGATGCTGAACTGCAGTGGACAATGTCAAGGCTCAACTAAACGCTTTACCTTTCAATCATTCAGCAAAGCAAAACTTTTCAGAGACCACAAAGACTGTTCACCAGGGCCCCTGCGCTCCTCCGGCGGCCGGCTCCTAGTCATTCAAATTCAGGACACCCACTCACGGCTCTCATAAGACCTTTACATAACTATTTTATATGCGTTTATGTTCTAGTTTTATCCAATTTAATTTCAATTAAATTTATTTACATATTTTTAATTCTAGGACTACTCTGATGGTGCTTCCTCAGCTGGTTCATTTTTGTGTGTGAGACTGTGCATGCGACTGTGGACTGTGTGTATGGGTGTGTGAAGTAGGGCAATTGTGGGAGAAGGATGGTTGGGTGAGGACATGTTGGATTGTTTTTAAATGGGCTGTAAAGCACTTTGTGTTCAATATCTTTGCAAGATAAGTGCTTTATAAATAAAGTGTGCTTGTTAACAAGCCCACTATTTTCAGCTGCTGCAGTAGCATTTTGACACAAACAAAAGTGCTGCTCTTAAATGAAGGATACAACCCAGAACTTCCAGTTGTGCAGTGTGCGCATCTTGACATACTCGTTGAACTTCTCCTGCATGTGGTCGTATTTGTGGCGTGTGACTGGGACTCCAGTGGCAGGGAGCTGCTCCTGACATGAGCTGTGAGAACACACAGAGCAGACACATGAGCCTATGTGGCTGTGTCGCCTTTGTGGAGAGCAGAAATGAGAGTCACACACTTGATTGAAGTGTTGAGCTCCTCGATCTCCTCCCTCAACCTGCGCACCTCCTCCTGCATCTGCTGCCTCTCCTGCTGCAGCTTCCCGATGTGCTCCACAGTCTTCTGCAATGTAACCGCATTACTGATCTGCACAAATAAACAAAACACCACTGCATTACTTTGTGTCCATGGCAGGAGTTTTGATGCCCAAGTACATCGTTCTAAAATTGAGTGGAATGACGATGTCAAAAACAGTCTGCAGTGCACCATCAATTTCAGTCCAATATTCTTGTCCAACAGGGCAGTCTCAAAACCTGGTAGTAGTTTGCCTCCTGGCTACCACAGTTTCTCCAACAGTTGGCATTCCCTTGTGAATAATGGGAACTTTGACAAGGTGTTAAAAATTCAAATTCCCCCCAGACATGTGGTGTTGTTAATTTCTTGGTTATAATAACTCCTTATTTCTAAATACCTATAAAAGTCCTTTTTTCTTTCATCAAACCTTTTCATGTGATTATCTTTTACAATCTGGCGCCATGACACACTGTTTATCACTGAAGTTGTGGCACTTCGGTATAGGTCTTGGACGCTGGTTCAGAGCCGGTTTCAGAGCCTGAGAGCACGGCCAATCTTCATTTTCCCAGCTTTTGTTGGACGTTTGAGATACTAGGGGATCCAGGTCTCCATATACTTGACCACGTCTCGGTTCTTCAGATCGTCCAGCTTGTCTGTCAAAGCACGCACCTGGTTTGTCAATTCAGCCACCTTGGTTTGCAAAGCAGAGACGTGTCCCACAGGTCAGAGAGCTCCCCTTCGGCCGCTGTGGCTCGGGTGTCCAGCTCGCCATTCTTGGATTTCAAATCATGCATTTCCGCCAGGGCTGCGTGCCTATCTTTGCGTCCACTGTTTTTGTAATCTTGTCAGTAATCGCCAGTAAAGCCGCCATAATCACCGGGTCCATCCCACTCCCAGTCTTGTCCGCAGATAAATCTGATCTGGAGCTGGAGCGAGTGCGTAAAGCCGGAACAGCAGCAAAGATTATTTCCACGGGCACGTCCGCACCAAGCAGCCACCATCCCGGAAGTCCGACAATCACACTATTCTGACCATACAGAGCTGATACTAAAGATTTCAACATGGACATTGTAAGCAATGGCAAAGGCAGCAAATTTACATTGGACTGGGACTTGAGAGGAGGCACCAGGGAAGAGAGTGTTTTAAAGCCGTTGTTGATGTTGCTGCGCCTCTTCTGCTCTGCAGAGATGTGTGTGGACCTTCGGCCCTGCAAAGAAAATCCATCATAATTAGAGAATGGAAAGAGCAGGAAATCGAACAGAAACAAATAAATGTTATACATGTAAATGATTTATTCATTATTCAAATAACATTTATTGATTTTGCAGCAACAATAACAAAAATTGCACCGAAAGAATAATATATTTTTAACTAGGGACAAACACACCATTTACTGCTTGTCACCTTATTCCGCCCCACCCACTTTTTCCTCTCTTTGCCATGGATCAGCACTTCTGTTGTTATCGCACTCTCAGTTCAGCGGGAACTCTTAAGTAGAAAATGGGGGAAAAGTTTTGCTGCTAAAATATGCTATAAAGTAGATTGATTTGTATAAAATGTCCAGTGTTCATGTCACCAACATGTCAACACTGCACTGATTCCTTGGGCCTGAACATTTTTTTTAGTCTGTGTAGAACTTATTCTCTCTGGAGGTTGGCAGCCCCGTGTTCACTAATACAACCAGAAGGAGGAGGATTACGTCTGATGGAGGCGCTCAAGGCAACTTCCAGAGAATGTGGCTACACACACAAACCTGATGTTCATTCTTCACTAGTGGTAGGCCACCGCTGCTGCTGATGGAAGACTGAGGACTGGGCACCTGGTCTAACCCACAGGGAGAGCCGGTGCCCGACTGACTGTGAACTGTAGAGAGAAAGAAAACCTTTGTTATAAAATATTACGTATGGTACATAATGTACAAGTCTGAGGTCAATCTGGTTTGATAATTCCTGTAGACAATTATTTAAAATACAAGCCTTTGCCCAAATCAGGTGACTACAGATACAGTGCCACCTCAGTAAAAGAATTAAACAACAGAACTGAGTTCTGGGACATTTCTTTCAGCAGTAGCTCTTACCAGCACTGGGTGAGGCTCTGGAACTTTTGTGACTGGAAGAAAAGCAGTTGTCATTTGGTATTAAGGGCTGTGGAGAGTTCTGAGTTTGAGACACCAACACACAAGAAAAGAAAACAGTGTTAGGTTAGCAGTACAGGAGTAAAGATAATATATTTTTGAAAAACAAGCACATATTTCCTACAGCTCAAAAAAAAAAAAAAAAAAAAAAAAAAAAAGGGCCTAATGTCAGGCAGATTGTAAGGATTGAGTATGTATGCATTAGACTGTGAGAGACTTACCCCAGCTAGAGGAGAGGAGGCTAGGACCACTCCAGCGTTAGGAACCACCTCCGCCTTCAGGTGTGTGGGCGTCACAATCACAGCATTAGCACGGCTGGAGAAGGTACCTGAAGCACGGACCATAACACAAGTTTCATCCATCTGCCCATGTGTTTTTATATACAAGAAAGACTACTATTGGAATATTTTTAAACTATCGAACCTTTTTTTCTTTAGTATTTTTGACTCTTGGCCAAAACCTTGGCATGTTTCAAGTCTTCAAACATTCAACAGAACATTACCTTTCAAACTCTTCTGCGTTTGGACTGATTATGCAAGATTAGCCATTACTTTTTAGATCTGTAACTCTTATTGTTTAACTATTCATTAAAATAAACGGAACATCTTCTTTTGAATGTGCTCGTAATCATCAGCCAACTCTGTCAGCTGTGCTGCAAATGAGATTATTTTGTGTCAGTTCATGATTAATGTGACAGTTGCATTATACGCAGGAGAAAACGCATCCTACATTACACATTTCCACTGGGTCATCTATTTTACCACATGACCAAAAAGTTCATATGAAAAACATTTGTGTTAAAGGTAGTTTTAAAAGTGGTCAAGTGGTTGTTTGCTGCTTTACATGTGGAGTTTGAAATGTGACTCAGTGGTACCACACTAAACCTCACTGCTGTACCACACAGCAATAAAGAACAGATGGTGTACCTGTGAGGATCAGGTGCAGGGCAGAGAGTGTGCTGGCAGGAGCGATGCGTTTCACTTGACGGTTTTTGTTGGCACTCACAGGGTGGTATGGCTGGGGAAGGGCAAATGTCTGCGCCACAGGAGGAGAGGGCATCAGGGCTAGAGCTTGGAGCTGAGGAGGAGTGGGCTGTTTGGATATAGAGCCATAGTCCGACCCGGGGACTCCATTAAGGGCTGTGATGGTGGCCGGAGCGGCACGTGCTTCGTTCAGAACCGTCCTGTCCAGTGATGGAGGAGTGGGGGCAGGAGAGGACAGGTCTAGGGGCGGAAGGCATTGCGTCAGAGGGTCGTGGGCGAGAGGAGGCGGCCCAGAGGAGATGGGCTGAGCGCTGCTGGGCTGGACCTGTTCCGGAAACAATGGCATGTAGTTGGGTGCAAAGTTGGCAGCGGTGCTTCCTCTGCAGTGGTCAGCGCTCAGACTGGCCATGGTGGAGGGCAGGAGCAGGGGGTCGGTAGAGGACATGTGGTCAGGAGAGAGCTGCATGGAGGACAGCAGCTGGGCCTGAAGCAGAGCACAGTAGAAGGATGAAAACGGTCCTGAATAAGCATCAGGTAAAGAGCTTATCAATTTTAGCTTGTAGAATTAATTTGTTTTATGAACAGTGGCAGAAAGAGTACTGAAAATGTTTACTTAAAGCTGGGGTACCCGACTTTTAGCTAATTTCGTCTTTTCCCTTAGTGGCAAAAATGAGGCGGCTGCACGCTGTCTGCATATAACCGTATTCAATTTCTCGTCAGTAAGAGCTACATGCAGCGCTCTGATTGGCTGCGCTTTGGTGGTCCACCCCAGTTTCACTTTAAAGTCTGAAAAAGGGACTTCTAAAATAGTGCATGTGCCTAAATTGAATCCATGTGAATATTAAGGGTTTGTGAGAGTTACACATATTTAGGCAAGACAGGTTTATTTGTAGAGCACAATTCAGGGCAATTCAACAGGAAAAAATGCATTAAAAGCACAAAACCGATAAAGCTACAAAAGAGTGAAAATGAAATCCTTTCAGTAATACGCACAGGTAAACAAAATGGTTTTTAGCCTAGATTTGAACATTGTCAGAGTAGCGGCCCGTCTCACATCTTCAGGAAGATTGCGTTTCAGTTTTACGCAGCTAAAATCTGGAACAGATTCCCCATGTTTAGTCCCGACTTTGGATCCCAGCAGGAGGTCGGTCCCTGAGGTGCTCAGAGTCCGAGATGGTTCATACGGCACTAACATGTCCGAGATGTACTTTGGTGCTAGGCCATGGAGAGACTTGTATACAAGCAGAGCTGCTTTGAAGTCTATTCTCTGAGCCAGAGCCAGTGCAGAAACCTGAGCACAGGACTAATGTGATTGTACTTCCTGGTTCTAGTCAGGACCCAAGCATCTGTTGAATGCGCTGACAGACATCCATTGCTCCATATTCACCACCTACCAGTGAACCATAGATCTGAGTGTCATCTGCATTACTGTGATAGGTCAGTTAATACGCAGCGAAAATGTGTCCCAACAGTAGCTTGTAGAGGTTGAACAGAAGAGGTCCCAGGTCTGAGACAGTGATGCCCACCCACTGCCAGTGATGCCCACCCACTGTCAGTGATGCCCACCCACTGCAAGTTGTTACTGCAGCTTCTAAAACCTTCATTTTCAATCTCTTGTTCACGTTAGGAGTCGCAGGTGACTGAAGCCTATCACAGTGACTTTGGGCCTTAAGTGGGGTACCAATTATTTCAGAAAAATATCCTTCCCTAGTTCTACATAAAATGAGGTTGTACATGTACAACTTTTCTTTGTAAATCTCTTTTTGAGAACAACACTCGTCTCTGTGTTAGCCCTGCGACGAGTTGGCCACTGTCCAGGGTGTACCCCGCCTAAGGCCCAAAGGCACTGGGATAGGCTCCAGTCACCCGCGACCCCTAATGGATGGATGGATGGATCTCTTTTTGAACCTGGTAGCTTTGATTTGTGCCATTTTCGCCCGCAGCACTCTTTTCCGTGCTCTTACCAAATCATAATTTTTCCATGGCGTCTTCTGCTTATTTTCAACCATTTGAATCTTCATAGGCTGCAACATTCAGAACACTAGATGTAACAGAGTTCAACAAATCGTTTACATTAGAACATGAGAAATGTTCAAAGTATTTCCATTAACAGTTTTCCATTGCTGTCATTTACGTGTCTCCTCCGAACAACTGCAGGACCAGTCGGTGGTTTAGGAAAAACAGACGCAGAAATGATCAGACGGAGCAACATTGATCACATTGATCGAAAAACAGTTGTCTATTCGGGTATAAATAGTAGCCAAATATATAAACATAAATGTTGAATATCCACAAAGACAAGAAGAACCAAGGTACTCTGTTAATTTACAAAAAAATATTAAAAAGCCTTTATTGTAGCATGGCTTTTTATCTTAAAATATGCACCAACATGTTTCAGCCACAGGTGGCCTTCCTCAGGGTGCAAACAGGCCAACAGGTGTGTGAGCCTCCTTTTATAAGGAGCGGCCTGCAACTCCACCATTTAAGCTTGACATTATAAAAACATACAACAAATATTTACATTCTAAGTAGATTTTTGTTAGTGCACTAACTTCACTAAACAAATCAATATACAATCAAAAAAAAATATAAAAAAATTACAAAATATAGTGCAAGTCCTTCAAATGGGTGTCCCCTACAAATGGGCATCCTATTACACAGCTAAACAAATTATATTCATCAAGCCTATAGAAAAGGAGAGAAATCAATGTCATCATTAAGGCCTGAAAATTCAGTAGCTTTTAAATTCACAATCCAAAACGTTTCACGTTGGAGTAAGTGAGAGAGAGCCTATCTCCTCCTTTGGACAGACTTGATTATCATGACTTTTAGTTTGTTGATGTTCATGGTGACCAGCCAGTTGGAAGTGAACGGCCATGGGGTACTGGGGGTCGCTTTTCTCGTATGGCATGGCTGTGTTCTGCAAATCTATCTTTAAGTCTCCTTTGTGTTCTGCCAATATAAAAACAGCCACACTCGCATTCCAGTTTAATAGACCACAAAACATGTGATCCAGTTAGCATAGTTCTTTAGGTGGTAGATCTTTCCTGTCCGGTCTTGAAATTATGTGGACTTGTCAATATTTTGAGCAGTGGTTGCAATTCCCACATGGAAACGTTCCTTTGGGAAGGTCTAACCAAGTGGAAGGTGGGAGGAGTGGGAAGTCGAGCACCTGTTTTAACGTTACTGTTTTTTGGACATTGAAGTACCCACGCAGCGCTCCTTTTTTTCTATTTTTCTTATTGACCATATTGATGTTGGAAATATCAAACCCCTCTGTAATTAGAAGATCCAGTGTGTGCCCTCTGCTGTGGGTGGGGTCACTCACATGCTGAGTAAGACCAAAGGTTTCAAGGACAGCATCAAGCTCTTTTAGCGTTTCTGTAAAATTGCACTCCTACACTCTTTTTGTTATTTAGGCAAGGCAAGGCAAGGCAAGTTTATTTGTAGAGCACAATTCGTACACAAGGCAATTCAAAGTGCTTCACACAACAGGAAAAAATGCATTAAAATCACAAAGACATGGCAGAAATCACAATCTTAGTTCAAGACATAAAAGAGAAGAGTGCAAAGAAAAGCATTTCAGTCATATGCACAGCCAAACAAAACAGTTTTTAGTTTAGATTTGAACATTGCCAGAGTAGCGGCCTGTCTCACATCCTCAGGAAGACTGTTCCAGATTTTAGCTGCATAAAACTGAAACGCACATTCCCATGTTTAGTCCTGACTCTGGGCACCAGCAGGAGGCCGGTCCCTGAGGTCCTCAGAGTCCGAGATGGTTCATATGGCACTAACATGTCCGAGATGTATTTTGGTGCTAGGCCATGGAGCGACTTGTATACAAGCAGAGCTGCTTTGAAGTCTATTCTCTGAGCCACAGGGAGCCAGTGCAGAGACCTGAGCACAGGACTAATGTGATCGTACTTCCTGGTTCTAGTCAGGACCCGAGCAGCGGCGTTCTGGATGTACTGCAGCCGTTTTACAGCTCGTTTGGAGAGGCCAGTGAGCAGGCCATTACAGTAGTTCTAATCTACTAGAGACAAACGCATGGATAAGTCTCTCCAGGTCTGGTTTAGACACTATACTTTTGATTTTGGCAATGTTTTTTAGATGGTAAAAAGCTGCTGGTGTGATTGATCTGACTTGGCTGTTAAAATTCAAATCTGAGTCCATTATTACCCCCAGATTTCTAACTTGATGTGTAGGTTTTAGAGCGAGACTCTGGAGGTGACAGTTAACAATTTCTCTTTGTTTCTGTGGGCCAAAGACGATGATTTCAGTCTTGTCTGAGTTCAGCTGGAGAAAGTTGTTTTGCATCCAAACACTGATCTGTTGGATGCAGTGACAGAGTGAATCCACTGGTCCATATTCACCTGCCGTCAGTGAAACATAGATCTGAGTGTCGTCTGCGTAATTGTGATAGGACACATTCTCGCTGCGTATCAACTGACCTAACGGCAGCATGTAGAGGTTGAACAGAAGGGGTCCCAGGATTGACCCTTGGGGCACCCCACAGGTCAGGGGCATCTGGTCTGAGACACAGTTACCAATTTCGATAAAGAATTTCCTGTCTTCCAGGAAAGGACTTTAACCAGTTTAGAGCAGTGCCAGTGATGCCCACCCAGTCCTCTAGTCTCTGTAAGAGGATCCCATGATCGACAGTGTCAAAAGCAGCACTCAGATCTAACAGAATTAAGACTGAGGCTTTGCCCGCGTCAGTGTTCAGGTGGATGTCATTTGTCACCTTGACAAGTGCAGTCTCAGTGCTGTGATGAGGTCTAAAACCTGACTGGAAAATATCAAATGAGTTGTTTATTAAGAGGAAATCAGTGAGCTGTTGGTAAACAACCTTTTCAAGGACTTTGCCCCAAAATGGCAGATTAGAGATGGGCCGGTAATTACTCAGTACTGCGGCATCAAGACTGCTCTTCTTTAGGAGAGGCTTTATGACCGCAGTTTTCAAAGACATTGGGAATGTTCCAGATTGAAGCGACATGTTAACTATTTGAGTGAGTGGTGCTAACAAACTGTTCAGCACAGACTTTAGAAATCTGGTGGGTAACACATCGAGGCAGCATGTTGATGAACTCAGGCTGGTGATGATCTCCTGGACAGTTTTATTTAAATTGGGTGGAGCAGATTTTATTAGAACTACATTTCCAGTGTTTTTGTCAAGCCATGTTTCAGTTGAAAACATAAAATCGAGAATAAAATAAAATTAATAAAAAAAGTATTTGTTACATAAGGCGCTGACATTGAACACAGCCAGTTTAACAGACTAGTTTAAGTGGGACTGGACGTGATCTGTTCACAATATTAATCACCTTTCTCAGATTGGGCAGGCTAACTGCCCTTCTGTTTTCCAGTCTGTGTGATGTGACTTCAGAGATGGCACTAGGGGAGGCTGTTGTCACATAGGGACCCAAGTGGGTTTGACCTTTATTATGACCATAAATCCTGGCAACGCAGAGACCCAGTGCATCCTAGCTATGGGAGATAACAGCTCAACAGACAGGGGAAATGTGAGCAGGAGGGAGCTTGGATAAAAGCTGAGGGGTAGGAGCTGAGGAGAGTTTGGGAAGCCAAGGGGGGAGTTTGGGTGGAACCACTGTTCCCTCTAAGCTGTGCACGTGAACAATTGATCCAAAGGTCTCTGCACACAGAAAATCAGCACTGCACAACCTGAAGAGAAAATAAACTAAACATGCAAACTGTACCTCGATACAAATTTTGCTCCAAAAGCATCCAAACTTTCTCTAAAGAGACTCCATGCTGCGTGGTCCTCGGTTGACATGACAAAGGGGTTGTACTTCTGGGGTTTTTTACCGCAGTTTGTTTGGTGCATTTGTTACTTATTCATTGTAGATTAAAAATAAACTTTAACTGGACTGGCAAAGGTTCCGTGTCCAATTAATAATATTAATCTTGTTCAGTAGAAATGGAAAGTTTGAATCGATATAAGCTTCAAGGCATGGACTAAAACAGCCGGATCACAAGCGTGGATGATTTGCAAGGGACTAGAAACACAGACGATGCTCATAATTATTACAATTTACCCAAGGTCCCGAAGTAAAACAAATCCTGTCCGGATAATGTGCCCACCGGTGTTATTCTAGCAAAGTGGAATTAAGAGAGTGCTTACCTCTCAGTAATAATAATGGCGAAATGAATGGGGAGTGACACAGCAGCTCACCCAAAGTACAAAAGAAATGCGGTTCTTTAAAAGATGGAATGGATGTCCAAGTATGTGTAAACTGATCTGTGAAATCTGTGAAAATGGGTGATATTTTTTCTTTTTCAAATGAGAAAGGTCTGCTCTGCAAAACATGTTGCAAAGCCAAAGTAGTAAGCGAGTGCTCAGAGGGAGAAGTGTGGCCAGAATGGAAGCTGGACTACCTCAAGCGTCACATTCAGCACTAAAGTCATTTGAATGCGGTTGGAATTATACGAAGATGCAAGATGGGAATGGGGAGCAGTGCATTATTGGTGGAGAGCGCCAAAGACTGAGAGAAGAACGAGCTGTCACTTGTAAAGAAATTCAACCCTGAGCAAGTTAAAGTTCTCATCGACAATGTTCTTCTAGCCATCAAAATGAATGCATCAATGCAGTCGTTCAAAAAATTCACAATCACATGACAAAGTATGTGGAATACCAGCAAGCTGGCAAAGCAAAACATATGCCTTTGAAGCAAATACCACACCTGACTGAACTTTGGCACACAGAGAGGACTTGATGATGCATGGAAAGATGTACCCTTCATGCGTGATAAACAAACTCTTCTTAGAACTGTATATTCCACTTTCTCTACATCTACTGTAAAGAGGGGAAAAGATCCTAGAAAAGATTCTCGATGAGAATACATTTGAATAAAATACATCTTTCAGGCATCTGAACAAAGTGCGATAACTGTCACAGCACCAAGCTCTGAATGTTGTTCTGAGGAACTACACTGTGCTGGAAGAATACTGCAAGAGACAATCGAGTGATAACAGAGCTCCAGTGGCAACTGGAGCTTCACACACTGACATACAAACTCATACTCACAATACAAGTCAGAGCTTCATTATGAAAATCCTTTGTGTGTTTGGAGTTTATAGTTGGCTCAGTTTGGTTGGCATTTTACTCCATTGTTAAAGTAAATATTTATACTTCCATTGGCGTGGATTAAAATACTTGATTAAAAACAATCAAACAGAAATTACTGCTTTAATTTGATTATTTTAATAAACCATGTAACTTGGATAGATGTGATACTGGCGTGACCACAATGCGCACGTCTGATATTTCTCACAGTGGTCCAAGGGACCGCTCAGGGAGTTTGTGTGTTTGCTCAGACACATGGAGAATTAGAGGGAACATTGGTTGGAACTCCTGTGTGGCAATGTTTTGTACAGGGAAGAGTTCATCATTGTTGATATCTGAACTCTTGATATTGCTATATTAGGCCTGAAAATGAGGTTGAGTGTAGTAGGAGCAGATGTTGCAGGGGGGACCCACGGGTGGTCTGAGGGCAGGGGCGAGGACAGGTTTAGGGTATTTTACACGTTTCCTCCTCACACAGTTGCACCAAGATGTAAAGTATATTCTCTGAGACTAGCCATTGCATTGTGGACAACAAATGTAGGATTTTAGGTAGTTAAAGTTGTGATGGACACCATCTGAAGCTTGTTCATCAAAACATTAATTCCTACTCAGTCTCATTTTCTGAAAGGGGAGTACTCGTAAAAAAGATCAAGAAAAATTGTCTATAAACCAGAATGATTTTGTGTGGTTTAATAAACAAAAATATAAAAGCAAAAATTACACATTTGGCTACATAGGCTTTGCCTAGGCTCAACTTAGTTAAAAGAAATACGTATATATATACACGAGTATATATATACACTCGTATTAAGAATTAAATTTAGATTAATTCTAGTAGAATAATCCAAGGGAACCTAATTTTAATGCCACTCTGCAAGTATCAGCCACTCTCAGGTTTTACGTGTCCAAGGGAGGGCTCAGCTGTGGATCAGGGCCTCCTTTGAGCTCTTTGGGCCCGTAGAGCTGTCTGTGGCACTGATCCTTGTGCAGGGTTTAGCGATCGAAGATTTTTGACGAGTCGAAGGTCCACTGACGTGCATTCTTTACTGATGAAGATGTCTGCTTCATCAGAGTGTTAGGAGACAATGGAACCCTCTCCCTGATGGGGGAGGGGTCCCTGGGGTCGACGACCCGGTGTGTCGTGGTAGAGGTTCAGATCGAGAGCCGGAGGGAAGAGCATGAGCATGGCGGCTCGGTGGTCTTTTTATCTGACCTCAGAGGTGTGGCCTAGAGTGGGAGTGACTATTTAATTTAAACCAGCAAAATTACATGTAACCATAACAAAATACTGCAACAATGTCAATCAACACACATCATTAGCAGGTAACGAGGAAGTACATTAAATATGACACGACACAGTTCTTATGGCAAACTAACCAAAACATGGTTTAGTTACAAGTTTTGATCACACAGTAAGCATTAAGTCAGTCTAAATGTGAAATATAGTCATTAAGGACTTAATCCTGAGTAACTTCCCAAGAGGATTTTGTTAGTGGACGTTTCCACTTCTTCACAGGGGTCAGATCCTTGTTCTGTGTTCTGTATCAGAGGTAATGACCCAAAAGGGGAAAGTGAGGGGATGGGTAAAATTCCTCAATCCATCCTGCATTTTGCTTTGGTTTCTGCCTTTCAAAAGGTCTTTTTGGGACATATATGTCCCCTACACAGGGGTGCTGCGGGGCCCGTTACAGATGGGTCTGTGGCCTGTGATGTGGACCCCAGGGAGGAAGGAACTGATGTTGGGCATAAATTCCTCTCCGAGGGTGATGGAGATTGTTGTGGTGCTGATGATGATGATGATGAGTCCATTGCTGGAGGTGGTGGAGGTGATAGTGGAGCAGCTGGAGCTGAATCCTTTGATGGAGGTTGTGCTGCTGCTGTTGAAACAGTGGCTTGGTCTCTGGCTGATGCAGTGAGAATACTTCTTCATTCCTCTCTTCTATCCATCTTCTATCTTTTCAGGACTCTGTCCAGGCCCATTCTGATGCCTCAGAGCATGGAGGAGGTTCTCTGTTAGCACTCTTACTCCACCTCTGCATAGGTGTGGACTAGTTATCTTAAACAGGTCCTCTCATTTCCAGAATAGATAGAAGTTCTCTATGTAGTGCAATCCTCTAGGTGCACAGGCTTTAGACAGCCATGTGTTCAGCTGAAGCAGCCGGATAAACTTATTTTTTTTCTTGTCGAAGCAGTCCAATTATGAACGCTTCAATTTCCATTTCATCAAGCACCTCGAATAACTTCAGTCAGTCTCTTTTCAAAACTTCTTCTGTTCCTGCCGTATGTCCACTGCACCCACGTGCACAATCAGCTGTTTAACTCCTCGATATGTGGGCAAGATATTAGGAAGGAGTGACGTAATCTCAGAGACTGTTTGCATTCTTCCTTGCTTCACACCACTTATAGCTCCGTCTCCAAACAGAAGAGTATCCGATATGACTTTCAAATATGTTAGATTCTCTGTCTGTCTGCTACCTTTTGCCCACGTCATGGCACCCATTTTGTCTTTGTTCAGTTCCTGATAAGTCTTAAAAATCAGTGTGTAAGCTGTATTTTAGGACCGATCGGCTGGTCTTTACACAGTTTTGGGAAACTGTATATTTAAATACATTATTTTTGTGGTAAGAAAACCCAGCTAAAAGTAAGTATAAAGTACAAATGAAAAAAAAAATACTCAAAGTACTAACACTGTTTCAGTATAAATTTTGATTTTTCTTTTTGCACAAACCTTGAATATGTAAACGGTTTAAAAAGTTGTTTTAAACCTCAGTCTGCATATTCTATCAACTTTGGCCAATCAGAGCAGGTGACGCAGTAGCAGTATATTTGAGACAGTATAAAGAGGCAACTGCATTGGAACATCTAATAGAATGTCTCATTACAGTAACTTCAGTATTTGTAATTAGGAACTTTCCAGCCTTATTTAAAAACACTGCATTCATTTTCCTTATATACGTTGGAAAACATTTTATTTCAAATGGTGGACTATAACTTTTTCCGTATAGCATCTGTCCCCTGCCCATATCCATGGAGATGTTATCGCGCTGCCTAAAATGTTCCACAGTATGGCATTAAACTTATCAATCTCCATAGAGACAATAAGTAAGACAAGCAGCTCACTATCAGAATGGATGTGCAAGGTGTTTCTTTAACAATTAAAAAAACAATGATCTTGATGGAGCCAAAAAGATGGCCACCCACTAGCAGTGTTACATAGTTCATATTTAACTAGTTTCCCACTGGTTTACCATTGGCACCCTTTTAAACACTTGTTTAGTTTGCGGCTATTATCAGTGCAAACAATTACAGTGATGTTTCTCCTTGAACAAAAACATGTGCAGGGTTGCTTTGACTAGATTTCACAAATGATTTATGACCAAGAATAAATAAAATTCCATTATAACAGATTAGACTATAGAGGTTATGCACTGACATCTTTTTCACAAGCCTATGGGCCAAAGTAAAAAAAGAAAAATGCCCCTGAAAATTCCAACGGCGTGGCAGTGTTTTGCTTATTTTTTGTCGTGGAGCAACTGTCTTACTTTCAGTGTCCCTTTTGCCGTATTAAGTAGTTTGATAGCGAAAAGCTAACTTGTTGGCTAACTGCAGGGGGATATATTTCAAGCTTCCCGCTGGCCAGAGGTGGGTAGTACTCTGCTACATTTACTTTTTCAAGAAATTGTACTTCTTGAAGTAACTTTTTGACACTGTACTTTTACTCCAACTTTCCTTTTTATTGAAGGAAGGAAGGTCTGTTACTTGAGCAAAAGTGTTGTTTCCTCTTCCTGTAATCTACAAGTGACAAAAGCTTTATGTGGACAATATGAAATTAAATTAGAATTTCTTGCATTTAATGTTTTGTCCTTCCAATTTCATAAACTTTAAATTATGAATCAGTTCTTGCTGACACTGACACTCTTACTTGATTAATCGTTTCCTCAAATATTTTTTACTCTTACTTGAGTCGTTTCTTGGACCACTACTTTGTACTTTTACTTGAGTAATAATATAATTATCTTACTTGAGTCGTTTCTTGGACCACTACTTTGTACTTTTACTTGAGTAATAATATAATTATTAAGTAAGTAACTTACTGTTACTTAAGTACAATTTTTGGCTACTCTACCCAACTCTGGCCCATAACAATATCCTCAACACACAGCTCTTTCACATTCTTTGTTGCGTTTTGAGCCCTTGCAGGAGAAAATTAACCATTGACTTTTTGACAATTTTGCCAGTCACTGCTAAAATTCGGGATGTGACGTCATCTGCATAACCTCCATTCTACCTTGTTTGCATGATTCTATAATGCAGTTAATAACACTAGACTACTAATGTATATTTTTATGATGTTATGTGCCATCTAAATTGGGTTTAGTTACAACAATGTTATCAGATTTCCTTTCTACAGTCATTCCGTGGGCAGAAGTTCATCCTGTGTGTTAGGGGCGGTGTTTACCTGTGACGGGCAGATGCTGCTGGGTAGAGAGGGAACAGATGAGGCAGTGGGGGGAGCAGAGGGGTAGGCGGGTGGACGGAGGCTGTGAAATAAGTCTGCAACAAGAGTCTATGTTAGTGTCAAGTTAGTCCCACCACACTAGCCCTGTTAGCAGAAGCATGAGTGCAGCACTGCAGTAGTCTCTACAGGAGGGAGGAGGGAGGGGCCTACAGTCACCTTGCAGGGGGTCAAAGGACTCCATGAAACCCAGGTTAGGCTGCAGAGGGATGAGGCCCGGCTGGATCATATCCGCATTCCCAGCGTGTGCTGTGGAGGAGGTGGACAGTTGAACAGATGTTTTGTGACTACTGCAGAAATAACTGTAAACGCAATTAAAATGAGCACAATACAATGGTTATGTACTAGGGGTGGGACAAGAAACGACTCCCCCATTATTTATAATAACCTCACAATTGTATTGTTATTTTATTTTCTATTTTTGTTGTCATTGTAGAACTGTTTTTTTGAAAAAACAGCTTCTAATGAGATATAACTCACCAGCAAGCCAAATGTAAACATACAAAAAAAATTTAATATCACACACCTCACAAAATCCTGTGTGCACAATCTTGCAGCAATTTTAACTCACAAAATCTTATGGCACAAGACTTTGTCCTATCCCTATATCAATAAATTTGATAAATATTACACATTGGTTGTATGAAAAGGAATCAGAACTGAGCCAGAGTTGCCAGCGCCTTAACCTGCAGTTACAGATACATCTAAATGTTTCTCATCAGTTTATAGACAGCCCGTGTCTCCTGTTCGGCTCAGAACCTCCAGAATTCCCTCCCTGAGTTGCAGAGGCTGCACTAGCACTGATTGGGCTTTAAGTAAGCCACGTTTCGACTGGTCCTAGTGGCAGAATGAGTCTATATGCTCAGCGCCTGGCTCTGGGTTCAGTGGAAGACACACCAAATGTCCTGGAAGAAAATATTTTCACCTTAAAAATGATTTAGCCACCTTAACCTGAAGATCCTGTTTACTATGCTTTACAGAGCACCCGTTTGGCTCACCTATCTCACGAGGGTTGGGCCAGGCAATGTGCTGGTGTGAGGCCAACGTGGAAAAGAGCGTGTCGGAGAACTCTGACATGAGCACGTCCATGTCGAACAGTGGGTCCATCTCCATGGGGGCGGGGGAACTCTCCAGGCCTTTGCGGGACACTCGCCGTATGCCCAGGTCTTCATCCTGGTAAAGGGGCAAACGCAGCATGTCTGGAGACACTTCTCCGAACAGACACAACTGCTCCTCTGGGTCCTTACAATGGGTTAACAACACACACATGCAGGGATGAGTCCAATCCAGTGGGCAACACATCTTTACATGCCATGCACTTATTACAAACACAAATGTCAGCCAACTTTAGTTTGCCAATTACAACTTCTTGTATAAAGTCATTTAAAAGTGTACGGTGTAACTTTTCTTTTGGAGGGTACAGCCACCTGTTTGTCTCCATTGAGACAAACAATGGAGACATTTCCAAGTCCCTATGAACATTGTTTATTTTGTTTTCCACTGTAGCCCCTGGAGGCAACTACTGTTGTGATTTTGGGCGTTACAAAAATAAATTGAATTGAATTGAATAGATGTTATTGACTTGCCAAGAATGTTCCAGTGTGGCTTTAATCCTTGTGTTACCCTCAAAAATAGTGTGAACTAAATACATTCGCACAAGGGTTAAAGATGTCCATCTTCGTGGAGACAAGCAGGTAGCGCAACCTGTTCAGGCTAGATCTGTGAAGAGGCGAGCCCACTCACAGCAAGAATGCTTGGATGTTTTCAAAAGGTATTTTTTGAGAACAAAACAAAAAAAATATGCATATTTAAACAAATTGCTGCAATGCTGTGTAAAATTCCAGGAAAAGCTTACCATCTCCATGGAGACAAGAAGGTGACATTCCCTCCACCAGAAAAGTTACATAGAACATATTTAAGTAAACATTTGTGCTTTATTGTTTTTTATATATACATTACATAGCCTGGATTAAGTATATGGCACGTTCTACTGACTACTGTCAGAGTTAAGCATGTTGAAATGATAAATTAGCAGGATGGCTATCGTCAACATGACTCTAGCTGAGCAGATAAATAGTTTGTGTTTATCAGCAAACAGTCACTATGTTTACATGCAGAGAAAACAGAGTGCACTAAAAAAGCAAACTCAAATCCTGAGCCCCAAAATCTGTCAGATCACTCTTGTCCCAGTCTGAATGCAGCTAAAAAGAACCAAAAAAGGTACAAATGGGGACTGAGGAACATTCAAGGTTACCTGCTAATTTAGCATTAGCACCAAAACTTTGCAGGTTTAAATTGTAAATAAAACAGCGTTCATACATATAAACACACTTTTGTCAAACACTGATAAGCAAACTCATTAATGTAGACCAGGGGTGCCCAAACTTTTTTCACCGAGGGCCACATTTTGAAACTTATACAGAGCAGACGGCCACAGACAACCCGACAATTAAGTGAATCATTCGAAATTTTCATTTGACATTGTTTTGACGAGCCTCCACACCTTTAATAAGACTTGGAACATTAGCATTAGGTTGGTTTAACATCAAAATGCTTGAATTTTTCCAATTTTCCAATAAAAAGTACTACTTTTTGTTGTTTGGATCAACTTAGCAGGAAGCCGGAGGGCCAACAAAAATTGGTCTGAGGGCTGCATTTGGCCCCCGGGCCGTAGTTTGGACATGCGATTTGATTTTCAGACATGAAGAACTGCGTTGCTAAGTTATTTTCTCTCTGCAGCTCTGGTCGTTTTTTCAATTCAGTTCCATTTATTTTTGTAAAGCTCACAATCACAATAGCAGTTGGCTCATTTTTACTTTCACTATAAATCACACAGGCTAGCATAGTTTGTCATCTCAGCTGATCTAAAACGAGTGAGTTCACGTCCAAACACATGTCTAATATCTCCCTGTCTGGTTCTTCCCCGTGCTTTTGAAGCCTCTCCCAGTCTGCTCCTGGTGTGACAGACTGTTACGTGCAGCTGGAACTCCACTACACACACTTCTTTGCGATTCAAATCAAGAGGTTGCAATCGTAGTTCCCGGGTTACTATGCCTTTTGAATCGATTTAAATTGAACTAGGCCAGTTAGCTACGTTTCCTGCCGTGCATGTAAAATCAGTGAGTGTTCATAAGACAAACTCATCAATACAAAATTACTTCAACATGCATGAATGGAATGAAACCCTCCTCCAGGTCTGTTGTAAGGTACATATAACAATATACCTCAAGACAGCCAGTTTAGCATAACATATCACCTTTAAGGCGACAGTAAAACAGAACAGTCTTGTGGGGCAGGAGTGAGAGTTAATGACTTTAGTATGAACCACAGTGGGTCTTAAACAGTACATAAACAGTAGAACACTTCCATGTGCATACCTTGAGTAAGCTTGACAAATCTTCATCCTTGTGCTTCTGTAACTGAAAAAAATAAAAACAAAAATATACTTTAGACTAACACAACACGATGTATTACCAGAGATGCTATTACATTATTGTATTTGATCACTTACCCTCTTTTTAAAATATGTCCTCCATTTGTGATATTCCCTAATGACTATTTCTATTCTTCTTTTCCAGCACTTTCCCTCATTGGCAATGACCTAGAGTGGACAAACGGAGCATGAGAGCTGTGGAGGCTGGAGCCGGGCTGAGCACATACCCAGAGGGCGTACCTCGGCTGGCCGATGGATGTCTAACTCTATGTTCCCGTCCAGGGGGGTGACAAAGTGGCAAACAGGGTTCTGCCTCTTCTCAACATCTGGGAAAAAACAAACATGTACTTACAATTAAGGGTGGGATTTTTTTGATGATCCCAATGACAATATACAGATATTATGGCAATCCATCATGTTCGACATGTGCTAAAATGTGCTGTAAATGTCATGGTTGATATTCAAGTATTGCACAAAACGTGAATGGACTGTCAAATTCACAGCCAAAGAGCAGAAATATTACACTCTGTTTTTTAATATCTCCCACCACTACTTACATTCAAAGTACTTTAAAAATGACCTTGGCCTAATAAAATTTTATATACTCCCTAAATATTTTCACCTTAAAGTAGTGTATGTATTTGTATGTCACAATTTTCACAGTCACAGTTAAATGGTTGATTACACACTTACACATTAATTGGACAGTGTGAGCGAAAATGGAATGGAAATAGATTTCACTTGGTTTTTTTTACATACTTCTCATGTTTTCTTTTAATTAGGAAAACACACATTATCGGTGTGTGTTTTATATGACTCAAGATACTGAGCAACGTCACATACCTGAAATTGATTTACATTGGATCACTTTGTAAAAATCCCAAATCCCATAAATAAGACAAAGCTGAACCTTTCCGCTATAGTTTGAGAATGGTCTTGATCTTTATAGAACTAATATAAGACCAAATGGTAATGTAAGCGCTGGAACAGATCACAACACTCCTGCAAATCAAATAACGCCCGGACTTTTTCCAACTTTAGAAGCTACATGCATATTCAGTAATCTTCCCCTCCTTGTGACAACAAACTGTAAGCTCTTGACTCTGCGGCAGGTTGTTTCTTGTTTGGTTTAGAGAGAACGTTTACAAACTTCTCTCTAAACCAACACATGAAGTGTGGGTCTAAGTTTACAAGTTGGAAAACAAGTATACAACCATAAGCTTTATATTTTGTGTAATTATTCATACTAAAAAAAAATCATGTTCCAATCTCGAAGTACTTGTGTGGTTTTTCACCAAATACTTACACTGTATGTACCAGGCCCTCCATATGGCGTTGTTCAGACGGATCTTGTCCCTCCACAAAAGTTTCAGGCCCTTAAAGTTCTTCCATTTGGGAGACACCAGCTTCCCACTAACGGAGAGAGAAAGAACAGTTCAATCATATTGTTCACTATAACAAGTCTACATGAATCCCACTTTTAAACACCAGAGGGCATATTTGTGTGCACCTTTCTACATAACCATGAGGGGCTACTGATGGGGTACAATTTCCTTTGAAGGGTGCATCCACTTCCCTCCCTGTAAGATAATGAAGGATCCACCCATACCACATGTGGCCCTTCTGAAATCCTTCTCCTCCCTGTGAACTGCGCCAGGAGTCTGTGCTGCCCGATGTGGTGGCAGAGAATCTGCTAGTGGATCGGTACATCGCAGGTTAAAGGAGACCTATTATGCAAAATCTACTTTTAGGAGCTTTTAACCATATTATAATTGTTTCCCCTTCTCATTTACACACTGTATTTTATGTGATTCGTGCATGTTGAGTAACATTTATTCTCCTGTGAACAAGACGCCATTGCTCAGACAGTCTCCGCTTCACCGCTCCCCAGATTCCCCACCAATACACAGCTCCTGCTATTAACTTATTTTGTTTTCCAAGTATATTTTCTGCAGCATAGCGTAGCCATTGCGGCACATATGGAGGAAAAACTGCTGTGAACTGCAGCTCTTTTTATTGTCTAGTTTTAGTTCAAGTATCTACTGATCCATTGGCAGATTCTCTACCACCAAATCAGGCAGCACAGGCTCCTGGCACAGTTCAAAGGGAGGAGAAGGACTTCAAAAGGGCCACATGTGGTATAGGTGGATCCCTCATTATCATATAAGGGGAGGAGCCTAGACACAGCAAACAGGATGGAGGACACGCCTATTTACCAGCGTCTACGCTTCCTCGTTTGGAGCAAAGTGATCCCATTGACTGCTGGACACCACATGACCGGGATTTACAGGCTTATGGTTTAGTGTGACATCTAGTGGAAAAAATACTATTCCAGTCAGTAACAAATAAAACAAAACAAATGCAATCATGAGCAAAATTATTATGAGGAATATTTATGTGTTGTATACATGCAGCCAAAAGGTCTGTTTAATTCACTCAACTCAAAATGTATGTGTTGAAGGGTATTGCCGTGGGTATATAAGATTTTCCTTTAAAAAAAAGGTATGAAAAAGTGGGGGGAGTGCTTGTGAATGTGCTTCGTGCCTGTACAGGATAGGTTATACAAACAGAAATATGCTGACTTAACTGGCTGTGTCAAACACTAGCAGCCGTTTAGCAACTCAATTTTGCACTAAATATCTCTCATGTAGCCCACTAAATGCATTTAGGCTAGTTACCAACTTCCCAAAGAGTACTAGAGCTCTAGATTTCAAAAGCAAATTTTGCAATTAGATTCACAATTTATTTATAAAATGCAAGTTTCCGTTCACAAGCCAAGCATCAACATTTAAGACATGTAACATATGTCACAGTCTCCATCATCCAATGGGACCAGATGAAAATGATTTACATTTACATCATGAACAAACACATGTTGATTAATGTGCACTGTTAAATAAAAACTGAATTCCATGCATATTTGGGGGGCCAGATATTTTTATGCTAGTATACTTTTCAATGTTGAATCAAACTTCTTTGTTTGTATGTAGGGATGTGAAGATTATGCAGTTAATAGAGCATTGTGATTATTAAAGTCACAATATAAACTTAAGAACTACAAAATAATCATTGTGGTAATCGTAGGCAGCAACAGTGAGTAATTTCATTTCGATCTAAACTCCACAAAGGAAAACTATGTATCAAGTACTTTTTGTCAGCCTATCTATGTGCTAGTCTCATTACTTTTTTTCCACAAACTTTGTGAAAGCTAGTGAGGAACCCATTCAACTTGTGAATGAAAGCAAATTAAGGATTTCACAGTTGTTTGGTCAAAGTGCCAAAAAACACGAAAAATCATGATATTTCCTCTCACAATAATCATAACATTCAAATTTGATACCGCTACACCCCTTTTGTATATTCAAACTTTCCCATGGAATTGCTACTATATTAAAGGCCACTTCAAAAAAGTAAAAACAGAGACACCGCGAGGGCAAACAGTCATAAAGTTTCTGGGAACATCGAGGTAAATCCAGAGTGGAATCTGGAACACTGTGGAGCCGTGGCCATTAAACACCTTCCCTTTCACATTTCAGCAGCACTTTTGCTAGGTTCACACAAAAAAGAATGTCAGTGTTGGAACCATGTGACCTACGGGCTAAAACGATGAGCATGCACTTTCCCTCTTCCTGCTCTACAGTATTTACAGCCCAGTCTTAAAAACTATGGCAGTTCTCTCGTATGAAGTCAACAGCAGGGCAGACGCAGGATTTGCAGGTTTATTATTAGTGCTTGCCCTGAATTCAAGTCGGTGTCGAGTGCATTTGAGTCAGAGGGAATCCTCCACAACATAAACAGCTTTGGACTACTGGGCCTGTATACTACACACACTTTCCCACATAGAATACACTTCTGAGGTTTACCTAAAGCTGCAGTTGTAGTACAACTGTAAAATGTAATACAGCACAACATAGCACAGTTAATTGCCATCCAGCATTGAAGCAGCAACATATCTATCTACAATGTCAACATAGAGTCTACATTTACAAAAGAAAGCATTTAGGGCCTTATTTTCTATTGAATAGTCATGGTTGACCAAATTAGATATTTAAACTTAAACTACAAAGTTTTACACAGAAGATATAAATGCAAATGACTATTCTCAAATATAAGGCCTCAGAGTATACATTTGTAATATTCCAGATTACAAAAAGGCAAGACCACAGCTACATTTTTGGTGTCATTTGGTGTTTTACTTTTAAATATGGCTAATAAACTGGTCGTCCACGCCACACAAAGAATGAAGCATTCAAAGAAGTACAGAGTCTTAAGTAGGGCTGGGCGGTACGGGGAAAAAAATAATCACTATTGTTTTGGTCATATTGATTGATCTGGATTTTAGTTTTGATTTTATTTGGTCTTTCCAAAAACAAAGTAAAAATTACTTTTAGTAATGATTTCATGACCATAAACTACTGTATACAGACTTTTAATCTGTGCCATGTAACACAAATAATATTCTAATTTCTTCCTCCAAAGTCTGACTTCTTCTCCAGATTTCACATGTCTCGATCTCGATCTATCAATTCATTGCCCAGCCCTAGTCTTAAGTGACAAAAATGGTAAATCATAATTGGATACTTTTTTTTGTCGCATCTGAAATAAAGATCTCTACTTTACCTTTAAATGCAGCTCATGTGTGTACAGGGGTCATATCCTAAAATAACCCTGCCCTCTCACCCACCTGGCCACAAGCCTGGGTCAGATCTGCCCCACTGCCCCAGTCATTCATTTTGCTCTGACAGCTGACTACAATACCTCCCCAGCCCACTGCAACGTTAGCCTAACGTTAACTTGTGACTCACTTATCAGAAAGTAATGCTGTTGGGGGGAGGGGGGGTTGCCAGTTGTCCCTGTGCACAATGCAAACAAACAATCAGGGCTGTTTCATTGCACGAGGAACGCTGCCTGATCTGGCTGAGAGCACAGGCACCGAGGAACACCCGAGGAACACCCGAGGAACACCCGAGGAACACCCGAGGAACACCCGAGGAACACCCGAGGAACACCCGAGGAGGAAACAAGGGCTGATGGATATCTTAACATTCCTTCAAGACCTATGGCACAGACTCTCAGCAGAAGTAGTAGTGCCCTTCGTTTACAAAGGCCCCATTGAAAAACAAGGACAAGCCTGACTACATGTTTTTGAAGTAGGAACTTACACTAAGAGAAGACTTGTGACTGGACTTTTACTGCAGTGAGCATTGATGGTATGCTGCTCGGTCACCACTAAAATTACGTGGCAAGGAACAACATTTACTTATAGATACTTTGCAGTATCAATGCTCAAAGATATACCACCGATTAGAACTGTGCAATTAAAAACATTTTCATTGAGAAAGAGATTCAGTCATTTATAATAGTTGATGATCAGCTTGCGTCTTTTTAACAGGGAGCTCCACAGCCAATCCTGCCAGTAAAAGTATGTAGCTTGAATCACAGTTCTTTGGAGGAAGAAAAACATATTTATTTACACATAAAAACATTGACCAACAGGAAAGATGCTTGTGCCCGGTTATAGCAAAGTTGCCAATTTCCACATGCAGTCCCTGGACAGGATGATGGGGAAAAAAGGTGTGTATATAATCAATAAAATACAATATGCATATAATACAATCACTTCCCCAGTTATCTACTTAGTAAAAACAGTCCCACTCCAAAACACATCACATAGGTCCATATATTTACATATGTCCAAATACATGTTGCTGCATTTGACTTTTTACTTGAGTAAAAGTTTGTATTGTTTGCGTTCAGGAAAACGATTTTTATATCAATTTGTATCGGTTTGAAATAAAATAAAAATGTTGATTGATCAGTGTGGAAAAATATTGCAACAATTTGTGTCATAGTAATGCTTGAATAATATACCATCTATAAAACAGACACCAAAGTAGTAGTAATGCCATTAGAGGACTGAACCTGAATTAAAATAGGACTAGTACCAACCGTGTTGCATCCAAAACAAGGAGTAAAGGAGTAAACAAGAACTAAACCAGTAAACAAGAGAATCTAGAAGATGGGCTAGAAGTTGAATAAGCCTTGTGTGAGGGTATACAGTGATATTCCTGCACTTGTGGTTAAAAGTGCAATTATTGATGATTGATAACATTCAGAATCAGAATCAGAAGGGGCTTATTGCCATTGTCAAAGAACAAAATTCACAAACATAGGAACTTGTCTCGGCATTAAGGTGCAACAGGCAAAGTAAAGTATCCCTATGGAGACAAGCTGGTGGCAGAGGCAGAATACAATATTTTTTGTCGATATTGCCCACCCCTACTTGGTAGAGGAAGTATGTTCTGAATTTAGACAGTTTTAATGCCTTTAAATTTAGCTATATTAAAAATATTTAAAATAAAGCAACACCACGTAACTTTCTGGGAGTGGCACGTCACCTTAATCACAGGAACAACATTGCCATGAAGACAACAAGCAGCTACACCAGACCAAGAGCCAGGTTTGTGGTGATGCAAAAGGTAAGATTTTTGTATTGCTTTCTGTGCAATATTTTTTATTTTTTTTTTTAAAAAGATGCTTTTAAAAAAAACGGAACATTTAACGTTGCTTGCAAAAACTTACAAGAACATTTAACGTTGCTTGCAACCTTACAAGAGGTTAGAAGAGCAGAGAGTCTGGAAAGGAAGCAGAAGAACCAAGTTTACGGTTTACTGTGTTTACGTGTTGCAGCACACACACACACACACACACACACACACGCTGAAACGTGTGGCCGAGTCCAGTTACCTGTACGCCAGCGTCATGCATTCAAAGAGTTTAGTGAGGGAGGCGTCTATGGAGATGTGGGACATGCTGGCTTTCCCAAAGTGATACGTCTGACATGTCTGCTTGTTGACAGTGTCGAAGTCATAGCCCTTCTTCGGCGTGTGCTCGATGTGCGGCGAGGAGACCATGAAGTGTCCGCTGTGGATGACCTGCTGCACCCCGGGTCCGTCCGCGCTCCGGAAGGACAGTTGCGGCTCCTCACTGTCCGAGTCCTCATCCTGCTCATGCTTCAGCGGTGGACGGCGATACCTCAGCAAAGACGCATCTCTACAGTCCATGTTGGCTCCTCATCAGACAAATAGCTAACATTAGCCAACAAGCTACAACAATAAAAGTCTTGCTTGCATGAGGCTCGTAGCGGCGCTGGGGGACACGAAAGGGTGTCCGCCAGTTAGAGGCGTACACTTTTGTCCCCAGTGCGAAAAGTCCTGTGGTGGGTCATTTTGAGGGGCTTACTCAGGCACTTGTGGACAGAGTAAACTTGTAGAGAGTTTATGCTCGGGTCTGTCTTCTGTCCGGATCAGGAAGTAATTCCGGCAGCGCATCACCTGATTGGCCAGCTTCAGAGCCCCACCTCTGTGGCTCCACCCACAACGCACTCAAAATAAACTTCAATATTATTCACTCAACCGTGAGCACAATGTTGAAGAGTTAGGGCTGGATATTGCTTGCCTGACCAGCCAAGACCACACGCGTTGAAAAGACTTGAAAAGACTTACTTTACAAAGACTGTAAGGGGGGACGACTGGCTTGTCAGGCAAGGGTATTGCCTATCTACGCGATACAGTACGCGTCCTGATACAGATACATGATACGATACAAATCCTAGTACTCGTAACCAGGGGCGTTGCTACGAACCAGTGTTGGGTAGCGTTACTTTCAAAAGTAACTCAGTACTTTCAAAAGTAACTCAGTACGTTACATCTTTACTGCCCTGGAAAACTAATGCGTTAAGTTACTCCGCTACTTTGTTAAAACAGTAACGCGTTAGAGTACTCTTCCGTTACCAATAGGCAACATTACTGTAATAGTGACGTGCAAATCTTGGGAGAAAAAAAGTGCATTATAAAATACATTTTAATATCTGTCATCTGGTATGTATTATAAACCACCTTTCCCTTTGAATCCAATATGGAACAATATTTTTTCCAATTAAGAATATAAGAATTTCCTTGCTTGTGAGAATTTCTTCGCAGGTCCCATAGGGGCGCCGTGAGGCAGCACCGTGCTCTGCCGCCCTAATATAAAACATGCACGTGCCTCCCGGTGCCCAGTATAATTCCTCACAAACTGTGCTGCTTGTGATGCAGATAATGTGTCGCTGTCCCTCTGTATATAACAAATAAAACACTCTGACGATGTGCTCTGTACTTCCATAATCTGGATAATGTATGAAATGTATTTCTGAAACGCGTTTAGGCTCGCAGATTCATTATAAAAACAGCAGTAAAAGTTCACTCGGTGAGGAAAACAATACGCCTGCCTCATGGCAGAGGGCGCTCCGGAGCCCGTGGACTGCTGCGCTTTCTTCTTCGTTCTTGAACTCATTTATTTATTATTTACAATCCGGCTTATCAAAATGTAAAGGTAAGACCATAAACTTGTATTTATTTTGGCTTGAAATAGGCTGGAATTTGGCTCAATTGGAAGTCATTTTGACATTAAATCAAATATGTCACAGGTTTGTGTAAAGAATGCTGTAATGAGATATATAGCACAACTCATTGTCTGTTGTCAATCGAATTATGTTTAAGGTGCTCTTTTGGGTTCATTTGCATTGGTAAATCTGACTGAAAGAATAAGGGCCTCACTAGCCATGAACTTCACTGTATGTCACTGCTGTATAACCTATATTGTTTGCAGACAATCCCTTTGTGTTGCTGAACATAGTAACATAATCGTTGTAGAAAAAGATTCAGTTGTAGTCATCTGGACTCTGTTTTAGAAAAACTCTCATCCAAGAGTCATTCTTAAGGATGAGGATCATGTTTCTTAATTTGAAACTGAAGTTTGACAGACTTTGGACCAAATGGGACATTTATTTTGGACTTTATGTTTGTAAAAAAAATTAGTATGTCTAATATCATAATTTTTTTGTGATTTTTTCACTTTTATCACCTAAAATCTCTCTGGTCTTGTTTCGTTTTATTGTGTTTGCTATTAAGTGTTTTATCAAATTGAAAAACGAAGAGAGAAAAGAAAAGATGAAAAAAGAAAAGGAAAGACATTTTAATAGAATGATACCTGTTATTTGACCTGGGCGTCACAGTCTTCTTGTTTCTATGGCTCAGACAGATTCAGGAAACAACAGTGTCAATTACCAGAAGTGGGTGTGTAATTCCATTTCGAAAGCTTCTTCTCTGTGCTATTCAAAATATTAAATTTTGTGGTCAAAACAGGTTCCACACTACCTTTTATAGTAAAGCTAATTCTTTATTTATATTATAATCAGTTTAACGCATATATAACTCAAAACTCTGCTTCATAGCAAGATCACAAAGTCATGTTTCGGGACATTTCCTTTCGTTTTAGTGTGTGTATTATTCCCATGGGATAATTACAGTAACAACGCCGAAAAATGAAAAAAAAAAATCAATCAACCAATCACAAAAAAGCAAATGGAGAAAAGTTAGCAATCCCCGCCCACCTGTTTCCTGTACTAACTTGCATAATAAGTGTTTCATAATTTAATATTCTACAAACGTCAATATACACTCACAATACAACGTAATAATAAAACATTTCCCCATTTTATTTATTTATAAACAATTTGACGTGTAAATTTATTCCAACGGGTACAACTGAGGGATTTTGACATCAGACTAAAATTTACAGTGGAAGTTTCCATGAAATTCCTCTTCCGCTCTTCAGAAAGCTGCTTACTTCTCCTCTTTCTACCTCTTCCAAGTTTGTTCGAGTAATCATCACTACCAACTGTATATTTGAGCTGTTTTTGCTTGACAACTTTATATTAGATGTTGTTTTTTTAGCGACAAAATGATGTCCACTCGATTGTAAATTGTGGAAGCCGCCAATCAAAAGTCTCTTCTTATGAGGAAGTGACATACGTTTTCGTCTGGCATGTGAGTTATCGCTCTTTTAAAAGTGTAATCAAAAGCTATCTATGGTATATTTATTCAAAACCGCAATTAAAATAGCATTTGTCTGTCTATATTTACTTGTAGTGTGTGCTAGCATTAGCCTGTTGCTCTAATCTCCTTCCATCAGCTGATTGTCATGCTCTAGGGATTTAACTTCACGTTTTAGGGGAAAATAAGTTACCTACAGACAATAACAATGAATGTGAAGCTATTTATTCCTTTGCACTTGTAAACAGTTAGGTAAAGAGAGTCAAATGCAGAAATACTCAAGTAGAAGTTCAAAGTAGTGGTCCAAGAAATTGGTCTAGTAAGAGAAAAATGTATTTATATAGGCATTCTATATATAGTTCGAGATAAAAAACACTAAATATTGCAATAAATCTGGTTTTACTCACATTGGGAAGAGGAACAACACACTAAGAGACTGAAGTGAGCGAGAACTGAATACTTTTACATTCTGTGTGTAATATATATATATATGTGTATATATATATGTGTATATATATATATATATGTATATATATATATATATGTGTGTATATATATATATATGTATATATATATATGTGTGTATATATATATATGTATGTATATATATATATGTGTGTATATATGTATATATATGTATATATATATATGTGTATATATATATATATGTGTGTGTATATATATATATATATATATATATTATATATGTATGTGTATATATATATGTATATATATATATATGTGTGTGTGTATATATGTATATATATGTGTGTGTGTATATATTATATATTATATATAATATATGTATATATATAATATATATGTATATATTATATATTTATATATATATAATATATATATATATATAATATATGTATGTATTCATGTATGTAATATATACATATATATGTGTGTTTGTTTGTGTGTGTATATATATATTATATAATATATTTGTGTGTGTGTGTATGTATATATATATATATATATATATATATACACACACACACACACACACACACAAAATGTATATTTATACATACATGCACATACATAGATATATAGATATATACACATACACTTACACAGTATAATAGCTAGCTAAGCAGGGATGGGCCTGATTAGTACTTGTCATTGTTTCCTTGGGCAAGACTGCTGGTGTATGAATACGATTTGTTTCTGAGAGTGAATGCAAGACAATGGATGGAAATTAGCCCCTGCTGTATTTACAGCATGTACTGTATGTCATGTGCTGTATGTTCATCACCATGAACTGTCCCGACCAAATACACGAATAATAATTATAATTATAGAGTGAAAACACCGCGTAGGATTAAAATACCTTATTTTTTTAATTTTTTAATTTTTTTTAACCGTTTACTCCGCATTTATTTATTAGATACGACAAACTTCATCACAAATGGAAAGAGAAGGGAAAATTGCACGTGAACTCCAGCTCTTCCACACAATCTTTCTCCAGCTTCAGTATTGATACTTGTTAAAGTGAGGATCTAGTTTCGATACTAGTTTTAGTTGTGACTAATTTTCAATATGTTTGACAACCCTACAATATCTCTCTGCTGAACTTCTATAAACTCTATGATTTCAGTTGGCTCAAGCTTAACTATGTGGACGGACAAGCACAGAGGAATCCGTGTGTCCCAACAGGAACTCCTGTGTAAGAACTCCTGTGGTTACTATGGAAACCCTGCGTGGCAAGGCTACTGTTCCAAATGCTGGCGAGAGAAAGGCCGTCCTCCAGGAGCACAGCCACAGGACAGCAGGTACTGGACTGTGCATGCCAAACATCCACAAGCATGGCACAAGTCATAATCTGCATCTGTGTTTGACTTCCAGACCCAGCAGAGATGGAACGCCGCTCACCTTCTCAAAGTTTGAGGAGAAGAAAAACACTGAGAAAGGCCGTCGCATTTATACTATGAGGAGACTATTCTGGGGCAGCTCGTCTTCGCCTAAACAAGGTAGTGGAGGTTAGGCCAATCATTTAAAAATGACATACCATGCTAAATCCTTTTAACCTTGTGACAACAGTTTTTACTCATCATTAGTTTACTCAAAGTTATATTTTGATTGATTTCCTGCATGTTTGAGTTAATCCTGTATTGTCCTGCAACTTAGGCTCGAGTGCTCCAATAATTCCTTTTTTCACCTACCCCCTATCCACGCCCACAACCCTTTACTTAGTTGTGATTGTTTGAAAGATAAACATAACTCATGTACGGTTAATGAAACAGGAAGTCAATGGACCTGTTTCTATTGTCAAGTTGTTTTAGATGAATAATGCGTTTTACAATGAACAAAATGTAAAATGATGGTTTACTTGTTGCAGTTTAATGCTAATAACCTGATATACTTTGTCTCCTTTACCGTTAAAGTGCAGACAAATGGTCTGCTTTGTCAACCGTTCTGATTGGTACAAACAATAATCTTTTTTATTATTTCGTTTTAGAGTCAGACGAGATTCATTCCAATGCACTGAAAGCCTACCAGAGCCTGGAGCCTGGAGATTTCCCAGGTTTCCTAAAAATTCTCCGAAGCCCACCGTCCCAGCGCCTGCAGTCCCGCTGTACAGCCTTCCTCAATACAATGGAAGCCTACCATGTAGAGAATTCATGCTACAAGTCATTCAAATACAACTTGCTCTGTTAGTTTTAAAGACATTTCCCTTTTTTTTTTTTTTTTCAGGACTTGCCAGTGCAGAAGCAGTCTGATCTAGTCCAGGATTTTTACCAGTCTTTTGCCGAACATTTTAGTGGTGAGTAAAGGGAGGGAGGCTGCACCAAAGTCTAAACCACATGCATAATGCTGGGTGCACTAGATTAGAAGACAGACCTGTATTAGCACAGTATAAAAAAAAATCTGTCAACTTTTCTTCTTCATACTTCTACTCCTTACTTCTTTTAACATAAGTCTCTACTCTTAAGTTTACATGATCAGGTTCAGTTTCTTCCCCTTCCAAAGCCAGTGTCCATGTGTGTTACAACAACGCTTTGAACATGTAAAGAAAAGTGAGGGAAGAAAAAGTGGAGCAGAGGTGAGGCACAGAGACAGAAAGAGTGCGCGTTCACGTGGGGATGTGCGCTGCAGTGGATGAGATTAGACGCATAAACATTAAATAATGTTTTGCTGTGTTTGACCATGGACTTGCTGACTGCATGTGTGAGATCACAGCTGCCTCGGTCCAGCGACAGAGACAGGAGAAATACCAGGGCAGGCTAAAGGCTCCTCCTGTCTAAAGAAAAGCTTTGGGGCATCACCCAGAATACAGTTTTCACACAGGCTATCCTTTTATGTAGTCTTCATCATCAGGAGTTAACAAGTTGAATGTAGGGAAAAATCCCCCAAATTTCCTTTTTAGAGCAAAGGAAAATGTAACCCAACACAGTAGGTAAAATCTTCCAGCTATGGTTGTCCTGACCAAGCCAAGCACAAAGTAGGCTCTTCAGTTCACCTGACAGTGAACTGGTGAGTCACCGCCTTATTTCTGTCTGAAGGGAGGAGCTAGCTACACTGAAACTAACACAAACTAGTTGTTTACAGTCAGGAGTATCTGTTGTTAGTTGAGTTTGTTAAACTACTCCAAGGTGTGATCTGTCCTCTGAGTTATATTAAGCCTAATCGTCCATGCTTCTAATGGGTCATCTAACTCCTACTAGCATACTCTGATTAGGCCTAGTGGTTCCTTTGTTTTGGTTTTGGTGTACACCTCCTCCATCCTGTGTATTACATATACATTTTTTACCCAATCCATAATGAAAAATTAAGAGGATAAGAATTCAAAAATTGTAAGTTTCCTAATAGATTTAAAAGCCCCTGCTCTTCATCTGAAATGATGACATTACTTTACATTACATTACATATTCTGGATGTTTTTGTGTTACAGAGGTCTAGATTTTGTTGAGTTAAAACAAACCTAATTTGAACACTTCTGGCTTCTTTGGAAGACTATCATTTTCCATCTTGTCTCTTGATGGTTTTCAGGCTGGTCTGAGTCTCAGGTCAACCAGGTCATGGAGCATGTAGAGAAGCTGATAATGACACGCCTGCACAAGTGGGTTTTCTGCCACGACTCGTGTGATGACGAGCAGAAAGACCTGACTCTGCAGAGAAGAATACGGTAAGTCCTTGAGGGGGTAAAGCTGGAACTGTGCCTGAATGTGCTTAAGGTTAAGATTGACTTTATAAATCCCTTGTTCAATCAGTGCCACTGTGGGAACCTTTCAGGAGCATGAGCCGCTCGGGTTGGTCAGGATCACTTAGTTTGGAGTTAAATGTTAACTGTTCCTTTGCGCATGGTTTGTCTAATCATCTATGTTGAATAACATTTGAGAACTGGATTGGTACAAACCAAAAGTATCTCCACTGTTTTAATTGAATTATTTTGGCCATTTAATCAATGCCATGTGTAATACTAACTTTCAAAGTGGTCTGGTTTGCTTTTGGCTCCTCGAATGCTTTAGTGCAAGATGATTGGACAAGAGGGAACACAGACTCGGGTGAAAATAAGACGGCAAAATGCAGATATAAATAGAATTATGAAAGTTCTCACCAAACACTGACTTGATCGTGTGATAAACCACCACATTTCCAGGGATATATATGAAAAAAGGCTACTACACTTGAGCATCAGCTGTTTCCAGTTTATTGACGTATGACACTCGAGTCCCAAAATATTTATATTTCCTAACGTTGTCTAAACCTGATTCATTACATAAAGACTTGTTAAAATGTAGTGTATAAGAAGCCATGTCTCACAGTGCCACAAACTTGGAATTACTAAATGTTTCTTTGTGAAGTGTTGAGATCAGCCTCATGATTAAAAAGTATAATTCAAGTACGATTTAGTTATGTTTGGATGACATCAGCTGCTCACGTAGTAGAGCTCTGCCTCTGGACCCAGAGCATGGAGACACACACTGCCATTAACAGAACTGTCCGAGCCCTCCAGGGCAGGGGTGGGCAGTTATTCTTCCTCCGAGGACCATATAGGAATCCAGGCGAGTGGCTGAGGGCCGGCCCGCGATCATTGGTGTAAAGAATTCTTATCATTATAAGCACTTTTCTGTAAACAACTGGCTACTGAATCTATTATTCATTCATTTCATGTCATCTTTATTAAGGACACACGGGCAGGCACATGTTACAGCGCCAAGACAGTTCAAAATAAAAGAAACTACATTCTACTCCCATCCAGGAGAAGAATGTCATCACATTCTAGAATCTGGAAACAAATGTATTTTTCCAAAATATGAACCACATGCTTCTACTGCCACAGAATTTGCTCATAGATCTTGTTTTAAAAAAGCAATCGGAATGTATAAAGGACCAAGCCCGAGTATAACAAAACGATGTGATTGTATGTTGACAGCTCCTTGAACTGGGTAACTGCTGAGATGCTGGATGTGCCCTTCCCTGACAGAAAGAGCGGAGTTACTGGAGACCCCTTTCTGCCTGCCATCACTGGTAACTACTTCACTTTCTCTTGTTAGTTACTCCTCGGTTTATAACACAGACAACAGGTTAAATCTAACACATTTGTTTCTGATAGCCATAATTGAGGTGGATGCCAAGCGTGCCCCTCAGGACAAACTGACCTGCGTGTCCAAATGCTGCCACCACATTTTTGAGGCTCTGGCCATCTCCAACAATGAGCCTGCTAACGCTGACGACTTCCTGTCCGCTCTGGTCTATGTGCTGCTCAAAGCTAACCCTCCGCGCCTCCACTCCAACATGCAGTACGTGATCCGCTTCGGCCTGCCCCACAGTCTCATGGCTGGAGAGAGCGGATACTTCTTCACCAACTTGGTGAGTGGTGTGTCTAACAGTCACTAGGAATTTTTTTTAAAAGTGAATGGAAAGACACTGAAACCACTGCATAGTGTAATGGCTATGTATTTCTCCTTCTGGCATAATTGAAATATATCTGTATTTATATCACAAGTGCACAAATTCTGTATTGGCCTCACTGCCAGAGTTGTAAGAGCATAGTTTATTCTGTAAACATGAGCAGGCTTTAATAAATATTACATTTGAGTCTATTAACATGCTCTGAATCTCTTTTGCAGTCTTGTGCTGTGGCCTTTATTGAAAAGCTGGATGGCTCGTCTCTAAACCTGAGCCCAGAAGAGTTTGAAGGCTACATGCTGCGCCAGAGAGCTCCCTCCGCTGGACACAGAAGGAAACATATGTCTAAAAGCACCCAGCACTTATTGGAGGAGCTGAAAAGCAGACAGGAGAGCCTGGATCAGGGCATGGATTCCCTCAGCACACAACTGCACCAGTGGATGGAAACTGTTACGGCTCAGTTAGACGAGGCTACGGCCAAATTCACTTTAGTTCAGAAGGAGATGAATGCGCACACCCCAAGCTCTCCTAAAGCAGAGGAGAAAGGCCCCACTCAGACTGACTGTTAAACTTTAATGTGGTACAGAACAGAATTAGAGTAGACTCTTGATTTCAGCTGCTCTCATTTTGGAACACACAAATCCTTCTACAAAGACGATGTTTGTATTCATTGGGACTTTGAAGGCCATCTTGGGGTGTAAGCTCACCCATACTGACCTCATCATGTCCCATAATGCAGCAGTGAACACTAGATACTTGACTGGTTCCTCAGCACTAACAAACAACTTGTACATAGGGCTGCACAATATGCAATAACAATTTTTATTAGCACAACGCACTTGACATAAATTCAACATAGGATTAAAAGCAGAACATATTTTACTACTAAAGAGAAATGATCAGGAGTGCTTATTGGATCTTACAAAAAAAGTGTTCTGCCTAAGCTAGCCCTGAACAAGTCTATAATAGTGGAAAGGCGTTGACGTCTATTGTAAGAAATTGATATAGCAAAGATCAGACGTGCCTCGGATTTCTCTTCTTTTTTTTTCACTGCCACTTGATTAACAGGTCTGTTTTTAAGATGTAAAGTTTGTACAGTCATTTTAGCAGGAAAAAGCCAAATGACTTGGCACTGTGCAGATCTGGAAGACCACTATCTTGGCATAATGATAATAATATCTCAGTTGGAGAATAATGTATAGCTGCAAACGCCATATTTATCCTAATCAATATAAATGTGATTTTTTTTCTTCTTTTTTTTTAACCGTTGATTGCACTTTTTTTCCTTGGTTAAGATGAAGGTCATAACTATGTACAAATTCTAATGTAATTTAAATCAGGGCACTCAACAAATGTGAACGTTTTCCTATGAACTTCTCTGTGTTGTAATTGAGCCTCTGTGCCTTTCCCATGTCTGTGGATGGAGCCAAGTAAGAAGGACGTGTTTATAAGTGTTTACACAAAGTTAATAAAATGGTTTTAAATGAATAAATATGCAATTACAGACTCAATACTGATTTCTTCGTGTGTTATAATGTTGATGTTTTCTAACTGATAATAAAATGTAACTAAAGGGGTGCCCAAACCTTTTTCCTTGGCGGGCCAAAATGAATACGTATTACTAGTCTGTCAAGGCCCAAACCTAATTATGTGTCACAATTTTTAAAAAGGTTTGCCATAAAGATTTAGGATCATTTTGTCTCCAATGATTGTGTTTTATACGGAAATAGACCAGTTTGGTCTTTCAACTTCTGACAGTCTTTTCAGCCCAAAATGCAATTGAAATGGATTCTTCTTAGAAATCTTCCGACTGAGATAGGGGGTAGGTAACAGATTGTTTTAACTTGTTTGAAAACTAATTCATTTCAAGTATGCATAGTACCAGACTGTATACAAGCATAACATCCAAGAAACAAATCTGGTCTCTGAATATGTGGAGAGAAGAGCCACGAAGTCAAATATCATTTAAATGTGAGAACTTTTCATCAAAGCTTGGAGAGTCCACTCTAAACATGCCAGAAAAGCTTACTGTCAGTACACTGTTACAGCACACACGTCTACAAGGCAATAACATGAACTGTCAGTACCACAATAACCCCACTGTGATGATAGAATACATTTATATCATAACCTAAGTAAAAAATAAAAATAAAAAAAAAGAGTTTATCTGAGTTAGACAGTCCAACATGGCTGCTCCTTAGTTAGTTATCTTTTACACACACATATATATATATATATATATATATATATATATATATATATATATATATATATATATATATATATATATATATATATATATTATATATATATATATATATATATATATATATATATATATATATATACACACACACACACACACACACACACACACACACACACACATAAACAGAACATAAAACAACCAGAGAGCGAATTTTAAAACAAAAATACAAATAGACATCAACTAAACAACAAAAGCAAGAAAATCAAGGCACAATTAAATTCAATGGGACTTCAAAAAATTAAAGTCCCATTTGGTCCATAGTCGGTCAGATTAGTCAATTTCCAAATGAAATCCAAATGTTGTTTTTTTTTCCATTTGTCTGTTATTATGTCAGTCCAGTGCTTGATTGTTGAGGTTTGTGTCAACCATTTTTTGTGATGGTCTTTTCTCCAGCTGCCAAAAGTACGTTCCAAAGGTATCCATTTATTCTGTCCATGGTAGGAGTTTTGAGTGCAAGTGCATAGTTCTAAAATTGAGACGGGATGGCAATATCAAAAAACAGTCTACAGTACATTGTTAATTTGAGTCCAATATTTCTGAGCAACAAGTCCCAAAACACGTGTTAGTGGTTTGCCTCCTGGCCACCACAGTTTCTCCAACCGTTAGCAGTTCCTTGCGTGACACATTTTTCCAACAAAATAGAGTGGCGAAGCCACTCTCCAGACATAAATCTATAGAAAATCTTTAGAGGGAGCCGAAACGTCATGTTGCTCAGCGAAAGCCTCGAAGCCTGACAGATCTGTGGAGGAGAGGGCCAAAATCCCTACTGCAGTGTATGCAAACCTGGTCAAGAACTACAGGAAATGTTTGACCTCTGTATTTGTAAACAAAGGCTTCTGTACCAAATATTAACATGGATTTCTCAGATAATAACATAAATATAAATAAATTACCATATTTAAAAATCACACAACGTAATTTCTGGATGTTATCTTAGATTCTGTCTCTCACAGTGGAAATGCACCTATGATGAAAATTTCAGACTATAATTTGTAAGTGGGAGAACTTGCACAATACATATAAAAGTCCTGTTTCTCCAAGCCAAAGGATTCTTTCAACATCAAAGCTTTTCCACACCTTGAATCTCAGGTCAGTACTATTTGGTACAAAACCTTGGTCATAAGCCAATCAGTTTAAGACTTTAACATCTTTGTTTAGTTTGTATGTTTTGATTAGCTCTTTCCATGTTGCAAGCACAGATTTTACCCAGGGATTCTTAACTTCCTCCAAGTGACTCAACTGTTTGTCATCTGCCAGTAAGGCCTGTACAGGTATAGTGGCGAAAAGAAGGGTGTATATTTTCTCTTAAGATTTAAGTTAAAAACTAATTATTTTATAACAACTGAAGCAAAAGTTCACATCTTAATTTTGATTTTTAACTTTCAATAACACTGATTTTAATAAATCATTAAATTGGATTGGATTAATGATCTGTATTTTGGTTAATTCGAGCACCTTCTTGGGGTTTATTGTTTGATCAGAGTCTTTACAGTCCATACACTGTTTTTCCGACTTGATGCTGGAGTGCAGAAACTCTGAGAAAACGAGTTCTGGAACACAGCAAAAGACATGGAACTCATCTGTGATAAGTTTACAGCTTGTAAAATATGAAGCTTAACCCAAACTGATTTATCTAAGAAACCTTCAAATCCAATATAAAAAAAACATTATTTATTTTATAAGTAGTTAGTTTTATGGAGCTGAGGAGACTAACACTTAAAATCAGAATCAGAATCAGAAAAGGTTTATTGGGAAAAGAGGATTAGGGAGGTGACCAAGAACCCAATGGTCACTCTGGACCAGATCCCCAGCGTGTCTCTGAGGAGAGAGGAGAACCTTCCAGAAGAACAACCATCTCCACAGCACTCAGGCCTGTATGGGCCAGATAGAAGCCACTCCTCAGTAAAAGGCACATGACAGCCTGTCTGGAGTTTGTAAAAAGGCACCTGGAGGACTCTCAGACAATAAGAAACAAAAATCTCTGGTCTGATGAAACAAAAATGTAACTCTTTGGCTAGAATAGCAAGCATCATGTCTGGAGGAAACCAGGCACCCCTCATCACCAGTACCATCCCTACAGTGAAGTATGGCAGCATCAGTATGCAGGAACTGGGAGACTAGTCAGGATGAACAGAAAGATACCACCGTGGACTCCTTCCGCTTCCTGGGCACCACCATCACCCAGGACCTCAAGTGGGAGCCCTCCATCAGCTCCCTCATCAAGAAGGCCCAGCAGAGGATGTACTTTCTGCGGCAGCTGAGGAAAGCCAAGCTGCCAGTGCAGAATGATGGTGCATTTACACGGCCATCATCGAGTCCATCCTCACCTCCTCCATCACCGTGTGGTACGCTGGTAGCCACAGCCAGGGACAAACAGAGACTACACAGCGCATATGTGCGTCTGCTGAGAAAGGGATCGGCTGCAGACTTCCATCTCTGCTGGACCTGTACGTCTCCAGGGCTCTGGGACGAGCAGGGTCGGACCACAGCTGACCCCTCTCACCCTGGACATGGTCTATTTGAACCACTCCCCTCAGGCAGGAGGCTACGGTCCATCCGGACCAGAACCTCCCGCCACAAGAATAGTTTCTTTCCCTCTGCTGTTGGACTCATGAACACTTCAAAACACCTGTCACTTTAACTGCAAATATTCAACCACTCACTGCACTGTCACTTTCTGCACTCAAACTGTAAATCTAACTGTATTCTTGTGTACATAGAAATTCCTATTTTTATTTTTATTGTTTAAGTAATTCTAAATTGTTCTTAATGCATGCCCTTTTTGATTGAATATATGTTGTTTTATTATTGCTCAGTGTTCTATGTTGCACCTTAAGGCCGAGACAAGTTCCTATGTTTGTGAATTTTGTTCATTGACAATGGCAATAAACTCTTTCTGATAGTTCTGATAGTTTCTGAAGATGAACGCAGCAGTGTACAGAGACATCCTTGATGAAAACCTGCTCCAGAGCGCTCTGGACCTCAGACTGGGGCGAAGGTTCATCTTCCAACAAGACAATGACCTTAAGATCACTGCCAGGAGAACAAAGGAGTGGCTACAGGACAATGTGAATGCCCTTGAGTGGCTCAGCCAGAGCCCAGACCTGCACCCAGTTGAACGTCTCTGGAAAGAGCTGAAAATGGCTGTGAACTGACGCTCACCAAACACACTTAATGGGGTTGGGAGGTTCTGCAAAGAAGAATGGGAAAAACTGTCCATAAATAGGTGTGCCAAGCCTTCGCATGAGCATTTAGCATTACACTCAAAAAAGACTTGAGGCTGTAATTAGTGCTTCAACACAGTATTGAGCAAAGGCTGTGAATACTTATGTAAATGTGCTTTTTTTAATTTATTTTTTTATAAATTTGCAAAGACTTCAAAATACTCATTATGGGGTATTATTTGTAGAATTCTGAGGCAAATAATGACTTTTTTTTTTTTTTTAATAAGGCTGTAACATAACAAAATGTAAATGGGTACTTTCCGCATGCACTGTAGGTACACTCTATTAAATATTTAAAACGATAACTTTACTAGACAGTGTATACACTACACTAGGCAACCAATCCATTGGGCACGGTCATAGGGTCAAGCAGCAGTACTGGTTTAGTTTCCCCACAGTAGGGAGAAGAATACTTTCAGAATATATTTAGTTACAGATTACTGAAAACCTGCATTAAAATATATGTATTTTGTAACATATTCCTTTACGTGGTCTAATCAGAGAACAGTATTCTGAATACTTATATTTTCACATTGAGTTGCATTCTATATTATAGCGTGAAAACACCCAAAATCAAAACAGCAGTTTCCTCGAAGGGCGACTGTGAAAAGCAGATTAAACAATGTTCATAGGATATGAGCAAATGTCCCAACAACCCCTGTCCTTAGATCCTCCTTCTCTGCAAGGAAAAACTACAAAACCCTTTGGGAAAAAACAGAAACCTTGAGGAGACCCACAATGAAGCAGAGACTCCCACAGATGGAAAGGCGGTCGCGCTTCCTTTTGCAGATAGACTGTGGAGCTGGAAACACTCAGGAGGAGAGGCAGTTCATCGATGAAGAGACGTACAAAACAACAGAATTTTATCAAGGCTTATGAAGCAGAAGTTTTAAGGGGAATAATATATAAATTATATCTGCATTAATAATCTGGACAACTATGCCAATAAATATATTAAAAGCAAATGGGAAAGAGAAGGTAATTTTACTTTGACAGAAGAGTGGTTTCGTGTGTGCATCCCTGTGGAGGACTACAAAATCACATGTCTGGAAGGAATTTTGCTGGAAAAATGTGTCCCATGTTTTCATAACACCATGTCAAAGTGCCCATTATTCCCAAGGAAATGCTAACTGCTCATGTGTTTTGGGAATGTCCTGTGACCCAGAAATACTGGACTGAGATGAACAAAGCCCTCCAGTCTGTTTTAAACATCCCACTTTTCATTTCAAAACTATGTACTTGGGCCTTAAAACGCCACAGTAAATGGACACAATCTGACCCTACAATCAAGGACTGCACTGACATACTAATGGAAATATGTAAGAAAAAAAATCACATTCTGTATCTATTTTTAAACATTTAAACAAATTGAACATAGATGGAACGTTTTTTAATTTTCTTTTTTAGATGATTGTGTCATTATTTTCCTCTTGAGTCTCACCAAATTTTAGGTTAGTCGGGCTAATGCCCTAGGAGTTCGTAAATGTATAAAGTGTAAGTATGTTAAAATTACAGAGATTTGTCGGTGTCATCCTCATTCGTGCAGGAGTGATTCCATTGGTAGAAGATTCAGTTGTAGTCTCTGGATCTGTTTTAGAAAAACAAAACGTTTCAATCTATCCAAGAGTCATTCTCAATCAGAGAAACAGTCTGAGAACTCTTGTTTATATCCTACTCTGTGAGAGCCTGCCCACAGGCGGGACAGTCCTGCTAATGGCCATTGAAACTGGGATGGGCTATTGTTCTATTGTTCTGCCTACCTTGAGTGCCTATTTAGCATCCGAATGCCCAGGGCGTCTCCAGGGTTCAGCAGACATTATAAACAAGGAAAGGTTGATCTAAACCGTCCATCTAACGATTAATGAAGGATTCTCTTTTTTAAAAAGATGGCCTCCTTAACTCCTCTTTAAACCATCTTTATTTCCCTGCTCAGATCTCCACCTCACTGTCTTCAATTAGAGTGGTTTGTGGCTTTAAGATGAAGATGCACAGCGCTCTGGGGTCCTGAATTGCGTGTCTTCTGTGCTGTAAAGCCTCTTGTGAAGTGGCTGTTTAGTTCCCACTACTGTCGCTCTTTACAACTTTCTTCACTGCATTGGGATAGAATACACTCATTGCTCTGTTTTTTTTTTGTGTCGGCATCTTGTCCTTAGGGTGAACAGTTTTGTCTTTAAGTGTTGCTGTGTTTGAAAGTAAACAGGGACTATCGGTGTTGTCTAAAAATTCGTTGCAGTTTTCTCTCTGACAGATCCGAGACCATAAGGGATGGACGCACCCTTCTTCTTGTGTCTGTTTCCCTTTTGTCACTTTTTTCCTGCTTTTTGGTTTCTCTGTCACTTTGTTCAGAAGCCCAAGTCGGGTATCAGCAGGCTGAGAGAGCATTCGGGCCGTGTGTTTTCCCTTCTTTCCTCTATGCCCTCCTGAGGCTGGTGGGCAAACGCTTGTGCTCTGTGTTGTAGTGTTCTGATCACGTCCAGCTTGTTCTGTAGTGGGTGGTTAAGAGCCAAAGAGCCAGGTACTGGTCGTGTGTGGTGGGTTTCCTATATACTTCCTATTGGAGCTTCCCGTCTTCTCCTCTGATATTGTGGAACAATCAAGAAAGCCAAGCGGTTCTCCTTGCATCTTCTCTTGTTAACCTGATTGTTGCGGGTCCACTGCATTGATTGTGCTCTGAGAAGGCTTCCAGCTTTGTTTCTTAATTGTACAAAAGAATGTCATCCCGTAACCGGTAACCAAAAGACTTGGAGGGCAATGCCTGAAAAGGATGGTTCAGTGCTTTCTTCTCAAAAAATGCTCCATGTACAGTTGCGGCACTATGGAGAGACGGGCGAACCATGGCGACAGCACGTGGATGCTGTCTGTAAAATTCCCGGAATTGAAAGTATGTGGTGTTAAGGACAGATGTCTATAGTTTGCAGATGTGTTCAGGTGTCAGTTTGGCTCTTCCTGTAAGGTGGTGTCTTCCTGCAGTCTCGTCCGAACCGCTGCTATGCCTCAGAGGTGGGATGCAAGTTGAAGAGTGGACAACACACTCTATAAGAAACCACTCAGGTCATCTGCGGTCCAATTGGAGATGTTCATTTGTACCACAAAAGTGTGTGTGGTTTTCCACTGATGTTCTCGAGAGTTCCCCACCCAATGGTTGCAAGATGGTTGTTAAATGCTTGGCCACATTGTATGTGATGGAATCTGTGCTGGCACACAATGGGTCGAGTTGGAACATTCTCGTTTGTGGATTTTGGAGAAGCATAAATGCATGGAATGCTTCCCCAGGGATACAGTCTGTAATACAGAATCTGTTATCACCTCCTCTTTTTCAAGCTTCTGTAAACGTTAGTCACCTTCTTTCTTGTAGCCACTGCGTCGGGGTGCATTGTGATTTCTTAACACAGCTGTTATGAAAGCCAAAGGTCCACAGCCTGACTCGAGGACACAAGCCACATACGAAGTTGAAAGAACCCGACAGTGGCTACAAGAAAGAAGGTGATAGACTGTTTACAGAAGGCTTGAAAAAGAGCGGTGATAGACAGGATTCTGTATTACAGACTGTATCCGTGGGGAAGCCATTCCAGTGATATATGGCCTTCCGCATAATCCACAAAGAGAATGTTTCCACTCAGACCCATTGTGATGCAGCACAGATTCCATCAACATACAATGTGGCCAAGCATTTAACAACCATCCTTGGACCATTCGGTGGGGAACTCGAAATATGTGGAAAACACCACCACCTTTTGTGGACAAAAGTGAAAATCTCCAATTTGGACCCAGATGCACTGATGGTTTTTATGATGTTGTGTCCCTCTTCACTTGCATCTCCGACCTCTGAGGCCAGTCAGCAGCGGTTCGGACGACTGCAGGAAGACCACACCTTACAGGAAGCGACAAACTGCACCTGAAACACATCTTGCAAACTAGCTAGACATCTGGCTTAACACCACATACTTTCAATATCCGGGGACATTTTTAGCAGACAGATCCAGCTAGTGCCATGGGCTCGCCCGTTTCTCATAGTGGCAACTTGCTACATGGAGCATTTTGAGAAGAAGGCACTGACTCCTTTTCAGGCATTTGCTCCGCTTTAGCGTACGCGTTACGTGGATGACACTTTTAGTGACAATTAAGAAAACAAGAGGCTGGAAGACCTTCTCAGAGGCACATCATGCAGTGGACCCGCATTATAGGTTTTACAAGAGAAGAAGCAAAGGAGAACCGCTTGGCCTTTCTTGCATTTGTTCCACTTCAGAGGAGAAGACGGGAAGCTCAGATAGAAGTAATATAGGAACCCACACACACTGACCAGTACGCTTTTGGCTCTAAACCACCCACTACGGCAACAGCTGGGAGTGATCAGAACAACAACAACACAGAGAAAGCAGGCTGCCCACCAGCTCAGAGGGCAAGAGGGAAAGAGGAAACACACGTCCGGAATGCTCTCTAGCCTGGATACCCGATTGGGCTTCTGAACCAAAGTGAAGAAGAACAAAGAAGAGGAAAAAGGGACAAAAGGGAACAGAACAAGAAGAAGGGGGTTTCTCTATCCCTGTATGTCTCAGGACTGTCAGAAAACTGGCAACGAAAATTTTTAGGACAACACCGAGTCCTGTTTATTTCAGAACCAGGCAACACGTTAAGCAAAACTGGTTCACCCTAAGGAACAAAGATTGCCACACAAAAACAGAGCATGTAGTGTATTCTATCCAATGCAGTGAAGAAAGTTGTAGAGCGTTACATAGGGGGAGATAAACAGCCACTTCACAAGAGGCTTTATCAGACAGAAGAACACGCAAGTTCAGGACCCCAGAGCGCTGTGGCCATCTTCATCTTAAAGCCACAAACCACTCTATTGAAGACAGTGAGGTGGAGATTCTGAGCAGGGAAAAAGATGTTTGAAAGAGGAGTTTAAGGAGGCAATCTTTGTTAAAAAATGAGAATCCTTCATTAAATCGAATGGAGGTTTAAGATTCAACCTTCCCGTTGTTTATAATGGTCTGCTGAAACCCTGGAGACGCCCTGGGCATTCGGATGCTAAATAGGCACTCAAGGTGAGGCAGGAACAATAGAACAATAGGCCCATCCCAGTTTCAATGGGCCATTAGCAGGAGGTCCCGCCTGTGGGCAGGGCTGTCACAGAGTAGGATATAAACAAGAGTTCTCAGACTTGTTTCTCTGATTGAGAATGACTCTTGGATGAGAGTTGAAACGTTTTGTTTTTCTAAAAACGAGTCCAGATGACTACAACTGAATCTTATTTCTACATTACAAGGAGATTTACAGAGATTTGGCGACTACCAAAGGTTTTAACAACTGATTCAAATTTAAAATTTGAGACATTTCTTAAATTCTAGCAACAGCTTCATCATTCAAAGATCTGATTTTTTTTTTGGGCCATTTCCTATCTCTCAATAATTTGGCTCAAGCGCCAAATTTTTTAATTTTAGAAAAAGAAGATAGCCAGAATGTAGAGAGGCACGGTTTTTAGAGGTGTGCACATTTTCCTGACTTTTCATCAATGTACACTAGGTGAAAAATAGGGGGGTGGGTCCCGAGAAGAAGATTAAAGCCGCAAGCGGCATCCAACGGCCCTCGCAGGCTACCGGGCGTCGTACCCAGCACTTTTGACTTGATAAAGATGGTGCTGACACGCCACAATGTGTTTAGATAAAACACACATGAACACACAATGTGTGTTTAGATAAAACACACATGAACACACAATGTGTGTTTAAATAAAACACACATTGGACATGGCCAATGCTGGGCATAACCAGTGCAAATGAATACAATTCTCAGTCAATTTGCGGCTCTGCCACACAGAGAACGTAGAACTTGGAATAAGAAATTGGATAACTTTTGATGCCCTGCTCCTGAATATGATTGTCACCAAATTTAAAGTTGGTTGGGCCAAGGAGGAGTTTGTTAAAGTGTCAAGTGTAAAAATGTGGTCATTTTAGAGATTTGGCGATTTTCACATTGGGGTAACATGGGAGGGCTCTGTCTTTGCCCCTGGCGTGTTCACTGATCGTGCCAGGGGCGACTTGGTGATGTAGTTGTCAACAATGTGCAACATGCGCGCATGTTTTGTCGGACAGTTTGGTCGGACAGTTGAAGGACCAATAGGCCCCACGCCCTGCTGGGGCTCGGGCCTAAATATAATATTCCATTATTTTCCATTTTTCAAATATCATAAGCTATACATTTTCGGAAAGCACTCACGCTTTCCTACGTCATGGTGTGGGTCCCTGGTCACTGACGGGCACTTCGTGCACACTTTTGCACAGGTTTAGCCCGTTTACGATGTTACATTTTCTTACTACTATTTCGTATGCACGTGCATGAGTGGAAGAGTGCGTTAGAGTGTTTGTAAGTGCTCGCGCTCGATTTTGCCTTGCGGAACTAACAGGCCTCTCGCCAGCTTGTGCCGCTCGGGCCTAATAACTTCTGAATACCACTTGTATTGGAATACATACAAAATTTGTATTCTGAATATGTGTATTTTTGGTACCTGGGTTACACAGTTTTATGCATCTTAGATGTGACACAGGCCTCGACTATGTTAAAATATATGCTTTTGTTTAACTCTGCATATGACTACAATTATTTTATCTGCATTTTTCTCTAAGTGTAATTATAATGTGAATAAATGTGTTTTAATTATAATTTATTGTATTGTTTTAATTCTATTGCACCCTTCTTGTTCTGTGAAGTACTTTATTTGAATGAATTTATGTACTTGTACTCAAAAAATTTAAGTATCTTGTCTAAATAGCGCTGTGTAATGCTCTTTAGAAATAACAAATCAATGTAGAATCAATAACATTTCAATATAAAATATGTTATATCAATGTTGATTTGATATAGAGTGAAAAACATTGTTTCAACATTTAAAATTGGAGTTGAGCTGATGTAGTTTCAATGTGCAGATCGGAGGCAAAACCGACTGTTGTTGAATAGGAATCAGCACGAGCTTGTTTGCAGATTCAGCATCAGATATCAACATTGAGTCAACCACAAAGCCTGAAGGAACATTAGCGTTGATTCAATAGCATTTTGCTGTATGGGATTTGTGCGGAAAAACATCATCAACAGATTTATTTAATTTAACACAATACAATAAATAAATAATAAATACATTGTTAAAAATGTCTATAAATAATACATTTGCATAAATGTGATAGTCAGTTGAATTGGGTCGTGTTAGTTAAATAAACAAGCCACTTTCTGGTGGAGAAGAGTATTTTCAGGCCGTGTTCTTTCTTCCTGTATCCTTTCGTGATCACATTGAACTTTCTCTTCTGACACTGCTCCTCCTGTGATGCGTTCAGGGCTTGTTTGAAGACGTGCTGAAACTCTGTGACATTCCCAAGAATGCTCTGCTGGTTCTGGGTGCTGGTCTTCACTATGGCAGGTAAGTGCCGGTCTAAGCACTGGGAGATGGTGCATGAGGACTCCAGAAGGGCGATGCTGTTTTTTGAGAAACTGATTCCATGGATGAGCGCCCATGTCTCTGCTGTGTATTTCACTGGAGGTTCTCCACCAAAAACATATGTCACCTGCGGGACCAGAGAATCCAGTGAGAAACATGGATAATATTGTTTCTGGAGGTATACAAAATTACAATATTAAAGAATTTTGTCCAAAAACTATCCAAACAATGCTGCAACGTGATATGTTTGTTTGGTTATGCATAAAAAGGTTTTAAAAGTGCCTATTTTACCCTGTTTTTGATTTCATTACTTTTTGCTGGGTTGCCGTGACATAGTAGATACTTCTGGAGTTGCATTATCCAAAATGAAAGCAGTTGTCATTTCATTATGTAATAAGATTGCATTTTCTAATAATTTGCTGAATTATCTAATAAGCAACAGTTTTGAGACAGATTATTACTAATGTATTTATATCTTTATTTAATTGGGAAGTCCAATTGTGATTCAAAATGTATTTTACATGAGACGACACAATCAGCACAGTACAGAAAGTCACTCAAAACGAAACTCTAAAAACTAACATTTCTTAGTCAACACACTTTTTTTAATCATTGAAAGATCATGGTTCTCATCTGATTTTCCCAGCTCTGTGAAGCACTGAAGCACGTTGAAAAGTATTTGGGAGGAGGAGCGAAGCCGGTACCACAGATGTTTCCCTGTAATTGCTTTGCAAATTAATACATACCAATGTTGTTTTCTGCTAATTGACAGGCTGTGTTTCCATGCACACCAAAAATCTGACAATTATCTAATTTCTGGTTTCAGATTATTGAAATAAATAAAACGAAAAGTTTGATCCTGTTTTACGAAGACGTGTTAATGTACCACTGATGTATATGTGCAATCGACTTTATACTACAACACTTATAGCATGGTAACTATAAAGTGTTTAGTCTCTGTTCTGATTTTGTTGTTTTCCACAAGGGGATGCCACAGAGCTCAGTTTTGGAGCCCCTCCTATTTATCTTGTACATAAATGACTTAGTCAAACTGTCTCTGATGTTGACCTGCATTTGTGTGCTGATGACACAGTTATTTACTGCAACGGATCATTCAATTCAATCTTTTTTTGTAACACCCAAAATCACAACAGCGTTCGAAGGCCGAAAGTGAAAAACAGATTAATGTTCATAGGGACTTGGCAATGTCTGGTTTTTAAACGAATTTAAGGGCAAGACCTCAATCAATTTCCAGTCTTTCTGCAACATATTCCAAGCAAAAGGAGCTGAGTGGACAAAAGCTTTCTTTCCCAGCTCTGTGTGGGAAAAAGAAACAGAGAGCAACAGCTGATCTAAGGAATACAAGTCAAGACATCTCTGTGCAATCAAAGTACAAATGTACAGAGGCAGTAATCCAAGCATTGCCTTGTAAATAAATATGTACCAATGTCGTTGCCTCCTAGTGGCCAGAGAAGGCCATCCCACTCGTAAGTACAAGTCACAGTGACGTGTCATGTCTCTACAGTTAGTAATGAACCTCAGAGAAGTATGAGAAACAGTGTCTGCAGACATCAAGAGGAAGCATTCATATTAAAAAAATCACCATAATCTTAGACAGATTATTTTTAGATTTTTAAGGATTTTTGGAATGAAATGGGAGATGAGAGAGAAGGACATGCAGTAAATTGTCAGTCGGGAATCAAACTCATAACACTGCGGCACTCATGAACCTCTTCTATGACATTCCCTTCAAGAGTGGACACTACTGGAACAGACTGAAGCACCTTCTTAACGTTTGAAAACAACATTAGCTTAGTTTTGTCAGCATTGAGGACTAGTTTGAACTGAAAACGTGATAGCTGGACAGCTACAAACGCTTTCAATGGCCACGTTTCAATGGCCTGAGCAAGAGATGAAAGCATTAGCGATGGCATCAGTAATGTGCAAGTGTTTTTTTAAATGATTTTTTTTGCCCGGTAGGCTTTATTAGACAGGACAGCTGAGCGTGAAAAGGAGAGATGAGAGAGAATGGTGGACATGCAGTAAATTCTCTGAGCCAGGATTCAAACTCACGACCCTGTGGCTGGCTGCTGCCTTAACCACTCAAAAACGTTTTTCATAAGGTGTGTTATTTTAATGTGTTTGTATGTTGTAACCAGGGCCTTCAACGGGCCCTAAACGGAATTTCCCTTGGGGGCCCTCACCACATCATCCGAATTTGTTTATTGTCATTGTCAGTGAACAATTCACAAACTAGAAACTTGCTTTGACGCAAACAAAGCGCACCATAATGCCAGGGCATCCGTTTGCAGCACCCTCTTGGTTCATTTATCATCAGCACCTCACAAGCTCGAATATTGATGAATCAAATTCCACAACGCAATTTAGTATTCTGCTGTCATCATCTCTACTCCCGGTAGGAATAACACACCACACATATATGTTGTTACGAATGTATTTGTCGGGGTGTAAAGGATCTACAGCCACATTAGGAGGGTCTGGGGGCACTACCCCAGAAATGTTCAGACCATTTTCCTGTATTCTGGTGCATTTTAATGTGGTCCAGCCGGCTAAAGTAAGATTAAAATGTTGAGGTTGTAATAATATAAAATGATGAGATTAAACTGCCAGAAGAAAGTGACTAAAGCCAGTTATAACACATTAGTATACTTAATTACTAGATACAATATTGGCTTTGAAAAATAGTTATTGTCAAATTGTGTAAATAAATGTACCTAAAACATCATTTGTTGAATACCAAGTTAAAAACCATAATGAACTATGTACCAATGAAGGGTCACAATGCATTTGCTAATACTAATAACTATCTGTTGTTATGAGACAATTAAAGCAATCACCACTTCACATGGATGGACTCATCATAACATAACACAAGGAAGGTCAAGTGCAAACTGAACAAACATCAGCAGAACTACAAATATGACAGTGCCATAATTGGAAATATAATTGTGCTAAATATGTGAATGAATGAATGAATGAATGAATGAAAGAATGAACAGAACGAGAAATGAAGATCCACACCTTTGCTACTTTTATATTATAATATATATTTTTTATATCATAACATACACAATTATAATAGACCGAGTAATTTTTCACAATTTACGAATTTATTATATTTTATAACAAATAGTCTAATGGTGCTTTTAGAATAAATTGAATTGTTTTATTGCTCTTGATTAGAATATAAAGCTGACATGAGATGTTTGTTCTGGTCAGAACATCACACACTGGACTCTGACTTTCCTCTGCGTGAAACAATGCTGCGATGTGATTGGCTGATGGGCGTTACATGCAGAAACCTTTACGTTCCTCTGGTCAGTCAGTGCTGCACTTATTTCTGATGAAGTCAAAGTAAAACACATCACGAGTCACGACTGATCTGCGGTTAAGGCTTTCTCACGCAGCGCTGCGATTTGACGCACGTTGATGCACGGGCACGCGGGGGTCGGGCTCCTGTGTGTTTGGAGCGAGAGGGGGAGAGAGAGGGAGCGAGAGAGAAGGTGAAAGAGGGAGTGAGAGGGAGAGAGATGGAGAGAGCGAGGGGGGGAAAGAGGAAAGAGGAAGAGAGGGAGCGAGATGGAAAGAGAGAGAGGGGGAAAGAGGGTCAAAGAGGGTCAAAGAGGGAGAGAGATGGAGAGAGGGACAAAGAGGGAGCGAGAGGGAGAGGGATGGAAAGAGAGAGAGATGGAAAGAGGAGGAGAGAGGGCAAAGGAAAGAAGCGAACTCTCCGTTAAATTGAAACCGGTTTTTAAACCCCGCTCATCTCTAACACACTGAGGCTGCACTGTTCCTTCTGCGTGAATGAGGGGCGTCCACTGTTTACTCAAAAGGTCCATGTGAGAGGTTCTGGTCCGGACGAGACGGTGCTTGGGTCCGGATCCGGACCGGAGTCCGCCTATTGGTGCCCTTGGGCTTAGACGCCGCCTCACTCCCTCTCCTGCTGCGAACACTTCCAGGCTGGTGTAAATGTTATGCTTAGCAGCCTTCATTCAAATGCATTATTAGTGGTGCGGTGTTCCCTAACACAGGTATGTGCGGGGCCCCCATGGCAGGGCCCCGGCCCGGATCTCTAACATGACAGACTCATGTACTTTCAAACAGCAGCTCTAACTGTATCTTCGTAAAATAAGTTCAATACCTGGAGAGTGTTGTTGAGATTACAGTTTCTTTTCATCGTCAAGTCTTTTCTTCTTTCGTTTTCCGGCACCGGAGGGATATATTCTTTTGGACATGACGACCACGTACGGTTGTGTTTATGTCTTGCTTTCATTCTGCTCGCGCACAATGAAGTTGACCAATCAGTGCAGGTCAGGTGTTTAGGTTGCCAGTTTGTCAATAGAAATAATGCTGTTTGTGCGTTACATGTTACAGCTGTGGGCGCTGCCGCGCACAGCAGCTACTACTACGCTGCTTGCGCAGCTACAGTGTTACTACGCTAGTGGCGCACGTTGTGCTTGTGCTTCACATAAATCAGGTTGCCAGATTGGGGCCCCTTTAATGCCTCGGGGCCCTCCGCGGCTGCTTAGTTCGCTTGTAGGCTGGGCCTAGCCTGGTTGTAACTAACCTCTTGGCCAGGACTCCTTTGAAAAGAGATTTTTAATCAATCATAATACATTCTTTTCCCAATTAAGGTCAGGTTTATTTTCTGACCCAGTTTGATTAAGCCTAACCCTAACATCTAACCCAGTATGAAGAGCAGGGGAAAAATGCTTGGTATTTGGAAATAGGCTGTATATAGGCTGTATATGCATTTGTTTTTTCCCAATTATCCTATCCCCATGATTTTACTGTTCACTTAAATTATGACTTAGTATTACATTGCCATGGGAAATGTGTCACTATATTATAAATGTGGCATACAATGCAACAAATTATTACAAAATGCAGATTTATCACATGATTAAGTGTTCCATAATGCGATCGTCATTGCCTTTTAAGATAAGATCATCTTCATTTGTCCCACAATGGGGAAATTCCACTGTTGCAACACAAATTAGGAACAAAAACACAGATTAGGAACAGAAGTATAATAATAAGGGACTATAATAAACAGGGACTACCCCTAGTGGTTTCTCTGTTATTGTTCAACGTCAAAGTGTGATACGGAAGCAGGCAGAGGCAGCATTGGCAAATAACACACAGTATGTCGTCATGGTCATACCAAATCAAAATACATTCTGTTCTGACTTTTGCCCTCTTTCCTAGTTTTGTTGTTGTAAAAAACATGGAAAACATTGTCTATCAACAAGTAAAAGACACTCAACAACCACAGCTCTGACTATGATGACGGATGATTGGCTGACAGACACTGAAGGAAAGAAAAAAGTGGGCAATATTAAGCTAGATTTTTCTGATGCTTTAGATTTAATAAACCATGGATCCCTAATTAATAAGATAGCAGCATATGCATTCCATAAATCAGCCACATCATGGTTTAAGAGCTATTTAACTGGACAAACACAGACTGTCTTCTTCAATGGATGTTATTCCAGCTGCAGGACTTTCACATGTGGCGTACCACAGGGCACAAGTTTCGGTCCTTTACTATTTATCCATACAAACTATTTGCTCTGTCAAAGGCCAAGATTGTTATGTATACAGATGACTCAACAATATATGTATCTGCACCAGAGTTGAATACTGTCTTGGACACAGAGTTAAATTCTGTAGTGGAATGGATACATGAACATATTAGCTTTAAATGAACAAAAACTCATAGCATGGTATTTGGCTTTAATCATTCCATTAATCTGAAGCCATTATCAAGTTGTAAAATTCAAGGTGTTACAATTACTCCAGTCTATGGACAAAGCTTTTAGTAATATAGGAGCTATTACTATGATTAAGAAATATGATTTTTTATATATATATATATATCTTGTAAAGCGATTAAATTATTGGCACAAGCTCTGATGTTATTAAACTTAGACTATTGTCCAACTGTATGGTCTAATACCACAGCAAAAACATAAGTAAATGACAAACTATACAAACAAGAGCTGCACGGCTGGTTCTCCGCTGTGACCATTATCCCAGTACTAAATTCATCAGTTATTCGACCGGCATTCGGTACAAGACAGACAAGACATAGTCACTGCTTAAATTATTACCACCGATTATTTTTAATAACATAATGTTTAGTGCAGAAATCCATGCTCATGCTATCAGACATGTTTCTGCCAATAAATGTATGTTGCCTAAAGTAACTACCAACTACATTAAAAGAACTTTCAATTTCAGAGGAATGTATGAATGGAACCGGCTGCCTAAGCATTTAACAATAATTGAAAATAATTTTAAATTCAAAATGTTACTGAAAGACTTCATTAAACAACCAGGTTCTTGAAATTAAACTACATTCATTAAAGCAATTGTGTAAAAACATGCATGTTGTGCTGGACAATGTTTTATTTGTCTGAAATGATAATGTAATTGCTTTATATAGACCCAGGAAGAACAACAACAGTTTGGCTGGCACTAATGGGATCCAAATAAATAAATAAATAAAAAGAAATAAATAGATGTTAAGAGAATCATTTCTTCAAAAAGTTACTAAATTTTGTTTACTGATTACATTGCAAAAACAATATGTCTAAAGGAGTTCAAATGACTTGATTTTGCTTTATTGAGATTGTAGATATATACATCAAGGGAGAAAATATCAATGAATGAATAATCACTTTAAAAAGTTCAATATATATTATTTTATGAACATAATAATGCACTAATTATACAAAAAATAATGTATTGAAACCAGAGTATTTTTTTTATTGTATTTTTCTGAGTCGTTTTCAGACAGCATACTTTTCTTCCTTCTTCAGCAATATATTGTACCTCTTACTTGAGTAAATCTACACATGACAAAAGCTTTATGTTATCAATACGATATGATTTGAACATTTGTTCAACATTCTTGCTCAGCTCCTTCAGATATGTTTTAGTTTGTCTCATTTTCTTTCTTTCTCATCCTTTGAAAATACTTTATTTAATGTTTTGTCCTTCAAATTATATTAACTTCGAATTATAAATCAGATGTTTGCTTCAGACATTTGTAATAACTCTTGACTAATTTCCCCAAATACTTTTTTACAATTGTCATTTCTTGTATCACTACTTTTGTACTTTTGTACTCTTTTCGGCTGCTCTATCCACCTCTGGAAGCAATCTGCCGACTAACTTACTGATCTAAACTGAGTGATTGAACTTGTTTGTGTTTGGTACTCACATAGTCCTGCTCTGCCATCCACAGGCTGCTGAAGATGTACTCCATTCTTCTAAGATGGAGCAGTAGTTTGTCCTTAGTGGTCAGGGTGGACCCATTGCAGCTCAGACCCATGTTGAGGAGCAGAAACAGGGTAAAGACCTGCTCACCGGCCCCCCCTCGTGTACCCATCTGCGCAGGGCTCCTCCATGCTGTTTCACGTTTATACTCAGGTGTGGGGTTTTCTGTCCTATGCTCAGAGATGACGCAGGATTCCTCTGATGCGTGGAACTGTTGTTGAATCATCCACTGTGCTGTGACTGATGTGGTAGATATAGCCACTTTGAACAATTGTTATCTCACAATTAAAAAGAAACAGGTCTGAAATCATAACGATTGCATCATGTAGACCTAGTTTTGTAATCAACCACAGCGATCAGTAGGTGGAGGTGAGTGAAACAGTCCTGACATCATTATTGTGGACTATTTCCTGGTACGTGGTTAATTTTCCTCTGCAGTTTAGTATAGGGATAGAGAAAATATCAGTGTTAATATATCAATATAGGTGATATTGGGGTTCTGATTTATCAGTATTGGGTTGATAGCCCCTCCAGTCTGTGTCTGTGTGTGCTGTGTGCTGTAGTATTTCTTGTTTGCCCTCAGTGCATCCAATTATCTATTATTTATTATTTTTGTGGAGCTCAAAATCTCAAAGGCCTTCACAAAATTGTTGATTTAACCAACAAAATACAGGACATATAACAATGAAACAGTCAATGTTAAATAAAAGAAGATTAACCAACATACAAGTACAAGTAAATGCTAAATAAGATGTGCCCTTTTAAGTAGACTAGTGACTTCAGATGGAAATAGAAGAGGCATGAAAATAAAGAGGTGGTTGTATGTCAAAATATATTTTTAATTCCAGATAAGATACAATACTTCTTTATTGGGATACAGGATCACATGCAGAGGACAAATTTCCCAACGGGGACAATAAATTGTACCTTAACCTTAACTTAACATGCTTTAACAGAAGACATCACCAATTCAACAAGAACACACAAGCACAAGTAATGCACACCATCAGCTGCCCTTTTAGTGACTACATGCACACAGATGTTCCCTAAAGCCATTGTGCAGTTTTGATAAATACTTTTTGTAATTGAAAATAGAGCTGTGATCTTTGCAACAATGTTTGTTCACGCTGTGGGCCTTGTAATCATTTTCAAAATATATTTAATCAAACAAATATTGGAAAATGTTGTTTGTAGTTATGATTGCACATTCTCTACAACCTATGTGCAGTTTTGATAAATACGTTTTGTAATTGAGAAGTAATTTGTAATCTTTGTAACAATTTTTTTTACAATTCCTTTTCATACATTTGTATTATTGGCCACAGCCTAAACACAAATATACGAGATCGGACCATATTTCAGAGCTCTGTATTTTATTTGTATCATATGTTTCACAATCTACTAGTGCTCCCCATAGAGTTCGACGGTAGCACAAATAACTTTAGTTTTAATCATTTTTATCTCATACAATTTGTGGAGTATAAATATTACTTACTATTGCTATTGCTGCATGTTAAAGGTGCACTATGGGTGCCTTATGGTGTTACCTGCTTGTCTCAGTGGATAAGTTTAATGCCTCACTGTGGAACATTCCAAGTACAGTACTTGCATCTCAAGAAGAAAAGCTTCATACTGTACATTTAAAGCAGTATTTTTGGATCAGGTTAGTTACTTTAAAAAAAATAAAAATACAATGAGCAACAAAGTGGGATTTTGTTATGCCATATTATTTTTTAGACAATAGAAAGCCACCTTAATCTATTTTATTCATGTGAAACACTTAATTGGGCATGTCTTGGTGCAGTGTTCCTCCTGGTCAAATCCACATTACACAAGCAAATGGGACTTTTAAGTGTGACATCCCAGGGTTGACTGTTCCACAGAAGCATACCTGCTTGTGTGGTCTTACCTGCTTGTGTGGTTTACGCTGCTTGTGTGGTCTTACCTGCTTGTGTGGTCATACCTGCTTGTGTGGTCATACCTGCTTGTGTGGTCTTACTGCTTGTTGGTCATACCTGCTTGTGTGGTCATACCTGCTTGTGTGTCTTACCTGCTTGTGTGGTCATAACCTGCTTGTGTGGTCATACCTGCTTGTGTGGTCTTTTACCTGCTTGTGTGGTCATACCTGCTTGTGTGGTCTTACTGCTTGTGTGGCCTTACCTGCTTGTGTGGGTCTTACCTGCTTGTGTGGTCTTACCTGCTTGTGTGGTCATACCTGCTTGTGTGGTCTTACCTGCTTTGTGTGGTCTTTACCCGCTTGTGTGTCTTACCCGCTTGTGTGGTCTTATCTGCTTGTGTGGTCATACCTGCTTGTGTGGTCTTTCCGCTTGTGTGGTCTTACCTGCTTGTTGTGGTCTTACCTGCTTGTGTGGTCATTCCTGCTTGTGTGGTCTTACTGCTTGTGTGGTCTTACCGCTTGTGTGTTCATACCTGCTTGTGTGGTCTTACCTGCTTGTGTGGTCTTACCCGCTTGTGTGGTCATACCTGCTTGTGTGGTCTTATCCGCTTGTGTGGTCATACCTTTGTGTGGTCTTATCCGCTTGTGTGGTCATACTCTGCTTGTGTGGTCTACCTGCTTGTGTGGTCTTACCTGCTTGTGTGGTCATACCTGCTTGTTGTGGTCATCACTGCTTGTGTGGTCTTACCCGCTTGTGTGGTCATAACCTGCTTGTGTGGTCTTACCCTGCTTGTTGTGGTTTTACCTGCTTGTGTGGTCTTACCTGATTGTGTGGTCTTACCTGCTTGTGGTGGTCATACCTGATTGTGTGTCTTATGCTGTGTGGTCTTACCTGCTTGTGTGGTCTTAACCCGCTTGTGTGGTCATACCCGCTTGTGTGGTCATACCTGCTTGCCAATGACAGAGCCCGTTAGATCTTGGACGCTAAAACGGGACAGGGCCTGGTTAGTCCTAGGATGAGAGACCACTGGAACACCAGGTGCCACAGTGGGGCGCTAGAAGAAATGTTGTTGTGTCTTTAGTCAAGACACCCACATTGCCTAGTATGAATCTGGTGCGAGTGAATGAGGGGTGATGGTTAGAGGGGCCGATGGTGCAGATTAGCAGCCTCACTTCTGTAAGTGTGCTTCAGGGCAGCTGTGGCTCCAATAGTAATGTACCGCCAACTAGTGTGGGATGGAAGAAAAGCGACACAAATAGTGTAGCGCTTTGACAAGCCTCTAAAGTGTAAGGCATTATTATTGTTATTAGTATTGAATACACAAACAGCGAAAACATGGACAGAGTACAGTATATGATATGAATGAAAGTCATATCATATACTGTATTTATATATTTTTATCATTTTTCATCGAGGGTCACAATCAATAGCAAATTCCAAACACAATTGTGCAATCAAATTTGTTTAGGAGTTGCTCGTGGTTGAGTGGATAGCACATATGCCTGCTATGTGGAGCGGGCTGCAGCGTTGTGAGTTCAAAACCTGCTCTCAATAATTTCCTCAGTCTTATCCCCATTTCACACTGTAAAGAAAGAGAACAGTGACCAGACTGATGTAGAACTGTATATTTTAATACAGGGAGATTTCATTTTGGGCTTTTTCTGTCAAAATACAAGCATAGTGGAAAAGTAGGGCCATAGTTAATCACAGCGTAGTTGTATTCAGCAGCGCTTTGACCGAGTCACCCCACCTCTATTCAGACTTGTAGTGCATTTGACAAGTTTTCATGTTTTTCTAATTAGTACTTGGTTTGGTGGGATAGTCCCTGTGGTAAAAAAATACCATACTTTTACATCAATCCAGTGGCAGTTTGTGATAAAAAGTTGAAAAGAAAAGTACAAAAAACAGGAAATAGCGCTAAGTTCTAAAACTATATCTCTATGTTATCAACATAGAAAATTCCATCCAAACTGCAGAGACCATTTACGCACAAAGAGCCAATTTTTACAACATTTTAAACATCCAGTTCAACAACTAAAGTGTTAGCCTTTATTTGTCTAATCATAACTATTGTGAAATTAGGAAAGTTTTAGCACTACCTACGTCCCATCTGCTGCTCATAAAATTCACTAAACAAAAAACTAATAAAAACCTGGCAAGATTTTTTTTGTAAAATCTTAAATATATTATCATCATCATCAAACTTTTATGACGGACTCGTCGTCCAGAGCTAAAACATCCTACAGTAAGACAACCCTAATAATATAATTATGTTAACTATATTTTTCTGAAATTCTCCAGGAAGATGGAGACGCATTTGGCCCTTGGGTTAGTTAGGTAATAGTAGTAGTAGTAGTAGTAGTAGTAGTAGAAGTAGTAGTAGTAGTAGTTGTAGTAGTCCCTAACACAGAGTACACGTTTGTGGCTCAGACTACACACACCAGATACAGGGCCTACTCTGTTTGGGGGCAGTACAAGCTGAGTAGAATCTGCTAGAGCTTGGTTTACAGGCCAGCTGTACAGCTATCGCGGTCACCTAGCAACAGCACAGCCTTTGTAAACATAGCCTTTAGCGGCTCAAGCAACAGCCGTCAGGGGAACAAGGTTTGTAATATGAATGAATGCATTATTGAACAATTTTAAATGTCTATTTATCAAAAGTATGGAAAACAATGTAATGAGCTCGTAATATGAGCTAGATTATACAGAAAATATGGTCATTATTCTTTATTTGTTCTTGCCTAGGTATGACGTTAGATGAAACACACGGAATGGAAACAATAAAAACTCATTTTGCCATCAGTTCTGGCCTCCTCAATTCGACTGGACGCTACACTCTTGCTCTGCTTCTGACCGCTCATGTGACCATATAAAGCGTATGCGGAAAGAATGTGTGTACGTTCAATTCCTTTCTGTTTTGATCCCATGGGCTTTGAAGACAATGAAACATAAATGCAGTGGTACGAGTCAGCTCCGTGCAGAAAGCCGTCTGTGTGTGGTGGACCCGCAGTGTAACAGTGATCCACAGGACGAGAAGTAACATGACTGCGTCTTCTCCTTGAAATGTCGTATTTCCCGCAGTGACGTCCCAATTCTGCGCTGTCACAGAGGCTGTGGGGGGCACGGATACTTTTTTTTATCTTCCAAGGGGGGCGCATCAGAAAAAGGCTCCAGTGAAACCATGGCCGTGTCTGTGAGTGCGGTGCTGGAGGAACTCATCCACACTCTGGGCCTGTGGGAGTTCCCCTGTGGCCCCGGGCCCTGGGTAAGTCCCCTCAGAGTGCACTGATGAGTCAATGTGGAGCATAAGTCTGTATAGAGAGGTGGGTAGTACTCTGTTACATTTACTCAGTCACATTACTTGAGTCCTTTAAAAAATAAGAATAATAATTCACAGAGTAGTTTCTTTTTGTCACTTTTTTATTTTTACTCGCTTGAGTAATATTTTGAACAGTGGAACAGCACTCTTGAGTAAATATTTTGTTGCATTTAAACCAGATGTTCCGTCCAGACAGTCAGTTTTACATAGGTAGTAGTTCCCCATTTTATTTTCTCTCTTATTTATGTTAATTTTCTGGACCACTTTGTACTTCTACGTGAGTAATATTTTGAGGAAATTCTACCTACCTCTGGATACATTACAAAATCAGTCGTTCGATATAGACCTTTTCTACCTTCGAGGCACTCAAGGCCGGTTATGCAGTTGTTTTCAACATCCCGAGGACAGAACAGACGTAGAACACAACTGCAACGCTGTACATGAAACACCACTGTGAGCGGGGCAAACACTTCATGGATTGGGACAACGCTAAAGTCAAAAGCACAGAGAGCAACAAATACTATTGTTGGATCAGAGAGGCGATCAAGGCCCGGAAACCCAACTGTAAATCGGGTAAAGGGGTCGTACCAGCTGTCTCACACGGAAGTTCAGATGTCGTCCCACTGCCCCGAGTCGGAAGATAGTGCTCAAATCTGTTTGAACCAGTTGAGCTCACACCTCACAGTGACCTTTTTAAAACATATGTGTATACACCAAATACAAACAACAACAAATGAACAAGACACAAGAGTGTAAAGACAAAAATAAGAGTAGTCTTGAAAAACGTTGGCATATTTCTCAAATGTATTGGTCCCATTTGTCCCAATGTTCAGTAAATTTGCCCATTTTAAGATTTATTGTGAAAATGTTTACATTTTCCAGTCCTCTATCCTTGTCATCCATTTAGTTGTTATTTCTCTTTTTGCTGCAGTACATTACACAGGTAACCATCAATTGTTTCCATTGTTGGTGTTTTATGTTTTGGATAAAGTATGTAGTTGTAGTAAAGTCAAATGGAATGTCGATGTTGAAGACAGTTGGCAGTGACCCCTTAACCTCAGTCACAAAACACATGAAAGTAATGTGCTACTTGACAGCCACAGTAGTAAGTATTTAAATCAGTCCTGATCCTGGTGCTCTGAAAACATCTGCGCCTCAAGAAAGCTCCAGAATGCTCCAGAATGCTAGGGTTACTGCTTGTGTCTCTCAAAATGTTCCAATTGCTGTGTATTTTCTTGCAGAAGCAGAGTGCTGGGGAGGACACTCAGGCCCTGCTGGACCTCCTGGACTGCCCGGCCTCTCCTTGGCACCAGAAGCCCGACTGGAGCCCACAGGCCGCGGAGCTGAGGAGGCAGGCAGTGCTCAGCCTCAAACAGCTCAGCAAACGCACCGTGTACCAGCACTTCACTTCACTCAGACTCATGGACAAGGGCGTGAGTTACTTATTCTGCACGTTCTCATGCTTGTATGTCAGTGTAACCGTGTGCATATACATCATTTGTCCAGGTGTCAGTGCTCGATGGCAGGCTACTGAAACTGTCCAACCTGGAGGGGTTGGTGCTGAGTGCTAACCAGCTCCAGGAGGTCCCTTCTCCCCTGCTGCCACCCTCGCTCAAGGTGCTCACACACTCATCACGAGCCCTTCTGCAGCTTATGGTTTCAGAGTCACATTCAGCTCTGTGGACATTTGACATCAGCTCATGTAAATGAAAACGTGATTGTCAGCACAGTTGGGCTGCAGCTAACAATTATTTTAGTAATCGACTGGTCAGTGATTATTTTTTCAATCAGTCTACTAGTCAAACGATTATATTTATTATACATTGAGACTTTTTAGCAAGGCAAGTTTATTTGTAGAGCACACTTTAAACACAAGGCAATTCAAAGTGCTTCACACAAGAGGAAAAAATGCATTAAAATCACAAAACAGATAAAAGCTTAAAAGAGAAGCGTGTTTATTGAATCCTTTCAGTCATACGCACAGCTAAACAAAATAGTTTTTAGTTTAGATTTGAACATTGTCAGAGTAGAGGCCTGTCTCACATCCTCAGGAAGTCTGTTCCAGATTTTAGCTGCATAAAACTGACGCGCAGATTCACTTTAGTCCTGACTAAATACATTATCAACCAAATATATAAACATGGTATAAATATATGGTAACAGGGCTTCCAGATAGAATAATACTTACAAATGAAATGTAAAATCAGATTTGAAAAACATATTTTTTGTCATTTGACACAAACATTTTTAACTGTGTTTATTAGGGAAGTGAGTAAATACAGTAACAGATGGTTCTGAGTTGTAGCAGTTGTAGTAATCGAAGAGCTGAACAGAACTGCAGAGTCTGATCACTGTCTCTGTCCCCACGTGTTCTTCAGGTGCTGGAACTGCGCAATAACCGTCTGACCTCCCTGTGCTCTTTGACCTCTGGGCCCCCTCCACGGCTGTTCTATCTGGGCCTGGCCTCCAACCCACTGGGCTCTCCTCTGGACATGTGCAACCTGACTGGAGCGCACTGGTCAGTCCTTTATGTCATCCCTCCTGAAGCACTGAAAGACCCCCTGCACATGTCCAAAGGGTCATTCCTTTGTGTGTTCAAATCTCCATGAGAGAGGCTGATGAGAGTCAAACATTCTGATAGCTTTCCAGAAAACACAAACAACTATTTATAATCTAGCTGACATTTTCAATAATGAATTTTTCCTAAAAAGTTGGAATTTCTCAGATATCGAAACAGCAGTCTACTGACTTCTAGAATTGTTACATTTCACTCAGGCCTATTGGCACCAACTTTATAAACCCATTTTGAAATGTTTTTCTCTCTAAATAATTCTACAATGATTGGAGCTCATCATAAGGTTTGGTTTGATATATGTAACTTAACCGCGCTAACGCGATCTCCTCGAGACACATTGACAGTTTCCTTTAAACGTCTTTCTTAGAAGGCAATAAATGCTGAAACTTCCTGTATTTTTGGCCTTTCCCGAAGTGTGGGGAGCGCAGGGTTAGTTAAGGTATTATTATTTCACATTGATGATCGTTAAAAATAATGATTAGGAAACTGTGTAAACAACTGTGGTTTGGCAGCAGCTGCGTGAGCAATGCTGAGAACACAGTGAACCAGTTCAGGGCAAGTGAATGTGAACTGATGGGCCGTGTCACTGAACAGTGTTTCCACTTTACTTTTGTCATTTCATTTGGTTTTTAAACAGGAAAAGATTACACTCAAACAACCAGGCCTGACTGGTTTGCAGTTGTTTCCTGTTACATTCAGCAGTTCACTTATGAGGTCTACAAGTGTCATGTCAGCAGGTCAAGTCTGTGTCTTATTAAAAGAGACATCGGAGCTGGTTGTGCTCAACTGAAAGGAGACAACATTCAGGGTCAGGTGTAGATGTAGAAAAAGCATTTCTGTCCAAAGATGTCCCTCAAGACGGGGATCACCATCCAGTGTAATTATACAAAATGCAGCAGGAAGTCCTTAAAAATACTAGGAAAATGGATCACATAACCCCAGTTTTATAAGTTCTTCACTGCCATAGGAGTGACTTGTTCCCAGTGGGCGCCGTCACACGGCTGCCCGGGGGGCTGATGCTCTTATGCATGTCTCTCACGTTCCTATGTTGTGAATTTTTCTTCACTGACAATGGAAATAAATATACCCTGATTCCTGATTCCTGATTCTAAATATTACTTCTGGAGCTCAAGACATTAAATGCTCCTGCACCAAAGTATATGGTATTTTCTTAAACAAAAGGTCTTCAGGTCTTCTGTGCTATCTGTACTTATTTAGGCAAGGCAATCATATCTCCACAGAGGAAAGTAGGTGGTGGACCCTCCACCAGAAAACACAGTGCACCTTCAAAGTGAGAAGACAAGGGTCTTGTTTATAAAGAGTGCGAAAATGTTCCGTATGTGACTTTTATGATCTATAAAAGTAAGATTTCAAAATGAGCAGTCAACTTTATGTATCAGTGTTTTCAGAAATGAGGCAGAACAGTGGCAAATAAGATATTTTTAAAATAACAATTTCTCTATCTTTTTATTTTGATATAATTGCCTGTCAATGGTAAATATTATTGATTGATGTTAATAATAAAATGATTATTTTAAGCTTGTAACATGTGCTGCTGAGCCGCCCTCTCTCCCTGCCCCTGGACTTCCCAGTGCCTCTGAAAGACCCTTTCACACACTTTGATCAGCACATCTGAACTCACTTTTAAGTTACCTGTATCTATGGGAAACGCTTTGATCGTGCAGCACAGAAATGAATGGTATTTTTCAATGAGGACAAAAACAATCGCATGTGGTCTATCTTCATAAAATAAAAAGTGGAGGAAAGCTTGTGAGCAGTAGTGTGCCGCTCTGCTTCAAACCGCCTGTAGGGTTCAGGGTCTTTAAGTTTTTTGTTTTCTCCGGTCGCCCAGGTTGATTAAGCAGCAGCAGTTTATGCATAAGCCACAGCCCTGGTGAAGAGGCGCTGGGACAGGGCCCATAATATACTATAGTACAGTCAATGCACCCACAAGAATGCCTCTGTGTTTTATGCTGGCGCCTAGACCCGCCCGTTGTCGTAGCAGTAGCAGTAGCATGTGACCTGTGCAGCTGAAAAACAGTGACTGTGTCCTCCTGTGCTGTGCCCCAGGCCGGAGCTGCTCTGTCTGGACCTCTCCTCTTGTGACTTTGAGGAGCAGCGCGTCCTGTTGGGGGCGCTGTCCTCTCTGCCCTGCCTCAGGAGCCTGCTGCTGGAGGGGAACCCGTGCTGCCTGGGTCCCTCGTACCCCGGACTGACCCTGGACGTCCTGTCGCAGCTGTCCCATCTGGACTCGGAGTGGGTCAGAACAGAAGAGAGAGAGGGCTTCAGAGGGCTGGCCATTCTCACAGGTCAAAGTTCACCACCTTTGAGCAACTAAATTACACTGCAAAATAAATCTGAATATTTATCTATTTAAGTTAGGTTCAGTTGCTTTTGCTTTTATAATACATTTCTGTCTGATCTGCAGTGGTGGAAGCAGTACTCGATTTAGTTACTTAAGTAAAAGTATTGAAGTACATATTTAAAATGTTACTTTTAGAGTGAAAAAAGTAAAATTGTGGTCCTTTCTCAATGATTCGAGACTTTTTATGTGTACATTTTGGGTGCTCAAAAGCCAGGACTCAAAACCTTCACTCGGGATGTCACCAAAAAAGTAACTGCTCAAAACCACACTGATAGTACTTTTTACCTTTCGGCTCTTTTCAAAAAGGCAGTGCAGTAGAAAGTACAAATATCTGCTCTCAAATGTAGTGAAGTAGAAAGTAAAAAGTATCTACTGTATAAAATAATGCTTAAGTAATGTACAGATACCTAAATATTTTGACTTACCTTTTGTACTTGGTTGTACTTTCCACCAGTGGTAATGTACAGAAACAACATACGTATAATAAACATAAAAGAATCAAGTGATAATTAATCAAATCTGACAAGTACATGAATCTTAACATGTCAAAAAAAAGCAGCATTAAAGTTTTAAAATATGATTAAAAAAAAAAAAAAAAAAAAAGGGAACTCTCCATAAATAGAACTCCACAGCATTTTTGGTTATTAGTTGGGCTTGTCTCCAACAATCTTTTTTTGGAGTTGAATAACTTACATTTCACTTTTGTTTATTTACAGTCTTTAACAATTAGCCCATTCAAATCATAAACACATTTAGTCAGTTAGTTGTGTAATGTTCCTACTTTAATTACAGGGCGTGTTTTTTCTGCAACTAAGAAGTGAACTGTCACTTTGATTTACAAGGCCCTAGATTATTCAGGCTTCGGAACTTTGGAACTGGAAGATTTATGACTCATTTCAGATGCATCGGTCTTGTACAAGTGTCCATGCACATTTAAAAATGTATTTAAAAATGTAATATTCATACATTTGGAGAGTAAATATATTGTCCTGTCTCAAGTACAGTGTAGACCAGAAAATGATACAAGTAAAAAAGTATTTAGGGGGAAACTACCACTAACTACTAAGAGTAATTGCCCAGGTCATTTTTCACGGAACACTTTTTTCCTGGTTGATATTTTTTTTCATTTCACTGTCACGGTGAGTTAAAAACAGGTGTCTCGTTTTTGATTTTTTTAAATGTATTTAGGACTTTTTCTTGCTTTCACTTTAATCTCGTAAAATGACAACTTTAATGTTGAAATGTCATGACTTTATTCTTGTAGTGCCCGGATATGTTTTTTATTTATTCCGTCGTACAGCTTAGTAATGCATTGATACACTTTAGATATTATTCAAGTTCTGATTTATAAGCCTTGATAAAAATCAGTCAGAGGGTAATAATGATCATTACTTTGTTTATTTCTTGGTTCTAATAACTCCTTATTTGTAAAATCCTATAAAATGTCATGTGATTATTCTTTATAATCTGGTGAAAAATTTTGGACCTGTTGTAATCCAGACCTTAAATCTCAGGTCAGTTCTATTTGGTCATAAACCAACCAGTTGAAGATTTGAACATCTTTGTATGTTTTGATTAGCTCCTTCTATGTTGTAAGCACAGATTTTACCGAGGAATTCTTATTTTCGTCCAAATGACTCAACTGTCTGTCATCCAGTACGCCTGTACACGTTGTACAGATTGTTGCACGACTATTTATATCTGTTACTATCCTTAGTTGACACTGACTACGGTAATAGATTAGCAAAGGCCAGTTTAATAAATCAAACTTTTGAAATTTAATTTTTTTTGTGTTGACGTTAATAATAAAAAAATAAACATAAACTTTCAATTCACATAGGTGTTTATTATTTTTCAAATGTAGACTAAATGTTTATCAGATAGTGTTACGTATAAAACAGCCATACAGGGACATTTTAATCATTGTGAAAGTCAACAATGTGATGGAAAAAGGTTAAACAAAATCATAATTCAAATAATAGACTGAATCTATTTTCAGAGCACACACGGTTTAAGTAATCTGAACTAACTTTACCAGACAAATTGAAGATTAAAAACTGGAGACAGACGAGACAGAGTTATGAAGCTAAATATTCATAATGTCACAATGTCACTTGTAGATTCACTCACAGTGTGAAAAACAACCAAACCTTTTACTCAAGTAAGAGACAGTTACATTGTACAATATATCACTAAAGTAAGAGGAAAAGAGGAAACTGCTCCTAAGTACAAATGACATGTACAAATATATGAAATGTACGTGAGAGTAACTGTAAATGTGGTGCTGCTTGTGCGCTGCAGAGGCGGAGCAGGAGTGTGCCCGGGTCACAGTGCACGTGGGTCGGCTCAGGGGACTTCCAGACCCTCCGCGGAACTCGGACTATCCTCTGCTGGCCTTCTCTTACCACGTCTCGTACCTGTTCCTCCCTAGCTCTGCTCCGGACTTGCAGGTTGGCACTTCTGTTTTGTTCAAAATAATTGTATTTCCATGCAAAAAGTTTAAAGACTTAGTGTGATTTAAAATGTATTGGAAGTCTGATCCATTTTGTTATAGATTTGAAGGAGAATGCAGTTTTCCTTTTAGGTTTGCTGCATTGGCCATTGTTTGGACTTTGTTGTTCTGTGGCAAACCTTTTGAGTGGTGACAGAGCCATATTGTTAATGATCAGGTATCTAAGTATTTTGCCCTGATGATTTTGTTATGTACTTCTATCAAAAATGGAGAAGAACCCCGAGGAGAAGAACCCCGAGGAGCCAGAGCCGCACAGAGAGGGTCCAGAAGTCTGCGGAGTCTGCTCTAGGGCTCATGGTAATGTCAATCACCGTTTTAATCAAATCCAGATACAATCGATTCAAATGGTCCATGATCAGCTTTTGTGTTTTTGAGGCAGAGGTCCACAGCCGATTGTCTGTAAAAGAACATGGTTTGGCGCCGAAAATGTATTATTTTTCTAAGTAAATGTATGGGTGCAATCATTTTAGTAGTTACACAATAATTGATTTCGTACAGTGAGATTATCAACCAAATAAAGGTTGAAATATGTCAACTGAAGGCTTCCAGATAGAGAATATTTATGAATAAAATGTTTTGATAAAAATCAGAAATATTTTTTTTGGCCATTTTGATGTAATATTACTACTGTCTTTGTTAGAAAAGGTCTTTTCGTAAGTGTTTTAGAGTCTGTATAATGAGAGTCCAGATAATGATTACAATGATCAAAATATGATTATTTTTTTATAGTTGACTTGTCACAATCAGCTGAATTATTGTTGCAGCCTTGATTAAATTACATATATCAATAGTCTGTTATTTATGTTCACAATATTAGTTCACAGTAAATGCTGTCCTGATTTTTTTACCTTCTTAAAACGTGAAAAGAAAACTAGTTCATTTTAAACTGTATACAGTTCAACTTGTATTTCTCACTTACCTAAAACTTACCTGCTTTTCATAACTTTCAGAGGCAGGAGCAGTCATTCCCTAAGAACTGCATCTACAGGAGCTAAACAGTGTCTTTATACATGAGCAAGCCCCTTTAACACTGAAAACTATATTTCTTTGTTTGATTCTTGATTTTGATTGATGATAGAACATGTTTTTAAACTGTATATGGTTTCCTGCTTCTGCTCAGGCTCCACCCACAGCACGCCCAAGCTGCCCTGGTCCGGGTGCATGGACTTCAGCCAGAGCCACCACCACAGTGTGTCCGACCTGAGAGCGCTCAAGAGCTTCCTGGGCCGGGGCATGTGTGTGCGCGTGGAGGAGGAGAAGGTCTGCTTGCTCGCTCACTGCTGAATTCAACTCAAACCAAAAGTTAATGTGCGTGTTCTGTGTGTTTAGATCCAGTCCTGGCCTGCAAACAAGGTAAATAAGAACCTGGGATTCAGGAGGAGCAGTGTGGTGGTGGTGCTTGAGGGTTCATGAGAGTTTGCCACAGTCCACATGTGTGCTTTATGGATTTACCAGACCGAGACCCCAAAATAACTGTGCAACTGATCCGGGACCTCCACTGCTAATTGAAATTGTGTCTGAGATCATTTTAAATTGTGTAAACTCTTGTTTAATTTGTGATTATTTGAGTGGCTTAATGTGTTATTTGAATCTAATTTGACTCAAATATATTATTTGCAATAAAAGATATATTTTATTTTAAAATTACATCTCCCAAGTCATCTCGTGACCCCCACTTTGGGAACCACTGATCTAGATTACTAACATCAACTCGTCAGTGTTCACACATAGGTTTCCGTGAGTGGAAAAGTTGCTCATGGATTCTACCTTTCTACTTGTAGATTATTGGAGCAGTGGTTCCCAAAGTGGGGGACGGGATCCCTTGGTCAGTTTGAGAGAAATTGGGTCAGATAATATAATAAACTACTAAAATGTATTCAAATAAACCTAATTTTAAAAGATATTTTAAAAAGACAACTTCAAATTATTACATTGTACTGTGGGGGTCCCGAATTGGTTCTATGGTTATTTTGGGGGTCCTGGGTTGAAAAGTTGGATTAGAGCAGGTCTTTTACTGTGAGATACGTAAACTGTCATCTTCTCACTGTGAGTAAATCTACTTGTGACAAGAGCTTTATGTTGACAGTACAAAATGATTTGAACCAGGGCTGCGCGACGTATTGGAAAACTATTGATGCAATTTTAGCCAATGTAATAAACAACACCACAACAAATTAAATTAAGACCAATGTCCTCCATCTTTTCTTAATCAGCCTTGATTTAGTCTAAAATCTTTATTTTGACAGATTTCTGTATTAATGTTACTGAAATGATTGTGTCAAAAAGTGTCTTAACATTTCACAACATTGTTATTGCAGTACTCCAATATCGTGCCACCCTAATTTGAACATTTGTGCTTCTTTTTTACCTTCAGATATAGATGAAATGAGTTTTCCTAAAGTTTGTGTCGATCCTTTCAAAATAACATATAATAAGATATTACATTCACTTCAAATTAGAACTCTAAAGTTACGTTTGGTTACTCTTACTGCAGTCATTGTTTTGGCCACTACTTTGTACTTCTCCTTCAGACATTTCAGCCTCACATTCTTGGTCTCCTTGAGACTCCAAACAAAGCCACTTCCACCAAAGACATCACCAAAGACAAGAAGAAAAAGGCCCCTGTAGAGCTGGTCCAGGACCTGCCCATCAGGAGAGTGCTGGGGTCATTGCACGTGCCCCTCCACAATCTGCTGCTCAAGGAACACAAATTGGCGCTGTGCTGTGTCTTTGGACCTAAGGGATCAGTGGAACCGGCCAACACCATGGACAAGGCAGGTTTAGTGGAAGTCATGTTTATTTGAGATGGAGGGCAGGGGGCAGCAATTCTAGGGTTGTATAAGTTGTGTTTTTGAATGAAATATGAAAATGCACATAATATTGAACATGGTCACTGTTATTAACATGCGCCATGAGTTCAATATTATTCTACTGGCATGATGCGGTCAACTGTCTACATTTATGCCAATGCGGGTCATTATGCAACTGACTGACAGAATAGATATTGAGCTGGAACGAGTAATTACACAAATATTTATCATAAGCAAGTCATTTTGGATCTTCTTTAGCAGGGGATTTGTCCAACTTCGCAGCCCTCCATCTCATTCTAAACCGTAATTGTGAACGCAGCTGATTAGAACATGTTTTTAAGAGAGGCTTTGCTCACACACAGGTTGTAGGAAAGAAGGTGAAAGTGGACTCAAAGAGAGGAGCTTCCGGGAAGAAGACCACCTCTGCCAAAGGTTCAGTCAGATTTACATGATCAGTTTTGCAGAGACTATTTTCAGTTCACATAAATGGATACTATAGCAGCAACACTTCTCTTGTGTGGCAGGAAAGGCTAAATTGGCGAAGGAGGTGGGTGAGGCCAGTAAATGGGGCCCCCAGGAGCCCCTCAGTGTTGAGCTGTGTGTGCAGGTGGCCCATTGGCAGTCTGCAGCCGAGGCCTCTGAGGAGCTGGGCCTGACGCTCTGAACCAGATGTGTTGACTAAATGAATGTTTCTCTGCAGGAGACACACTCTTTAACTGCTGCAACACATGTAGTGACTGCTGGTTCAATGGAGCAGTGTTACGGAAAAAAGATCATTTGGCCCTTACTTAATGTGACACGACAGACTTCTGTTGGCATATAACTGATAATGACATGTCTCTTAATTACCTCTCTTATGCCTGCATGGGGAACATCCCGGGGTGCCCTGGATACTCCGGGCCGGCCTAGTATCAGTTTTCACACTAGGGCATCGTTTCAGAAGAACTGTAAAAGATGTGAACTGACATGATGCAAATGTGACCAACTGTCCCTTTTCCTGTGGTCTTTTGTCTTCTGCTTTCAAACCTGATGGTAAGAATGTAAACATTTCTATTGAAGTAGGTCATGTAACCATCTGTTTGACTTGTAATCTATAAAAAGGAACGTGGATCCCTTTGTTGGGACGAGTTCAGTGTAGGGCCAGAGAGACATGTGGCCGAATCGGTTCTGCACGAGAGTGACGACGGATCCACACGAGGGAGACGTTCATTCTGATTCTGATAATTAAACATTCACTTTTGAGAAAAGACAACTCTGTTCTGTTTTACTTTATTTCTTGATAATCGTCAGAAGAGAAATCCCACAACTGTTTAAATGAAGCAGACACTGGTAGTGACTGCTGTTTGCATGGGGCAGACACAGGTAGTGACTGCTGTTTGAATGGACCAGACACAGGTAGTGACTGCTGTTTGAATGGAGCAGACACGTGTAGTGACTGCTACCAGAAACAGGTAGTGACTGCTGTTTGAATGGAGCCAGACACGTGTAGTGACTGCTGTTTGAATGGAGCAGACACGTGTAGTGACTGCTGTGTTGATGGACTGAACCATGGAGTGACTGTTGTTTGAATGGAGCAGACACGTGTAGTGACTGCTGTTTGAATGGACTAGACGCATGGAGTGACTGTTGTTTGAATGGAGCAGACCACGTTACAAACTGCCCCTGCTGTTTGAATGGACCAGACACAGGTAGTGACTGCTGTTTGAATGGACTAGACGCATGGAGTGACTGCTGTTTGAATGGAGCAGACACGCGTAGTGACTGCTGTTTGAATGGAGCAGACACGTGTAGTGACTGGTAAACAAATATGGAGCACGAGATGAGGAAAATGATACACATTTAAAATGTTTACATAAATTCCATTTATTTTAATACATTAATGCTTCATACAGAAATTATGTCATTGCAAAACATTTTTGGAAAGGCCGGTTGAGAGGAACCAAGAGCTTCAGTTGAGAAGCGCTAAAAGATCTGATTTATATCCTATTGTTCAGCAGCAGTTCCTGCACAGTGTCATGTCCATGTCAACAGCACAGTATTGTTGTTCTTTAGCAAATCTTAAAAGTACTTTTACAGGCATAAAAAAATAAACTATAGCGCCCACCAACTTACAATCACCTTGTACTAAATGTTCTTTGTGACCCCAACAGGCTGTGCAATCTCCCGATATTTATAAATTATGTATAGAAAAGACACTTCAGCAATGACTGATCACACAGTATGCTCCCAGTCACACAAACTCGCACATCAGACACACTGTTCAGAGATCAGCAAACCAAAACGTAGTGAAGAGATTGTACAGAGATCCAGCCCCAGTTTACAGCGCGCACATTAAAACCCGTCCAGAAGCAGCTGACATGATGTGCAAACATGTGCTGATTGTGCAGAAGGCCCCAAGAGGCTCCAGGGGGCCTCAGAAAGTCTGGTCATCATTGCAGGCCTCTGTGTCATGGCCGAACACCTCGCAGATGTCGCAGTAGGGCCGCTCATCGTCCCTGGAGCCGTGGTAGGTGGTGTGGGGCGGCGAGTCTTGCTCCTGTGCCTGAGTGGGACAGTCCTCCGTGTCATGGAGGTCAAAACGGTCACAGATGTCACAGAACAGGCGAGGAGGGGCCTTCTTCTTTGTGTTCTGGGCCTCACTGGGGGAGAAGAGGAAGAAAATTTGACAAATTCAACTTAAATTAGCTTGTTGCGACGACATCATTATTTACGCAAATATGCAGGAATCGAGCAGAACACAACTTTTGAATAAAGTTGTATAATGGAACTGAGGCTCAAGTGATCCGAAAATTCCTGTTTTTACCCACCCCCTATCCCCGCCCATATCCCTGTGCTTAGTTGTGATTATCTGAAAAATGAAGTTTCTGAGTGACTCCGAGTACAGTTCTGAAATGTCATGTAGCCACTTTTCAAAAGTGAAAACCTGTAAATGACAATCTGCTGCGTGTTACAGTGAAATGTCACTATGAAGAGGCGGGGCTTATCAGTTCTGCAGATGTCAATAGACCCGTTTCTATTATTAAGCCGTTATAAATCAATATTGTGGTTCACAATGAACAAAATGCTAAGTGGTGACCTACTTATGTTGAAGTTCAATACTAAGTACATATAAAAGCCCTTCTGAAATCAGTACCATGATAACACATTTCCATCTTGAATTAGATACTAAAGGACAAATTTGAGACTCAATTACAAACATAATATTAATTGATAAATGTGTCTTGTACAGAGATCTCCAGGGTCTTTTCAACATTTTTCAACCTTTTTTTTTTTTTTTTACCATGTAGCTATACCACTTCTGAAAAATAAAAACAAGAATTGATCCTACTCGTTTAGTAGTTTTACTAGTTTTAGTACTGATAAGTATATCTGGGCATGATGTCTACAGGTGCACACAGCGAACCTCTCATAGTTGTCCCTCTCACTGGGGCTGTTCCCATTGAGCGCGGCGGTGGCCAGTTTCTCCAGTTTGTCCTTGAGCTCCTGGTTCTTCCGCTGAAGGTCCACAATGACAGAGTTCAGGAACTCAATCTACAGCAAGTACAAACAAAATGTCAGTGGTGCTCAAGAATTTACTATGAGGCATCCAACTGTTCTAAACAATATCAATCATAATTAAACTTTAGCACTGCATTTAAATAGGGAAGTGTGGAGCTTAAACCATAGTCTAAAAGTGATGTCTTAGAATCTACTGTCCAATATACTCTGCTGCCTCCTACTGGACACTATGTAGAACCACAGTGAGGGTGAGAGCATGCACAGGTGAAGCTGATGTAAAACATGAACAAACCGCTGCCTGATGGTGGGGTTGCAATGCCAACATCAGAGACAGGGCAGAGAAGAGGAGGGAGAAAAGAAAAATCAAGAGCTCAAGTTAGAAACAGCAACTGACACAGCACTGCACTGGGCCCTGTACCAACTGTGCCCCAGTTATCTTGGAACGTGCCTGTGTAGCATCAAAGCATTTAGGATGGTCAGATTATGTGACCAACGACCTCGGTGCTTAAGATGCAGTTACACTATAAACTTAGTCAAATCCAGGTGGTGCAGCTTTAGCTTGAATATTGTCTAAAATGATGCAAAAATATTGTGAGATTGAGAAAACAAATTCAAGTGAATACGACAGGTTAGACTACACATTTCACGAGGGAACATGATTATATGAAAGATTTTACCTAAAATTATGCATATTTTCCCCCAATTTGACAATTTAGGTGAAATTTGCTTGGACATGAGCAGCAGACGTGTCATAGGTACAAGGTAATCCATAACTGTTACCTAGCAACTTTACTGTAAACAAGGGCTAAAATCCATATAAATTACACAATAGTTAATATTTGACAAATAATAATACTTGACACCATAATTATTTTGTTAAATGATTGTTTGGATGTTTCAGTTGCATGTAAATTGTCGCTCATTGATGACATTCAGTTTTTTTTTAACTCAGCTCTACTTCGTGTAATATTCAACTTCTATTTTTAAATGTTTCTTCACAAACTACAACTTGAATGATGTAAAACTAATGACAAATATTTACCACAAGGTCTATCCAAACAAAGTAATAGTTCGGAAACTACGAGAACCTGTCATATGCACTTTTAATTGTCTTTTGTCATGCAAAAATGTGTGCAAAAAACAAGACCAAGCGGTTTTTAATGTACTGTGCAATGCTGCTGTTACTATGAGTACAGTGCACATAGTACAGGGCCCAGGGCCGACAACAAAAACAGTATAACATTTTACATCACACAGAGGAGGGGAATGGTTTGAACATTTGACGTCTTACAATTTCTTCCAGAGGTATAGACCACATTTAAGCCCTCCTCTGTAAAGCATTATACTGTGACTTTCTCATGAATAACAAAAATACACATCAGTTACATCCTTCAAGCTGCGTTAGTATGAGAACCAATCGTTTTTTTTACACAGCTTTAGTACAGATATTTACCCAATGTGACATGAGAATACCAATGAGAAACACATATGATATAATATACTAGGCCAGGATACAACTACATGACAACAGAAGTCCTCAGACTGAACAGGAAACAGGACAACGGTGCAATACAGACCTGACTCTCCAGAGATGCCTTTTCCTCCTGGAGCTCATCCACCTCTGTGTTTCCTAAAGCGTAAGGAGAAAAAATGAGTCCTGGTTAATATAGCCGCACAATGTCTCCTCCATTCATCGTGGAGCCTGAAAACAGTGTATATTATGTCAAAAATCTCAAACAAAGACGTTGGGCCACAAATATTGCACGAATATTGAAAACGATGGATGCAGTGTGCAAAGATTAAATCTAAATCACATTTAAATACAGGTCATTGTTTATTTGATTTATTGGCCTTTATTTAACCAGGGAAGTCTCACTGAGATATAGAATCTCTTTTGAGAGTCCTGGCCCCAGAGGAGAAGATTGCACATGTCTTTACATAGACATGGAATGGAGAGAACATGCAAACTCCAAACAGAAAGACCCCACGCCGCCCGGGAGTCACATCCGGGACCATTTTGCTGTGAGGGAAAATGTCAAAAAAGAATAAACTATTTCATATTTTTCTCATTAAAATCACTTTTTCATAAATATTCTCTATCTAGAAGCCTTAAGTCGTCCTATTTAGGCTTGGATTTGGTTGACGATGCATTTAAAAGTCTCAACGTAAAATAGAAATAATTGTTTGACTAGTCGACCACAAAAACAATGCCTTATTGCAGTGGTCAGTAAGTCTTTAACCCGACTTTATACACCGTGTCAGTGCGCTTGTTCAACATTAGTGTGAGAACAGTGTTACCTGAGCCCTGCCCTCCCTCTCCTCCTCGCTCTTTTTCCAGTTTGAGGACTCGCTCCTTCAGACTGGCCTTGTCCCTCTCCAGAGCCTCCACGGTGGCCTCCAGAGCTCGGGCAGACACATTCTCGGCCTGCAGCGCCGTCAGCTGCACACACACGTGCCGGTTATGAGACTGCAGAGACCGTGTTGACGTGAACGTGCTGGGATGTGCTCACCTGTCTGCTGAGCTCCTCCAGCTGCTCCTCTTTACTACTGATTAAGGCACTGTTCTTTGTCAGGGATGCTTTCTCTTTGTCCAACTGCTCCTTCAAGATACTCTCACTGGAAATGACAATGCCAAAACTCCACTTATTAAACATAAACTAAATGATAAATGATCAGCCAACATGAGGTGTCGATACAGTGCATGGTTTAACATAGTACGGGCATTACAAGACAAGACAAGCAGGTCCTTAAAAGTAAACACGAGCACAATGCAAGCTAAAGATGTTTGATGAGTTTTAGTGTGTCTTGGATTTAGACAGTATTCAGTGGACATGCTGAAATGAAAGTATCCAGTACCTGAAGGTATTATTAGGCAGGCTTTAGAGAAAGGGAGAGGATAGAAACACTAGAGCTTAAAGGATGCTCCACTTGATTAGGCATGTTTAAAATGGCAGCTGCACATACGAGATGTGAATGTTTACCTTTGCTTCAGGTCCTTCACCTGCTGCTTAAGCTTCGAGTGTTCGTTCTTCAGCTGCATGTAAATCACAGACATGTTAGACCAGTGCCCCACAGTGACAGTTTAGTTTGTGTGAAAGCTGGACCTTGGAAAGATGGGCCTGGTCCTTGTTCCTGTCGCTCTGCTCTTTGCTCAGCTGCTCGTGCTCCTCCTGCAGACTCTGCAGAGACTGGCTCTTTGTGGACACCACCTCTTTCAGCTTCTCTCTGAGGAAACATGACAAGACAGTGGTTTCTCAAACTTTTCAGCTCTGGGGCACCTCTATACGTACTTTTCCTAAGCCAAGACCCTGCTATGTTTTATGTAAAATTTCACTTCATAGGTTTCCCCTTTTGAGGTTTCCCCTTTTGAAGTTTACCTTAAATAAATGTAAATCTTGTCTAAGTAGAAAATCCCATATACAGCATTCCATTGAGGCAATTGACGTTATCTACGGTTTAAAACCAGCAATTATAATTTGACAAAGATTTGAAAATATAGTGGCAATACCAAATTAAATTGAAGCCTAAATAACCTAAAAACAGTATCTGTGTTGCCACATGCAGATAAAACTAAAGCTGAAATACTGCCCGGCGCCGGGCCCGGCTCCTGCCCGGCTCCTGCCCTGCTCCTGCCCTGCCCCTGCCCCTGCTCCTTGCCCCTGCTCCTGCCCCTCTGCTCCTGCCCCCTGCTCCTGCCCTGCTCCTGCCCTCCTGCCCCTGCTCCTCCCCTGCCCCTGCTCTTGCCCCTGCTCCCTGCCGTGCTCCTCCCCTGCTCCTGCCCTGCCCCTGCTCCTGCCCTCCCCTGCTCCTGCCCCTGCCCCTGCCCTGCTCCTGCCCCTGCTCCTGCTCCTGCCCTGCTCCTCCCCTGCCCTGCTCCTGCCCCTGCTCCTGCCCCTGCTCCTGCCCCTGCTCCTGCCCCCTGCCCCTGCCTCCTCTTTCAGGACAATCACAGTTTATACTTCTTCTGTTCATATTACAGAGCAAATATGATATGAAATATTGATGTTAAAAACGTGTGTGTCGTTCTATTGAATTCTATTCTATTCTATTGAATGGTTTTCAAATGATTATTTCATGAGTCAATTCATTTGTCTTCATTCTAATATTTTCAGGCTGGTCTAAGACATCAATACCCAACATCCGGACATCTATGTGAAAAAGCAATTTTTGTCTAATTGATGTTCAAATGTGGATTTTTATTTGAATTTTTTTATTAAATCATTTTTGGGGCCAGAGGGCCATTTTAGACAAGACATCATAAGTATGAAAAGGCAGAGAGACTGGAAATACCCCACATTTTTGGATAATTTTTGGTCTTGATTGAAACTTTTTTCCAAATTATCATTGACGTTTTTACCATTTTCCAATTGGCTACGATTTATTCTGTTCAAAGTTCTCCGATCGTGTTGATTATTTGCACAAAGATGTTCCAAAAGGCTTTTTGAGTTGTCAAATTGACAGATTGGCTACTCAACCAGCAAATGACAATAAGCTACAACATTTAACACCACTTTCTGTATAATTTCATCATGCGAAGAGAGAGGGTAGCAACCCCAAACCACTAGACCACCGACAAGCCGTCAAATATGGATGTGACTGTTCCCTATTTTAGCCCTAGTGCTCACTCTCACTCACTCTGAGAATATTATATCATATTATATTTCATTCGATGTGATGCACTCACAGCTCCTGGCTCAGGCTCTTGCTCTTCTGGGCTTCAGAGTTGAGCTGTTCTTTGGTTGTTTTCAGATCCTTCTGGTACTTAGATTTCTCTTCCTTTAGTGTTTTCATCTAAAAACAAAAAGAAAGACCAATAGTTCAGGTGAACCTGCAGTTCTGTACCCACAGTTATGAGCCGCCCTTCACCTCAGACTCCAGGTGGCTCTTGGACGTGCGCAGCTCGTCTAACAGAGCCTGGGCCTGAGCTTTCTCCTGAAGCAGAGCACTTTTCTCACTGGACAGTTGTTCAAGAGCTTCAGACGTTTTCCCAGAAGACTCTGTGGCCTGAATTATGTCAAAAAGAAAACATGAGTACAACTTGCTGGATGTTACAATTGTTCTATCGTTTGGATTGATTTGGAGATTCAGACTATTGACTATTAATTCTGCATGCTGAGAGACAACTATTTGCATTTCGAATTACAGGACAATTATTTCTACAAAGAACAAGAAAATATAATATATCTGTATCGCGATCTATCTCTACAAAACTATTACCTGTGGCCTTAGAACGAATATGTTGGCAAAAGTCATACTCTTTCAACACTGTTCAACCAGTACTTTGGGCAAAATCAAATGTGACTTTTCAAACTCATCTTATTCTATGTACAAAAGGATCTGAAAAAGTTGGTAATGTTATTTCGTGAACCAATTATAGTCTCTATAATAAATTCTAGTAAACATGATCCCTTTTCCCATGTACAAATTGATCTAGTGTTTTTCTTAAGACCAACCTTGCACCGTTCGGGGCCCAATTTTCTTCTCTAAAGAATCAGAAAGGACTTGCAAGCTAGCCAGGCTAACAATGTGATTATTTTGTGGCCAATATCAAACTCGTTATAAGCCCACAGGAAAGAGTGAAGGCTGGGAGCTAGCACCAGTGGTTAGACAATGAAGATGAAAGTTATACACTAGGGAGGGAAGCAGGGAGACAGAGCAGAGTGCGTTTAGTACAGACAGTGGCCCCAGCCGTCTAAAGGACGGTGACGGGTTAGTGCCTGGGGGAAGAAGTACCTCAAGCTGCTTAGAAAGGGCATGTGAGAGCTGCGAGTCGAGCTGCGTTGCCTGTTGCTGGGCTGCGTCGCGTTCTTTCAGCAGGGCGTCCCTCTGAGCTGTGAGATCTGCGAGGCGGACGCCCATCTGGTCTCTCTCCCCGGCGGACGTGGAGGCCTCTGTGGTGACCTGCAGGTGTCGCTTTTCCAGCTCTTCTTTGTTGCGTTGGAGGGTCTTCAGATCAGTCTCTGCTTGCTTGTGCTGGGCTTGGAGCTCGTCTACCTGGCCAGTCAGTCCGAGTCGTTCTTTGAGCCAGTTTTCATGCTCGCTGCGCAGAGAAGCTAGATCCTGCTCTAAATGGCATTGCGCGGTAGACAGTTGTTCCTTTTCTGCATTCAAACTATCCATCTTTTTGTTCATCTCTTCAATTTGAGCCTCGAGTTGTTCCTTCTCAATCGTCAGCTGACTGGACTCCTGCTTCTGTTGTTTTATTTGCTGGGACATTTCCTTCACCTTCCCTTTCTTGTCTTGGTTGCTTTTTTGAAGATTCAAAGACATTTGTTCGTTTTCCTGCTTCAGCTTGAACACCGTCTGCTCCAACTCCTCCATCCGTTTGGAGAGGCCATCTTTAATAGCAACGACTTCTATATGCTGGCTAGTTTCTGTTTGGAGCTGTGATTCAAGACTCTCCTTTGCACTTGACAACATTTGAATTTGAGATTTAAAATCATCTACCTCTTGGTGTAAACTCTGTTTCTCCAAATTTACCGACTCCAGTTGCATGCTAGCATCGCTCTGTCCAGAACGCAGGTTTAAACAGTCATTTGTCAGCTTCTCTGCCTTCTGAACCAGCTCAGAATTGGTCTTTTCTAGTTGTTGTTTAAAATTGGCATGCTCCTCGATAAGTTTGTCATTACCTTCCCTTAGAGTTTCAATTTCCCCATTTAGTTTCTTCACCTGATTCTCAAAGTCAACTTTATCCTGTTTCAAAACAACTACTACAGCCTCAACATCATCTTTTTGCCTTTTAATATCCTCCAACTTGCCTGACAGATCTAATTTCTGTTGGTTAAGTTCTGCATTAGTTTTGGAGACAGTCTCTAACTGGTCCGTAGCATCTCTTAAATTGGTGGACAGCTTTTCTCTCTCAGCTGAAACTGTGTCTCTTTCTGCTAAGACCTTTGTCACCTTACCCTCTAGTTCTCCTTTCTCCCCTGCTAGCCTCTCGTTGTCCATCTTCTGTTGTTCTAGTGTAGACTCCAGGCTCATGCGCTCCTTCCGTAATGCATGGAGAGCCAGCTCAGCTTCAGAACTCTGCTTTTGGAATGATTGTTTTTCCTGTTCTAAAGCTTCAGCCAGCTCCTTACACTTGTTGTTAGCCAGAGCAAGCTGATCCACTAATGTCTGAATCTTACCCTTCAACTCTTCCGTTTGTTTGAGCAGCTCTTGATTTTCGTTGCTGGCTTTCCTCTGAATGGTAAGCAGGTCCTCCTTCTCTTGCAGAAGTTGTAGCCTCTCGGAATCTGTAACTTGGCTGCTTGTTTTGAATTCCTCCAGCATTTGGGCCAACCCGTTTTTGGACACATTCATTTCTTCACACTCACGCCGAGTCATCTCCAGCTCTTTCTTAGCAATGTCGAGCTGGTTCTGAAGCTCCTCTTTGGCCTTTTCAATGTCTGTTTTCTCCAACGTGGTGGCACTGAAGTCATCTGACAGTTTTGCCATCTCTTTGGTTAGTGTCTCGTTAAGTGTATGCAGTTGGCTGTTCTTCATTGTGAGATCCTCTTTTTCCAAGTTTAGAGAGTTCAGTTTTGATTGGAGTACGCCATTTTTTGCATCAAGGGACTTTTTGGCATTTCTGGCAGAGTCCAACTCCAAGGTGAGGTTGTCCTTCTCCGATACAAGCTTGGACTGTTTTTGCTCAAAGTCCTCCTCCAGTCTACTCTTTTCCTTGCAAACGCCATCATAATCCTCTTGCAGTTGCTTCCGCAGAGCCTCAATTTGTATGAGCTCCTGTTGGTGCTTTAGAACAAGATCTTGCTTCGCTGCGTTCTGTTTCTCAAGGTTTTGCGTTTTGGCCAACTGCTCATTGTAGGCCTGTTTGAACTGTTTGCCCTCCGTCTGTGCTATTTCAAGATCTTTTGTGACTTTCTGCAAGTGGTTTTTAAGAGAACTTCTTTCTTCATCTGAACATTTGCCTTGTTTTTGCAGCTCATCATGGAGTTTTGAAAGTTCTTCTTTAGCCATATGCAGTTGCTCATTCTGCTCCTTCAGTTGCTTGTAACTACTTTCGATGCTGGAAAGTTGAGCCTGGACCTCTGAAAGTTTTTCCTGTAGTTTTAACTTCTCTGCCGCGCTTTCCTTCTGCATGAGCTCCTGATCTAACCTTTGCTTTTCCACTTGTTGGGAAAATCGCTCAACGTCATGCTTGGTGGTTTGGAGCTCAGCAGAAAGACACTGGGAAAAATAATTTCAAAGGGAAAAAAAACAAGCAAAAATAAAGAGGGGGAATAAGATGAACCAAAACAAACTGAGCAGATATGGATGTATGCCACTGGAAAAGTTAAAAATGCAGAAGCAGGCAAAGATTATACCATGACTAACACCAAACACACAAGGTCATATTTAAGAGGAGAATTTTCACTTCACCTTACAAAAGGTTTTAATATCAATGTCAGGCATTTTCAGTTTTGTGAATAAGCTACTAAGGATATGCTAAGTGGCACTAAGATTGGAGATGTCATAATTTTAGCTAAAACAAAATCTTTGTAGCAAATATCTTAACATCCTACGATAATACTTTATAGTTCTTACTCTGACATAAAAATTTAGCAATTCAATGTCCCAATTCTTGGAATTGTGTTGTGACTTAATATATTCATTTTGTAAATTTTGTTCTACTTTAGTCAGCATTGTTTAAAGGATGAAAAGCCAACTGAAATGAAAATTCCTCTCTTAAATATTTAACTGATAAAAATAGACTGTTAATATCTTGAATAATAAAATCAACAATATAACAATGACAATGAAAGAGGCAAAATAGATGTAAATACTACCCAGCTCTGATCATGATTGTAGACTATACAGCATGTGTTGGGGGGCTTTTACAGTGAATATAGTTTACTTTATGACAATTAACTGACTAAAGATTTTCTGGCCATTCAAAAACTAAACACCGTAGGAGTGAGTTTGGCGGGTGTGTACCTGGGCCTGCTGCTTGTGCACCTGCAGCTCTGTCACCAGCCTCTGCAGCTCCTCTTCCTTCTGTTGGGACAGGCCCAGCTCCTCCTGCGCCTGCTGTCGTTCCTGCTGCAGCTCCTGCTCTTTCTGCCTGTGGAGCTCTGAGGCCTCACACAGCGCCTTCAGATGGGACGCCTTCAGCTCCTCTACAAGAGTAGCTCCCTCTGCAACAGACTTCTCCTGCACACAGTAAACACACCATTACAGATTATTTATTGAAACAGGATTTAGCTTTTCTTTTTTACTAAAGATGCACAAATCCAAGTATCTGCTGATATCAACAGATAAAATAATATTTCCGTAAAACACAATTAGTGCATGACAAATATTAGCCATGTGATGTAGGGCTGTAGTCGACTAAAGATATGCTCAGCCAATCAATTAGTAGACTAAAAAAAGGGAAGTGGCAAAAAACATATGAAGTATCTCTTAGTACAATATCTGACTCACAACACTACAACTGCACTGGGGTTCATGCAAAAACAACTATTTATACAGGAAAGTACAAGGAAACTATTTATTTATAAAAATAAGAGATGGAAGTCATAATTCCCAAATCTTTAACTCATTCCATGCCTTCTCCTTTTTGATGTTGTTCCATATAAATCCTTATAATTGAAATAAAATAATTAGTTGCCTAAAATTCAGTCGACAAAGACACCTAATCGACTAAACGACTACAGCCTTAGTGTGGTAAGATAAGATCACCTTTATTATGCACAGTATAATAATAAAAACAGATAACAGATGTAACCGTTTATCCTTCAATAAACCACCAAACGGCTTTGACCAAAAAATTAAACAATATGAGACATTTGACATTGGCCAGTAAATAGTCTTATTTGGAAAGAGTAACGATTATTATCGATAACTTGCGAGGGGGGCAGATTAAAACAGGCCGTGTATATAATGTGTAGCTGGCCTGATGTGCAGTTCATCAGAGTACTGACCAGTGTGGTGATCTTCTCCTGGAGTAGACTTATTTCTCCCTGGTGTGCGTCTCTGGTCTCTTTCAGTTGCTGCTCTTTCTGGGCTGTGTCCTGATGGAGTTTTTCATTAAATTTGAGCCACTTTCTCCTTCTCCTCAGCCAGAAGGCCCTGCAGCTCCTCCAGCCTCCTAAAGATGTGACACACAGGAGAACATGTGGAATAAACTAAACTGTGGGATCACTGGAGTTTAAACAGGAAACCTCAGCAAAGAGGAGCAGAACCTTTCTTTAAGCATGAGGTCCTGGTTCATTTTGGTCAGCTGCACTGAACTGTCTCCAGACTCCTTCATTATGTCGGAGATGTCCTTTTCCAGCTTACTCTTGTCCTGTGTTAGCTGCTCAATCTTTTCATCTGCAGTCTTCTGCTTTCTCTCCAAACCTGCAGAAGAACAGGGCTAGTATCATTGTCAAACAGAAACATTAGAAAACTATACATCTTTTTTTTCTTTCTTAATGCATTAAAGTGTTTGTCTAGAAAGGACGCCCGCACGTATAAATGCTACAGCAAAGCTAAAACATGATGTCATTTCTCACCTGTAACTTGACCCTTGAGTGCTTCAGTTTGTGCAGTTAGCGCAGTGAGCTCCTGCTCCTTCTCACCTAGATTCTCACTCGTTTCATGCATAGTTTTTAAGGATTTGGTGTGCTCCTCTTTGATTTCTGACATTTTCTGTTTCTGTAGTTGAAAACAGGTACACAGAAGTGTAGCACATATACTGCTGTGAATAATTCATTGTAAAAAGCAGGATACTCACTAGGTCCCCAAGCTCCTGTTGTAGGCCATCCTTCCTTCTGCTGCTGCAGTGTGTTCACACTCTTCTGGAGACAAAGGGCCTCCTTTTCCTTGGCCTCCAGAAGAGAACTCAACTCACCCTCCTAACCAAAGGGACACATTCAAATCCAAGGTGATTCTTAAAATAATAAGCAAATAGTTGTCTTATTTGGACAAAACAAATCACCTGCCCCAATAATTTCCAATGCTCTAACATGTTATTGATGTTGGCAGAACAGCTTCTAAAACTCGTTTATCCACAGTGAGGTAGCCAGACCAGTGCAATCTCTTACCTTGGCCCCCCGCTGACTCTGAGCGTCCTCTAGCCGCTTCCTCACACTGAGCAGCTCTTTTGTGCTTTGTGCTTCTTTGCTGCGCAGAACCTCCAGTTGGGCCGTCATCTCTTTGGCCTCTCTGTCCTTGCCTTGAGCTTCTTGCATGAGCTTGGTCTCCTTCTCCTCGAGCTCCTTTAGCCTCAGCTCTGCAGAGTGAAATTTGCCCAGGACGTCTTCCATCTCCACAAGGTGCTGCTCCTCCGTCTTCTCCACTTGGGTCCTCAGGTTCTCCTCCAGTCGCTCCTTCTCCTCAGTCATAGTTGAGAGCTGTGCCTTCAGAGCCTGGATTTCCTGAGTCCGTGAAGATGCGTCACTGTTAAGTTTGGCTTCACTTTCCTCTCTAAAAGAATTATGTTCAAACTTCAGCTTTTCTAGTGCACTTTTGGTTTCGATGAGCTCGGTGGTTTGTGCATCCGTGCCTTTGCTGAACGATATCTTTAGTTCTTCCATGGATTGCTGGTGAGATGATACGGCCGACTCTAGTTTAGACCTCCACAGTTCGAGCGTATCAGAGTTCTCTCGCTCCACCTGATTCAGACGCACCTGCAGCTGGTCCTTCTCACTGGAGAGCTGCGCACATGTGGTCTGAAGCTTAGCAGCAGCCTGACTATGGGCCTTCTCCTGCACCTCCAGCCTCTCCTTGTAGCCCTTTAGCTCTTGTTGCTGTTTGGATTCCTGGGAAGCTAACTGATCTTTCAAAGTGCTAATTTCTTGCAGAAGCAGAGCTGTACTGGAGTTCTGGTCTCCAGAGTCCGGCTGGCTGGCCAGACGCAGCTGCAGGTCAGACACATCTCTGGTCTTCACAGAGAGTTCCTTCTCTAGATCAATAATACGAGACCTCTCGGAAACAGTCGCAACCTTCAAAAACACAAATGGGAAATTAGAATGGAGTACACTCTCCAATACTTACCATGGTGTTCAAATATTTCAAAATAATACAGTAGTCTGTATAAATAATATTAACATTTGTTTTTCTTTTGACCGCTTAAAAGAGGTGTTTTACAATCTATAGGATCCTTCCTTCAGAATTAGGTTTGTCAACAGAATCTATTGACTGTACTAAGGCAAATCAGATCCATCCAAATATTGTGAAATTGTATTTATTATGGCTGCTTCATTAAATTGCATTAATGTTGTTGTAGCCAGAGAGTTGAAAGAAGAGGCATGAGGCTGCTCTCAGTACGGGACTGTAGACATCGACTCTTTTAAAAAGGCCAATGCACACTGAAATGCTTTGCGGAGCAGCAAAATAGGCACCTCCATTATTTTCTATGAGTGTGCACACACCGGGTGCGCGCCTGTGCGTAGGGGCGGTCACCCTGTGCCACGATTGGAACTTTTTAAAATGGGATGCAGCTCTAGAGCTTAAAACGCAGGCTTTCTTCACATCTGCAGTGAGTGCAGACAGATCTCTGCTCGGTTACAGAAAAAAAACCCCAGCTCTTTAAACTTCGTACAGATGCACGAGAACTCCAGAAACCTGATTTTCTCCAGTCACAGAAAACTTGTTTCTCGCTAAATTCACTAAGATTTGCTTGTTATATAGACAAGCACTGAAAAAGATATTTTCTGGCCTGTATTTGACAGGACTGCTTTAGCGTGAAATGGGGAGAGAGAAGTGAAGTGGTAACAACCACACGTGTGCCTTAAACTGCTACACCGCCGGCGAGCACTGCAAGTGATATGACATGGGAGATGATGTGTAGTGTAAACAGCACCATTATGTGGAGGATTCTACATGGAAGGATCCTGGGATTGGGAAACACTCTTTATATCATGAATCTTAAACTGCCTCCTTGGTGACAAAGCATATTCCAAACTTTAAAAACATTTATCGTATGGTACAAATAACTTGCAAACTAGCTTTGTTCATTGCTTTTCTGACAGCTAGCTTGGAGTGTACACAAATGCAAATCTAAATAAGCGGAACACATGGATGTTGGGAGGGTCTGGGGACACAAAACATGGGGGTAACTTATAGATAATAAGCTATAGACAGGGCAAATTTGGTCTGTCTCATTTGTGTCTGAGAATAATGTAGAAAGAATATTCTTCCAACACACTATACACTTTTGGAACACTGAATGAAAGATCATGAACTGATCATTGAGTGCATAGGTAAAACTATTCAAAGCCAAATGTACCCAGTGTTAAACCCCAATTTCCAATCACTTCCTGGTCCCTTGCACATGTATCCAGTGCAGTACAGAGCAGAATTCATTACCCTAGTGTCTTCTAACTCTCTTTGGAGTTTCTCAGCTTTGGTCTTTTCAAAGAGCAGCGCCTGTTCAAGCTCCATAATGTGGGCATGCTCCAGCCTGGTCTGCGTCTGTTAGTAAACAAGGAGGGAGAGGAAGAGAACACACCAAAGTGCCACCATCACATGCCAGCCCAACACAGGAGGATGAAGGGGTCAGGGGGTCGTTGTACAGGAGTACAGAAAGGTTCAGAAGGGTCTGTGGGGATGCATGTGTTGTGCAAGTCAGTCAGAATCAGCTTTGCTCTGGGTTCTGTTTTAAGAGGCAGGCTAATCATTTCAGAAATGATTTGATTTGATGACTAGCGTGACCGTTAGTAAATTAGACTTCTACTGCAATACATAGCCAAGCTTTGCATTGCATCAACCTATAATGAGATCAATAAAAAACATTAGATCTCTAATGGATGTATAGGGACATTACGATCAGCAGATATTATTGCCAGAGCCATTAAAATCTGTAGGCTTTTGCACTAATTATTGACTGAACCTACTCTAAGCTTGTGTTACGAGAAGTAGTATTACTTGTGTGGAGCCCATTAGCCCTTAAAGGACACATACTCATTATTTGTACTGTTTTGGCCTTTCAACATGCTGTTGTACCTCTGCTTTGGAATTTCATCTTTTAGAACTTACAAAAAGCACACGTTACTTCACGAGTCAGTGTAAGTATGTAAAGTCTAGACATGTGCCTGAGATATGCAGATCTAAGTTAAACTCACATGTGCTGTTGTCAGTCAGACTTGAACGGAGCTATAGGTTATGACCCTATAGGGAAATCTGGTGTGGGCCGGAAAGACATAAAAACCCCAGAGACACAAGTGAAAGATGTCTTTCCTCCCTTGGGTTGCATCAATTCTATTCTGTTCCCTCTCTTCTGTTCCTGCATTTCCTATACCTTGGTACCAATCCAATAAACTTGATTCCTCTATATCTGTACTAGTTTTATTATCGGCCTCAGATTACACCCACCTACAGTCAGAATTTGTGTTAGAGCTCCATCTACTGGCTGTAGAAGGAATTAAATAGGGGAAATAAACCTAGCTTCCTCCCGCGACATGCTAATGTAAGCATGCAGTTGTAATGAAAGGGACTTGACATCAGAAATGCTCAGAATGAGTCTGGTTGTGATTTATGGATTTAAAAACGGCACAGAAGATCTCAAAGCTCTACCTATGTCACAAAACTGGAAAAAGTGTTGGGGTTTTTTTGGCTCGGGGGGAGATGACTTACTAAACAAGATTCAACAAACAATTGTGAATGACGTTCAATGCAACTCTAGGAATGTTTTTGATGAGGGAATATTGCATGAAAAAATTAGACTGAAAAAAAGTTAATTTTGGATTATGTGTGTTCTATGGTTTATCCGTAAAAATAATCTGCTTTTCCAAACAGAACCCAGATGTTAAGTTTGATAAGTAGAAACAAAAATAAAACACCCCATGCACAAATTTGAGCTTGGGACCAAAACCAGCTCTCATGTTTTGTTTTCTGTTGATGTGGGACAAGGGAAGATTACAGGGCAAGCAGCAGGAGTGGGTTATGGAGAGGGAGGAGGGGACGGTGGGTGAGGTAAACAAGCAGTACACCTGGTGAATGAAGCACACCGATTGTTAAGATCCAAAACACTGATGTGCGTCGAGCCAGCCATGATCAAACGGAAAACGACCTCACCACAAACACAGACAAAACAGTGCCTTGTAAAAACACGGTAAATCATTTCTGAGCTGAAGTTAGAACATTTTTGCCTCGAGTTGAATTAAGCAGAATCCTAATTGTTGCACTGTTTTCATGTGTCAATGATAAGGTCATTTTCCACACAAGTACTATTTTATAAACCACCAAAATGTAAGCTCTTTGTGTGAAATCTCTTAAAGCAAAGGAAACTAAAATGTTGGCTCAGAGTGAATTGTAAACTTAATTCTACTACAGGATACACTTGCTAATCTTTCTTTATCTTCGTGATTATTAAATAATGCATTACAACCTGAGTGCAAATTTGTGTTGGCACAGTGCAGAAATAAGGGGATATTTGCAGTGGTTCCATGCTAAATACTGAACCAATACAACAGCAAAAAGAGGAAAAAAAGAGGTAAAATTAGCAATTATGTTACATGGCTAACCAGAAAGCCACCGCCTGGAAGCACATTAGTATGTCCGCCTTTAGACCAACCATGTTTCAAGCTCCATGCAGTTTAATATAGCTCTGAATTAGAACATAAGGTTAGCTTTGGCTTTTGAAGAAAAAGAAATACTCCAACCCTGTGCTGGGTCTAAAAGGATTTAGTTGGAGATGGGCGCTTTCAGGATTTTCTGCGCTGGGAAACAGATAAGACGGAAATAATGCAAAATATTTCCGGGGACACAGTGTAAGAGGATATACCTAGGTATTTATAATAGAATAGAAAATACTATTAAGAGCTACTGGAACCAATCGTTCAATGCTGAAAATGTGATGCAAAAAAGCAAGAAGAAAACTATGGCAGTGAGTCTTTACCTCCAAGTCTCCTTTGGTAATGCAAGCTTCTTCCACACGGAACTGAAGGTCTTCCACTTTTCTGTTGAGGACAGGACAAAGCGATGTACACATGTATCACCAGTACACAAAGGTAATGTTCTCCAGTGTGGCTGTAGTTCTGACCTGCGTTCCTCCTCCAACTGATTGAGCAGATCTACTTTGTCTTTGTCCGCTGCTTCTACCAAGGCACGCAACTGATCCATCTTTGTCTCCATCTTTAAAACAAATGGAGACATAAAATATGTCATGACAGAAATAATCAAATATTAAAGAATTTTTTCACAATACCCTCAGAAATGGTGCCATTATTCGTCTTCAAAGACAGCTGAAAGGGCTTTAAGACATGACCAATTTGTGGAGCAAATAGCAAACGTTTGTACATTTGTATTTTGGATATGTCTTTCAAAAACAATGAATCTCCAATACAGTTACATAGGACCCTGTTATCATCAATTTCTAGAACGTGATTGCAACATATTTGTGTTTGTCAGATTCTAGAATGTGATGTCATAATCTCAGATGGGGCGAGATCAAGATTTCCCTATCGCTTACATTGGATTCGCCATGAAATATCAAAATGGTTCATTCACAAATGCTTAATCTGATTTCTATCAGTGACTAGACTCACCAAAAAACGAATGTTGCGATATCGTCTGAAACCCAGCAATTCCGTGCCCTCCAATAATATTGGCACAATTTCACTAAACAGAGTGAAAAAAGTAAAAGTATTTATTCCCACCAAAGTGTGTCTTGGTGGGAATAAATACGGCAGCCACTTTCCAAAATTAGGAGAATAATTAAACTGTTAAAAAGACAGGCGTGCGCTGTTAAGAGAACGTTTCCAGTGGACCAAATATCTCTTTGGTCTGATTCAGGTGCCATGGGTCAGAAAGTCTTCCAAACTACAATATGGAGAGAGTCATGATCCTGGAGAGTTGTGCAATGGGACCATATTTGTGGAGAGCACGGCATTGCACAAAACTCAGTGACTGTTAATGCATTCACCTCTTCGCGGTCGTCCCTGAGCAGACTGATTTCTTGCTCCATCTCTCCAGCCTGGCTCGTGGCCCGAGCCACCTCGGCCCTCTCCAGGTCCCTCTCTGCCATCAGCTGCTCGATGTGCTGCTGTTTCTCCTTCAGGGCCTCCTGCAGCGCTGTGGTACCCGAGATCTTACGGTTATACCTGGACGATGTCTCCGTCAGCTGGGGAACAACCCGACACAGGCTTATTGAAACATCATTATAGTAGGATAGGATGTCAGGATTCATGGATTTCACATTACACTGTGATTTAAGGTGTAGATGTGTAGATGTAAAGCTCAGTAGTTTTGTTTGAACTGCTCCATTTTCTAATATGGGTAAACTAGTCACATGTTGATCAAGCAGATTTTTACACTGGATGCCCTTCTTGTCACAACCAGCCACATTACAGTGACTGAAGTAACAGAAGGACTTTGAGTGATTTGAACCGTCGACCATCCCCAGATGTCAAAAAGATTTTTCAGAAAATAATAAACTGAAGTTCAGAGAGCAAAAAACATTTTTTTTTTTTTTCTGTGTTATACATTTTTGTGCCCAGGACATAAATAATAAAGATAATAAAATCTGAAACTGCAATGTTAGTTCTCACTAGTTTGCTGTGCTAAAGTGCGTCTCTCACCAGGCCGGTGCGGCTGGGCTTGGCGCTGGCTGCAGACGTCACAGAGCTCATGGTGCTGATGGAGGAGGCACTGGGGCTACGCTTCAGGCCCGAGGGGGTGGTGTTGGGGGGTTTTACGGGCGGTGGTCTTTGCTTTGGCCGGTGTGGTGGAGGGAAAGCCGATGCGTGTGACCTTGTGAACTGGGGCAAACAGGCCGTACTTGGGCTGGCACTGGAAATATCTGCACACAGACAGAAGTTGAAAAATGTGTTCATTTATCAATCATTTGAAATTTGCTGGTATTGAAGCTGGTTGGTTGGTTGAGCACCTCGTTCCGGCCACTGCCCCGTCATTTTTGCCCAGAGGTTCATCGAGCTCCACGCCGCACCACTCGCCTTTGGCAAAGTCAGTCTCTCCAAGGAAGCGTACCACTCCGGCCTTTGTTTGTACCGCCGACCTTAGGGAGTAGCACATAGCATTAGTCTACTCAGTATTAGCCCACTCGTAATCCCCTCAGCAGATAAAAGTGGTCGTAACAATAAGCTGCTTAGGGAGGAATGGAACTAGTGGGAATGTTTCTATCAAAGCACCAAAAAGAGGTTTGAATACAATGGCTTTACATTAATATGACATTCAACTCCACATTTCCTTGTGTGTGATATCTACAAGATTAGATATTCAGATCAACTTGTGCTTAAACACTTTTGTAAGTCGTTTTCTTAATTAAAAGGGGGTGCTGGCAAACTAAAACATGTTTTTTAATTCTATATTTGAATTAAATTTGATCATGTGCTTATAATTTTTAGACAGCATCATTGAATTAGACCATGTTGTCATGTAATTATTCAGTTAATTGATCATTGTGATTATTCAGGTCACAATAGAAGAACCAAAACAATTTAATTGTGACCATTTTAGAAGCAAAATTAGATTGAATATGTATTACAAAAAGTATACCTAAATGTATAAGTAATAACTTTCAGAAAGATTGATTTCATAAAGCTGGTCACATACTATTGGAACAGTAACATATTAGAATGAAAGACAAGGATTTCACTTTCGTTGAGTGAATAATCGTTATATCGTCATCTCTCTAACCCTATGCAATATAAAATGCAGTTTGTCTTGTTAAAAAAACTACTTTACTGCCACAGACTACAGACTTTAGAGTCTTAAACAAAAACATGAGACAAAAAGTACAGACCACAAACATGAGGAGAATCATTTGAGGTTTTAAATCTCATGATCCTACGAGCAAAGATTACAGAGTCAAACGTTATGAGCTAACAAAGCTAGTGCCCCTAGCGTCAGCCACTTCCTGTCCAGTAAAACACCCGCTTTGTGTTCAAGAATCAGAATATTGCACTTCTAGTTTAGATGCAAGTCAAAACCATGCCATTATCATTGTGTGAAACGTGGATCAGTGAAGTCACGCAGGACGGTGTAGTGTCGTGTTTACTGAAGCTCATGTGCAGCAGCTTGCACCAAGCCTCACAACGTAAACACTGTACACGTTTACTTTCGACTAGTTGAGTGACTGCGTTTGTACTTCCTCTTTGTGTACTGTGTACTCTTTTACAGTTTTATATTAGTTCTGCGTACTTATTTACAGTTTTAAATAATTTCTTTATGCTCTTCAACAGTATTAAATTATTTCCAAGTTCTCCTTAATAGTTTAACAGTATTTCTATTTAACAGTATTTCTACATTTTTAAAATACTTTTAGAATTGTTGGTACTTCTTTTTTGTAGTAGTATTCATTCTCAAGTCATTTTTGAGTGTGTTCGATAGTGTGCGTTTGCGCCGCAGTGGCTCGCAATGGCTTGTTCCCGTCGCAAATTCGCACTTTTTCTTTCTAAAGAACACTTCAAACTGGATTAATCACGTTCTTTTGTGGACTGGGTGTCATGAATTTTAAAAATGGATGAGAATGCTACAATTAAACTTTACAAGAGGTGTCCTTTTCTAGCTCCCCATGTTTGTATCCTGCTCCTCAGTGTCCATCATTCCGTCTGACCCCAACTCTGCTTTACTAGCTTTTACAGTAGCGGTGAGGTTTGCGATGTCAAAGAGCAGCTCTGAGTCGTACTGACATCCCACACATGAGGAGAGCAGCGGCCTAAAAATGATTTTCGAAGATCCAAAATCAAGACGAAGCAAACGGGGTCTAAATTGTAAATAAATGATCCTGTAGCGTGTTGCAGGCTTTAGTCGGCCCCGTAATATTTTGTCAGCACATTTAAGATGAGAGGACACATTGTAGCTGTAAACGTTGGTGCGAGATCTCTGTGTTTGTATGTTTACCAACACGCGGTCGCCCATCTTCAGCTCCCTCTCCCCTTTCTTGACTGAGCCGGACTCGGAGAGATTGGACACAGATTCACTGTTGGTGCGGGCCAGGTTGGAGCCGGCTGCTGCAGGTGCTGGTGCTGGTGCTGCTGATGGTGTTGCTGCTGAAGCGGTCTTCTTCACCACGGCTGAGGCTTGGGCTGACTTGGGCGCAGGGGTTTGCGCGGCCACACTGCCTACAGATGGCGTGGGGGAGGTGGCGCGGGAGGGTGGTGCTGTCTGGGTCCCGTTAGCCTCTCCCTCGGTGCGCGACAGCTTGGAGGGCCGCGTGAAGATTCCTTTCAGGGCGTCACACTGAAAGTAGCGCACTCCTGCCACCGAGCCATCGTTCTTCCCGATTGGCTCATCCAGGACTATGCCCGCCCACTGTCCTGGGGCAAACTGGGTCTCTCCTAGAAACTGGATGAAGCCCGGCTTGTTCCCATTTACCCATACTCGCTCCCCGACCAGGAAGTTCTCCTCAGACACTCCTTCATCGCCTGCACTGGCAACTGGAACTGATTTGTCTGGCGCTGCTTTGGCTCCTGTTAAAGGGAAAACAAAGGCAGTCAAAGACAGGAAAGAGCTAGATCAGTATAAGTTCAACTCTTTCAACAAGAATTGAGTTCACATTCAGAGTACTACCCAGAGGCCAGCTCCAGGTTCAGGCCTGTAGGCTTTATTAGACAGGACCGCTGACCATGAAATGGGGATGAGAGAGAAGAGAGGACATGCAGTAAAGTCACGACACTGCCGCCGGCTGCACATGGAGCCTGGCATGTGTGCTGCTGCCTTAACCACTCCACCACCGGGCAGCACTGGGCTCCAGGTTCAAGGGCCTGTACCTGACCTTAAAGTTTATAGTTCAGGAAAGCCACAGTATATTGTAAAAGCAGCTTTTGGAGGAAAAATGAGACAATTGCTAGAAAGCCTAGGCTACTGCATCACTGCATCACTGCATTATACAGCACCACACTCTGCAGAGTGAGGTGCCACAAACAAAATGTTACTATTTTTATGGATGTCAAGCTGCAGCGAGCAGATGAAACGGAGCAGGCAGGAAAATAACAGGCACCTAGCCAGGGAATGATCCAAAAAATATGCAGTACCAAGAGGTTTTTTTGTGTGTGTTCTTGTGGACCCCATCTCGTGTCTCGTCTCATGGAAATGGTATTTTTCCCATCCATAGCTACTTCGAGTTTAAACAAAGTTGTTTGCACTTCAAAAAGCACTTTTCTGAAAAGTATTTATTTTTTCTGCTGAGAAAATGCACTTTTTGAAGCTGTGCAGTTACCAAAATGGCTGCGCATGAAAAGTGAAAATGCAAAGCACTTCATGGTTTTGTCAAAGTCGCGTTTGAAAGTGGCACAACACATAAGTCACCTCTTCAGCACATTTTCCTTCCTCAAACTGTTCAAACTGTATCACGCGGACATGAACGCCACAAGTATTCATTCAACCCACGTGGTTAATTGATGAGCAGAAGCAAATTAGTGGCTAAAATTGACAAGGAACCTCTGTTGAATCCTATAAACTTTGTCTTCGCATTTGTATTTTGCCTGATTATTTATCAATTGAGATCTCAGGACATCTTTATAGTACAATCGCACTCAACACCGAATCAGGAAAAAAGGCCTTCAGCAACTTTGCTCCCTGTCTGTGGAAAAAAACAGACTATTTAAATTAGATCATCCCGCACCTTTGAATGAATTCAAAGCACTTACCAACAATGCCAGTGCTCTTGCGTTGCATGAGTTTGTCCGTTTATAAATGTGTTATTGAATGTTTTTTGACATTTTAGCTCGATAGTCTGTGTAACTGTTTTATGTGTTTGTGTTCGACAGGTCACTCATGACAACTCATTGAGTTTTTTCCCCTATATAAAAATAAATGAATAAAAATGCTAAAAGTCTATAATCTAATCAAATTAAGGTAAAATAGATACATTTAATTATATACTATGTAACATTCCTGGCAAAACAATATCTCTTCCATGGAGACAAGAGGGTGACTGACCCTCCACTGGAAATGTTACAGCGAACATTTAGTACATCTTTTGCCACAGAAATGTCTCTAATCCCATTTGAGAATGACTCTTGGATGAGAGTTGAAATGTTGAGTCCAGATGACTACAACTGAAACTTTTTCTGGACAAATGAGGGATTACACAGACATGTTTCTAATCCCATTTGGTAAAGTTGTGTCCTGAATATGCGTGGGACCAGACACAATTTCCACAAAACGAGAACAAGAGGAGATTTTGATACAATTTACAACGTTTCACTCAAAACTGCCACCAGTAGAGGGCATCAGACGAAGTGGTCAAATGGCTATACACAAAATATGTATCCAGATAATAAGAGCATTTAAAAGTCACATTAGCATAAGATGTCCCATTCTAATAGCTTTAGTTTAGTCGTCATTCATTCATTTACCTGCAGGAGTGGTCTTGGGCGCCCCTGCTCCTGGGCGAGCGATCTTGCTGGGTGCTTTGAGGCCACTGGGTTTGGCTGTGCTCATGATTCTTCTGTGAAGGGCCTACAGCCACAGAACTGGTGTGCAGACTGGGCCCAGGACATCCAAACTCACAGTGATGGACAGGCTCTTCTCCTCACTCAAGGCCCCATGTGCATAAACGGACCTGAGAGAAGAGACGAGGAAAAGAAAACACCTGAAAAAAAAAAGAAGAAAAAAAAAAGGGGGAAACAATTATAAAAACGGTAGAAGATCAAGTTAAACGATTTTTAACCTACTATTCAAATTTCAGTGTAGATTTCACATGTTGAGGAGCAATAAGATCTGACAACAACTGTCATTTTCAGTTCATCTCCCACTTTATTGGGTGCTCCATGAGTTGGGTTTTGTATGTGTGTGGAACTTGGATCTGTTATGACAACAAGCTCTAAGTTAGCAAACCGCGCGTCACTGTTAGCCCTAAAAATACCCTGTCGCCCTCGACGTGGAGCCTGCCCTGAACCTCTCCAGCCCATAATACTGTGTGTGACCTTGACAACGACCTGCCCACTGCGGAACACTTGATCGCTCGTCCAGTGAATCGTTACAGAAATCATATGAAATCACTTCGGTCTGGCTGGCGGCTTTTCCCAAACAGGATTATGGAGACAAAGTAGATTATCAGGTTTACGCTCCCCAGAACCGACTGCTTACAGGGACAGCTGATCAAATATGACAAAAACATCAGTCAGGACTTTTTTCTAATCAGATTTTCAAACTGGGTGCCCTTCCAGCGGGTTAAGTGTCTTATTTAGTCAACTACAGCCCTTATCTTTTTAATAGCATTTAAGGTGCATTATGTAACTTTTCTGGTGGAGGGCCCGGTCTTTCACCTGCTGTCATGGAGATGTAATTGCTTTGCCTGGAGGGTTCCATAGTATGGCATTAAACGGCTTTATCTTTCCTTTATTTTTTTATAACGGGCGTTTTTGTTGCTCAAAAATAACTCGAAATAACATTTTGTGAGTGGGATTGCCTTTCCATAGATCTGACTTGTGATTTGGCCTGGTGGCGTTACCCGCTTGTCTCCATGGAGATAGAGAGGTTTAATGCCATACTGTGGAATATTGCTGATATTGCAGAACACAGAGTTGCCAACTGCTTGATACATTTTTCGATTTTCATAACTTTAAAAAAAAAACGAAAATGATTTGAAATGACAAAGAACTCAGTTACTGTGCTGCATAATAATAAGATAATATTTTAGACATCTACAACTAATCCATAAGGGAGCAGTGTAATCACATCATGTCTTTAAACAGTTCATCTTTCCTTTGAACAGTTGACCGGCTGGAGACTTACGTAACCTCACACCTGATGAACTCTCGTGATATTTGTTTCACAAACTCTTGAGAATCCATCTGGGCAGACTTGCACTCTTCGAAAAGTCAAAAGGACAAACCTAAACCAACATGGCGATGCCGATGGACGTACTTTGGCCAATTTCAGAAGATTTATGGATTATTTTGTTTTTTAAAACGTGCACATAGAAGCACTTTATGCATTTGTGGTCGTGGAAGAAGTCCGACTGGATTTAACAACAGCTTTGTCTTAATTAAATATTGATTTATTTTAGTGAGACACGGCTGATTCCCCATAAGGAATGAATGGAGCAGGAAGCGGAGCGCAGCTTTTTTAGACAACCGGAACTAGCCACTCGGTTTTGTGAAAAGGGCCCATAGGCATACAAGTGTGACAGAGCCCGTCGTAATAATTACTATATCGACTATATATTTGTCATTGTGACAGGCTAAGTGTAAATAACAATCCATCTTTATCTTTATTTAGAACCTTTAAAAGCAGAATAGAATAAGGGAAGCCAGATGAGACTTCCTTCACATGTGCAATGTTAGAGTAGTTGTGGTAACCATGGCAACAACGGTTATAGTGGCTTTACAGAGCCTCAGATACTGTTTACTTGCTTCATGCAGGTGAAATAAAGTCTAAAGAATAAAGTCTAAAGAATGAAGTCCAAAGAATAATGGCGGTAAAGTAAAATTATGGATACCAACCGCCAATAAAACACCAAAGAAGAAGGTAAAACATCACCAAAGCAGAAGAAGAAGGTGGAGCATAGAGCAGCCAAAACCGAAATGAACATAAATCAATTTCCAATGATAGGCTGTCAATAGAAAATGCAACTTTTTGAGAAGCAAGATTAAGTATTTTTTATTCTCTCTATAGTCTGCAAAAAATCTAAATGTAAAGTGCTTTTTTAGCTGGTTAAGTGCTTTTTCATCTTTCAGAAAGTTTGATTTTGTAAAGCTGGTCACAAACCCAAATAATAATGTGTTAGACAAGAAGAAAATTAAAGTTTTCACTGTTGTTTGATCTCATTCTCAATAATTGGGAATAATCGTAAAATGGTGTTTTTCTCCCTCACAATAATCGCAACAACAAATATACTTTGACATTGTAAAATCCCTATTTGGCACATTAGAACTCCTGAAGTCTGTGTTAGGCCTTGTAGTTGAATATTAGGTGACAGAGCAGCTCTTCTACATTAAGAGGAATGGAATCAGAATATAAAAAAGCTGAGAATCACATGAATTTGTTACGATAATGATCAGTAAATATCAGATCAGACGTGTATGCACTAAGTCTCTTCAATGTATATGTCGAGAGTTTCTGTGTCCTAGAGAAATAGAACTTAACAAATTGGCAACAATAAGTCTTTTTGCATCTGAAATACTCCACAGAATGTCGCACCCAAACTGACGTGGTGGTGGTGGTGGAGGTGGTGGTTGAGGTGGGTGACCTAGTTTACACACTCCACTTTAGGCTTAGAATGATTCCGATTTGTGCCTTTGGGTAAAGCAGGGAGGCCGGGGCAAGTAGGCAGTCCACAAAGTCTACAAAGGCTGAATGTAAGTGCAGATGAGGAGACGCCAATGTGGAGCAAACAGAGCCTTAACAATGACCTACTACTTGACTCTTGTAAGTATACAGTGGTAGTAAAAGCCTGGAGACACAATTAGTCCAAGCACCATCTCCAGCCCTGCCAGGAGCACCAGCACGGGGCAACTTCTGAGGAGGCAGCCATCTGAAAATGATCCACTTAGGCTGGACGCTTTCCCACGGAAAATCGGCCAAGTCTTTTGCCAATATCTCTTACTCTAATCATCTGTGCCTCGGAACAAAGCCAAACGTCCATGTTCGGCTGCAAAAACACCATTCTGAATGAAAACTTAACGGATATATTAAGCTTTTCGATATGGAAAAAGATATGAAATAGAACTATATGTGAAACGACATGAGAAATGATTTGGTCCCATAACGATCAATCACAAATGTTGATTCAATCTTATTTTGTCGACTAAAAGAAAGCTGTTCGTCGACTAAAGACATGCCCTGCTGATCGTTTTGTCCACTAAAAGGATCTGACCATGTATCTGACCCAAACTGCACTCCACACTATTTCAACCACACTATTTACACTGAAAAGTATTAGCAAACAATGTATATTATAAGTAAGAGGCAGTTATTCCTTAACTCCTAGTTACGCAGTGTGGCTGTCAATCTGAACACCAACCAGAGTCACAAAGTTACACTATGTTACAGATAAAACGAGAAAGTAGGCTGAAGTGCACCCCCAAGGACAAACCAGCATAATGCTGTTACTGTATAATGAGCGTGTGAAAGTTAAAATATCTTGTTTGTTTTGAACTGTAGTCTGCCTTTGCAAAAGGCAAGGGTGGCAAGAGTAGTGGGTCAGGGGAATATCTAAGAACCAAAAGGTGGCCAGTTCAAATGGGTTACGGGGTGTAACGCTGTGAACGAAATCACACGATTCCGTCAAGACAAAACGAGACATGAGATCAAGGAGAGTTTGATCATAATTGATCATAAATAAAAAGGGTGGGTTCACACTTTTGGATTTAATTATTTTACAAGCTTGAGCGTACCCCTCAGTGGCTGCTTTCTCAGTCCACGCTGAGGTGGACACTGGGCCTTCCTCTGCACGGAAACATCTGCTCTTATGATTATGTCAGCATGCCAACAACACACTCCAGGTGTGTGTAGTTCTCAACAAAAAGAAGAATACCGGATAAATACTCAGATGAACGTATCTGCACCACACTTTACAACACTACATCACCTGCTCTGAAAGGCCAGAGTTTAGAAAATAGGTGGATTGTGGTTTGAATCCAACATTAAACTGTTCTGTACAAAAGGTTGATCAAAAAGTATACAAAAACTGTTTAAAAGTAACTAGTACCCTGAATCGTTTTCTTCTTGTGTACTTTTAAAAAAAACTGCAGGTACACACAATAAATATTGTTCTGGGCTCCTTCATGAGCCATCCAAAAGTTTTTTGTGTTCGTGAACACATTGATAATGCCTTTCTGTTTGTTGTGTAAGAAAGTTCGACATGTTTTACGTCTTGTTTTGTTGAAAACCGGAAGTTGCCGCCGTTTTCAGCTTCCTGTCTAGCGCTAGTTCAGACGCCCCAAATGAAAAACTCTTCCTACCACGCCTTCGTCTCTGAGCCAGCACAGCCTGTACGTTGGTATAAAACAATACACCCTATGACAGTTACTCTCAGAAAACGCAGCAATGTTGTATTTTAGTATGTGCGACTTGTGCAGGAAATTGCTCCGCAATATTTGTGTTTGGCTACTTAGCGCTGTATGCTAACGCTAGCGTTAGCATGTTAGCTCATTGATTTATTTATACATTTTACTATGTACCTGTTTATAGTCGTCTCTGGTTGCATTGTACTTTTATTCTCTTAAACACTGTCTGTGTTTCTTTACAGTTTTACCACAAGTATTGTCCAAAAAAAAACTTTTTTTTTTATTGGGGCCCATTTGTTTTGCACCCCCCATTTTAAAAAAAAAAAAAAAAACAGGCTTATAAAGGACCAACGGTGTATTTTAATGGAATTTACTGGTTACTACCTGTCTAGCCCGATGCGCGAAGGCAGGATAGTAAAAAAGGCCGTCTAGCTGGAAACGTGCTACTCCCAAGAGGATCAGCACACGTACGTGACTACAGAATCAGCAAAGATGCAGCCAGGGGATGGAGGGAGAACCTCGAGGTCGGTCTACCTGTTCGTCTAGATCAAGTTCCAGATCCTTACAACTCACTCAACAACGGCAGCTGGGAGGCACGTGGCAAAAGCTGAAGTCTGCCACGGTGCCAGAGGCAGAGTTTGCACGTAAAGAAATTCGAAATTAAAAATGAAACAAGCCAGAGCCTAAGTGCCACATTAGAACCTCTAAAAGAAGGAAAAGGAAGCGAAGCTGCTCTCGCTGAGGCCAATGTGTTTGAAGCAGCAAGTAACTGAAGAGACAATAAATTTGAAACGCACCTCAATACATTTATCAAAAAGAACAGCATGACGCACTCAAAGCCAAGTCAAACTCTAAACTCCTTCAATCGTAAGTCAACTTCCCAGCAGCCAACACATTAGGATAACTATGGGCTGCAGACGTTCCTAAAATACGCACCACGAGGCATCGTGGCGAAACCTGCCTGAACACTAGACTTTTAACACAGTCCTAAAAGGCTACATGAGCCCAATCCCAGAATCCTGCTGCCCCACTTGAGATAGTCCCAAACACAGACCACAGTATATTAAAGTATGAGTTCTGTAGGTCTGCCGTCAACTGCCCCATTTCCCACGGCACAAGCATGTGAGTATAACTCCCGCAACCTATGAACCTCTTTCCCCCCGTTACAGTCCGCCGCTCCAGCCAAGTCCATCATAACAAGTGGGATAATGACTTTACCAATCTGCCTAAATTTCTTGCCAAAGAGTTAGTCACAGTACGGTCTAACAAAAGTTCACAGACAGGGCTGAGACTACTGGGCATGGAGGGCATCGTTTTACAACACTATATACGGGTTAAGCTTAGCCTGAGCGAAGAGTTGGATTTAACTCTCCCAGGTGGCTTGGGGAGGAGTCTTCTAAACCATGCCAAACGCATACGCTCAGTTCATTCTCAACAATCCCACAGAGGCCTGCGGTCAGTCTGGTCACGGTTACAAGACTGTTATGGCACACCTTGAGTGCTATCGAAAAGGCTCTCTTGGATAGACCTATTAACATTTTACCAGAGTCACAAATAAAGATCCACAGACAAAACTCAAAGAGAACTTGGACTTATTCTGAGATAGATGCAGCTAATCTGAACGGCTCTTTACCTGGCCCTAGTTATTTGGGAACACCTCACGATGGCATCGCTCCGAGTGCGACGAGAAGTTGGCCAATCAATCTTCAAGATAAGTGATGTCAGAGGCGGACGAAGGTTCAAGCAAGACACACTGAGTTTTCCCTCCTTTTTCATTCTTCTTGCCGTTTTATACAGATGGAAGCTAAAATGAAAATGACCCTAGTTTTAAGACAACTACACCAGGCTGTCCCATGATCCACTGCAGGTTACCCATGACAACCACTATGCAAGAGGCGGTTAAAATCCAGGACTCCTGTCGATGGTCCAACAAAACAAGGTAAAACAAACCTTATTAAAACAAACTCTGTTAAAGAGTTCACAAACAAACAGTGCCCTAGTTCATCAGAAACCACAACCACTTAAGAAGGTAGGGGTTTTTAAGAAAGACACTAGATTTGATCGCAAAAGCATATCTCAGAGACCACAACAATCTGCTTTCGCTCTAGTGGACTCCTCACTCAACCAAGCAAAAAGACTGCAGAGTAGAGATTCACATGTTTCTGAGTTGCCAACAGCAACCAAACACATATCTGCTCTGCATGCAGTCCTGCACCATGGACAATCCAAATAAGCACACTCAAAACACTGACACCCAGACCAGAAAGGGGAGCACAGGAGGAGAATGGCGGGAGAGAGTAGCTTAGGCAGTTAGAAACTACCTCAGCATGCACCCAAATATGTGGGGAACTTAAGTGGGAAAGCCGCTCCTGCCTCAAAGATATGTCAGACCTATATCTATCCAGAAAGGCATCACAGACAAGAAAAAGTTAAGGTTTATGCCTTATCATAGATGACCCAGAAGCAAATAGGTCACTTAGCTTTAAGTCTGCACTTTTAGAACATCTTTGGCTTTTCAACGGACAAACATAGCGCCAGTACACACTTAAAACATGCACTGGGGTTTCCATGAACAAACGGTTCGCTATAAGCTGACAACCCATCATTCGTCAGTGATGCGTCTGGTTCTTCTCCTTCACTGCCTTCACTGCCGAGTGTGACTTTCCTGCCAGACAACAAGTCAGAAATCCCAACACCACGAGGTTGCGTTAAGCCCACCCCTCACCTCAAACACCTGCAAGATAAAATCCAACCCCTTGACCCCGAAGCCCAAATGAATGCTACTGTTAAGGCGCGAGATATAATACAGTGCACAAGGTGTGACGAAGCGTGTCAATGGTCCGCCAGTCAATGCGCCATGTTGCCCAGAGACTTGCACTTGGCATCGGTTATTGTGGGGACGTATGCTTGGTGGTGCTCAGTAAGCCAACTGTGTGGGCTCATTCCAAACTAGCATATCCTAGAGATATGGACGTCCAAGTTGTCTTCCACCCTGCTCCAAGAACAGTTTTCATGTTTAATAGAGCAACTCCAGTCACTACTTTGAGCCCTGGGAACGTCGCAGCTCAGCCAAATGGGAAACAAATATTTCAACAAAGTGAGAAAGATGAAAATCTTGCTCCTTCTCTTGAGGACCCAAAGCTTTCTTGACAGATCATGGAAAGAGACCTTTATCAAGATTCAACACAAACGTTGGATAGCGCCACTGTCCTTTTCCGCACACCAAGGCCCACCTCATTCTCCCAGAACAACAGAAATCTAGCTCTCAGCCGCTCTAGAGTCACTTGCCGCACACTCAAGAAACGTCCTGAAAATGCCAGAAAACACTTCATGGACTTCTTGTCAGGGTTATTTGACAAAGATCATGCAGAAGCTAGCTCCAGCTTCTGGGGGGAAAGAGGAATGAGTATCTGACACACACATTGGTGTCTATCTCACCGCAGAAACCGGGAAACATGCAGGGTCGTGTTTGCACTCGAGCGCCAAGTTTCAGGGCTCTCCTTAAATTAGTCTTGCCACTGTCTCACAGTGCAAACCCTCTATACAGGTGCTTCGCCCGCTTAGAGAACGACGGCCAGTAGCAGTGACTCGGACACTACAAACAAAATGTTCACTCTTTTCACTTTGCGAGAAAGACCGACGAGGAATTTCCGTTCCGGTTCTCTGTATCGCAACAATAACCCCACAGAGCCAATCGTTGTGAGTACAGATGAAAAGTGCACCGTGTTCGGCAATAGTCCATCCCCAGCAGTGGCCAATATTCGGCCTGAGAAAAAATGCAGCACAACATGTCAGACACGGAAAGAAACTCTCCAGAAGACCAAACACGTTTTGTTCTGAGGACACTTCTACGGTGACGATGGCTTGAAACATCTGTACCCCCCAAAGCAATCAAGCTCCCTCAAGACACTCAAGAACTGCTTCGGTACTTTCCAACTGAGGCTCCATTAAAATAGCCTCAAAACAGACACCAACTGTAATTGAAAGCGTTTGTCCCAGTGAAAGACTTGGCAAGCGCGGACCTCAAAGGACATTTGGACTTAAACACAGAGTTTCTACCAATGAGAGGAGTTTAGGGTATCTTGGGACATTGAAAAAGACACTTCTGCATTCCAGGGTCTCTCCAAAGCTGAAAAGCCGCTACACAAAAAGGGGAGTTGCTGTCCACAATCAATAGTCTTTTGACCCACTGGTGTTTGCAGCGCCGGCATTTCCAGGGGAGGGGCAGCTGTTCAAGGGAACTGACCAAAGAGACTTGTGGTGGGGATTGAGACTCTTCCGAGGCCATGTCAAAGATGTGGCCAAACATGGAAAAAATGCCCTCAAACAGCTTGAGGAAAACTTTCCAAATTCAAGACCATACTTGCTCCCTTCCTGCCGCAAATCTAGCACACAAGCGAAATCTTGCATCTTCTGCCGACGCTTCAACCCAAGCAATTGCAGCTGCTAGCTTATTTAAAGGCAACCAACAAGGATTGCGAAACAGAGCTTGCATTGCTATTTGGGAAAGGCCAAACTCGCCCCAAACCAGAATTTACCATCCCAGACTTCGAGTTTGCGTGCGCAGCTGGTGTAGCGGTGGAAGTGCAGAGCTAATCAGAGATTGAAATCGGACATTCAGGCCTTAGTTCTATGCGTTTCTCTCCGACAGCAAAAGTCTGTTCTTGGACGTATATTTACAATGAGTCAAGGATGGTTTCATGTTTTGCGACTAAACAATCGTGAGTGCAACGCATCCGGCAAGTGACAAAAGCCAGCCCAGTGGGGCTACGTACCCTCAGAGCCACAACCCGGCGGACCGTGGGTCACAAGACATCTCTACCAGCCGACAAACTGTCATCTAGCACATGGCTAACAGGGCCACGTTCCTCTTAAAGAACCCACTGAAAGCCCTCAACACAATGCATTTCAACCAGCTGCAAAGCCCTGACCAAAGCATTGAGGTCCGCCCCTTGCTCACCTACTGCACTCAGCAGTCTCCATTCGATCCTCACCCCAGCCAACACCTCCTGACTCAAGAAGGTGGAGTGCTCTCTGCTACTTCAAGGCAGACTTTGATGAGAAGGATCTACTTCCTGCCAGCAGTGGCAGAAGAGTCCAGAGCCTCGCCAACTCCGTTCTGCATCGCTGCGAAGGCAATACCTTCGACGCTGCAATGCCGCCGGCCCAAGTGCATTTCCCACAAGGACCCACCTAAAGCAGGGAGATGTGCGTTCTCCTAAAGGACCCTCTTGCAAAGCGAAAACCTAGGCCCATGGGAGTGTTTGAGAAGCGTCCACTCCAAGCGCTGATGACTTGTTAGAAAGTGGATTGTTAAAGTAGTGAAGAATCGGTACCAGATTAGAACCTACTTTAGACCAGTCACAGATGTATGTTCTTCTTTTATTGATGATGTTGAATAGGTTTTAAGTATGACATCTTATGATGCCAGGCGGGGAGTGTTCTGGCTCCTTATGAGCCATCCAAAGGTTTTTTGTGTTGTGAAAACACATTGATATGCCTTTCTGTTTGCTTTATTTGTAAGAAGTTCTACATGTTTTACGTCTTGTTTTGGGAAACCGGAAGTTGCGCCCGTTTTCGACTTTCCTGTATTAGCGCTAGTCAGACGCAATGAAAAACTCTTCCTACCACGCTTCGTCCTGACCAGCCACAGCCTGTACGTTGGTATAAAACAGATACAACCTATGACAGACTCTCAGAACGCTGAGGCATTTGTATGTTTAGTATGTTGGACTGTGCAGGAAATGTCTAACTATTTGTGTTTGGCTACGTTAGCGCTGTATGCTAACGGCAGCGTTTAGCATGTTAGCTCATTTATTTATTTGATACATTTTACTATGTTACTGTTTGATAGTCGTCCTCTTGGTTGCATGTACCTTTTATTCTCCTTAAACACTGTTCTGTGTTTCTTTACAGTGTTTACCACAAGTATTGTCACAAAACTATGCCATGCATCCATTAAAAACAGCTTTAAAGTAACTAACGTTGATCGTATTTCTTCTTGTGGTAACTTTATTATTCTAGCCAGTGTAGGCCAGATAAATATTGTTCTGTCAAGTAGTATGTCAATATAAATATAGTCATTATCGTGACACGCCTATCTCCATTAGTTCATCTATAAAGGACTGGATTTAGTTTAAAATGATGACAATATGCCTCTCTGTATCGATATGATATCGTCAATCACAAGTTGCCGTATCAAATTTTGAGTACAGATCATCATGTATTTTAATTTTTTTTAAATGAAAAATAGTCAAGTTGATCAGTTGATTGTTTCGTTGTGGATTTGTCTCCATGCTTTCACAGTTGACTAAATCAGCCCTACTGTTGGAATGGGAGAAAATTAAAACCCATCGATTTGGATTTAGACTTTGACATTTTTCTTATCCTAATCAGGAAGTCAATCATAATGAATTGTACTAAAACTGTGAGACCCAATCTTCTTTGTGCTTCTACATTCCACATCCAAGCTGTACAACACTGACGCAGAGATACAGCTTTACAAATGATCGCCCAGTCATTTACCAGGAGTTACGCGGTGTACCCCACCCGAGCTACGACACCTCTCGGCGGGCTGCGCACTGAAGGCTGTCGCTCGCTGAGGTGGCACATCTGTTCTGTTCGGAGCTCCACCTAAAATACTGTGGCTCTTTAGCTGTTATTACAACACATTTACGACACGGCTCCCGCTTTCCGCACGCTCCAACATCAGAGGAATGCTCACTCACGGAAAATTTCGTCACACGCGCAAAGCAAATTCCACAAGTCCAAAAGTCTCCGCGGCAGTGACACCTCTGCTCCGGAGCTGCTCCAAGTTGACAGCATAACAGACACGTCAAATATGCTGGGAAGAAGGCGCTTGGTTGTCCGGGGGGAGGCTCCACTCAGCACAGCGGCAGCCGCCCATCAGATCGCGTGGTATTGAAATGAGCCCACCTTAATCCCGGACGTGATTAGTTGCTAAGTAACGTTAGCAGCCCAGGCCCGAGAACAGTGGCGCTAACGCTAGCTAGCTAAAGTAAACACCGACGGTAACACCTCAAGTCATGGCCAGTCTTCCTGTACAAGTTTCATACGGAAGCCAGTGGACTTTGAGCCTAGCATGCAGAGGATATTTGAAAGCCCGTGAATAAATACTAACCTGGTGTAAGTCAGTACTGCTTAATTCCTCCTCGTATACGAATAACAGCTCTGAGCGAGTGAGGAGACACAGCACGTCAGTTCCGAGCTCCTCTGCTCGGCTCTTACTCAGCAGCGCCGCAGCCCGAGACCTGACCGTGGCCAAAGATCATGAGCGCGGCAAGATGGACCATTGTCCTTAGGCACAGACCAGGGTCTGTGGCCATGGAAGGTGCTCTTGTTTGAAAGATGTTAATACATGACTTTGGCATGATTAAAACATAGAAATAATTCTAAATACACCTTTTAAAAGTTCTTGAATAAATAAATTCTAAATTCCGGAATAGAGGCAAAGAAGAGGCAAAAGTGAAAGGGATGGGAACATAATGTGATTTCCATGGAAAAACTGGGATTAACTACAGAATATCACAAAAAATGAAAATGAAGGTAGTAAAAATATGATTACGATTATGATTGACACTTATGACGGTTAGACTACACGTGTCACTTCAACATAGTGAACATAAATGTTTAAGATTTTACAAAACATGTTGCCTATTTCTCCCATGGATTGATTAATTTATTTTCCCAAAATTTGACAATTTTGATGACGTTTATAATGTTACTTCCTGGTTGGACATGCGCAGCAGACGTGACATCAGAGGAAAATCCATCTAAATTATACAATATTATAATAGGAATATATAATTTTTGATATAACTATTGTATATAATATCACTTGGTTGTAAATTGTCTGCATTTTTGGTGAAAAGTTGATTATTGATGACATTGATACAGAGGGATACTGTTCAGCACTACTTACTATAATTTTCTACTTATTTATTAACAGTAACTCACTCAGTTACATTGGCCCATGCCCACTATCTGATACTATAACATCAAATTAAGATCCGATAAAATCACCTTTATTTGTCCCACAAATAAAGGTTGCAACAACAATAAGTTACAGAAACAGATAAGGCAAAAGTATAATAATAAAAACATAAAAAAATAAAAAAAAATAAAACTCTTATAATCTTAAGAATAATAACACTCTTATTTACAGCTGTAATATGGACAGAAAATATTGCACAGGGATGACTGACATCGGAGCTGGACTTCTTGATGACTTTGCCCAGCTTCATCCTCTCCCTCTCTGTGATGCTGCTGCTCCAGCAGACCACACCGTACAGGAGGGCTGATGCCACACCGAGTCATAGAAGATCCTCAGGCCCTGTCACTCCAAAGGACCGGAGCCTCCTCAGGAGGTAGAGTCGACTCTGGCTCTTCCTGTACAGTGCGTCTGTGTGATGACTCCAGTCCAGTTTGTGGTTCAGATGAACACCCAGGTACTTGTATGAGTCCACTCTCTCAATGTCCCTTCCCTAGATGTTCACTGGTGAGGGGGCAGCAGAATGGCGTCTGCAGAAGTCCACCACCATCTCCTTGGTCTTTCCCGCGTTGATAAGGAGGTGGTTCTGCTGACACCAGTCCACAAAGTTCTGCGTGAGTCCTCTGCATTCCGCAACGTCGTCGCTCGTGATGAGTCCGATGATGCAGAGTCATCAGAGAACTTCTGCAGGACACAGCTGTCCGGGTCGTGTCTGAGGTCTGCAGTGTAGAGGGTGAAGAGAAAGAGTGCGAGGACGGTGCCCTGGGGCACCCCCACACTGCAGGTCCAAGTGTCAGACACACAGCTCCCACAAACTGGGGTCGGTTTGTAAGGTAGTCCAGGACCCACTCCGCCAGGTCGTAGGCCACACCAGCCGTCTCCAGCTTGTCCTTCAGGAGCAGCGACTGGATGGTGTTGAAGGCGCTGGAGAGATTGAAAAATAGAATTCTCACAGCGCTGCCAGGCTTCTCCAGCTGAGAGAGAGGTGGAGCAGGGAAATACTCAGAAATTATAGAACGTGAACTGAATTTGACAAACTTCAATATGTCCAATGTAAAAAATATTTACCACCGGGACTATACCATAAAATGAAGACATAATTAGAAAAACATTTGTACTTTAACATATTTGAGGAAAGCAAAATCCTGATTTTAATAAGGTTTTACTGGAAAAATAATTACAGAAATGTTGACCCCACAATAGTTTAAAATATATCTACAGTCAGATATTACATACTTCACCAAAAATAGTAAACTATTGTATATTTTATCCTGGAAATTCCAAATTGTTTTTGTTATAAAGACTTAAAACCATTTGCATTTTGATCTGATGCCTGATATATTTAATACTGTGGAATGTGTGTTTTCTCATTTATACCAACAATTGTAAATATGTGTCAAGTACTTTATTATAAAAAGGTGTAGGAACAATTTTGAATTATATGAGTGTAGCTTAATGAAAGTAACTGTATAATTGTTTTCTGTTACATAATAACAATATCACACAAACACAATTATATACAAGCCGCTTTACTTCAAACTGTTTAAAACTTGGAACATCAGCTTCAACTTGGCTCCCTTTTTTTCACTGCTTTATGTGAAGTTTCAGCTTTTGACAAACAAAACGACAGTGCATAAACTGTTACGCTTTAAAAATGTGCACTATTTTTTCTTGTTGGACAAACTTTGAGGTGAACTTTTGAGTAAATCTCTAATCTTAAGGTATGTTCCTGTAGCCTCTGCCACTTCTGTATACTCTGGAGTTTCCTCAAATGGGACAATCCCGGCTGCAAAATGACTTCTGTGCGGGATTGGCACGTTTTTTTCCACATCATCATCTTCTCCCTCGGGAATTAGTGGTGAATCATCTTGAATATTCAGTGGGCTGTCTGGCCTGTCGTCATGCATTTTAGATAGCATGTACTTTTGAAATGTTGTGGGTTCGGGGCTTTTGGGCGTGTCTTCTTGTGATCTGATTGGCCCTGGACTCTCTAGCGTGTCATTTTGCGTTTTGACTGGCCCAGGGGCGTCGCCGTTTTGACTTGCATCTTCGACGTCATCCAGCTCTGCGTCCACTTGAGCCGACGAGCAGACGCTGGGCGAACTTGGCGTCGGTGTACCAATGGCGGGGGTCTCGCAGTCGCTGTTGGTAGCAGTGTCTGCGTTTTCCAGGGCGGCCCAGATAAGTCTCTGTTGCTCCTCCAGTTCCTCCAGACTGAGCTCGTCCGCAGTGCCCTCCTGGTCCAGCGTCACAAAGTTCTGTCCTCGCTGACCCGGAGAGCCGTTGGTGGGCGTGGGAGGCGGCGTGCCCTTGGGGAGAGGCGGGGGTGTCGGGGTTGCGGGAGGAGTGCCATGTGGTAGGGGAGGGGGCGAGCTGAAGCACGAAGACCCGGGAGGAGGTGGAGCCTGGAACTGGAAGTCTCTCGAGCTGTTGTCAGGGTTGTAAGGTGTTCCTGGGTCTGTGGGCCAAAATGGACAAAATACTTTATTATGTCGGTTCGGTTATCTATCTTATTGTAATATGGATTACTACTTTAGAAAGAACTATGGAAACCTAGATTTGGTATTGCCTTTGACTTGTATCAAGATTTAAAAGGAGACATTTTTTATTTCAGGTCCTTAGTATTGAACTATAACATAAGTAGATCATTATTTTATTCATATTGATCTAAAAACGGCTGAGTAATAGAAACGACTCTGACTCTCACTGACTTCCTGTTAAAAACTTCAGAATAGTGACATTTCACTGTAACAAGCAGCAGGTTGTAATTTATGCATTTTATTTTTTTAAAAGTGGCTTTGTGACATTTTAGTTGCTCAGTTTGAATTTTTCAATTGCAACTAAGTACAGGAATGTGGGTGGCAATAGGGGGTAGATGAAAACAGGAATTTCGGTTCAGCCTCAGTAGCAGGACAATAAGAAACACTCAAACATGTAGGAATTAAAATACATCTTTGAGTAAAAGAATCATGATGAAACACTGTTTCACAAAAATTCATTAATGTTGATTTTGCAGAATCAGTCCTTTAACTTACAAGAAACCAATACCAAATCTAAGATATCCCGACATTACTCTTGTAAATTGGGTAAAATAATGTATTAAAAGGCAGCACAAAATTAGACAACTGCTTGCTGTCTGCCTCTTGGATTTTATCTACCACAAACCGGGAAGAAAGCTATGCAGGCATCGCCAGGATTGACTGAGAGATTGGGTCCATCCCTGTCTCATTTTGCCATATCAGTCCTAAAATCTGTGCATTCGCCCAAAAATACATACATGCAAATAATGTGCCAAAGGGTTTCTGAGAGCTAGGAACAAGTTTAGAAAGATTTAAATATATATACAGTTTTGTAGTTTGAAAATTGGGTAATGCAGCTTTAAAATGGCTTTATAACTTGGGAGTGAAGCAGTTTAAAAAGTATTATCATAATTAGATTAGCGTTTTGTAATGCAGACATGTTGAGCACTGAATAGATAAGAGTTTGATGCTTTTCAACAGGGTGACTGCAGTGCCTAAATATGCAGTAATTCCAAGTTTGTGGCGTTGTGTAAATAAGAAACTACTTTCAGTTTGCCGTCAGCTTCCTCTGAAGTTTTTCTCTGCTCCTCTACACCTGTGTTAACCACTCTTTATGTAATGTAATGTGCCTCGCTGATGTGTCTTGTTGGTGGAAATACAGCGTTTTATCACAAGATAAAGTCTGCGACGGGAGAAATTATTCTTTTCAGTTTCTAGCTGTGATTTTTTGACATCTTGTAATCACCCAAGTCTGCGTTCTCTCTTATCCAATCATCTCACTCAAGGGTTTTCAAAGAGCCAAAAGCTAGTTTGACGGCTTTGGAAGCTAGACCTCTCACGGCCCACTTTGGAATGCTTAAATAGACCAGTACGGTTCAGTTACGACAATGGAGACACTTTCGGTCTGTCTTGATCTGCTCCAACGTGACGAAATGTGGCTTATGATGTAATAGAATGGTATATAATAAAAGCTCAGCAAGCAAAGTTAATCTATCAAACGTCCAGCTGCTTCGTTTGGAACAGTCCAGACATTGAAACAGAAACACTGCAATTGTGATATAGAGTATACTTGGACATGGTGCTGTCAGTCTGAATCTGGATGAAGTCTGGGGGCGTAATTAAAGGCTCTGCCACTCAAGGACCAAAAAGTGGAAGAATACGAGTGAAAGAGACACTTTTCTAATGAGAGGAAGGGAAGGCTGAGTTTGTGGAGGCGGCTGTTACAATGAGCATGAGTCACATAACTGAAGTACAGATTGTGGTGAAGACGAAACATGTTTATGAATGTAAACAGTGAGAAGAACGGCTACCTGACTCGATCTCCATGTCCGAGCTCAAGTTCAAGCTCCTGTCAGGACTAGACCTGTTCTTCTTCCTATTCTGTGGAGACGACTCCGATTCATGTCTTCTCTTGTTGCAAGAACTAGGCTGTGAAGGAAAAATGTTTTACACATGTCACTCATCGGAATAGTCTATATTCAAATATAGTTCAGTAGACGACTAGTCAAACGATTATATTCATTTTACATTAACCTATTGTGCAAATAAATAAAAGTTGAGATATGTTGACTGAAGGCTTCTACACAGAATATTTACAGATAAAGTGTATTATTAATTAAAATCCAAACGTTTATTCTCCTTTGACATTTTGATTTAATGATGCTACTGTGTTTATTATAAAAAGGTATTTTTACTTTTAAAAAATTGAATGTTTTTTTTGTATCGTTTGATTTGTGAACATCACTAAACACAGACAGGCTTTTATTCATTTCCATTTAACAAAAAATAAGCCTTGCTCCAAAGTCTAAGCTCTAAACCACATGTTTTACTGACATTACCAATAAAAAGACTGATTATTGACAATTATAAATAACTGAATCTCCATCTTGATTCAAATTTGATTAATCGCCCGGCCTAATAAAAAGCACAGTAAAAACTCTTGCGTTGGTATGTTTATACCCACATCATCTTATCCTGCTTTACCTTGATAACAGTAAATAGAACCAATCTTTTTATTACCGTTGGAAAGTTACTGGACAGGTAAACTGCATAGTTTTGCTTCATGTGATTGCTCTGCATTGGAATAGAGCTGTACTGCATGAAATCCTGCAAGTCAAAAGGTAACAGACACTGTGAGAGCAATCCTTTCAAAGAGTTTCTGAGTTCACATAGCAGAAAAGCTGACTTACATCTTTCATTTTGGGAGGCACGGCTACGTTGAATCCAGGGAAATCGACCAGCTTTGACACGTCATATGAGACTTTGAGCGGGTCATCTGTCAAACTGCCATCGTTTGAAACTGAACAAGGTTAAATCACTTATTAAAAAAAGAACTTGACCATTCATTTGAAACGTTTGTGCCAATAGCTTAACATACCATTCCCATCGTACAAAGCTAGTCCGGAGTTTTCCATCTCCGCCTCCTTAAGCCAGCCTGGAGGATAACCCAGCTGCCTCATGCGATAGATTAACGGAGGCAGCGTGCAGTTGTCGATTCCCAGAGCGGACAGCAGCTCTTCACTGTAGGTTATTAGAACGCATCATATAACTAAAAACGCTACTTGACATCATGTAGAACGCACCGGTAGTATAAAACCTTGCCTCATGATTCCGGGCTTGTATTTGGAGAAGCGCTCCTCCACCTCGTCGACGTGGTAGCGGTTACTCTGCATGGTCTGGTTGCTGTTCTGATTGAACTCCTTTCTTCGCTCGTTTATTGCCGCCATATCTTTAGGCTACATACAACATACAATCCAAAAACAGATTAGCACATTTGACGTTACTGCTTACTTAAGTCTTCAAACTTGCAAAGAGAAGCTAAGAAGCATGACTTGGGTAACAATCCTTCTTTTAAAGACGGGAAGAATAGTTTGAGTTTATGCTAAATGGGCCAAACACCAGGATGTAGGTTCGATCTATTATGTGATTTTTCTGTCAAGCATTGTGATTACGAGTCGATTTGAAAGATGTAATGTTTTGATAATAGAATTCTGTTCAGTGTTCACATTTTAAACACGTCCAGAAGTGTTAACATTAAAGAGAAGACTGAAATCTGAACGGATAAACTAATCCAAGGCCAGTTAAATTGCGATATAACTTGAAGTGTTGTCACAATACTAACATTTTAAACTTGATTTCGACACCAAGAAAAAGCCTCGAAACTTGAAAAAAATGTTTTAGGTAAAAGACAAGATTTCAACACAAAATAAGTCTTTTTGTGTTGACATTTTATGTTTATGTGTATAAATATTGCAATACATAAGACATCTTTTTCTCTTATCATGCAGGCTAAAGTACTATTATTTTGTGTTGAAAATTATTTTTTTTAAAAGGGCATTGTTAATTATTGTGGGATTGAAATCGAAATCCAGCAGAGCGTATTCCTTAGTATCGTAAAGTTTTTAATTGTTGTATCGTAATAACACTAATAAGTACTGCCATAAAGGTACACGTATCTTTTTGATAAACATACACACATTGAAACATTCCATACAATTCGGGAATTACCTTAGGACAGTCTCTCAGCTGATGTCCAGCAGTCCCACAATTGAAACACATGGACTTGGGTCTATATAGAAGATGTACAGTGGAGAGATTATGTGCAGAAATGCTGAGGTCCAAAGAAAAACATCATAAAGCTCGTTTCGACTGGCTCTGGTCCCCCAGACCGGTTTCCATTAGAGCACGTTGGCATAGTTCTGTTAATGGCAGACTGCTTCTCCATTAGGGGTGCGCATTGCCCCTGATCTGGCAATCACGATTCACATGTCATGATACGATTTATTGCGATTTTTCTTTCTTTCACTAAATTAAAAATCATATTTTCTGTTTTAATGGGTCAAAATAAAAGACACAGCTTGACACTTTCTGGTATTGATACTGAATGATTCTCAGTACTTAATGAATCAGTATTGATCGCTGTTGCTAACGTGCGCTAGCTTTGTTTTGCTAAGCATGTTGGTTTAATATAAGTTGGCATCACTGGAAATCGTTCTGGGAGTCAAAAGCGAGCCAGACCGTATTAGAAGCCCACGTTGGATCACTTAAATCAGGGGTGTCCAGACTTTCTCCAGAGGGCCGCATTTTGAAACATATACAGAGCAGAGGGTCACAGACAACGTAACAATTAGTGTGAATTAGTGAATCATTTAAACTCTTGCATTTGACATTGTTTTGGTGAGCCTCCACACCTTTAATAAGACTTAGAACATTTATATTAGGTTGGTATAACATCAAACTGCTTGAATTACAGAAAAGAGTACTACTTTTTGTTGTTTGGTCCAACTATGCAGGAAGCCGGAGGGCAAACAAAAATTGGTCTGAGGGCATTTGGCCCCCGGGCCGTAGTTTGGACATGCCTGACTTAAATAGACCGGTACGGTTCACGTATGACAGTGGAGAAACTTTCGGACCATACAAATCCTCTCCAAAGCAAAACAGTCAAAATGTCGCCATTAGATCAGCTAAATCTCACCTTTTGTCTTTCATTTCTATATCTTGTCCGTCTGTGCCGATGACTTGGTTGAAAACTTGCTGGTAACTTTTTGGTAAAATTCAGGAAGTTATAAACACGTCACAGCTACATTTGAAGTATTTAGTAATACATTTAAATTGTCAGTTGATGTCCATATTAAAGATACACTGGCACCTCCCATCCTTCTGTCATTTGAGGGTTTTCATTAAGAAGAGGCTGTCCAAGTTTGTCCACACTAAATGTAGTAAAATGTTGAACACTTCCAACAATCTATAAAATGAAATAAAGAATAATACATACGTTTACAATGAAACATGTCTTTCACCCCAAATAGAGTTAAAATAAGTATACATAACCAAAAATAGAGCTTACTTTGAAGGACTCTGATGTAGTTTTTACATTGGTAGAATCCGCCTTGTGTGGATCCTCCTCCAAAGCAAAAGCAGAAGGCTGTACAAAAAAAAAAAGAAGTTTTTATTTGAAATGCAAAAATTAAAATTGTTGGAAAAAAACGCTACATTTTAAACAATGTAGCGTGAAGAGGGTACAGTACAAAAGATGAAGTAGGATTCTGGATAAATCCTATAATTTGGATCATTTGAGACTATGTGAGGATGAATTGTGCAGGACAGAAAGTTGTTGATTGTTGCTGCTTTGACAGTGATGCATCAAACAAAAGTGATATTAACTTAAAAAGACCCCCCACATCTTAAATGATTGTTGCATCCCTTCATGTTTATGTGCAAGAATACACACCTGAGCTTTGAGATAGTAGGGAGAGTGCACAATTTTCTGATTTTTTAATATGATGTTGCAGATGGCATCTTCAATTTCTTGACGACATTTCCTATAAAAGATGGATAATGGATAATTAGTACACATAAGCGCATACAAAGAAATAAATACTCTTTAGCCAGTTTTTAAGCACCTCCATACTGTTGCTTTAATTTAGTAAATATAAATACCGGTAGATGCTGAGCAAGGGCAAGAAGGCAATGCGTATTGCGAATACATAGTAGTACTAAAACTACTTGTAGTTCTAGAACTACTCTCACACGCTCTCTCTCTCCTTTTTTTTTCCTTTAACAGTATAGCGTAAAACACATACTTTGAAGACATACAACTACAGTAGGTTGCAGTAAATGCACCTTTTCAGTTGGCTGCTAACCGCCATTAAAGGTAACACAACAACAAGACTCTTCATGCCAGTGCAGATGACGGTGCAGTTTTACACGGCCATCATTGAGTCCATCCTCACCTCCTCCATCACCGTGTGGTACGCTGGAGCCACAGCCAGGGACAAACAGAGACTACAGAGTACATTGTGCGTTCTGCTGAGAACGCAGACTTCCATCTCTGCAGGACCTGTACGTCTCCAGGGCTCTGGGACGAGCAGGTCGGATCACAGCTGACCCTTCTCACCCTGGACATGGACTATTTGAGCCACTCCCCTCCAGCAGGAGGCTACGGTCCATCCGGACCAGAACCTCCCACCACAAGAATAGTTTCTTTCCCTCTGTCATTGGACTCATGAACACTTCTTAAACACCTGCCATTTTAACTACAATTTAATCAATCACTCATTGCACTGTTAACTTTTCTGCATAGTAAATTTAACTGTAAATTCTTGTGTACATAGTAAGCAAATTTTAATTATTTCCTTTAATGCATGCCCTTTTTGATTTCATATATGTTGTTTTTATTATTGTTCATCGTTGTATGTTGCGCCGAATCACCCGTTTGTGAATATAGTTCATTGACAATGGCAATAAACTTTTTCTGATTCCCAAGAGAGCGCCTTTTCTCTTTTTTTTTTACGGTATAGCATAAAACACCTACTTTGAAGACGTACAACTACAGTAGGTGGCGGTAAATGCGCCTTTTCAGTATCCTGCCAACCGCCATTAAAAGTAACACAACAGCAATTCCAAGCCAAACAGACAGGCAGGTGGCAGATCCAAAACTAGTAAATGTACACAAGTAGCTAAGCCAAAATAGACTTACTTTGAGATCATATTGTTGGCATAAAGAATTTGCAGTATAGGTCCGTCCAGGTTGACATCGTTCACTGTTATACCACTAACAAAACAATCAGAGGTGAAAACGAAACCATTTTTTATTAATTTTCTCGTACTAGCCAATAGTTTAAGAATAAAAATAAGATACCTGGGGCGCAGCAAGATATTCAGATTTCTTCTCAATCCTTTATGTGATCATCATATTAAAGAAAAAAAACATACAACAGAAGCTTGTTTTGATTTTGAAAGACATGCTAACCATCGCATTGGCTAACTAGCGTTGCGTCCACAACCAAAGGATATTTTCCTCTGTAAGTTTCTGAATAAGGGCATCCGACTCATCCATCCTGTTCCGGAGCATCCCCAGTTCGCTCTGCTCTTCATCCTCCTCGGTGAATCGAATGTGAGTGCTGACAGAAGGCGTAGATTCATCCAACTGCGCGAAAAGCTCTCTATCGCCGAAATCCACCTCCGCCATTTTTCCCTGTACTGTGAGCGGCGGCGCATGCGCAAGACCAGGTACGTCACAGGTCAAATTCTTTTTCTCCACGCTGATTGGTTCTTGTCGTGTCCGTGTCTAAAAGCCGTAACGTGGAGCTTGTTTTAGCGTTACACATGACATTTTGTTGTTGTGTGCTTATTTTTCCAATATCTATTACAAAAAGTGGTTTATTAGTTTTAAAATGTCAGATGTTACGCATTTAACGTTACCGATGTGGGTCGGGGGCTCTTTGAGTATCAGGTTTATTTATCTGGTAAATAATACATCATTTAGGTTAACTGAGTGTCCCAACAAGGTATGTAATGGTCTTTTCGTTCTCTCTGGTGTTGCTTTTCCAAACACATTCTATACATCATCAAGTTGAAATCGTTGTTATAATCCGAGTGTGTTGGTATTATTAGGCTTGTTCGGGATAAGCAAACACTGCGCAGATCCGATCAGTGTCGGTCGATGGTACCATTTCCGGTTTAACCCTATTGGTCTGCACGAGGCTGCTGCCGTTTTACCTACGCTCTCATTGGACACTTCAACTTTCAACGATGATCCAGACGAGGCGCAACTAAAACACGAACGAGCCTTATAATTTCACTGTTCATCGACCAACAACACACTTCTGTATGGCTAGAGAGCAGTGCTGAAGCTAACGATAATTTAAGCAGTCAACTAGTTAGTGATAATGTTTTCGATTAGTCTACTAGTCAAACAATTATTTCGATTGTACATTGAGATAATATTTTGTTTTTTTTGTTTTTTAAATGAACCAAAAATATAGGTTTAAAGGAGGATTTGGATTTTTTTCTTTAGTTATTCCATGTTGTCCACCATCTTCTAAAAGAAAACTCTCAAGATGCTTGATATGCTGTACATAAAAATAAAGCTGTAACCCTCTTTCCAGTCAAATCAATAATTCTGGGAAGCATCAGGGTCAGTTTGTACTCCAAACCATCAAGTAAAAAATTACCCTAAAATAAAATGAAAGATGAATAGGACTTTTATATGGATTCCACCTGGACTTTTTTGCCTTATTACAAGTCCCTAAAACTAATTTTTAGTGAGTTTACCTTCAGCTTTTAAAAGAGAATAGTCAAAACCCAATAAAAGCTAAAACTAGTGTCAATCAGTCCTCACCTCCAGACACCAGCTATACTCCTTCATATATTTAACAAAGAAAATCTAGGCGAGATTTAAAATCTGATTTCCTCTATGCAGAGCTTGTTTCTACTTGTTTCTACTAGACCAACAGGGTTAACATCTATGTTAACCCTGTTGTCTGCACACGGCTCTCTTCACTGGACACTTCACTGTCAATTGAGACTGATCGGATCTGCGCCGTTTTTGCTGGGGTCAGCTCTATGTTCCTATGTTCCTATGTTCCCCGAGTTAGGGTTATATGCTGCTATATTTTATGCTGTAAAACTATACATTTACGCACAACTATCAGAATCATAATCAGAACAGGTTTATTGCTATTGTCAATTAACAAAATTCACAAACAGAGGAACTTGTTTTGGCATGAAGGTGCAACATAAAACACTGATCAATAATAAAAACAACATATATGAAATCAAAGGGCTTCATTAAGAAACAATTTAAATGACTATAGTATAAAATAAAAATGGGCATTACTATGTACACAAGAATTTACAGTTAAATGTACAGATGTAGTGCAGAAAGTGATTGATTCAATTGTAGTTAAAGTGGCTGGTGTTTAAGAAGTGTTCATGAGTCCCACGGCAGAGGGAAAGAAACTGTTCTTGTGGCGGGAGGTTCTGGTCCGGATGGACCGTAGCCTCCTGCCTGAGGGGAGTGGCTCAATTAGTCCATATGCAGGGTGAGAAGGGTCAGCTGTGATCCGACCTGCTCGTCCCAAAGCCCTGGAGACGTACAGGTCCTGCAGAGATGGAAGTCTGCAGCCGATCACCTTCTCAGCATTGGGGACTATTGGGGATGTGGATCCTGATCCAGTAGCCTATGCTAGTATATGCGTAGTTCCCCCGTTCATAGAAAAGGGGGAACATAGGTACGCACCTGTTTTTGCTTATCCCGAAGGCACCTACTCTAACAGGGTAGACTTAAATCTGTGTAATCCCTCATTCGTCCAGGAGTGTTCCATTGTAGAAAAACATTCAGTTGTAGTCATCTGGACGTTTCGAGTCTCATCCAAGAGTCATTCTCAATCAGTGAAACAGGTCTGAGAACTCCTAGTCTGAGGAGTCTGAAACAAGTCTGAGGAGTTCTCAGACTTGTTTCACTGATTGAGAATGACTCTTGGATGAGAGTTGAAACGTGTCGTTTTTTTCTAAAACAGAGTCCAGATGACTACAACTGAATCTTTTTCTACAGGGTAGACTTAACTAACAAGTAACAAGTAACAAGTAACGAGGGTTAGTTAGTTTCAGTGTAGTTAGCTCCTCCCTTCAGACAGATATACAAGTCATAACCAGAACTATGTCTGAAGTGAAGAAACTACTTGGTTGAGGGCCAAAATGTATTCACTATTAAAATGTTTGTCCAGTTGCCAATTTTCTTTTGCTATTTTGACATTCAACTTGTCACAATTATTCTGAATAATTGTACAATTCTATTTATACAGTATTGCTTTGTCCAATAAAGACACACAAATGTAAACCGTGCTCTTAAATGCATCTGTATCTTTTTTTAGGGTCCAGCCACCCCCCTGTACTTGGGAGCTGATCTGTTTTCAAACACGGACATCCGCACAGAAAACCACCCCAGACACCACGCCAAATATTCCAAAAAAGGATTAGCCACTAAACTCCAGTTTTCCTCAGGTAAGGTGACGACTACTTTCTTTTCATTTGTTTCCCTTGCCTAATAAATTAACATGCAGAGGTGGGGGGGGTTGTACTTTGTTGTATAAGCTCAACTACATTTATTTGAATAACTCTTAATGTACTTGGGTAATTTTGTTTAGAATGTTGCACAAGGATGGGCCATTGGTTTTTTCCCCATGGGCCACATTTTAATCCAGGTATGTGCTGGAGGGCCAGATCAATGTGATGATTGGTATAACAAATGGTCATAAGCACATTTCTTTATTACTAATACTGTAATCCATTATTTTATTCCTGAATTTAATTTAATCTTGATTAAGGACATATGTACTATAAAAAAGATAAAGTATACGTTATAATAAGTATTATTGAAAAACTTGCAGGGGGGGCATATTAAAATAGGTCAAGAGCCTAATGTGGCCCGCGAGCCACATAATGCGCAGGTCGCGTCCTGCTACACCAGACTTAACTTGAGTTCCCACTGTGAGTAAGTCAACAAGTGACAAACTCTTAATGTGTCTATTCTTTGAAAATGCTAGATTTTGTGAACTATTAAGGCATTGCTTTGCAGCCTTTTTCCTTTGCGACCACCTAAATAACAACCATTTGCGCCTCACAAACAAAAAATAAGTGTCACGCAAAATGATAAAATAGCCTTATGTCTAATGTTTTATTTTATGTCAGGACATAAGCCTAGATACACTAATGTGGAAACCCAGCAAATAGGACGCCTTTGATAGATATGTTTGAGACTATTGCACATGTTTTCTAATCTAATGCCCGTATCATCTCAGGATCCCTTGAAATAATTTTGTGACCCCGGGTTGTGAACCACTGCTTTTATGTTTTATACTTCCAGTTACATTAGCTTCAAATGATAAAATTAGATGTCATGTCCAGACACTCACTCAGTCTTACTTGAGTAGTAGTTTCTCCTTGAGTAATTTCTTGCACCACTTCTTTGTACTTACACTTGAATAATATAATTTTAACTCTTTGGTAGTGGTGGAAAGTAACAAAGCACAGAATTAAAAGTTCTGCACTTAAGTAAAATATTTTGCTATCTGTACTTCCGTAGTTTTTAGAGTGGATACATTTTACTTTTACTTCACCTCATTTGAGAGAAGGTATCCGTACACATTTTTTTAACTGGACTGAAAAGTAAAATGTACAGTTCGAAGGGTTATTTTAAGCACATTCATGGCCACATTGTGCCAAAGGGTTTTGAGTTCAAGCCACAGCAATGAGTGAACAAAAAATAATATATACATAAAATTCACGAGCAATATTAAGAACTTGATTTGAATTGCTAGTGTTGACCAAAGATCATCACAAATCGTTATTAAAATCACAATGCAATGCTTTAACAGTGCTTCTTCTATCACTGATCTACTTCATTCTGTGTATGTGACCTCATGTATCTCAGTTTTTAGGTTTCATGGCTTGAAGGTGCCCACATCCAACAACAGCCTGTGGTTCTACAGTGTTCAGGGACTTTTCCGAATTGCCTTCGAGCTGTACAATAAGCAGGACCAGCTTTCTTTGCTAGAGAATTTTCAGGTATTGTACAATTTTGGCTTTTGAATTCTACTTTTATTTGACTTTTTGTGCTAACTAAACAATCTTTTGCAGGATGTTTGGAAATCGCACATAAACGACAACCTTTTACAAACGGGCTACAGCCTCAGCGAACAGTTGGACTTTGTCGTTTTCACCAAAGAACCCAGAAGTGACCATTTCAAGCCTCTTCAAGCAGCGCCAACCCCATCGGAGCCTGAACTCAACTCAAAAGATCACGATTACTGTTTTCATTCGCACCCATGCTCAGAGACTGTCCCAAGTCCGGACATATTCAACTCCGTTCAACAACAGATTCAAAAGCTGAGCGACAAACATCTACAGATCCAGACAGAGCAGCTCAGGACTGTTGAAATGCTTTTGGACTTGACTGACTGCTACATTCAAGGCGACCTCACTGAAAACAAAGTAACAGAAGCAATCACAGTGCTACTCCAAGCCAAACAATGGGATGGTGTGTATTCTAGTTCGTTGCTTAGCTGTATTGGGCGTTGGCTTGGACAGCAGTTTCATGAAGCCAATAGTAGCATCAGCCAAAGAGTGGAGGGGTTTAAAATGCAACATATTGATCGCATCAGTGACTTGCCCCCAGCCGAAGAACTGACCCAAGAGCTATTTCCAGAAGCCATGATAAGTCTGCTGCTTCACTGGATGGGTTTGAGCGAAGACACCAGTGCAGAAAAGAGACACAGTGAATATCCCATTTTACTTCTCATACTGGAATTTGCAAATCACAATCTCATAACTGGTGTGGCTCACGTGTTGTATTCCAGCCTAATATGTAAATAATGTTTAAAAAAACAAACTAAACACGTTCTTAAAGGCATACTTTGTAACTTTTCTGTTGTGGGTAACATAGGATTAATGTCCTACTGTGGAATTCAACAACAAAGCAGTGGAGTCATTGGAGAAATGCCGATGCGGGAACCCCCACCAGAAGGTATTGGGCATGTTTAATGAAGAGTGGGTTCAGATTCTCTAGAGTAGGGTTGCAAAGAAAATATACATGGGAAGTACAAAAATTGTCAAAATGCTTATAAAACCTTTTTGCAGATTGTCATTGGCCCGTATAGTTTTACTTTTGTGAACAATTCATGTTTTCGTGTATACATTTTAAATATCGTAAAATATATCTAAAGATTAAATGAATTAAAACTACAGCACAATGCAAATGTCTAGTAGTCCACATACAAGAGAGCAGGCAGCAATTAGAACTGTCTTGAATCAATAATTGAGGGTTGACAAACCCGGTGAAACGTGAGTGAAGGCAGAGGAGACTTTAGTACAACATAAACATGTTTATTGAACGCACATCTAAAACATGTGATGATATCTGCCACAGGAGTCCCAGTGCAGCCGTGAGTAGTCCTTGTGTCAGGAACAGATCCTCTTTAGAATGAAACGTTAATCCACTTTTCCTTTAAACCTACTCTTTTGAAATCTGGAAAACAGGAATTTCTGATTCCACACAAACAGCTGCCTTTCACTAAATCTATGTAAACAGAGCTCACTTACTTCACATATTTAGTATGTTCAAACAATCACATTAATAGAAGTTAAAATAGAAAAAAAAACTACATTAAAACAAATAATTGACCAGCATCAGTTTGACCGATGACGTTCAGTTTTTCTAATTGCTGAGATAAAGTCAGCACTTCCATATTTACACATAATGTATGCATGTATCAGATGGCTGCCTATACAATAAAGCACAGATCCATGCACGCAGATGGATAAAGTAGTCCCTACATAGTGCTACATGGTCTCTGGGCCCCGTGAGAATGAGGAGGAGAAGCCCAGCCCCATGCCTCTCTGGGTGTGTGTCTGCGAGCGGGCCATCTCGTACTGAACATCCAGGTTCCTGAACATTTCCTCCTGCTTCTGCAAAGTCTTCAAACCATCGTCATTTAGAGGTTTGGCTGTTTCCACCTCCTCATCCCCCTGCGCCAGCACAAGGGACAGAACAAAGCCTTTATTAGACCCACTGTGGGGGAAAGCAAGAGGATTATACATGCAGCAGTAGTATTCATGTGAAATATATAATACCAATGTGATCCCTGCACAATGCCACCCGGCTCGCTAATTGTTAGCGTCACAACTTCCTGTCCAATTTGGAGATCTATGGGGTTTTTGCTACGTTACTCCCAAATCAATACATTCTGACAAATCATGAAGTGAAACGTGAGTCATGGGTGGATGTCGCTTAAAATGATAAAAACTTTACAAATGAGAGCTTGATACTGGCCACTTTAGTGTCTCAATGCCACACTAATGCTAATTTTGTGGCCTAACAGCAAAATAATGCCGCAATCGGAAATCATTTAGATATTAAATACACTCTAAAAACAGTTGGGTAGCCTTAAGTAACTAAAGATATTAATAGGTTGTTTATTTTATATTTTACTTTAATTAAAGTTAGCATTAGCTTTGAGACAGTGAGCCAGCCAGCGTGCTGCTGTGCACAAATTCGATATGTACATTACATTGAAAGTGCATATGGCAGGTTAGATTACATATTTCACTTCACTAAAATGTAGATTTAACTAACATATTGCCTTGTTGTCCCCAGTTTGACAATTTGTCAAGTTTACGCAACTTCCTGGTTGAACAAGAGCAGCAAATGACAGAAGTAATTCCTCAACTGTTGCCTAGCAACCATACAGTAAACAAGGGCCAAAATCCATTGGATTGAGTCTCACTTGAGTTCTTCACATGACTCAATCTGTGAAGGCCCTCGCCGAAAGCAGTCAGGACGACAAAAAAATGCATCACGCCGATTGATATTTCTCCTAAAATAGGCCGAAGTACGGCTGTTGGCGCCACCATGTTTATTTTGACTTCCGCACAAACCACAATACTGCTCTGTGATTGGTTCCAGTCCCTAAATGATGCCATGTGATTGGCTCTTATATCACTGGTGCAGACTGTGAACGAATCAGCAGGAGCCTAACGGGATGGATGGTGAGTTTGTAAACTCACAAAAATCGCAAGACTTCATCTTTCTGGCTAGGTTAGTATTTAGTTGAATGATCGCTTAAACAGTCAGAAAATTGTAATTGTCTGTTTTCAATGGCACGTCGCATATTGATGACATCACAGAGGGATTTTGTTTTAGAACTCAGCGCTCCTTCCTGTAATTTTAAACTTACATTTTTGCATTATTAAAAACACAAACTGCAACGTCACAGATGTAAAACTATGATAAATATTTATCAGGGGTTCTATCCCATCAAACTAAGTCATAATTAGAAAAAACGTCATCTTGATTTTAGAAGAAGAATATTGAAGAATTACTCAACAAATTGACTCCCTCTAAGAAGTTAAAATGCCAGACACAAATGGTCCTTAATAATAACCACAAACTGAGAGGGGCAGGTCTTGGTAAATGTGTAAATGAAGCAGCCAAAACTTACTTTTATACCCATCAGTTTTCGGAACTTCGAATTCTGGTTTTTATTCCCAAAATTTAACTTCTCCCACAGCTCAGCTGTCTGGGACTTGTCCTTTGAACAAGAACATCTGATATAAACTCATGTGGGGTCAAAAATGTGTTAATCATAGACAGCTGTTCGTTACCCCTTCCTTCTTTCCTTGCCATAGCATCTTCCTTTTCTTTTCCTGCTCAGCAAACTTCATAGGGTTTACAGCAGCAGGGTTGTAGTAGCTGGGCACTGCTATGCCAGTCTCTGCCAGAGTTTTGGCCTGAAGAGCGGCCATCTGCGCTGCCATAGCGATCTGTGGAGTGACCTGTGTACCCGAGGCCAGCAGAGCAGCCACGTCCAGGCCTGTGCTGGTGGTGGCGGCTGCAGCGGCTGCCGCGGCTGTAGGAGCAGCAGCTGGGAATTAATCAAACACAGTTTGACAACAACTTGTCCCCTGATGAAAGATCTACGACTGTATGGCTCACCTGCAGCGATCTCCTGGTGCTGCTGGTGCCGTTTCTCCAGCAGATCCTTCTCCTTCTGCTCCTGGAGCTTCTTGGCACGCTCCAGTCTGTGGAAGAAAAAAAAACAGTTTAATCACAAACATTTTTCTTTGAGTGTGTCACATCTGCTTAACTTATTGCAGAAAGGTACTTGTGTTGCATTTCAGGTTGAAAGTGTTGATTGCAGTAATGTAATGACAGATACTGTCTACGCAATATTAAGAAACTCTTCTGTGTATTCACTAGTAAAGGACCACAACCCCATACTAGAAACATGAACAACACGAGTGCTTCTGGCGATGAGGGCTGTCGGCTCCCGGGCCTCCATACCCCCATCTAGGAGATGAATTTGACTAATTAGAAGAGGGTGGCCAAGGTGGGAAGTCACGAAAGCTGATGTTTTGTTGCTTTTTAATGGCAGTTGGCAGCCGGAAGGTGCATTTACTGCCGTCTTCAGCAGCTGTACGTCTTCAGCAGCTGTACGTCTTCAGCAGCTGTACGTCTTCAGCAGCTGTACGTCTTCAGCAGCTGTACGTCTTCAGCAGCTGTACGTCTTCAGCAGCTGTACGTCTTCAAAGTTAAAAAAAAACTGATGTGTGTGTGACCTGGATGCTTAAATAGTGTAGCTGCAGGAAGGGGCATGAAAGGGGTGTGGTCCTGCTCCCGAATAAAATAACAAACTTATCTTCATATTGTGACAGATGCAGCAGCCCTTTACCTTCTGGCCAGGGCCTCCTGTGCATCCATAGCTGGGTTTCGTCCTCTAAAGTTTGGTGGACTTGCAGAAGGAGTTCTGCTCCTCCTCCGCACTTTTTCTGGCCTCTTCTTTCTGTCTCTGTTCGATTCAGAATTGTACAGAACATGAGCACAGATTGACAGTGCTCAGAGGAGCGTCAGTCAGACAGACAGTTGAAGCACCTGCTCTTGCTGCGGCTTCTGCTCTGATGCCGGTGCTTGGCCCTGGAGCCAGACCTGGATCTGGCCTTCTTCTTTCGGTCTCTGCTACGGGACCTGGACTTCCGTTTGTCCTTGTTCTTGTTGTGATGGCATCTAAAACCGAACAGATCTCGTTAAAATGGGACTAAACCAAACCAACCCCAGTCACAGCTGTGATACTGTGCTCCTGCTCCACTGACCTCTCCCGGGACAAGGATCGAGACGGGCTGCGCTCTCTGGACGTCTTGCGCTCTTTCCGCCTCGACCGCTCCTCTCCATTCTCCACGGACAGTCTGTCTGCATCATATGCTTTTTTGTGTGATTTTGAAGCCTTTTCATGGTCCCTCTTACGAGCCTGTTTTAAGAAGAAGTTCTCTTTCAGGAAAATAGTGCAACAAAAAAAGTTAGTACCAGGGCGGTGAGCAGATGGTATCAACAATGTCGACAATCTGAAACAAAAGTTACTCTTCATTTCAAATCAAATAGGTCATAAAGCATAGATGGGTAAACATCTATGATTTGGGATGTCTTAAACATTATTTATGTTTAAGACATCCCAAATACTTCAGATGATGACATAATCAGGGCATGCTGGATTAAAATCATTAGAAACAATGTCTCGTTTAAGATTACAAACCTGTCAACATAAAACATTTGCGAGTCACCACTTAATACTGTAATATATTGCATTACAGTGATGTACTTCTATTGACAGGTTTCATCCATCAAAATTTGTTGCAGGGGGCCTACTTTGTTTTTGCGGCAGACTGTTTGCCCACAGGAATAGAGTTTATAGGTAAAATTAGCAAAAATGAAAAGTTAAGTCTTAGTTTTTCTACAGTGAAAAGTGAAACAAACAGATTCTTAATGGCAGATAGTTACCTGTCCCCGTAGAAGACATATTTTTTGCTATGTCAGCAGGGTCTTCAGATCAGTCTCTTCGTGCATTAGCACGCTGAGTATGATTTATTGTACAAATGTTATCATTTGATCTACACACATTCCAACATTAATTGGCAACTAAATTTGATTTAAATATATATTAATAAAGAAAGACTACACTATACTGGATTATGTGAATATAAATAAAGACAAAACCTTCTTACCAAATGAAATAAATATATTCTATTTTGATAAAATACTCACCTTCTTTTTTTAAAAAATCTAAACTAACAAAGATGTAAATGAGTGATTTGAAATGATAAAAGTTTGTTATTTACCTCTTTGCTCCTGCTGCGACTGCGTCTGTGTTTTCTGTCTCCTAAAGAGACACAAACCCAACACAAGTGAGTCACAACAGTCTAAACACAGATGTGAGGGGGCAGAGGACACTCACGTTTTCTGTCCCTGGAACGTGAGCGGGAGTGGTGCCGTTTGGAGGTCCGGGGGGATCTGCTCCGGGATGATCTGCTCCGAGGGGACTTGCTCCGGGGGGATCTGCTCCGGGATGATCTGCTCGGCTCCATGGGGAAGGACTTAGCGGGAGAAGCTTCTCTGTTTACGTTCGCACACTCACTGTCACTGGCCTGGACACAGGAAAAGAGAATACAAGACGATTGTACGGAATATACAGCAATCACAACGTGCCATTGACAATATTTACAGGCACATTTTATTTGGAAGTTGGCCGTATTCAAATGTCTCTTTGATTTCATCGCCAAATAAAGACGTGATTATTTACAATAAATGGTGAATCATAACAGTCTTACAGACCATCTAATGATTACCTACACATCTACCTCAGAATATGGCATTAATACAGATCTTCGTGTGTAAAACGATGACATAAATAAATAGAGCTTGAATCGGGCCTGAAGCTAACAAGGCTGTTGTTGCTAGTCGCCATCTTTGTGAAAACGTATTTTCCTAAGTGGCTCCTAATCGGCAGCCTGGCACCGACACAGCCATCCCCGTGCACCCATAACCTTTAACCTCACTTACCGACATAATCTGTACCCAAGAACGTTTTTAACCAACACCGTGGACCCCGCACAGGAACAACACTCGGGTCTTCTTGTTCCGTCTGAGTCTGACTATCGACGGTCACTCAGGGTTGCCAGGTTTGACTATCTAAATCATATATCTACTCCATTTACATTCTATACTTCGATTGGACTGACATTTAACTAATTGATTAGTAATAACACAACTTTATCAATTCGAGCTTTAACGTAAGATTGTCCAATCTGTACCTAAAGTGGTACAGATTGTGTTATCTCATGGAATCGTGCTGAAGCATTTGCTGCGCATTTCCACAAATCTTCAGTTATTTAGTCTACTCAAGTATTAAATAAAACATCCAAAATCCCCACATTAAATGATGTTCTATCTAGTGTCAACTTTTTCATATGAAAACGTTTAATGATGAAATGCAGTTTTTCTTATCTTTAAACTACAGAGGAAGTTTTCAATTGTCTAAATTCTCTATCTCTAAATGTATTTATTTATTCAATTGAACTGCAGAAGTACAAGATCATATCCATGCTTTCGATTTAAGGAACTGGCAACCACATGGAACCGTCACGCCCCCATGGTCACGCCTCTCCCTTCAATTCTCCCTCATTTTACCATTCAGGACAGTTCAGGACATGGACTGAAGTGCCCATGTTGAGGACGTGTTTCATTTGCTCCACTACGCCATCCTGTGGTCAATGTTTTAAATATACATGTACAGTGATACAGTGTAACCAAATACCAAAAAGTGTATTTTATTACGAAAAACACATAAATAAATTGATTGATTAAATAAAATATATAAAATAAAAAAATTCAGACTGAGCAAGGGAAACACATCTGACTGCAAGTGTGAGAGAAAACGTTGTACGAGTGTGTAAAATAAAATTCAGACCGGTGCCCTTATAAGTATGGGCCTATTAAAAATACTAATATCTCAATGTGGCGGCTCATTCACATGAACGCGCAAAAATGATGACTAGAGCGTAGGTAAAGGGCCATAGAAGCAGATACAAATACTTTATAAAATGAAGCACATTGCCACGTGTATAAACCATCAGACGAGGACATTGTAGAATAAATCATAGTTAATAAATCATTTAGTTTTTGAAGTTAAGTTTCAGCTGGGAACGTGAAACCAGTTTGCCTACAAGACACAACTCAGGGATTTCATTTCCTTCGTTTACTTCCTGCAACAACCCGCCAAATTCTAAACCCAAAATGGCGTTGCGTTTGGGATGTTTTCGTGAGGTTTGACTGGACATTCAGCAAAAACTGATGGTTTTTTGGAGATTTTGACACTTTATTCAGCTCGTGAACGAAGCGGTATATACTGTGACGCACAATTAAACAGTTTCTTCCACTAATTTACATAATATATACAGCTAAAGCGAAACATTAAGGCACAGTCGCTGCTTGTTATAGTTTGGCAGGAGCATTAGCGCTTTACAATACTTATTTACTGTGTTTTGTTTGACCACAGAAAATGGCAATGTGGAGTGATGTTGAGCTTCTGACCAACGAGGACACCAACACTGTGCGGCTGGGCAGTGTGTCCAGAGAGGAGAGCGGCATTGGGCTGTACCAGGTGGACACTCTGGTCAAGATCTCTGCAGTTAGTCAGGTACTTTAGCCCCCGGAACTATAATGTCATTATTTAACAGTGGCTCCTGGGCCTTTCACCATAATACATTTTGAAGTGCTTTGTTATATTGCTGAAGGAAATATATTAGACTATTAATGATACTTAATGCATCCTTAATACATCCTGACAAATATCAGTTGTAGTCATCTGGACTCTGTTTTAGAGTCCAGATGACTACAACTAAATCTTTTTCTACAATGGAACACTCATGGACGAATGAGGGATTACGCCGACATACCCGCAAGATATTCTTTGACTTTTAAAGGATTCTGACATTGTCCAATAGGATTGTTAAAGGAATCTTAGAGTTTGGTTTATTCCACTGACACAATAATTAAAGCAGGATTTTACCAGAACTATTCTACAGCTTCAATATTGTTTGCCTATTTGCTACTTTCCATCTGTCGTCCCTGGTCAGGACAAGAAACATCATACTGTATAACACCGTACACATGTTCAATACAAATGACCACAGAGTTAATAAACACTTCCGTGATCAGTGATTACAGACCTCGTAGTGATGGAGGGATGATATAGAATTTAGCGTTAGCAGAGGTGGTGGAGAAAGAACATGGACACTTTTATCACTTTAACAAGTTTTAAAACTTAAAAGTAGAAGTAATAGAAGTAGCAAGCATTGATGATATAAAGATTTCTATCCAATATTTCAAGATATTTCAATTAATCCACATTTTGAATTTCCTCTTCTTTTAAATAATTGAGCTTGGCCTTGCTCTTGAAAATGATAAAAACGCTCAAATGTTATTGCAGTACGTAAAAATAACAAAAAGTCCTCCACTAGTACACAGAAAAATACCTCCAAAAATATTGGTGCGTCTATCATTTACTGAACGATATGTCGATATTAGTGGTGCACCGATATCGATATTTTTGGCCGATACCAATATTAGTCCGATATTTTCTATACGCTTTTTGGTTATTTTAAACACTTTTTTTAAATAAAAAAAATATAGCTATAAACTAATCAATTTTTATTCTAAAATATGCATTAAATCTATTTTAAAATGCATAGAGCCACTCTGAACACATAGTGCCCTTCTTTGGGGAGGAAAATGGAAACGTTTAAAGAGCTTCATTTATTTAGCACTATGTTTAGATATAAGTAGGCTATAATTATTCTTAGAGTAAAATTAGCCTTCACATTTTTCCATTCTGTGAATTTCCTGTTTTATTTAGATTATTTCTCAGACTAAAGTGTCTCTGAACCTCCCCAGTCTGTGTGACATCATCGTGTTGCTCCGCCTCCTCCCGTAACAGCAGCAACAATCTCTCCTCCTCACACTCTGTCTCATCAGACACTCAGCATTCTCTCTTCTCCTTAAAACCTCTCACACTTAAGTTATTTGGAGTAAATGTGTTTAAACTGATCGTTCAGGAAGAAAACCTGTCAAATAATGTCTGAAAAAAAACATTGCGTTTATTGCGGGTCGTGAGTGAATTTGTTGCGCTTGTCAACATAGTCTGAATGATACGTTTCATCTAAAAAAAACTTTCTAGAGCTTTTAAAAGTTTGCAACTTTAGGCCCAGAATAAAGACTGGACTAAAGTTTACAGCCTGTTCTGTTAGAATACAGCAGCCTCTGTCCACAGAGCTGTTGTTTTATTCCTGCTTCTGAAGGAACGGCAGAGTTAACTCTTTATTAAAGGCGGAACATTGCGGACTGATATCGGTGCTTTTGGCTGATACCATTATTACTCAATGACGTGAATATCGTCCGATACGATATTGGACCGATATATCGTCTTCGGCGCACCTCTAGTCGATATAGTCATGATCTTGTCAGGTCTAGCGGCTCTCATGCTCTTTCTTCGGGCGCGGCTGCTCTAACTTGGTGCTGTTCGGTGCAGGTTCAGGGAGACCCTCGTCTGTGCTCCTACAGCGCCTCGAACTGGAGCATAGTTGTGGCTGATAAGACTGTCATTCTCTTTGACCAGAGCTTCCAGACCATCCTTCTGCTTTTGCAGTTCGGTACGTGAACATAACATCATATGGATGCATCTTTTTTTCTCATGCACCTGGTTTGGATTTGTAGAAACTGAAGTGGAAGCGTTTGATGTCTGTCTCAATGGACAGTTTTTAGTGGTGTGTGAACAAAACGGCAACTTGCATCTGATTTATGTGCCACACAAGAAAATCCTCCTCACCAATGTAAGTGATGCAGGTGTCATGTACACCTATTTATTGTGTACATTTGTGCATAATTAATATGTCGAAATTGAATGAAACGTCAAATTTTTGTTTGTTTGATCTGTTTTCAGGCTTTGGTGGAAAACAAGTCCAGTGGAAATAAAACCTATCACTATCTGATCATAGAGGAGGACAAAGTATCTTCTGGTAACCATTCATCATTTATGTTTCATATTTAAAAAGAGTAGGCTTTTACTGCTCGATCTTCTCTACCAGGAGCGTACCAAGTGTTTTTGCTCATCAAAGATGGCTTTTTCCACATCACAAACCTGGCTTTGGCAAAGATGGAAACGGGTAATAAGCACATTTCAAATACTTAAAGAATAGCGTTTTGTTGGGAACCCCAATGCATTCATCTAAACATGTCTTGTTTTTTACCTTAGCCATTGAAAAAATGGACTTCGCAATCTTAAAAGAGGTAATTGATCATCAGCTGGGAGTTTCACGCGTGTCCCATCTTGTGCTCATTATTTTGTTGTTGTGGTTTGTACAGCTCCAGTCTGTCATCAAGATCGACTTTTACCCGACCACTGAGTATCACAACGAGGGCTGCAGTACTGCAGTCCTCTTCACTGTGAGCCAAGAGATCCACATGCTCATAGGGGTCAGTGTTTACAACACATAAGAATCTGTGTTTAAAAAGTTTCATATCAGCTGCTGGTTATTTGGTAATGCATTGGCTTGTTATTGACATATTCATATTATATTTCCAATATCATCTTCACAGGGAGAGCAAGAAAATGTTTTAACAGACTGGAAGATGGATTCAAACGGGAAGATGTGTCTTGCCCACTGTGTGAACAACGCCCTGATCCCGGGTCAGTTTTTACAGTTTTTAATCACTGCCTGGATTAGGATGCAACCTGAGTCCATTTGAATACTTAAGCACTGTTTATTATCTTTAAACATAAAGCTTTAATATTCATCAACTGAATAGCAGGCATTTCTTTTGAGTCCTGTAACCAGTTGTTTGTAAGTGAAGTCGTTTTAAAATAAATTGTATATTTCACTGCTTGGTTTTAGTATTTGTCCATTATTTTAATCATAGTGTCATTTATGTCATGTATTTTCTCCAGGTGTGAGAAAGATGGTGGTGGTAGAAAACCTTGTCTACATCCTTGATACAAAGGTGAGTCGGTCGAAGTAGCACAGTGTTCGCGACTGAAGAGGTGGTTCCAAATATCAGATTTAATTCAATATTAATACAAATCTGCTGTAATTTCTCCTCGTTTCAGTTATATCTCAAACTAATGGAAATAACAATTTGAGATTGCAATTTGCAAATAACAATTACTGCAATTATTTAAGTCAGTTTCAAACAACACAATATCCTGTCTTATTCTGTGTTAAAGCTGATAACCCTGTAGTTTAGACTTCTACATATGTTCTGTAACACATCTTCTTGAATTAGTTTAAAAGTTTAGATTTCAGTTTCTCTCAAACGAATGTTGCTTTTGAGCAGAATCCAATCATTTTAAAACAAGAATCACAAATCTAATTGCAATCTTAATGTTAGTCAGAAAAATTTTACCAAAATCTTTCCGCTCTAGTTACTACTGTCAAGCACTGCACTGCCTCCTCCTGGCAAGTGGTGGTACTGCGCCCCCAGCCAGTCCATTTCTTGACACTACTCAAACGTGAACATTGACCAGAGTTTCTCCTGAAGTGCAGACCAATGACACGCCCTTAACGCGCGCTTAAATTCTATCTTTGACAGCTTTTCTCCTTTTCTCTCCTCTCTGTGCGATGGCAGGACCTCCTGAGTCTGTGGGACCTGAATTTCTTCATCATGATTCACTGTTGGTCGGATCTGTCCATTCAAGACTTTGAGCTGACCTCCGAATGTGGCTCTGATTTTACGGCGTTGTATGTATCCATGTGTTGTTATTAATGTTCACGTTATAATTTTAAGATAGAAAGCTTTAAAGAGTTAAAAAACCAACCTGTTTGTTAAAGACAAGGTAGCAGCATGAAGATGATCACACTCATCAAGCAAGGCAACACTCAGGTATTGGATTCTTATTGAATATACTTTTCTGTTCAGAAGTTTATCATCTGCTTGTCTGCATGGAGATTTTATTGCTTTGTATGGCATTAAATGGATCAGTCTTGCATTTAGTTAATTCCAGGTGTGTTTGGTTGTCTTGGGTACATTTACATGGTCAGTAAAATCAGATTTTATTATGCGATTATGTGACTGGGACTAGTTGATTATTAAAAATATTGTAGTCGTATTTTGATCATCATAATCATTATCTTGACTTTACAGACTCTGAAACGCATACGAAAAGAACAAAGACAGCAGCAATTGTAAATCAAAAAAGAAACTAGTTCTGAGTTTCATTGATAATTTACTTTAACTGAAAAGAAAAGTCTCAAAGTACAATAGAAATAATCGTTTGACACCTCGATTAATCAAAAAAGTAAACGCTGATTAATCGACTTCTTAAATAGTTACCCGTAATTGCAGCCCTAAACCCAACAATTAGATCTTATTTTTGGTTTGTTTTCAAAAGAAATCCGATCATTTGTATTTGGAAGACAAAACACAGTTCATTTTAAAATAACAACTTAACTTTAACATTTTCTATTTCATGTTAGTCTTTGCCACAATCATTTGCTTCTAATTTCCCTTGTCAAAACCTGCTCAGGTGTGAGCATCAGAAACAAACTGGATTATTCACAACTCCTTACAATAATACAGTAATCTGATCACTTCAGAGATCAGATGATCAGATTTATGATCTGCACCGTTTAACGTTTGTATTTGTTTTGAAACTTTATTCCACACAATTTTGCAGATAAACTCGATGCAAATCCGCTCGCTGCCTTCAATGTCCGTGTGCTACTCCATGGACATCTCCACCGTCTCCTGCCTCGTCCGCACTAAAATCAACATGGTACAAAGTTGTGAAGGAACCCTATTTTCAGTAGTTTCTGTTTTATAATGCTGTGTGTATTCTGTGCAGGATACATTTTATTTAGTGGAAGGAATCTGTGAGAACCCTGAAAGGTGAGCCATGTCGGGGCAGCAGCTGCAGCAGCAGCAAAAAGATGATTGGTTATTCATATTTCTCTATTTTTCACTTTTTGTTTCTAGCCGAGGGCAGCCAATATCTTCTCTTGTCGTCAGGTGCTTCACAGAGGCATTGCCAGAAAACAGGTAAGCAACTTGTAATAGGAGCTCGAGTGGATTTGTTTGACATAATTCAATAAATGTTATGTTTTAATATTGTCTTAACATTCTTTTCTTTGTTCTTTTCAGGCTGAGCAGATTACTCCATAAGCACATGTTTGAGGAGGCAGAGAAATTTGCAATTAATTTTGAGCTTGATTTGGAGGTAAGGCAAATTTACATCTTGCTTCTCGTTATACACTGTTTTGTTTGAAGTTAAAGGTGATTTAAGACGTTTGGCACAGCTTCAGTAAATATTTTCCTGACCATTACAAATTTTAGATTTAAAACGAGGACTCCAGAACAGATACTCGAGCCACCTCAGCTGGCTCTTCTCAATGTGGAGGAGCAGCAGCTCTACTCTGAGCACCCAGCCACCCTCTGAAGGAAACTAATTTTCACCGCTTGTATCTGCGATCTTATCATTTCAGTCATTACCCAAAGCTCATGACCGTAGGTGAGGGTAGGAACGTAGATTGACTGGTAAATCGAGAGCTTTGTATTTCGACTCAGCTCCTTCTTTACCGCATCACTGCGGACACTGCACTGATTGGCCTGTCAATCACATGCTCCATCCTTCCCTCACTCGTGAACAAGTCCCCGAGATACTTGAACTCCTTCACTTGGGGCAAGGACTCCCCACCCACCTGGAGAAGGCAAGCCACCTTTTTTTTTTTTTTTTTTTTCTTTTGGGAGAGAACCAGCACCTCCTAATCCGCCTTGGATGATTCTCATCCCAGCTGCTTCAGACTCAGCTGCAAACCGTCCCAGTGCATGAGATGAGAGCCTGTGGGCCACAAATCGGACACCCTCCGACCCCTGTCTGCTCCTAGAAATTCTGTCCATAAAAAACAAAGAACAGAACCGGTGACAAAGGGCAGCCCTGAGGAGTCCCACATGCACTGGGAACTGGTCTGATTTACTGCCGGCAATGAAAACACAGCTCCTGCTTCGGTCATACAGGGACCACTCACCAGAGGACAACACAAGGGACACGGTCATCACCTTCCACAAACAACTGTTTGGAAAAACTCTCATGAACCCTCAAGCACCCAATGGAGAGTTTAGAGCTGGTCCAGTGTTCCACAGCCAGGATTTAAAAACCACTCCGCTCCTCCTGAATCCGAGGTTCAACTATCAACCGGATTCTCCTTCAGTCCCTGAAATAAACCTTTCTGGGGGAGCTGAGAAGTGTGACAAACAAACTTTGATGTCTTATTCTGTATAAAAGTGGCTAACCCTGTAGTTTAGACCTCAAATGTTCTGAATTCAGGGGGATTCTTGGATTCATTGGGCAATTCATATTTTGGTCTTCCCTCAAATGTTATGCTCCTGGGTTTATTTAAAATGTGAACTGTGAAATTTAACACAAATTACTAATCTAATCCCAATTTTAATTGTCATAAAAATCACAATTAGATGTTTTCCCCGAAATTGTGCTACCCTATCTAAAACACATTTGTCTCTGCAGCTGGTCTACAAGGTGAAGCTGGACTTTGTGCTGGAGCAGTTGGCCTCTGCGTCTGTGGGTGGCTACGGACAAGAGGTGTGGTCGGACCTGGTGGAGGAGGCCCGCACTAACCTCATGAAGATTTCTGTGAGTCAAATGTCAATATGTAGACACATTCAAGACTGTTGAGCCTGTGTGCTGGCTGGGTCCAGAAAGCCAAAACTGAGGAAACTGCAAAGCATCACATGTGATATTTTGGACCAGAGCTCTTTTTCAGACAAGAAATTGATACAGAATAAGAATGAAAGGAGTCGAAATCACCATTTTCATTCTTCTTTTACCTTTTTTAAATTTTTTTAGCGCTACTCTGAATCAAAAATAGAGTAGCCCAAAAAACAAAAAAGTAAAGTCAGTCTGGCATATGTCCCCTCTGTTCCAGTTTCTAGTAATTTGTCTATTTACAAATTCACAGTAGAAGTCTCTCGGCTCTGTCCCTGTTATTCATTTTCCTTTTTTTTTTTTTTTTTGCTGTAGCCAAAAGTACATTCCACAGGTATCCATCTCTTGTTTCCATTGTTAGAGTGTTATGTCCAAGATAGTATTGAAGTGAAATGGAATGTCGATGTTGAAGTCTGCAGTGCCTCAGTAACCTCAGTCCAGTATGAACAACACGGCAGTCCCAAAACACATGATAGTGATGGGCTTCTTGACAGCCACAGTTTCTCCAACACTCTGACGTGGTGTAATAAAAAAATTTAAATTATACATTTGTCCAACAGAATTCTTACCAAACCTGTGATTTTGTGCTTCTCCATTAAGATGTGCTTATATGTTCCCATTCTTCATCTGTTATAACAGTTTACTTCGTTTTCCCCTTTTTCTTACCGATATACGTCATTGGATTGTTGTTTGAATCAGTAAAAAAAATACGTTGTGAGATAATTCTAGTAGTGGGTTCTGATTTATATGCTTTAATAACGTCAATTCGAAAGTTGTTTCACTGTTCTAAAGAGATGTGTCCAAAATCATTAAAAAAGGCAGTGACCCTTTTCCCTGTGCCTGTGTCCTGTTGTGTGATCAGGATGAGCAGTACGTGGTGGAGTACTGTCTGAAAGCTCCGTGGCCCACCTTTGAGACGGCAGAGAAGATGCTGAACCATGTTGCGTCTCACTACTGCACACTCCAGATCCAGGAGGCTTTAGCTCGACTGGCCACCTTCTGCAGCCTGCACAGCGTGGACAACTTCAAGTACAGTGAATCTTGAAAATATGCTCTGAAATAGTTGTTCTAGCATGTATTTTGCCATTTTTTAATAGAGGAATGTTTAGCATGTCGATATGGGGCAAATTAGTCGTCCGTAAATGCTATTACGAAAACTAATCGTCAAGTATTCCTGCAAAGTACATCGAACATACTCCAAAAAATGTATACTCAGATTTACTCATTTATACTAAAACTAGTATCAAAACATGTGCTTCCCTGCGCTGCACTGAGGAGCAGAGTCAAAATGCTCATTCACTTTACTTTACACGGCCCATCAAAAAACCTCCCGCGACCCACATTTGAGTCGTGTGGTCTATAATTAAAAGCTATTTAGAAAAAGCTGCAGAAAGAGATGATTAAACAAAACAATGGGCAATCTACAATTCACAAGGATTTATAGCAATTCATTTTATTTAATGTATTTATTTTTGTTATTCTTGTGCTGTACTTCTATTATAACAATATCTGATGAATTGCTATATTTTCGATGGGATAATCTTAAAATAATAAAGAGATTCTTTTTTGTCACCCAACTCTATAGACAGGTTTCTGTAGTGAATTGATCCAATTTTGGGGGCTGAGTTCTGTGATTTTAAACTGTACCCATGTTATCCCTTTAACTGTAAATTGGGTGTCATTTGAAGTGGCATTGCTTGGATCGAGTTCCTGAACTGCACAGATGTTTTGGGAGACATCCTGTGCCACCTCCGCGACGGGGATTTGAAGGGCGCGCAGCTGCTCTGGCTTAGACACGAGGTAAAACAGACACTTCAGCCATGTTTCCACTGGTTCACTTTGGAGTGGATCAGGACGGTTTAAAGTCCCGCGTTAGACTAGTTTCCAAAGGAGTCTGGAATGCTTACGAGCGAGGTGATTGGATAAGACAGAACGCAGACAAGACTGCAAAAAGCAGATTTAAATAGAAAATAATCATTCCTCACCAAACACGGACACATGCTTTGCTAAGCAAAGCTAGCACACGTTAGCATCAGCTGTTTCCTGTTTTTCGACACACAACACTTGAATCAAGATCAAAAATCATTATCCTAACCCAATGCATTAGAGAGATTTTAAAACGCTGCGTAGAGGCTTTGCAGAGAAGTCAAATAAATGCAGAACAAGCTGAGGATAAACGGGAAGCTTTAGCCGTGTCTCGCAGCTCCACAAACTTGGAATCACTATACGTCTTATTGTGAATTGCTGTTTGGTTGACGTCAGTAGCGCTCATGTAGAGGTCGACCGATACGGGTTTTCAAGGCAGATTTTACTATTCTTATTACTATTATATATCTTATTCTGATAATATTCATTAATTAAAAGTATACACGCTGAGAGAGAGAGATTTATGATTACATAAATGAAACATCTTTTTTGCTAGAAAATCTCGCTAAGCGCGATGTAATAGTCAGTTGCACCTGTTTGGGGGCCAGGGCCAGTCGAAACGTGGCTTGCACAGAGGAGTTCGTGTGGCGCCTGCCCTGAGGACTAACAGGCTGTGTGTAACAGGGACAAACGGCTGGAGAGTTTGACGAGCAGAAGCTTGAGGAAGTGCTCAGTGCCATCCCTGAAGACCTGCCTTCCAAAGACTTGTGTCCCTGGTTCAAGTCCGTCTTCGTCCCGTTTGTGAGGAGAGTGCTCCCGTCAGGACAGGTATTGTCAGGTCTCTTCTAGAAATTCAATTTCAGTGAAGTTAGACGTCACAATTTCATACACAATAATTTATAATAAAATAAACAAAAATCCTTAATTCCCTTTTATTCACAATGTGATTTTACATTTACATTACTTTACTACTTACTTATTTGGCTGTGGTTTCTTAAATTGTCACAATTAGCAGCAAGCAGCTAAGATTAATCAACTAATTGTGACTAGTCGACTATTAAAAGTCAGAATCAGAATCAGAAAGAGTTTATTGCCATTGTCAATGAACAAAATTCAAAGACGTAGGAACTTGTCTCGGCCTTAAGGTGCAACATAAAACACTGAGCAATAATAAAACAACATATATTCAATCAAAAAAGGGCATGCACAGTTATATTTTGATAATGGTAATGGTTCTCTGGACTATTCAGACTACAAAACACCTACGGAAAGAACCTTTATGACAAAGACATTTGCATTATTAAATCAGAATGTTTAAAAAAAGTTTGTTTTCATCGATTATATACTTTAATTGACATGTTCTCTCTCTAACCTGCCATCACCGTCCAGTAGCCCTTTTAGATGTGTTTATTGTTGTTTCACTTTGAAAATGAATAGATTGTGGTGAATTAAACATTTTTCCCTGTCGATTAGAAAAACCTGGCAAGATGGCTGGAGCAGAGAGCACGGAACCTGGAGTTAACTGAAAAGGTACTGACCATGAATGAGCCATAATAAAAACATAAAGGGTCGTTGCTGGTCAGTGTTTGTGCTCTCCTGTTTCAGAGTTCCTGGCCTCAGAATGGGTTGAATCTGGCTGTGCTCGGACTTCCTTCCTTCTGGAGCTGGACTAAATGTGTAAGCTGAACAAAACCATCTGCAATTCTTGTCAAGTCAAAGGTACATTAACTGTATTTTTATAATGTATTTAGGATGACAACTATGGAGCAGAAGAAGTGGAAACCCTCAAGTCTTTAGTGACCAAACTTCACCAACTTCTGCAACTGGATCGAAAATACAAGTGCAAGCTTTCCCTGTCCGTCTTTGAGAAGGTAGTTATGTTTGGTAACTGTCAGGGGACAATATGTGTTTTTTATTATATTAAAATAGGCCAGTTCTGATCTCGGGAGACCATTAGAGGGGGGAGATTTATTAAAAGGATATGTAAAATGAGCCACTATAATGCCTAATTAAATGTGTAAACTAATGATGAGTAAACACTGCTGTAACAAGGTTAAAGGATCATTAAAGTGCACAATATATCTCCTTTTAATGAGCACCTTTGACACGTGACCAATAGTGTATGTACTGAATGTTAAAGTGTAGTCTGTTTTGAAAGGCGAATGTCCGGAGTGTGGCCTTCTTCATGTTGGATAAAGTGCCTGCTCCGGAGCTCATCCCTCACACAGTGGAGACCTGCGTTGTGCCTTATGCCCAGGAGCACCAGCTCTCTTTGGACGAGCTGCTTCTACAGTATATAAAGGTACAGATCCTGTCTACACTTTAAATATGAAAGTAGTAGATTCATGTTCTTTTGATTGTTCTTATTGTTCTCATTGTTTTCACCAGGACTTGTTAGAGCGCTGCAGCTCCCAGACGACCACACTCTTCACAGAATGGGAGGCCAAAGCAGTGGCTGTGCTGGACTGCATGACTGACACAGATGTAAGTAGAGCAGGGCAACAGGGCTCAGGGTCAAATGTGGAAAACTTTACATCTCTGATCAAATCAAACGTCCATAGAGTGATACATTACCATTGGCTGGGACTCTAACGGTAAATACAGCTATAACAGCACTGCAAAACTAACGAGTTACAGTAATACTAGAGTAGAAACTGCACATTGTCCTAATAAACTAAACTGAAACTGAAACTGAAACCGCAGTAATATATCGCATTACATGGGCAATGTATTACTCGTTACTATCTCTGTAATGTGATTTACAAGCTTTTTATTTTGCGCCGTGCTTTGCTCGGACATTTGCTCGTAGCAGTACCAGGGCTTCTGCAGGCACTGCACGGCTCGTCATTCAAACTCGCCTCCACTCTTTACGGTGTTCTTTACATTCACGCTCATTCTCACACATCCACTCAGTCCCACTCAGATTTTGGAGAAAAGTCCAACCTGAGCGCCTCATGGCTCCGTGTCCTGTGTTGTCCATGCCTTTCCCTCTTTTCACAATAGCGCACATGTGTCCAGAGACCAGAGGTGAACACCGGGCTAAACTTGAAGCCTGACTGATCCTGACTCATAAAGCAAACCAACATGTGTCCGTGTTAGTTTTCTTCATAACGAGCGCCAAGCGAACCCCGCATTTAGGGGCCACAGGCGGGACTGGAACCAATCACAGAGCAGTGTGGTGGTTTGGGCGGAAGTCAATACAACCGGACGAAAACAAACATGGCGGCGCAGACTGCCATATTTCGGCCCATTTTAGGAGACTCTTTCATAAACGTGCACACAATGGCACTTTGTACATTTGTGGATGAGAAAGAGAAGTGTGCTTTTCTGAACACTGAACACACGGTTTAGGTTTTTCTGCTTCTTCTGCTCTTGTGACGGCTTTCAGAGAGGGCATTCTCAGATTGATTCATGTGAAAAACTCAGTTCAGAGTGAGACGCAGATCAATCTGGTGTCAGCAGGTTACCGATCAGTTGTAATTGACCATGATGAAGTTATAGTCGTAGATCTTCGTTAGCCGACTGTCAATAAATTACTTCAGAGTGAGATGAAGAAAAAAATCCTACAGAATATTTTTTTTGTTCTATTGCGTTTACAGTTTCAGAGTAACACTGGTCATGATGCTCAAATGTCAAACTTAATTTCAGTCCTAAGATATTGGCTCAATACAGACTCATCATTTTCTACACCAACTAATTGAACTTTAACGTGGTCTTATAGCATACTAATTCTGATAAAGCTCAAGGTCATTCTAAAGCTGTTCTGAAAGGTCACATTATATATATATATATATATATTATATGTGTGTTATTATATGTTGTGATATATATATATATATTGTGTGTATATATGTGTGTGTGTGTGTGTTGTGTATATGTGTGTGTGTGTGTGTGTATATATATATCCCCTATGTGTGTGTGTGTGTGTGTGTGTATGTAATGTATGTATATGTGTGTGTGTGTGTGTGTGTATATATATATCCCCTATGTGTGTGTGTATATAATGTGTATATATATGTGTGTGTTATTTGTATGTATATATATATATAATACTATGTGTATGTGTGTATATATATATACACACACCACACATACAGTTTATATATGCACACAGTGTGTATATATACACACACACAGTATATTTGTATATATGTATGTGTATATATATATATTTGTGTGTGTGTGTATATATATATTGTGTATACATATATACATACTGTGTGTATGTATATAATATATATATTGTGTGTGTGTGTATATAAACTGTATGTGTGTGTGTGTGTGTGTGTGTGTGTGTATGTATATATTATATATATATATATATATATATTACACATACACATACACATACACATACACATACACATACACACACACACACACACACGCTGTACACATATACACACATCTTGCTCAATCTCAATTTTTTTGGGGTCTTTCCAAAACATAGTAAACATAGCTTTTGATAATGATTTCATGAACAGAAATTATATAGACTTTTTATCTGTGCCATTTAATACAGATAATATTCAAAAATTCTTTCTCCAAAGTCTGACTTGTGTTTATCTTTTCTGTAGTTTAAACCTCTGCAGATGTTTTTTTTTAAATGTTAGTCCTTGCGTTAGTCTTTCAGTCTTCTATTTTCTATGGAGATGTTATAATTTTGCCTGACTTCTTCCACATAATGGCATAAAACTTGACGATATCCAAGTAAGCAAGGGACTCAACCATTTCTAACAATAAAACACCTGCAATAGAGTAAGTAAAAGGTAAATACCTTACAATGGAACATTTCTGGCTAAGAAATACAATTTCATACGAAGTAGTGTACCTTTACAGTGACACATGTGCCTTATGCTGTGCCGTGTTGTGTCGTTAACAGCTGATGGTGGACGCGGTGCTGGAGATCATGCAGAAGGCTGTGGTGCCCTGGAGTAACATGGTGGAGAAGCTGGTGCAAAAGTACCTAGAGATGGAAGGCCCAAAGTACGCTCACACTCTTAAACTAATAGTAGTACACCTTCACTTGTATCTGGCAGAGTACAATTCACTTCATTACAGTGATTCATCTATAGACATCTTTAACAGTTGGGGTTGATTAATAAAAAAAAGTGTGTTCATTATTGCGGGGGATCCTTTATTAGTTTGGCAGATCATCAAAGGCATATGCCAGTCATTTTTTTGGTCCATTCTGGTGGACGCTTTTAAGAATGTTACCAAATCTTATTATTAAAACATAAATTGCAAATCTCATGGCAATACTTGTCAATAAACATCACAATTGGATGTTTTTCCCAAATTGTGCAGCCCGAATTCTGATATACTACGGTATATTCATGCGCACTATTTAACTCCATACATTTATGAATAGACAGGAGCTTCTGAAGGAGAACTACCGTTTGATGGAGATCAGGAAACTCCTGCGTGGCTATGGCATCCCCAACTTCAACCTGACCAACAACAGCCAGATCATGGTACTTGACTGACTTGCAAAATTTTTGCCCCATATAATTATAATATTTTCTCTAACGATTTGTATTTTGCAGACTCTTATCAGATACATCTTGAAGCAAAACCTGCCGTCTTCTTTAGAGGACGCCCTGACTTTAGCTGAGGCCTACAAACTGCCCACGTCACAGATCATCTGCCTGCATCTCATCCAGCTCATCGGACAGGGCAAGGTACGGAGAAACCTTACAAACAAGTGGAACCATTGAGTTTATTCAAAGTGAAACAGTATTTGTGTATTCAGAGGGAGGAGTGCATGACGGTGCTGAAGACGCTTCCCTCTGCAGAGGCGGAGTGCGTGATCCAGCGCCTCACCACGTGGGCTCGGCTGCACCTGGAGGACAAGGAGCATCTGTCAGACGAGGTGAGCACTTACTGTTAGGTGGAAGTGCGTTTCTTCTCTCTGTTTGTTCTCTTCATTCGGCTAATGGGGCCACAGTGCAGTGGACGAGGCATTTGTCCATCAACTAGATCTTTTGGTATAATATCAGAAGGCATAAAAAAACAAATCGAATCATACAGGATTTTCTGTCCAATATCAGCAAGGTGTTTACTGTCAAGACACATTATACACGTATAAAAAATTTGATTCTGTATAAAAAGATAATGGTCTAAAACAAAAAAAATGCAAAATCACTCACCACTAGGGCTGTGCTAAAATATTGACAATAAAATGCATTCGTGTGTGTGTTTTGTCCCCTTTGACAGCATAAGAAAGAGCAGATGTCTGTTGCCCAGGTGATGGTGGAGGCTCTGAAATACCTGCAGATCATACAAAAAAGTATGTCCACTGCTCACCATCCGAGTATTTGTGCGATCAGCTCACCTTTGCTCAGTGTAATGGATCCTGTGTGTTTGCAGGTGATGGCTTCAAAAGCATGGAGTGTGAAAACAACCTCGAGATGTTCCAGGCCATTTCACACCTGCAGGTACACGCATCTACACACATCTACACGCATCTACATGCATCTACGCAGCCATATAACTGCATTCAGACGCAACAGTGTTTTAAATGGGGTTGTATACAGTATAACAGTAGCTGAGGTGGTAGAAGTACTCGAGTGTCTGTGGAGAGATGATGATGATGCAGTTTAAAACATTTGGTTCAAACTTGCACACAACCAAACCAAGTCTACATCAGGACTAAACCCAGGTACGATTTTCTATTCCCTGACTTTGAGGACTTTGGATCCTCGTGAGTGATTCTGAAGCCGCTCTCTTCATGTACGTCAACTCTGATCCTCTCGAGAAGCTATAAAGTTAATCTCTTCTACACAAATTTATGACGCCCACTCTACAAAACATCTAGTTTGAAGCATTCTTTAAGAAATAAAAAGTGTGAAAAAGGCTAAAGTAGACTGTGTCACTGTTCACACAAATGCAGGTTGTATGAATCACTGAAGCGGCTGCATGTTAGCCACAGTAAACATGACAAACTTTTGGCTCTGGAGGAGGTAAGATCTTCATGTCTGTGCTCTTTCTCTTTCTGTATAATGTAATGTATAATATAGAGTGAAATTGATGTCTTTTAGCCCAGTAGTCAACATTTGTTGCTAGGGATTGGACAAGATCTCGCATCTTCAAAATGCCCCACAATGTCCCAGTGGAGAACAAAGTCGAGATTTTTTCCTTTTTTTATTTTTTGCTACCAACCTGCTCCCAATGTGGTTTACATTACATGAAATGGCAGAAGAGTGCACTAATGATAATAATTTAGTACAAACACAGCTTTTACACTAAATCGTTTATAAATAATAATCTATGATATATTAGTAAAAATTAAACCAAAAACCTGTTTCTTTTCTCTCATCTCATGGAATCTTCTTGGAATCTGTGCCTAATCTCACCCCTGTGTTGTCTATGCAACTTTTTCTAGGAGGACTTTGATGTTTTCTTTACCCCAACTAAATATGAAGACCCTCAGATCCGCAAGCAGATCCAGGAGCACCACATCACGGCGTATGAGAACACCCGCGGGTGTCGCTCATCCAAGTCCAAGCAAGAGAGCACCCCAGTGATGGCCAACGACCCTGACGGCAAAACCAAGACCATCTCCACGGAGGCCGGGTTGCGGCGCCTGGGGAGGCAGCTGCAGCGCACGGAGCAGGAGCTGTGGTCCGACCTGGCCCACCGAGCTTTGGGAGTGGGCAAAGTGGACAAGGCCCTGAAGATTCTCAGGTCTCTTTGGATCTCCTGATGACCTTTTAAAAAAATCATAATTTATTGAGATTAAAATAGTGGAATGCCGTTTTGGGTTTATTACAAACTGGTTTTAGTTGTAGACTAGTTAGGAGCCCATTCTGCTGCTCCGATGGAATATTTGGATTGAGTGTGCCAAAATATCGATTTATCGTGATACCAAATATGGTGATATTGTGGGCTGTATCGATATATCGCCATGAGTCATTTTTGGTGTACTTTCCTGAATTATATTGTGACCGCACTACCATTTTGTTGCCTGTTTAAAGAAAGGAAACTTGTTTACGCAAACAATTTGACATTTTGACAGTTTGACGATTTCAAATGGGTGTGTTTCATTTTGTGTTTGTGCAGGTTGTGGTTTAACAAAGAAAACTGTTGAAATGAATATTGGGTTCATCAAAAAATAGTGATATATCATGGGCAATATATCGATTGTTGCTATTGATGCACAGATATATTGGACCAGTATCGATATAGGCCTATACCAGTTCAGTGATCTTGGACAAGGGGGTTCATCTGACCTCCCTTTAGAGAAACAGTTCCATAGATGGAGGCTTTCCTCTGCTTTTAAATAACATTAACATTGAGACTTTAGTAAACCCAGACGTATTCTCCAGCGAAGTGGCTTCATCGTAAATTAGACTTTAATACGCTGTGGTTATCCACCCATGGCTCGTCTGTTGCGTAATCTTTAGATGGATAGTCACAAGAATTCTAAAGTGGTCCAAACCAGTGCCTGCTGTCGGTCTCATGCCTCGGAGCACTGCAGGTGCAGGTCCAGGGGAAGTGCAGCTCTGCGGAAAGAAAATATAACAAAGTAGTCGATTTTCCCCCACACTGGAGCGGTTTATAAGTAATAATACAAGTACTTGTGTTATCGCATGAACCCACGTGAACATGCACTGCGTTGAAAACACACTACGGTGCGGTTTTTCCACAAATATGTGGCAAACCCACCCCGTATTCAGTGTAAACGAGGCATTCATTCAAGTCGGGGAGAAAGTTGTATACATATTTTAAAATGCTCCATTTTGTGTTTGTTCAGCGAGCTTTACGAGCACCACTGTAACACCAGCACTGGGAAGGTCCTGTTCACTGCAGCTAAGACCCTGTGCCAGATGCTGGAGGCGGACGTCCCCATGGTGCTCCCTGAAAGCATGGATCTGCCCGCGGTCATCCACAGTCTGGCCTGCCAGGCTCTCACTGTGTGTCATTCAGGTAATGCACTTCCATGTGCTCTCAGGACACTCAAATCTACAGGAAACGAAGCAGTAACTATCATGAGTCATTTGGGAGACAATCGTGGCAGGATATTTACAGTTTGTAAAAGATTCAAAAAAATTTGAAAACTGTTTGTTGTATGCACAGTAAGGATAAAATACGGGGAGGGGCAATCCATTAGCGAGTTTTTTTATTGTTTAGAATGTGAATTATAATCAAATGTCAAATAACAGAGCTGCAGGTAAACTGAACCCCACCACAAAAACAGAATAAAACAACAGTAATACAATGTTTTGGTTGTACATAGTTGACCCGTGTTTTTGATTCCAGACTTGCTGTTGGACTGCCTGGAGCTCTGTAAATGCACCAGAATTGCCATGGACGTGTATCATCAGTGTCAGCTTTCAGACAGCTACGGCTTCATCGGCAAGGTATGTATCTGCTCTCTTTTTTTTTCTCTTTTATTCATTTACATATATGCATCTCCGAACTATTTTCCCAGGATTTAACGGAGACAGAGAAAGACCCGAGCTTCCAGGATGTCTTCAACGAGGACTGTATAGTTCTGGACCCAGTGTCTGTGCTTCCGATTCAGTACGAGATCACAAACTGCTTATTGCCTATATCACATGGTAGGATAATGGGATACAGCATTTTAGTACCGATCGTCGTACCAGTCAGTCACTTTATTCTCCTCCTCATAGATGCCGTATTATATCCACTGGACTGCTCCTGCTTGTCCCACTGCTCATTTGAAGACGGTAGGTTTCTGAACACTACCCTTCTTTTGTCCAAGTGTAAACAACAATGGCTGCAACTTTTTTTCTGAACATTGCTATCAAGACAAGACATATTTTATCAGATAATAAGAAGTACTGTCCAAAATCAGGGTAATAACTGCATTAACTGCGAGAGTAAACAGGAAACTACTTTTGATTTACCCTCAGCTTTCTCAGCATTTATTTCACTTCTCTGAAAAGCCAAAACGCTTCGATTGAATCCTTCTTAATGTTATGCCTTGGGTTTGGATAATGTTGCAAGGAACAGGTTTTTCAACATATAAATTAACATCTGTGGAAATTTACAGTGGTTTATCACAAGCTCAAGTCAGAGTTTCTTTCCCAAGACGGTGGAGACACTTTCAAACTGATCCACTCCAAAGTGAACCAGTGGAAATGTGGTTCATGTCTATTGTGCACCGATCGGCCTGGTTAAATCGCTGCTGGAGTTGGTCTAGTTCTTGAAGTCAGAAACAGTACAACATAGTTACACATCTCCATCGATTTCTTGAGTGCTGCTGTTTCAAGTTGCATTAGGAACTGTCCTATGCTTGGTCTTACCTGTTTCTGTCTCTGTGCAGGCTCCAACTTCCTGTCCCTGCTCCTGAGCCCTCTGAGTAGCATGCTGCAGATGCTCCAGGAGTGTAGTCAGCTGGAGCTGGCCCTCAGGGTGCTGGTCAACTCCTATGGCAGCAGCCTGCAGCACTGCACCTCCAATGTCATGAACATGCGGCTTGCTGTACAGGTGAGTTCCAGGAGTATGGAGACAACGTTACATTTAGTCTTTTCACTACACATTTCACAGTTAACATAAACTTTATAGAACATAAACAGTAAAAATCTGTCCATAAGATGGTGACTGAAGAGGCTCAGGCAGATGCAAAGCTTATCAACACCTATTAACACCTACCACACGCATCATTATGACTAGAAGAGAGGAATGAAATGAAAGAAGACAAAACGAGACTCATTTAATTTACAACCATCTATTTCAATCAAAGAAGAGTACAGTATTTTTTTGTCTAAGCTTGCTCTGTTCCACTTACCCAGCAAAGAGATACTTCTAAACCGTCTGTCTTGGCTGTTGCCTTCATTCTGTGATTCATTAACCTGGCTCACTCCGGATTGATCCACGTCTCACTCTGAATTGAGTTCTTCACATGAATCAATGTGGAAAGTCTCTCGCCAAAAGCTAATTGCAGTTGATTTAGCCATTTTTCCTTTTACTTACTCTACATTTATATACATGTTTCCCAAATTATATGACAATCAATTACAACTGTGGGGAATTTGGTTTATATTTTTATTTACTCCTTTTCTTAGTCTTGGTATTCCATAACTTAACTTCATAACTGGGAATATTGTATGTGTACAGAGAACTGCCTCCTGGAGCCAGCCCGAGTTCTCATAAAGGTTTTATACAAAATGGCATTAGAGGGTGATAGTCCTGTAGTTTGTAAGAAGCTAAAAACATTTTGGCTCATGGTAACCTGGTTAAGATGATTAACTGAGGAATCTAATTCTAATAATTTAGCAAAAAACATGAAAAGCAGCAACATCTTGAGTAAATAATAATTGTACTGATTGTTAAAGGGGACTGAGCTAGTGGTCCTGATTACAAAATGCTGCTTTTGTGTTCTTTTACAGCTGTATGACAAGCAAGACTTGAGAAAATCCAACATGTGCTTGAACGAAGTTAGGAAAATGACCATATCCTCCATGAAAGTGGTCGTACTGGCTCTGTTGAATAAGGTTAGTCTGAAAAATTGTTTATGTTCGTTTCCAGCACATTTGTGTAGATGTTCCGACATTGCAGGTGTTCAACTGGAGGGTGGTGGACCGTGATCTGGCCATCGGCCTCTGTACGCTCCTCACTGAAGCCGAAGTATTTCAAATCCTGTGGAAAGTGATTGACAACACCTGGCAGAATTACGACAAGATTTTGGTAGGGTAATAATGTATTTAATTTAATGTAATTCTGTTTGGAGTTTTTATATAAGATATATAAAAGATTAAAGACTGCAACAATTAATCGACTAATCGTGATAATCGTAATTGTTGTCTGGACTATACAAACTCTAAAACATACCAAAAGACATTTTATAACTAAGATGGTGGCATTATTAAATCAACATGTGAAAAAATAATGTATTTCTGGATATTATCAATAATATACTTTATTGATAATATATACAGGTAAATATACTTCAGTCACCATATTTGAACCATTTTAAAGATCTATTTAAGAATATGGATGTATAAATTGTTGCATTGCATTGTGTTGCAGTGAACGACTAGAAACAGCCACCATGCTATACCATGATAAATGACATACTGGGATAAACCATAACCTCAGATTTGGATTTTGTTGCGTCCTCACGCACTATGTGGAGTAGCAACAGTAACTCTACTGCTCTGTTGCTTTCCATGTGTTTATTCTAGGCTGTGGCTAAAGTCGGAGCCAACCTGTGCTGCCTGTACACAGCTCAGGCTGAGGAGAAGGGCAAGTTTCTGTCCGTCATCACTGACGCCGAGTGGGGCATCAAGCTCGGCAAACTCGAGGTAAGTCCGTTTGTCGAGCCCTCCGTGGCTCTCTTGCTTTCTCTCAAAGCTCCCTCTCACTGCTCTGTCGTTCCTCAGATCTCCATGCAGCCAGTGTTCCGTCAGCAGGACAAGAGCCAGCTCATTCCAGTCCTGGTGAAGAACAGTAAAATCACCCCGGACATCATCCTCCAATACTGCAGGTAGCACTCATCCTGGGGCAAAGTATACTACCATAGTGTGTTAGCATATTATACCCCATTGTACTGGTAAAGAATTAAGACCTGCAAAAATGTTCTAATATTAGGGCCCGACCTAACTGGAGTTTGCGAGACATAAACCAATATCTAATCCATTTGCACCAAAGTTTTAGATTTACTGGCTCCATTTTTACCAAATCATTTTAAAAGGATCCAGTCCCTGAGTTTGTTGGACACACAAGTATTTTTGATTGCCAGGTAAGTCAAATTGTGCTGCCCAAAGACATGAAGGCATAATAACTGAATTCCAACTGAAGTTTTCCAACTTCAGTTCCGTCAAGATGGACATGTCATACCTCATTTAAAGACCAGAACTACTTTTACATTTGATTTTACCATTAATACAATGATGTTTGATACTGCGCTAAATACAGCGTTAGCATGGTTAGCATGTTTATCTAAAGCTAATGGAGGCAGTTTTAATTTTTTTCGAGGATTTTTTTCCTGTTGGCTTTGCAGCATGAAATGAGGATGAGACAGGGGATTGACATTCAGCACAAGGTCACAAACTAGACTCGTCATGACTGCCTCACACGACAGGCATAAGTGCCATCTACTCAACCATGAGCGGCACTAGTACTGCAATGGAACTGGGTTAGGCCAAATAAAGGTTCTCTCATCTTATACAGATATAAATTTGCATATAAACCAAAATAAATGATTGTTTTTAACCAGGGTAAAAAGAAAATCAATCAGATTAACATTCATATTATGCATGCAGGCATATATCAGAGACTAAGGACTTGTCCATCACCCAAGCTGAAGTCACTGAGGTTGTTGGCAAACGCCTCATGGCAGCGCTCCGGGGGTGGATGAGATCCGCCCTGAGTACCTAAAGTCTCTGGATGTTGTGGGACTGTCTTGGCTGACACGTCTCTGAAGCATCGCGTGGTGGTCAGGGGCAGTGCCTCTGGCCTGGCCCTGGACCGATGGGTCCATCAAACCTGGACCTGCGACATGCACTGGAAGGTTTACAGCCTAGTGTGAAGCAGCTCAAAATCTGAGGCCTTGGTTCTCAACCGGAAAAAGGTGGCTTGCCCCTTCCAGGTGGGTGGGGAGTCCTTGCCCCAAGTGGAGGAGTTCAAGCATCTCGTTAATGAGTGAGGGAAGCATGGAGCAGCGTCTGCAGTGATGCGATCGCTGCATCGGACTGTTGTGGTGAAGGAGCTGAAAGTCGAAAGTCAAAGCTCTCGGATTTACAGGTCAATCTACGTTCTCACCTATGGCCTCGGGATCCCTCAGGAGGAGTGTGGGAAGTCTGGGAGTCTCAGTTTAGTTAATCATGTTAATGTGGTAGTTCATTCCAAATAACACAATAAAAACATGGTGACTTTTGTCAGATTAATTGTGATCTGTGTTTAAAAGTCCCTTACCATTGGCATAAGCTCCAGAAAATCCATATCAGTCGAGCCCTTTTATGTATTTCGCTTCACTATTTCTGCATATTGAAGAGGCTTCTAAATGATACTGCTTTCTCATTCAGGATGGGTTTAAATTAAGATTAAGGTTGTCCCAGCACTAAAACATACTCTCTTCACTTCATCCACATCTCCACTCCCTCTCGCTCCCTCAGGTCCTCCTCCTCTCTCCAGCTCTCTGTCCCCTCTTTCCGTCTTATTTCAATGGGGGCAGAGCCTTCAGCCGCTCTGCTCCTCAGCTCTGGAACTCTCTCCCTCCTGACCTCCGCAACATAGACACCCTTCCACTTTTCAAATCCAGACTCAAAACTCACCTGTTCAGACAATCCTACACCACATAACTCAGTCACTCCAACACCATCATCCAGTTCTGTACTGTGGGTTTTATTCTGTTGTTTTATTCTGTTGTTTTATTCCTTGTACAGTGTCCTTGGGTGTTCTGAAAGGCGCTTTTAAATAAAATGTATTATTATTATTATTATTTAGACCAAAGACCTCCATCTTATATTGTAGCAGTCTGAAGAGTCCGAACCTGTCTCCATAGTGTTCTTCTCATAGTTTTACTGTTGTGTGCAGCACGTATGGCCTGGACCAGGACAGTTTGATAAACCAGTACATCACCACTCTGCTGCTGCTTCAGGAGGAGGAGGAGGGCCCCGGGGACACAGAGCACTGTCTATGCCACAACCAGGCCCTGGAGAAAGTCCTGCAGATCATCACCAAGCTCCGGAGCACCAGCGAGCTCACCGACAGTCTGTGTACAGCCGTCTTCAAGGTCAGCAGCCAGGACTCACAAGCATTCACTGCTTTTAACCCACAGGACGAGACTTACCAAAGATACCAAAGAATACTAAAGCCAGTATTGAAACTAGATACTCTTTTGAGCAAGTATCGATACTTAAATCATTTAACAGGACACGATGAGACCTTTCCTGGACAGTTTAAAATGATCTTGAGCTTTATCAGAACTAGTATAAGACTACATGGTAACATAAAGAAAAATGTGTTGAAAATGACTAGACAAAAAGAACATTTTTCGTCATCATTGTGGTATCAAAATTGAGAATTTAGTCGATTTCTTAGTATTGAAATGAAGTTTGAAATTAAAAGTATTCTGATGACACTAGATAGTACTGAACCTAGTACAACATGGTAGGAACCCTAAACTCTGGGCTTGATTTATGATTTAATGTTAGAGAAATCATGTATCTCTATAAAATATCAACAAATCTATTTAAAGTTAAACTAAGCTTGTCAAAATCGGAATATCAGATATTAATCAATACTTTAACTAGTTTCCAAACTATTTACTTAAATATATACAAAAAAAGACCAAATTTCACCTCTTGTGAACCGTTTTAAAATGATCTTGAGCGTTATCAGAATTGATAAAAGACCACATTGTTTAATAATTAAAGTGCTTATTTTGTCTAAATTGTCTAAAACATTGACCTAAGATTTTTTAGTATCAAAATAGAGTTTAAAATGTTAGTATCGTCACCTGTGGAGACATGGCCCTGCTCTCGGGGACAATGTATGTTTTTCAAGCAATTAATGAGCAATAAACATATATATTGAAATAAAATGCAAAGCAATAACATCTCCATGGAGACAAGCAGATAGCACATTGTCTTGACTGAAACTCAAGCTTCCTTCTCCCTGCAGCTCAGCCCATACAACTATGAAAGAATTGAAGTAGTTCTGAAGATTCTGGAGGTGGCTGATGAGAATATGCCCACCTTTTCAGTTAGCCAGGTAAAAGTCCTAACACAGTGTCATAATAGACGTATTTGAGAGTGGTGGACTTACATTTTGCTCCGATTCACAGGCCATGGCTCTGCTCCAACACCTGAAGTCGTACAAGCGAGTGTCTGCGCCCTCGGACACGGAGAACACCTATCTCCTGGAATAACAATCTCGTGCCCAACCAGCTGTCCCAGACCCGGCTGCCCTTCCACCTCATCATGCAGACCAAACACTTCTGGAAGATCATCTGTCAGTTACACACTTCTACACCCAATTAGTTCATGTTTTGTGTATCTTCTTAGCATTTTATGATTTATTGTTTTGGGTTTTTTTTAGCTCCAGAACTCAATGAAGAGACATTTCCCACTCTGCTCCTGATCAGCAAACTTATGAAGGTAAAGGACCACAACCTATTCAAACCTGTTGAGCCCTTTAAAATATATATACAGTGTTTTTGTTTGTTCATGTTATAATACAATATCATACTTTTCACTCCTTCATACCTTCACCAGCAGTGCTTGCAGTGCTTAATTTGCCTTGGCTTCAGAGACCTCTGCCTCCTTTCCTCATTTCCTTGATCTACTTTCATATCGCCACAGATGCTTAAAAGGCCCAGGCTGTTGTACAATACACACAACATGATTCATTTATCCGCTTGATCAGACACACAATCCAACCAAACAAAAAGATGAGCACATTTTTTCATATTCTGTAAATAATTTAACCTCTAAAACATGTAAAACCAATACAATAGCTACAATAGCTACAATAGCTTGCTTAAGAAGAATTTCCCTTTTTAATGTAGCTGGTATGATCATTTATTTTTAATTTGTAGTTCTGTCATGAAGATAAGTGCATTTCTTAAAACCAAAACGTGGAGCAGAGGGGTTTAAGCCGTTAAAATGAAGATCCTTTGCTTTGTTGATTACGATACACGTGTATGCGTTTCAGCTTCCCTTTCTAAAGGGTTTTGAATTGTTAACTAATTGCTTTGACAACGACGCAAGATATTCATCCCTGAAACCCATTTACACATCTGGACACAGGACTTCTTCCTGATACATCTAAGCCTGATCCTGGATTTATTGTCTTCTCTCAACTGTAGTACTTATGGGTCATGCAATACCAGTCTGTATTTAGTTCTGGTTATATTACTACATACACTGTAACGAGTATCCAGTATCCACGATATAAAGAGTTTATTTTAAACATGATGAGGGGCATTTTATAGAAGTCATCGACTGCATTTTAGTCTTTATAATAATGGTTTTCAAAAGCCAAATGTTATATTCCATCCCTCCTTGATAAACTCAACTCATCATTTTCATTGATAAAACTGTACTACTTGAGAATTGTTACTTCCAATATCTGTGGCAGTTCACACTTAAACACATTCCCAACCCAAAGTTTGACTTAACTGGCTCTAAACAAAGGCAGGTCTACATCTTTCAGCACTTATGTGTGATCAAACCAGGACTGATGTACAAACCTGTGTGTTCCAGGTGTGTCTGGATAAGCTGTACATGTCTGCAGCAAACCATGTATTTGAGGAGAAGATGAAGCCTCTCCTGGAGCAGAGGAAGAGGGGCCACAGCCACGGCTACAATAAAGAGACGCTGAAGGTGGCCAAGACCATGATGAGGTACATCCACTGCATCCAGAGTCCAGAGTGGGCAGCCGCCACAGCACACAAGATCGCCCAGGAGCTGCCCCCAGGTGCCAAATATCAACCTTTTTCATATTTTCTTATTTGACATTGTGTATGTGTAATGTATTGAATACTCTTGTAGTAGACTCTCAAACCGATCTGTAATGCAAGCTCCAGAGCTATCCTTGGCTTTCAGAGTGAGGAAGAACATGCTTTAACTCTAACACTAGGCTGATGCTTATCAAATCAAACGTTCCTTCAGTTTATTTCATTTTAATGCCTTTTATCTGATCCTCACAGTAACATGTAAAAGAGCATGTTTACTGTCACTATATTATTACAGAAACACAACATCACAAATCTCAACTTAAAGCCAGTTTTACACACTAATTATTATGTTGTACCAGCCCAAACCCTCTGCATTATTCAGAACTTGCTTTTCTTGCAAGCTAGACTTGCAAGACCAGCTCCAGAGAACTTCAAATCTTCCTGGACTGGCCGATTTGCTCATTCATTATTATTATTATATGCTTTAAATGGTTAAAAGGTCTCAGAATTGTGCTTAAAACAGGGAGCCGAAACCCATGAATAAGTATACAGTGGTCCCTCGCTACAACGCACTTCACCTTTCGCTGTTTTGCAGGTTTTTCTTTTCTTTTTTTTTTTCTTTTTTTACAGCGCATTGTTGTCTGCGTCCTGATCGCCGAAGGTACTGGAGGCTATTGTCAATCAATCTCCTCCGTACTGTGTCTCTTGTACAGTAGCTACAGAATGCGTTCAGCTTGTATTGCTGACAGTATGACTGACAATGCTGTATGTCTGTAAGGGTTCTCTAACCCTAACCCACAATGTCGACGAAACGTTCTGCACTGACAAAAGTGTATAAAGTGTGTAGTGGAGGGTTTTGCAACCTTTAAACATTTATAATAATTGTAAACAAGAGAAATAATGCTGACTACTTCGCGGATTTCGCTTAGTGCGGGTTATTTTTAGAACGGAAGTGCCGCGATAAACGAGGGACCACTGTACATCTTTCACATCATTCACTATGTAAATGTTATATAGCAGTAGCAAATATCAAAGTCGTATAGCTGTAGAAATAGATTGGGGAAATATTTCAAAACCTAGCATACTTGACTTTAATATGATGAGGTCATTTAAAAACAAAACATCTTCTTTCAGGCTATGAGAAGACCCAGTCACTTCGGTTCTGCTTGGCTCTCGGGGAAACGTGGTTGAAGGATCCAAACCTTGAGGTCACTCCAGTCTTTTCAGCGTAAACATTACTTAGTTGAACATAGACGTTATGTAGAAACAAAAATTTCTCCAATGTCAAAATTCAATGTTTTCTATGTGAAACAATCGTGCCATGTAGTTAAGGTGCACTGTGTCACTTCTTTTGGTGGTGGGTGTGCTCTACCTTTGTGATGGGTAGATGATTCTGATACTGTGTTGGTTCACTCTACTGTGGTCTAAAAAGGTAGGCCTGCTTCTTAAGCAGACACATAAAATTGACACTGGGATCGTTTATTCAAAAATGCCAACACTAAATCAGAATATGTTCTGAGGAGCAACAAATAAATATAATTTAATGAGAAAGTCACTCAATCTTTGTAATTAAAGCAAATAACAGCCTATTGTACAATAATGTAGGCTGTAATATAAGGAGTGACTCGAAATGAATGTAAAAATAATAGTAAATAAAATATAGGGTTTGCAGTTTATTCTTATGAAAGATCACAATTATCCCTCAAAGACAGACCGGCAAATATATATCACCACTGAACCACAAAGCGACGGACTTCAGTCTGTAGATGTGTTGGTCACGTGACACTGCTCGACTCGTTTGGCCCATCACTATTCTACCTGCATTTCTCCTTGATATGTTATTGCTTTGCCTGGAATGTTCCACAGTATGTCTTTAAACATATATCTATGTAGCCTTTATTCAGTTAGTCTCTTTTATTGCAGTGAGCAGAGGCGCCTCTCCGCTGATCTGACCTTTAACTTGGGACTAGTGGCGCCACCATGGAGAGAGTTTAATACCATATTGTGAAACAGTCAAACCAATAACATCTCCATGGCAGGCAACAAACCCTCAAAAGTTTGCACAATGCACCTCCAAGAGTTTAAGAGAGACACTACAGGCCAAACTGTTTTTAAAATCTTTATATTTATGATCAGTTTTCTTTCTCAACAAGCGTTCACCTGGAAACAACAAAACTGTCCAATCTGCACCTAAAGATTAGTATTCTTCTATTGTTATTTATTCTTTCTACTGCATCCATAGACTTAGATTGGACAGTGTAACTTCAAAGATCCAAATCCAAATGCATTTTTCTCCCACAGAGAGCAGCACCTAAACGCACCAAACTTTACAATCTTGGACGTGACAAGATTTGACAGCTCGTACGGAAGGATTTGTTTATCTAATTCAAAGCCTGATTTATCCCAGGCTTAGCTCTAAAAAAAAAAGTCGATATTTTTTAGCAAATTTTGCAGTTGGATATAGTTTAGTGACTAAACTATATCTAACTGCAAAATTTGCTAAAAAATATTGAGACAAAACTTTAGTCAAATACTAATGTACTGAAAAAAAAATATCTAATGTGTCAAAATAATTAAGCATGTAAACTACACAAAAGGTCTTGCCTTATTTATTATATTGTTGTTATTATTATTTTGGATATATTGAGAGCAAAGAAAAAACCCCAAATAGGATTCAGCATATGTATGGAACAGTAGGAAGATGAGCTCTTCACTCTGGATTAGCCATAGAAAGGGCACATTCGTTCTTCAGTTGAATGTATGTTTTTGTTATTGTTCCTATTCTTCAGGAGTTGGCTCGATCCAGAGGTGAGACCTTCTTGTCCAAACTGAAGCTGCAGTTCCAGCGCTCTGCCACGGAGAACACGTTGATATCCAGTGAGCTGAACAGCGCCGAGCACCTGAAGCTGAGCGGGCTTCCTGCCAAGCTCATCGTGGCCCTGTACGAGCACAGCAGTGTGGAGCAGCGCTACAGGGACTCAGCCAGTCAGGCCTATCCCGGTCAGCAACAGCCAAGCTTTCACTCCTTTACCTTGTACTGTTTTACATTTGGCTCATTGGACATGTCTCTCTACAGACCTGCATGCTGTTATTAAAGAAGTGGCGTCCATAAACAATGTAGATCTGTTGAAAATTCGTAACATTCTCTTGGAAAAGTGGATATGCAAAACGGGGCCTGCAGTAGCCAAGGTCTGTGGAGTTTGTTAATGGTGTGAATATTCAGTGAATCCATCTGACACTGTACATCTGTCAAACAGGAAGTGAGTGTGAGTGACTGTGTGAGCATCGAGGAAGACCCAGACCTAATGAGGTACAGTGAACTGCAGACTGCAGACTTAGCAGTGACAAATCGTGATGCTAGCTTCTGAGCCACCCTCAGAAGTGTCAGTAGTCATAGTGACACATCAATATCTGTTGTTGTTGCTTCCTGAGGCGTGGTCAGTCGGACATATCTCACACCATCAGCCATGATGACGGCAGATTCCTTTCACACATCAAGGGCAGGTCTGTCAGGCTCACTACGCCTCAGGAAGTAACACCATCTGAGTGTGGCACATCACCCTGACGACTGACACTTCTGAGGGTGAGCAGTCCAAACATCTCATTAACAAAGCTCACAAAAATCTATAGATGATATAATATATCTTATTGTAACTGAAGACAAGATGAATGAATATTTGGTGGTTTCTGATGGCATTAACGCGTGTGTGTGTGTGTGTGTGTGTGTGTGCGTGTGTGCGTGTGTGCATGCGTGTGTGTGTGTGTGTGTGTTTGTATGTTCATAGGGTTGTGTACATGCTGCAGTCTTGCCCCATGGACAAAGCGCTCCATCTCCTCACTCCTGTGTTATCATCTGAAACTTGGGTTCGTGTGACTGTCCTGCTTCATACTCATCTGACTCTGTGCTTGTGATAATATTGTTCCTGATTCCTCTGCAGCCTCTGAGCAGCTCCGGTCCTCGTCTGACCTTCTGCCATCGCACTCGCGCTCTGCTCTGCCTGGTGCACCTCACTGACGCACATACGCTGGAGACGCACACACAGATCCCCCGAGGACAGATCCAGTGCGCTTTTATTATAAATTAGATATGTTATATTTTGTTACAATTGAATAATTGTGATTTTTCAATGTTTGGATACAGGTTTTACCTGAAATGCTACATGTTTGTGTCTCAGCTGGAGGCCTTAAATATTCCATACACAGTGCAGTCGTTCCTGAGCAGCCCTAAAGACGGCCTGGTGAAGGGGCTTTGGAAGAACCACAGCCACGAACCACAGGTAAAGAGCACATCTGCTCTGCTGTGTATCACATCTCAGATTGACCATTGAAGTCTTGACTGTTGTGTGTCAGGCTGTGAGGCTTGTGGCAGACCTGTGTCTGGAGTACCAGGTCTATGATCCTCAGCTCTGGAACAGTCTGCTCCAGAAACTGTTGGGCTTTAACCTGGTGAGTCAGCCGCCACCTTCACCACACTGAAATACTCGATTTCCTATTGCCTAAACCTGCTGTGCACATGATCTTCAGATTGGCCACTTGCAGAAGGTTCTGGATGCATTGGTGGCTGTGCCCTGTCTGTGGGAGGTAACTTTTCAACTATTTACAATTTGTATTATTGCCTCTTGACATTTTGACATAAAGTATAACCCTTATAAAATATAAGAACAAACAAAATGTGTTTTTATTCGTTATGGCATTTCTTCATGTACCATGTGATACTGTGGACAAGTGTTCTACCAATAGGACTTCTCCCCCTGAGGGAAGTGTGGGAAGTGAACCTGTGGACAGAGACTATAAAACACCACCAGATGGGAGTGCTCACGCCACAACCAAATGGCCAAATAGAAATTAAAAGTATCAAATACTATAAACACAAAGAAAAATCATTGTCCTCATTTAATCCAGGCTGTTTAGTGTCTTGAAAAGCATCCAAGAATGGCAAAAATCCAGAAATGCCTTGATAATCCACCTGGTAGACCTGTTATGTCAGGTCATGATTCCCCCTGTATGTTGATTATTTGATCACGCTGTATTGACCTGCTCCTTCTCATATTCAGGATACCACTGATGTCCTCTCCAAAGTTAAACAACTCAAAAACATAGGTCCTGAGTCTTTGTTAGTTACTACAGATGTAGAATCCCTCTACAAACAGAACTCAAAGCTGCCAAACCATCTTTATGTTCTCTGGGTAACACAAACTCACTAGGGGCCATTTTGGTAGATGGACAATAATATTTTTTTGTGCCTTGGGTACTTGTTATATGGAGGCTTGAACCTGGGCAAATGGGAACAGGATTATATCACTGAATGCACTGAATATAACAAGTTTCATACATATATTATTTGGTGGGGACGGTATATTAGTGTGTTTTTGTTTTGATCTGGGTAAGGGACTGAATTAAATGAATTTCACCAACTGTTAATGATCTCAACCCCAACATAGCCTTGTACTGGAGTACAGCCACTGTGGCCCCTCGAGGCAACTACTGTTGTGATTTTGAGTGTTACAAAAAAGAATTGAATTGAATTGAAATTGAAATTGAAGGAAAAGGAAATGTTCTGGATACAACAATATAATAATGACCATTTACATACTGCTGTGATTAGAAAGCGTACCCACAGAAGTGCTATTTAACATGGTAAAAATCCCTAGTGGCTTAAGAATAATATACACTTAGATCAAATACAAAAGGTCGGCAGGATCCGACCTTGATAGTAAAGGTTCCAAGGACAGAAGGGAAAACAGACTTTCTGAATCTATAAACTTCAAGCCACTGATGCACTGTTAAGTGTCATTTAAATTGAGTTATTTGGTTGTGGGGTTAACACTCCCAGCTGGTGGTGTTTTGTCTGTTCACATGTTCACTTCCCACACTACCCTCAGGGGGAGAAGTCCTATTGGTAGAACACTTGTATACAAAGAACAAAAACCAAGGCACTCGATACACATTAATGTTCCCTTCACCAAAGATCACCTCTCTTTACCATTTTAACTAGTTTCCTTTTGGCCTGGAGGTGTTCTTCTCTAGCCTTTGTTTTCAAAATCTGTTTTTATTTCAGATTTCCAGCTTCTCCAGGACTTGGAGGAGTACTATTTTAGCACCTTTTGTCTCAGGTAAAGGCCCCCTCTTTGCTCATTGTTTTGGATATGAATATTAAAAGTTGACGTTTAGTTTCTTTGGTCTTTTTGATGGCAGCCTCTGTTCCCCTGAGTCCAGAGCAGCAGACCACCCTGTACAGGACCTTTGTCCTGCTGCTGAAGTATGCAGCTCACATTCTGAATGGCTGTTCACAATGCAGAGCTAACTGATTATGTGTTTGTGCTCGTGCAGATGCCCCTTTGTGCTGAATCTGGACCTGATTGGAATCGCTAATCGCTTTGCTCAGTTAAACCTGTCGGCGTTCGCTCTGGGGACACTCCTCCTCATCCCCTGTGCTCAGAAAAAGGCCCAGCAGATCCAGGTACATCATTTCAACTTCTTCCAAAGTATTGAGAAAAGAAACAAATGAATCATAAAATGTAGAAGGCATTCAAAAAAGCATCCGAGGCAATCTGTAGTGGTGAAGAATATTGAAGTCTTTTATTCTACATTTTGTATGTTTGCACTATATTCTCAGTCTTGACTGTGATGTTTTGTGTACCAGGGCTTTCTGTCACGCTGCAACCCGCTCAGTGTTCTAGAACAAGTGGAGGAGCTCATGAGCACTGGAGAGCTGGCAGGAATCCCCTCACAGGTCACTATTCTACTTCTACTGTTTTTGCTAATGCTTTATAGAAATGATGTTGACAAAAAAGCAATATCAGCATTTTGTCACAGGTTTATTGGCAAAATATAGTCTTCAATACTATTTAGAGTTATTATTATTGGTAATGTCATATTATTATTGCATTTTAATTGTATTTAATATTTCAAACTATGAAATGGCTATAAGATACCCTATACATATTTTATGATGTCGAGGCAATTTAAGTTTCCTTTCATATTTAGGAGTTTTCATTTGCTGTAGTAAACATGTTATGACTTCATACATGTCTTGGTGGTTTACTTCCAAATAAAAGTAGAAGCAACCAAAATCGGCACACCCATCATACTGGACGATTCAGATTGATTGACATCTGCGCCATATATACTTTAATACTTCCTGTCCAAAAAATAAGTTAAGTTTTAAGAGATTTTAAGCATGAGAATTATCAGGGGAAATATAGAGTACAGTTGAAGTTACACCTGGTGAGAGTGAACCACAAAAAGCTCGTGTGAATGACACGATGAGTCCATCTTCACTGAGCCGGAGGTTTGTTGCTCTGTTGTAAGAGTGTTTTTCCTGTTGTTTCAGATCCATGAGACTGTGCTGAGCTTCATCAGTCAGAACGGGCAGAAGCTCAAAGACCAAGCACATGCCTCACCCCTGACACCTGCTGCTGTCACGCGGACACGCACAGCCGGCCCGAGAGCTGGAGGAGGGCCTCGGCAGCCCCAACTGGCCCAATCTACATCTTCAACAAGAGTTGCTTGAAAGAATGTGTGAATGCGCGAGAAACCAAAATGCTGAGTGCAATGTATGATTTAACCGGAATCAGATAAAAGCGTTTTGCAGCAACTAGGTGTTGCATTTATTGTAAACAGGAGCTCTGAACATAGCTTGCTTCAGTTTTAGTCCCCTGACCAGAGAAAACGGGCTGATTTTAGCCACATTTTGTTATACGGGTACTTGACATTATTTGCATTGTCACTTCAAATTAATTTCTAAATGCTTTTCTTACAAACAAAAACCCGAAAATGTCCTGCAGTGTTTTTTTCAAAAAACTTACTTCACTTCAGAGACTCTTAACAAAGGGGTTGGTATAAAAATGTATACATTCTTTCTAAAATGACCCATTTATCTACTTTAAATAAAAACTGTTTAATATTTTATGTTTATAGTTAATAGAATTCCTACTCAAGCCTGACTGTGCTTCTACACATGGAGGCTTATTCTCAACAATGTATTGAGTATTCAAGTTGCAGGGTCTCGGACTGAGACATCCAGATTCTCCTGTCAACTCGTTAGGAAAACACTTACCCTAACACTTCACTCCAAAGTGTGTCTTCCAGCGTGATATGAAAATTCATATAAAAAAAAAAAAAACAGTTATTTGAAATAAAAAGACAGTTACGGTACACGAAAACCAGAAGGAGCTCAAGTTTCAGGGTTTCTTTTTGACTTGTCTTCGAATAGAGAGATTTGGAGCAGGAGCAGGAGTCAGCAGCATCAACATAAACAAGCCGCGGCACAAACAAAATACAAATAGAATATATAAGATGTAAACATTATACTTGGGTCACTCAGGCTCAACACACTGCAGTCAGTCCATGCCATTCAGTAATTGAATAGAGTTCTCATCCCAGACTAAATAAGCTCAGACTGATGAGCACATGAGGAATCTCCACTGATCTCCAGACCCTGGTCTGTCATTTATGCCAGGACAAACACTGGGCTTCAGGGTTTAAGCCACAGGTCAAACGAAGTCATGATTATATTATTTTTGTAAAATCTTACTTTTCTGAAAACCTTAAACTTGTGTCAGTTTGATGTCCAGCTGTGTGACAGCTTTTGTTCGGAATAAAAATACAATTTGAATTATTATATTGGGTTTAGTTACAACATTATTTAAACACTATAGACGCAGGTAATGTAGTTATTTCTCTATGTGGGCCATGGCCAGGTAATGTTTTAAGTAATTTACAATGGCAATAAAACTATTCTGATATTATTTTTTTAAATGCTGCATTTTTAGTGAATGTAACCGGAGATCCAGCAGCAGAGGATAAAACATCTAAAATTCCAAGGGTTGGACCCAAAAGGATTTAATGCTTGTTAAAAATGTTCCTTACGTTGTAGAACAAATTAGATTTTTGTTTTATTTTTCTACATCGGCAGGTCACAACACAGGACAGAAAAAAGGTGTTTCATCCTCAAATGTCAAGTACCCATATACACTGTACTCTCATATTGTAAATGCAAAATACAAATCTGAATATAACTATATTCTCATTTTAGTATGTATTATGTGTTAAAAACAAAAACTTTCCTTTCTATCAATAGTGCTCATGTAGCTCTTGGGGTCCCCACAGTGACACAACCCCCATGTCTCCTCTGAGCCACACAGGTCCAGAAGACATTTATTCTTTGAGTATCTGTCCAGAGGGGGCGCCTCCCCTGGCCTGTGAGTACCTGAAGCAGTAAACATACACGTGCACCATCACTGCAGCAGCCCTGTGTGGGGCTCCTTCTGACCCTCACTATGGACAATGGAGTTCTGTGAAGAGTGGACATTCCACATTTAGTATTATATTTGTATCACTAGTGTTTACTGCCATACTTTGTGTATATAACACATTATTTAATAAATCTACCACTGATTGCTTTGTACTTCTGACTGTTATTTCTTTTAGTGTAAAAAATGCAATAACACTCTGTTTACGTGTCATTGACTCTATGGAGCACAAAGAGGAAAAAGTCTTAGGACCACAGACTGTTGCTTATTGTTAAAAAAATAAAGATCTTCAATTCAAAGCACATTTGAAGTAAATATTTTATTTACAGTATATATGCATCCAACCATAACCGTTTTAAACACTTATTATTTTACCCATTGCAGAACCAGTGGTTCTAAACTAGGACACAAGCCACTGCAGAAGTACGTCATGCCACGGCCCAAAGTAATTAAATAATTGTATATAGGCTTTATAATCATTTAAAAACACCTAGCAGTTTCAGCATTATAGAACAGTACTATTTCCGTGCTCGCCTTCCCCTTTGACCCCAGAGCTGTACTGGCCGAGGAAAAAAAGACAAAAACCAAAATAGTATTTCTGGTCACTCACTTACTGATCTGAAAGTTGACTATCAAGAACAATACAAAAAAATCTGAATAATTTATCTACATTCATTTCTGGCAAAGGTGCAACCCACTGAAAATGGTCCTGCGACCCCCAGTATGAGAACCACCGGCTCTCATACAGTTACTGCTTCATTTAGCTTCTACATAGTGCCTTACTATATGTCATAGGTGTCAAACTCTGGCCCGTGGGTGCAAACCTCATGGCCCGTGGGCCCAAATTTTGCCCGCAGTGTAATTATATTTGGCCCGAGAGGCTATACCCAATGACTACTAGGGCTTGGCGCCCGGTATTATACAGCGCATTCATTCATCGTTACTACTACAAATCCCATTATATATTGTATAGTAATAAGTGTTGCTTGTTTCCATATTCAATGTTAAAGCAAATCTTGTTTGGGTCAATATTAAAAGTTTTCATTTGTTCAATACTGGCCGCGACTTTGTTCAGTTTTACATTTTGGCCCACTGTGGATTTGAGTTGTCACCCCTGCTATATGTCATGGGTTGAACATGCTTCTCACTAAGCAAGAGTCCAAAAGAACTTTTATTTCTACTACACCGGGTGAACACGTGCTCTTCAAAACATTTAGGCCAAAGGTCATTCACTTAAAAGCAGGAGATCAGAGATTGCTATTTCAAAGTGAATAAAACTAAATTAAGTAAAGGTGTCAAAACCCATGCTAATTGTTGTAACCTGAGGACTAACAAAAAAGCATAAATTATTTCAACAATTTAACTGACTTTACACTGCAGCTGGTCCATTGTTCTTTCAAAATGCGTCAGGAAACCCCGTTAGGGTCTACAACATTAAAATTCACTTTCTGTTCTGCTGGCTGAGTGACTGTGAGCCTGTCTCTCTGGTCTTCTTCTCAGCGCTCTCCACCGTCTCCGAGGCCTGGCAGACGCAGCGCTTTCCTGCAGATGATTTCTGATGGCTGGGGTGGAGAAGTAGTAGACAGAGATCCAGCACACTGTTCAGTAAGTCAGGCTTATGGTGAAGGTGAACACGTGTGTCAGCTCCTCCATCACCACACACCACTTGGCTCTCCGACAGGGTGTGGAAAGCCTTGTTCGTCCATACCACATGATGATCTGCACAATGTTACTTGGAGGAAGCAGACACAAAAGGACAACCACCACAACAAGAAAGCGTTAAAGCGTTCTTCGTTTTAGGCCTGTTGGGCGATCTGCCTTCCCCCAGATGCGAAGTGATGCTGACTGTGCAGTAAAGAATCACAGGAGAACGGCATGTAGAAAGAAAACAAAAACGCAAATTTAAGCCAAGTCAGATTCCCCGGAAGCTCAGTCTCAGGTAGACTCAAGCTCTGCAGTACGTGTGATTAGTGTGTGTTAGGTGGAAAATATGAGCGCTCATGGAGATGGGAGAGCAGCCACAGCACAGCCGCTCCACACATGGCTTTGGAGAGGCTTAAGAAGTTGACGGGGTGATGGTGGCCACTCGCGTATTCTGTCCAGAGCATTGGCCATGAGGAACAAGGTGCTGCCGCTGCGGTTCATGGCCAGCATGAAGAGGCAGATGTTACAAAAGGAGCTCCCGAAGTGCCACTCCAGCTCTGACAGTAGTAACTGCCCGAAACGGCAGCACCAGGATGAGCAGAAAAGTCGGCCATGGCCAGGTTGAAGAGAGCACGGTGCTGCTCTTCCAGGGTTTCAGATGAAAGCAGAAGATCCACAGAGCCAGCGCGTCCCCAGGGCTCCCAGGATGAACTCTGAGAGCAGCAGTGGAGGCAGGACACTCCTCAGGGCGTCCCGTTGAAGGCACACAGCATGTTTTGTGCTTGTTCTTCTGCTGCGCCTCTCTGTGCTCTTGGTTCACACTGACTTTGTTTTATGCTCAGTGTTGTTCTTCACGTGAAGTATTGTCCGTGCCCCCGTTTTAAAGGCATAGAAATCTGATAAAGATCTAAAAAGTCCCCACCTAGACCCATTAAGATGAAAACAGGTTTGACATTTTTCTTTTCTTTTAAACCTATTAGACATTCTGTCCAAAGACGGTACACCAGCACTACTGGACCTTCCTGCACTCAAACACTTTGGATTCTGGTTGCACTGAAAACCGTACTGTACATTGCACTAGTCTAGTAATGTTAGGCAGCTACTGTTTATTATTATGCACTGTTTAATGTTCACTCAATCTGTACTATTAACTTATCATATGCCCATTTGCTTTTGTAAATTATGTCTATAGTCCCTGTTTATAGTCTACATACAGTTAATGCACAATATATATAATATGCACTTTACCTCAATCAATCTGTATATTTGTATTTATATACTACAGCTCCTTATTTTAGCTATCACCTATTTATTTACTATTATTGCACTCTGGTTGGATGCTAAACTGCATTTCGTTGCTTTGTACTTGTGTAATGACAATAAAGTTGAATCTAACCTAATCTAATCTAATATTGAGCTGCATCAGCAATGAAACCACAGCCACAAAGACCAGTTGGTGAAGTAAAGTATGAGCTCAAGTCAAAGTAGGACTCACAAAATGTAGATGGATTTAAACAAGTTTAGCATCACCAGAAAAAAACAAACACTTCATTGAAAATATTGTTTAAATGCCACAAAGTGGCAAAAGTATTTTAGCTTTTGAGCATATCATATTATTTCCTGATCAGGTATACAGTTGTGTTTTTCTTAGTTGCATGTTTAAGTAAAACTTATGCTATTTGGAAACCGTAAAACTGACATACCCATGCGCTTGGATATCGATGGTTCAATCATCAAGATGTGTTTTTAGGTATTGTTCTTGATGAAAAGATTTCCTGGAAACCCCACATGAGTTATTTATGTTCAAAAGTTGCTAAATGTATTGGTGTCATGAAGAGATGTAGTCATGTACTCAGTTAAAATGCCTTACTATTATTATATCAATCATTCATAATGTCATACTTAAATGACTGTTTAGAAGTTTGGGGAAACTGTTATAGGACAAATGTATTGCCTCTAATTACTCTCCAAAAAAGAGCAATTGGAATTGTCTACAAAGTTCCCTACAATGATCACACCAACCTGCTTTTTCTTAAAAGTGCTGAATTAAAATTATATGATTGAATTGATTACAAAACTGCTCAAATCATGTTTAGGGCATCACAAACCTCTCTTCCGCTTAACATCCAGAAGCAATTTTTAGATAAAAATGCTCATCACAAATTCACGGTACCCATAAACTATATCAACCACGGGTTAGAACCACTTTGAAATCCATGTGTATTTCAGTACGGGGGGTTACGTTGTGGAATGGGTTACCTGGGTAAATTAAACATTTTTTAAATCTTATACAGTTCAAACGACTGTTTAAAAACGAGGCAATTAAAAAGTATCGGGAGGAGAGCGAGTGATGCCTTCTACAGTGAGTGTGCAGATGAAGAGGAAGGGGGGTGGAGGTTAGTGAGTGTCTGGGCCTGTCCTTGTCTTGTGTTGTTGTATGGTGTTGTGTGTTGTGTTAGGTTATTTTATGTTGTAGGTATTGTACAATAATATGGATGATAATAATCTGTAAATGGATTTGTGTTGGACTTCTAAAAGCGAAAGCTTCCACCATCCCCCTTTTCAAACCAGGCAATTTCTGTACAATTGCTAGAAATATGTGTAGTAAAATATGTCATATGCAGGTTTGAATTTTTTTTAAAAATATTTTAAAAATAGTAATCCTGCACTTTTAGTCTATCTCCCTCTTCAGAGCTCATAGTATATACATAGTCCCACTATGTCATCGAGTTGGGTTCCTCCACGTATTTAGAAGGTTGCACACTTTCAGGCAAACCCTAACCCTCACTATGGAAGTAGGCTGTCATTGCTACAAGCTGTTTCTTAGCTTAATTCAACTGCTCAACTTCTCAGTGCGCCATCAGAGGGAGTCTTTCCCTCTTTTGCTAGTGTGGGTTTTTATACTTCAAATCGGTAAGTAATTGCTTTAACTTTTTCCATACAAATACATTATTTTATGTTATGTTGCTGGAAATACTAAAGTTAAGATGACCATGGTAGTTTAAAAAGCCAGAATATTGCATATTATCGGAGTTTTAAGAACACCATAAATGTGATGGGAAATCTGCTACAAACTGTGAACTATAAACCACAAGACTGAGAGTAAATATTGATCTAAAATGCTTGATAGATGGACCACTTTCTTCCTGTTTAAACCTTAAAGGCCCGTTCAGACCACGGCGTCAAAGCATCCAGTTTACATTCAAAGTCAATGTGGGCGTCGGGCACAGTGCATCAGGGGCGTTTGAGTGTCGGACCACGCTCTGGCCACCTTGTACGCGTGTCCAGAGCGATCAGAGCGTCCAATGCAGAAAAGTTGGACAAAGCTGAACTTTTTGGCGGCCGAGGCAGCGCAGCTGTGACGTACCTACACTTTTCACTACCCGGAAGAAGGACCAAAACAAACCCACACCGATAAAAAAAAATCCAGACACAGCTCTTGGAGCAAATGGTGATATTCACTAAACTCTGCTCACCTCTGAAGTATCTGGTGGACCCAGACTAGCCGCCGAGCTGATCGCCACTCTCTCAACCTGGTCTGCCATCGGGCCAGAAGAGCAACACTGGGAAAAACAACAACTCCTCGTCTGCTGATGAGTTCATTTTTTGGACGGCCCAAAAAACCGTGGTAAAGTGTGACATTTTTCCAGCAGAATTCCCTTCAGACATGTGATTTTGTGGTCCTGCGCTGGGATGTACACACACTTTAATTTTTAATTCTTGAACAAATGTAATTTTTAAAGCATTTTAGGCACCACAAGTCAGCTTTCACAAGGAGGTCTGGGTGCATACTGCTAATGTAATCCCATGTGTTCCTAAGAGACCTCATATATCACATGGCATCCGCGCATTGTCATAGATACAGGCATCATGTCATATTAGGGGGTGTGGCCCAGCGTCATGTGACTCTCCACATCCAATAGGAAATGCAACTTTTTCACTCAATTACATTTCCTGGCAATTTCTGTGTATTTTAAGCAGAAGTCATTCAAGTGGAGTCATATCTGAGTTTTAATGGAGGCGCTGATATCACAGTAGCATTTAGCCCGTAGCGAACATTAGCAATCTTGTATATACACGTTTGGGCATGTTTTATATTCTCCATGTCTTTGTTTGGAACAATAAAACTCAAAGTTGTAACAGTGGGTGAAAGAACTGCTGTTTGTTGTCTGTTTACTCTTTTGTTTGTGTGTTTACTTTATTATTTGATTACTCTCCTGTTTGTTTATTTACTGTTGTTTGTTTACTCTTTTGTTTGTTTACTCTCTTGTTTGTTTGAGGTTTGAGGAAGAGTGCTGATTTCTCTAAAGGATGATCAAAATATTTTTTTTAATTACAAAAGTAATAACTACACAAACTACAAAATCACATACAACATATTTTCTTGTATGACATTTCTTGACACGCTTGGATTTCGAAGCGCAAAACTATGAAAATAAACCCACTTTTTGTATTTATGATAAGGACATGGGTTATTGATCAAAAAGCAAGAAACATCTCTTTTTATCTTTTGTAATATTTTTCTGTAGGAACCTGTGTTGTAAAATGGCTTTAAGAGAAAGAGTGACTTTTTAAAGACGGGCTGAGGGTTAAAACTGTAGAACTGATATATATGTCACTACTACTACTGCTGCTCAAGTGTTGTGGGAGGAGATTGGTGATGGGTGTAAACGGAAATGTTCTGAGCACTCAAGCCTCACATACAGACACTGGACAATGCAGAATTACTCAAACTTGCATGAATTAATTAAAATACAATACTTGAGTACGATTATGACGAGGAAGAACATTATGGTTAAAAGGCATCTCTTTTAAGTATATCTAACTGATGACAAAATCCTGACGCGATATCAGTGTCGTGTTCATATTATGTCATTGAATGTTAATCTGTATAATATATTAGTGAAAGAAATTAGCCTAAATTGCCTAGTGTTCTAATAATTTGATGATGTCACGTCTTTTTACTGCACGTTTCTATTCTCCTGCTATTCTTTAACTGTGCAACACTGGGATTTCCCTTTTGAGACAAATAAAGCTCATCGTATCTTTGAATATCTATCAATAGGCAATACGGGAACTTGTATGTTGATTTCATTACACCTTTCAATATAATCCCAAATCATCAGAGGCCAAGAAAATATTCTTAATTTGTTATATTTCTTATATTGTTTTATTAAGTATAAAGTGCTTACGCATACCCAATGTCAAATAAATAAAAATAAAAATGTCATACATTTACTCTAAATATTATTCGGCTATTTTCCGACTTAGCTTGATCACATTTGACACTTATAAACTTATTTTCCTTTCTCATAAACACACACATCAATGCCAATGCTATGTCGTAAATCCAGGTTTAAAGCTACAATAGGAAAAAGTATGGGTCATTACACAAAAATGATGTGAAATTTGGCAAAGGTTCAGTCAAAGAAAAGGAACACAAATGTATCACTAAAAAAGGAATTGAACAATGTTTTACTGCAGTTGGCAAATGGGTTAACTCTGTGATCTTTAACCATAAAAATACATCCAGAAATGGCATTATACACATTACATTCAGTTGCAATTGGAAACACTCCCCAAAAAAGTGTGTATTTAAAATTATTGTATGAAATGAAATGTCACGGTAACATTTAAACGTGCACTACGTAACTTTTCTCTTCCATCCTCTGCTTATCTCCTAAAAATTGTATAGCTTTGCCTGGAATATTTCACATTACTTAATATTTCTTAATATTAATAATCATTTTAAACTGAGTTCCGACCCACTTTAGTCCATCTTTAGATTGCCCCGGGTCAGTGGGTTCTTACCTGGTTAAATAAAGGTTAATTAAAAAATTTTTTAGTTTTCTTCAGTTTCACCACTTCTAAGTCCTAAAGGTTCAACATTTCCTGATGTTTCTGTTTCTTTTGAAAATTGTACTTTGCTCATAGTTCTATTGGTCATTCATTGGACATTTCAACATCAAACATGCAATCTTTTTGAAATCTTGATTAGAAATAAAGGATGTGTACTTTCAGCAGATCAGAGCTGGCTGAGTGACTGTGAGCCTGTCTCTCTGGTCTTCTTCTCAGCGCTCTCCACCGTCTCCGAGGCCTGGGGCAGACGCAGCGCTTTCCTGCAGATGTTCTTGATGGCTGGGCTGGAGAAGTAGTAGACCAGAGGATCCAGCACACTGTTCAGGTAAGTCAGGCTTATGGTGATGTAAAAGATCGTGGTCAGATAGTCCATGGTGAGACAACCTTCTGCCTCCTGCAAAGTCTTGCTAACTTTGTTTGTTTTAGACCAAATGAGGACCTGAGTGATGTTACTGGGGAGGAAGCAGATGATGAAGAGCACAACCACCACTATGATGAAAACCAATGCCTTTTTTACTTTAGCTTGTTGAGCAATCTGCCTTCCTCTCAGATGCAAAAGGATTCTGACAGTGCAGTAGACAATCACAACTAAGGGCATGTAGAAGGAAAACAAAAATGAAAATTTGTGCCAAGAAAAAATCACTTGCTTGTCTCTAGTTATCTCAATGGTGAAGCTTTCGCAGTAGGTGGTGTTGCTGTGTGTTAAGGTGAAAATATGAGCGCTCATGAAGATGGAGAGCAGCCACAGCACAGCCGCTCCACACATGGCTTTGGAGAGGCTTAAGAAGTTGACGGGGTGATGGGGGTGGACCACTCGCATGTATCTGTCCAGAGCGATGGCCATGAGGAACAAGGTTGCTGCGCGCTTGCGGTTCATGGCCAGCATGAAGAGGCAGATGTTACAAAAGGAGCTCCCGAAGTGCCACTCAAGCTCTGACAGGTAGTAACTGGCCCGAAACGGCAGCACCAGGATGAGCAGAAAGTCGGCCATGGCCAGGTTGAAGAGGAGCACGGTGCTGCTCTTCCAGGGTTTCAGATGAAAGCAGAAGATCCACGAGAGCCAGGCCGTTCCCCAGGGCTCCCAGGATGAACTCTGAGAGCAGCAGTGGAGGCAGGACACTCCTCAGGGCCGTCCCGTTGAAGGCACACAGCATGTTTTGTGCTTGTTCTTCTGCAGCAGCTCAGAGTTGATGCTCACAACTGCATTCTCTTAGAACTATATGCTCAAGTTAACAGAGGCAGTATCACAGGAAGCAGCTGTTCCTCTTTCTATTTCAAGTGAGACGTAATGTAGACTGTAGTGCCACAATTAATGTACTATAAAAATGTATATATTCAAAAACAATTAATGCAACAATTAATCAGCTAATCATGACGAGTTCACTTTTTCTTTTATAATTGTATTTTGATAATGATAACTGCTATCTGGACTATACAGACTCTAAAACACAAAAATACCTTTTTATAACAAAGAAAGTGGCATTATTTAATCAAATGTCAATGAAGAATAAACTGTGTCTTACTTTCATCAGCACTATTAGTTATTTCCCTGGAATCCTTCATGTACCGGTATTTTTATACTAAAAATTGTATGTTTTGTAAGCAGCCTCCCAGGGCTGGTCCTGCTGCGCCTGGAGGAGCAGCAGGACCAGCCCTGTTTGTCCACGTCTGTGAGGAATGTCCTGTTCAGCTGAGCAGGTGTGAAGGCTCCACACACACTTGGTGGTCAGGCGAGGTAAGCCCCTGCTCTAGAGAAACAACACACAGTGTGTATGCGCAGAAGTCACAGCTACAGATGGAGGCAGCAGCCCGTTTCATTTAATGGACTGTATTTTCATATCAATGAAAATCCACAAATGTTGAACCTAAGTTCAACTACCTCACCAGAAGTTAGGAATGTAACTATGAGTTTAATTATTCATTAAACAGAAATATTGAGCCGGTGTCTCCAGAACCTTAACCTGCATATGACAGGTTAGACTACACATTTCGCTATAACATATTTAACAGTTTGGAGACATTTATAATTAAACTAAATTTCCTGGTTGGACATGAGCACAAATATGACATAGTTAGAGGTAATTCCACAAATGTGGAATGTAGTTCCATGCGCCTGAGGCGTGTAGATCAGGCAGTAGCATATTTGAACTAACGGATAACACTGTCCTCAGATGTGATTGTGTACCTGCTCTGACTCTGGTGTGTGTCTCCTCTCCTTCAATCCATTTCTTCTCCCCTTTTCTTCCACTGATCTCCTTTTCCTCCACTCATCTTCCGCTCCTCTCCTTTTCCTCCTCTCATCCTCCTCTTCTCTCCTTTTCCGCCGCTCCTCTCCTTTTCCTCCTCTCATCCTCCTCTTCTCTCCTTTTCCTCCGCTCCTCTCCTTATCCTGCGCTCATCCTTTACTCGTTTGCTCTCTCCTCTTCGGTGTTGGTATAAACAAGGCTTAACAGTCACTGGACTGGTGTTCCAAATCAGGTCATGACACACATCTATGCCTTGGTGGCTTTTCACACTCAGGTTATGTTAGAGCTGTTTAGGGACAAATAATTTGGTTTAGTTTGGGGTGTTTAAAACAATATATTTAAAAATTCTACATAATTTTGCCTCCATTCATTTTGAACTTTTTGTGTAGTGTTTCACACCCTCCATATTCTAAAAGCTTTTGAAAGCAGCTCTTCTCATGCCGACTGCTGATGGTAGAACACAGAATATGAGATGAGAACACATCTGAGGAGGACATATCCACACCTCTACCTGATACTGGGCCAAAAAACGCCGTTCAATTCTTCTTTGTTGCACATTGCAGAGGTGCATTTTAACAATGCTTCTGAAAGTCATTCGAGGAAGTGTATATGGTCAGCAATTAATGGAAGCTTTAAACCACAGTGTTTTGCGATGGTAAACTACTAAAACTTCAGTCTAAAATTAACAGCGTGTGAAAGGTTGTCCTGGAGAGCTTCACCGGGTCGAGTATGATGTATTAAGTCAATAGTACAGATGGAAAGATTCTCACTACAAAGAGTATTTAATGAAAATACCATGCCAGTTCAGACTGATACCATTTTAGATTAAATGGCTAATGCAATCAATCAGACAAGATCATAAAAATGATTTCTAATAAATAAACCAAAAATCATAAAAAACTAATTTTATCTTTTTACCTTGATCTTTTTCACTAATAGACTCAGCGCAGAAAGAGTAACCAAAACCTTTACTCAAGAAAGGGATGTGGTACTTCAGAAAAAAAAAGGTGTGAATAAAGGTTCTTCTAGTGAATGTCACTGAGTAAACTCGAGCACACCTGCAAATATCTGATCATTGTGTGCTTTTATCTGCCCCCAACTGGTCGTGGGTCAGTATCGACACTTTGAATTTAACAGGATGTGCTCACTGTTGTAGACTGTAGACACAACAGTCTACTTTTAGATGGAGCTGGAGCTGATAAAATGCATGTTTATAAAATGTAAATACAACTTTGCAGCGTGTATAATCCCTTTTGAGGGAAATTCACTCGTTATCATTTACATACAATCCGCAACATTTAAATGCCTTAAAGTACTCTATACTGCCACAGTGCCACCACTGTTTTGACTTCTACTTACCTATATTTATAATGCATTATTAAATCTTCACCTGAGCACTGATATGGAAGTTCATTTATCATTTTGTTTGTGAATATAAATACCAGCAGGGGGCTGCAATGCTCAAGCGCTTTCACACTGAGAAGTGAAGGCTAGAAACAGCAACTACTGCATTCATTATCAACAGTTCAAAAATACTGCAATGACAAGAGGTAGGTTGCTGCTTGATATGTTGTACATAAATATAAAGCTGTAACCCTCTTATTTCTAGTAAAATCAATGATTATGTGAAGCATCAGGGTCAGTTTGTACTCCAAACCCACAAATAAAATATTACCCTAAAATAAAATGAAAAATAAATTGGACTTTTATGTGGATTCCACCTGGACTTTTTTGCTTGCGTACAAGTTCCTAAAACTCATTTTTAGTGACTTTACCTTCATGTCTTATTTGATATATTTTGCTTTTATTATTGTTCATTGTTTTATGTTGCACCGAATCACCAAAGCAAGTTCCTATGTTTGTGAATTTTGTTCAATGGCAATAAACCTATTCTGATTCTGAAATCATTTAATCATTTAAAGCTGCTCTATTTAACTTTCCTGGTGGAGGGTCCGTCACCTGCTTGTCTCATGAAAATCGGATTGCTTTGCCTTTGATGGAATCACCTGCAGAACAGAAGGTTTCTCTTCATCAGAAAATGTACATAGTGAAGCTAAAGCGGCGTTTCACCCTGGAAGACTACTGTCTCACCTGAACACCCTACCTTCACTGCCCTGCTGTTAGGATAGGCTCAGCAGCTGCCAATCACAGCTCAGCCTACTTGTTTTAAACTCGACCATGCTCCACTCCATTCAGCAGTTTGGCTCATCATTCATCTTCTATCACATGTTCATTTGAGTCTCCAGGTTGAAGTGCACCTTTAAGGATGTGCATATGATTAAATTGTTCGATACACACAAGTGCAGTCTTCTGTTCTAAGAATTCCACCAGAATGACAAACCTCCAAAATGCATTGTTTTGTTGCAGCAGCACACTTTTAAACCCTAATACTTTGTAGTTTTACAGCACTAAAGGTTCATCAGGGCATTTTAGACGAAACTAGCATTTCTACAGTAAAGTTGGCCTCCCTCCTCACAATATCGCAATACATTTCTACTGTTGCTGTTAATCAGATAAAACATTTTGATTGATTAATAGGATATTGTGTGTGATAAAGTGCTATGTGCCGTAAGAATGTGACATAAAATACACCTGCAAACAAAAAACTAAAATTCTACAGGTGCCGTTAATATTGTAGTGTGAAATCATTAAATCCCTGTTAACTGTAGTAAAAACGAGAAGATTGTGTGTTCTCAGGATTTAATGCATGCTTAACTTATTTTTAAGGGTCAAATGAAATTCATTAACATTTCAGAACTCCCATTTTATTTTTTTTGGAAACTCCTGTTATTTTTGTGTGAAATTAAGATGTGCTACCATACAAACCTTTTAATAATCCATATTATCTCATCTCATCTTGATGGAAATACCATGACGCAGTTTTGTACAACAAGCCAATTAGTCACAACTAGTAGTTTGTGTGTTTTGTTTTTTATTATTTTGCATTTTCAATCTGCAAAATTCTTAAATAATTAAAACTCTACTGCTCTCTAGTGGAAACACTATGCATGCATAAGAAGCCGAAAAATTCATCCTCCAGAAAAGCAACTTTAGGGTGATCTGTTCAAATCTGTGTTATTCTCTCTCTCTTTTTAATTTTTTTAATTTTATTGATGCAAGACAGACACAAAAAAGGGGGGTGGGGTGACAGGTCATTTGCTAAATTCCCGTGGTGCACGGTTTAGATGTACAGCCATAACAGTTTTTAGAACTGACAGACAAAAACAGAGGATGCTATTTACAACTGTGCTGTGCTGTGCTCTGCTGTGTGTGTGTGTGTGTGTGTGTGTGTAAGATTTTTTGTTTTTTTAAGGGGTTTTAAGGTTTATTTGATTGTGTGTGAATTCAAGTAAGGGGACATCAGAGGAGGAGGCAGAAGAAGAAAAAAATACACACATATCTATCTATTCTCTATCTTCTCTCTCTCTCTCTCTCCTTCTCTCTCTCTCTCTCTCTCTCTCTCTCTCTCTCTCTCCTCTCTCTTCTCTCATCTCTCTCTCTCTCTCTCTCTCTCTCTCTCTCTCTCTCTTCTCTCTCTCTCTCTCTCTCTCTCTCTCTCTCTCTCTCTCTCTCTCTCTCTCTCTCTCTCTCTCTCTCTCTCTCTTCTTCTCCTCGTCTCTCTCTCCTAGCAAGCAAGAAAAAGGATGAGACCACCAATATATATATATAATCGTCGTCACCAACACACCAAAATGTTTTTTTGTTTTTTTTCCCTTCTTTTACTCCCCCTTTCCCCTCTCCCCCCTTGTAATTGATTATTATCTTTCTTCTTCCCCTTCATCTTTCTTGGGTAGTTGTACCAAGACTTAAGCTCAGCCGTTGCCTGAGGAAGCAGCCAGCTGAGCAAGTGCATCCCCTGCACTTTAGAGCCAACCCCCTGACCTTGTCAGAAGAGGGTCTGGTCTGGTGTGTTTTCTTCTTAGTTTGTAGCCTCCTAATGTTTGTAATGGTCTTTTAATTTAAAATTGCTTATTTTATATTTAATTGTTTTTGTTGTATTTGTCACCATAAATATGGGTAGGTTTGTAAAAAGAAAGGGAGAAGAGGGGGGAAAAAAAAAAAAATTGACAACCGCAATCATCAGTAACAACGGGCCGTCACATGTTATTGTCTCTTTGGACGCGACACTCACTTTGTTTGTGTGAGCGGCATTTTTTTTCTTTTTTCTTTAATTTTTTTTAATTAACTATCAACAAGTGACAATCAGAAGAAATACTGACAAAATTACAATGGATCACAGACTTGGCCCCAAATTGTGACGTGACTTTGAGCACTGAGGGAAGATCTATGACTAAAAAGTATGGAATCCATTGTATTATTTATTCATTAAATTATGTTAAATTAACTTTAATGATCTTTTAACCTTGTTACAACAGTGTTTGAGTTAATCCTGTATTGCCCTGCAACTGAAGCTCAAGTGTTCATAAAATTCCTGTTCACCTACCCCCTATCCCCGCACACATCCTGTACTTACTTTTGGAAACAAAATAGACACATGAAACAAAAAATGAGAGCACATATCATTTTACGTGTATCAATGATAATGTCGGCCCAGTCGGCTCAATTTGTGTATATGCAAATATATTGCAGTATATTCCAAATCTATGCTTTGATTGTGTCCATGGTCGGAGTTTTGAGGCCCAAATACAAAGTTCTGAAATCGAGTGGGATGGTGATGTCAAAAACAGTGTGTAGCACTTTATTGATCTCAATCTGATATTCCTGAACAGCAGGAAAGTCCCAAAACACTTATATAATTTAAAATATTATTCACTTGAAAATTCTGGGTTATAAGGTTCAATAAATATTTTAATCAAAGGGTTATCATGGTCATTGCTTTGTTAATTTCTAACTTCTTATCAAACATATCAAAGCTTTTCATGTGATTTTTTTTAATCTGGAAAAAAAAAGAAAAACTTTTATATCTTTTGTTATCCAGACTTTAAATCTCTGATCTGTGCTGGTGTAAAACCGTGGTCATAAGATAAATTAGGCCAACCAGTTTAAGATTTTAGCATCTTTTGTTTAGTTTGCATGTTTTGATTAGCTCCTTCCATGTTGTAAACTCAGATTTTACTCAGGGATTACTCAGGGATTCTTCCAGATGACTCAACTGTGTGTCATCTGCCAGTAAGGCCTGTACAGGAACCCCTGGCACAACATTACTTTCAATACTTTTCCACTGAGCTTCACATTTTGGATCACACCTGAACAGCAACGCTTCGATTTGAGCTGAAATAATGTTTCTATTATTTCTATTTTTCTTTTTAAGTAATTATAGTTTTGATACGGATACAGTTTTTTTTTGTTTTTTTTTGCCTTGCCATACGAATATTGATACTTTTCAAACATAAAACTGTGTATATGACCTGCAGTCTTTTACTGTGAAATGTCACTATGTAGAGGAGGGGTTTAACAGTTCTGCAGTTTTGAGCAGGAAGTCAATGGACCTGTTTCTATTACTAAGCCGTCTTAAATAAATTACTACAATGATGATCTACGTATGTTATAGTTTCTCAATAAATATCTTTTAAAAAGTTTAGTGTGTCTCCTTTAAAATCCACCTCTACCTCTCATTTCTTTACACCTGATTTTAATCACAGGCATTGGTTTGTATCATGTGTAAAAATGTGCTTAATCTGGTAGAACCTGCAGGGCAAACACATCCTTTTGTCCTGCTCTGCTCCTGTATCTGTCCCTCACCTGATTTTTTTCCACCATGCAGGCCTGCTCCACCCCTCAACACGGCGATCCGGTCCGGCCACCTCCACACCGCCTGGACTTGGGCCTGAAATAGAGTTTACATATAAAGGTGAAAGAGCACACAATAAGTGACTTTGCCTGTTTAAGTTTTGCGTAAGAGTGTTTGGAGTGAATGGAAGAAGGAAGGAGGAGGGACAATCAGGACTGACTGCATGCCTGAGACTGTCAAGTGAGCACAGCCCTAAGCAGAGGGAAGTTGTGAGGTCAAAAATGAGAATCTGAGGTGTATGGACAAATTGCACTTCTACTATAGCTTGTAGATCTATTGATAGGATTGTATTATTTTAATATTTAACCTTAAACATTCTATTCTGTATGACTGAATTCTATTCTATTCTGTATGACCCCCCCACCATCTTGTTTCAATTTGCACTGACACATCGGAGGAATTAAGTTATAGGTTGGGTTCAACATTCTAGAATTTTATTGTTTAAAATTGAGCTGGAGACAGGTCAGAAATCTTTGGAGAAATCTGCAGATTTGACCTGGTGAATGGTTAATGTTTAATTACTGGGCCACATGAAACAAAGACTGGTACAAACTTCAACATTGACTTTGCCAGTAGACTATAAACAACAATTTTTATCACAATAACCTCAGGAATTGGTGCCATTATTCATTTTTTTTTTTTAAAACGTGATGGTTGTTAGAAAGGACTTTAAGGCATAAGATTAATATAAATTTGTGGAGCCAATCCCAAACTGCCGTAATAATGTGGAGCAGCAGGCGCCCTTCAAGGCAACTGCTGGTGTGATTTTGATTCATGTGTTTGGATATTTCTTTCAAAAACAGAATCTCTAGTGAATTACACAGGCCATGACATTGACATGAGTCTAAAGAGAATTCAGGGTTAACCCTTTTTGCGTGGAGTGCCAAATCATAAATTGGGACCAACAAAGTATAACTCAACTCCTTACGCCAATACAGCCTGTATCAGTTTTCCTGAATAACGAATGTCTGCTTTATCTTTGAAAAGACAAATGACACAAGTTCAATTCTATTCCTCATAAACTTTGCCTATTCAGCGGTGATGAGCCCCTTTTACTCACAAATCCATTTATAGGATTCTCTTCCTGAGTTGATGTATTGAAGACTTTGGCCCATTCAAAAATATATGTATGTTTTGAATTGTAAATTGCAAGGCAACAGTGCTAGTATTGGAACAAAAGTATTTCAAACTTCATAATCAATACTAATTTCGATACCACAATGATGTCAAAAACGACTAGTGTCCCGTTTGTGTTTTTTATATATCGATACTTGTTTCACTGAGTATCTATGGATACAACCGGTAGTTTTAGTAGGCTATCAATTACTATTTGATCTTGGATACTTAAAACATCCTTCTCTGAAAGCCATGGATACTCATGCATCACTGTTTGTGCGAAAAAGTAAAAGGCAGATATAATCTCAGAAGGATTAAATCCCATCTAACTATAACAAATAATCCCCTCTCTCCAGTGGGTTTCACAGAGGTGACGTCACAGCTCCATCTGCATAGACAGTACATGTGAAGGAGACGCACGAGTGGCGCTAACTAAACCAGACGCAGACACATTTCCACCAAGACTAGCAGTTCTTGGTACACCTGCACAGGCACACGTGAACTGGGTTAGCTATAGTTACGCTCTCCCGCTTCCTTCCTCTTTTTACTCCCTTCCTTCCCTCCTCCACCTTGGGGGAGGACCTTATGCGCCCGCCCGGCTGCTGCTGCTCGTAGCTAAGCCTTTTCCCCGAGCGAGCAGCCGCGGTTCATCAGGACGAATGAAGCCGAACGAGCGATGTCACTGGCGGTCTGGCGTTTAACACGGTCACGGAGGAAGACACGGGCACTTGGACGTTTACAGGCTTCATTTTAAATCGTTGGATCATACTGGTTGTTTTCTTCTTTTTTTTTTACTTGGCCCTTGTATATAATCCGAATAAAGCGGTAACAGGATGAACACCTGGGTGAGAAGCCGGAGGAGCGAGCACAACCTGGGAGCGGAGCGGGAGCAGTTTGACAAGCAGCAGGTAAACGGGGAAAAGGATGTCGTCGCGTCACTGGCTTTGGCGCGGTCACTTTCGGTGGGAATTGAGCACATGTAGGCCAACCGATGTTGTTCTTGTTGGCCCAGCTCTCACTGCGCAGACTACCACAGTTTAATTCCGTGTCCAGATTAAATAATGTATCGAATGTGTTAAAGCGGCGCCACATCGAGTCGTCCCCGAGCTAACGGCGCACGGGACGCACAGAGGCTCGTGCTCACCGCGGTGTTTAAGGACAATCTGCTAGGTTTGGTTCTTTAGCTTTGGGTTAGTAATACAAATACAGCAACTATGAAATGATGTCAATTCTTCCTAATGAGCACACATTTGTTTTTGACATCTCTGCCCTACATGCTTTTGTAGGCGACCTGTTTAGAGTAGGAGAGAGGTCCTTAGCTGTGCTTCTGGGTGTATGATGGAGGGTGAAGTCCGGGGCAGGTGCTTCCTCCTCAGGACGCATCACAGGGTTAGGGCTGTTTTATATATAGTCTATATGTGTAACCTGTCTGCTAGCTACTGCTAGTCACTGAACTCAAATATTTTCGTACCTTAGCACAATACATCAGAAATGTGCTAAAGTGTGTCTTGGTTGAGGTTTATGTATTGCACAAAACGTCTTTTTATGCCCTTGTTTGGAAGATTACACTTCTGTTTTGCTGTCATTTTCAATAGTTTTATTTAAATAGGGATGCATCGATCCAGCTTTCTCAGTTCTGATACCGATATCCATCGATACTTGGGCATTGATTTTGAGTATCTGCAGAGACCCGATATCAACCCATACCACATTACCTTCTTTAAAACTATCATGTTATCAAAACTTCCTAAAAGATTACGTTGTTAATGCTCATAATATGCAAATGATATTTGCACACATTTGTGTTTTTACAACAGCAAAACATTGTAAAATAAACTCCGCGACTGATTTCTGTAGATTCTCTGCTTAAAAATGAGTCATCATTTCAATATTTACTGGGTTGAAATTGATCAAACTAATTGTTTATTAACTATTAAAAAATGCCTATTTGGAGTATTGTATCTGTATCGGAAAATAGGGAATCGATACCCAAGCCATTTCATTTTCCTGTCTTGGCACCTATAACGATACTGGTATCCGTTTTGTTCCATCCCTATTTAATACTTGATTCTCTAATTTAGCATAACTACAGAACAACAATTATTATCTATTTTCCGACACATATCCTCTACCGACACATAACCTCTACTAGAGAGCTTTAGTCCAGAAGACTAGTTTATCTCTAATAATGCTGTTCTAGACCTGGTGGAGCTCTGGTGGTGTCCAGGAGGTCAAATCTTCTATAATAAGCAGTACTTGGTGTGAACGGTTTGAGAACCAAACTTGCTCTGTAGGTAAATCGGACCACACAGACATTTCTCAGATTTGAACTGGTGGTGTTCTATGTTTGAAAAGGATTTAATCATTTTCCCTCAGATTAATTATGCACCAACTGTTCTAGAAGGAACTTTATTTTAAGCACATGTTGTTTTGGAGGTTCTAAAATAATAGGATTTGGAATCAGATACTTATTTTGTGAAGTTATTATGCAAATGTACCTCAAAAGTTACTAGTTAATTGTGTACTGAGACACCATAACCCGAACATTTCTTCGAAGCTCCTTGGAGATTTAAAGAGCACACGCTGTCGTCACTTGTCAGCCGTCTTTGTTTGTGTGCGTGTGCGTGTGTGTGTGTGTGTGTGTGTGTGCGCGCGCGCTTGTGCGCGCGCGTGTGTGTGTTTGTGCGTGTGTGCATGTTTGTGCGTGTGTGTTTTGTGTTGGATGGTTAAAGATGGCTGCTTCTGTGGATGACAGACATATTTGCAGAGTTGTCACCATGACCAGGCTGTGCCCTGTGCCCTGTGGGCCTGTGCCTTGTGCCCTGTGTTTTGCGTCGCGCTCAGCTCGTTCTCCCGGTTTGACCATCTTTTCTTTGTGCCACACATTCTTTTGTCTATGACACACAGACTTTCAGTTTGAATGTCAGTTGTTGTCTTAAACAATCACAAAATAACAGACTAAGATGAATATATAGTCTGCCCCAGAACTCTATCTCAGAAAATGTCCTGCTCACCCAATACACACAGGACAAATGTGATTGATGCCCATCCAAACTCTAGCAAAGGGCTAGTTGTCAGTGGTCAGAGTAACATAGAGGATTAACCAAGGGTCCGAAACTCAAGTTTTATGTCTTTATAGTCAAGTAAGTGTACATCCTTTAATAATATTTAATTTAGACACACACATGCACACACCTCAAACATGATGTCAGTGAATATAAGGCTGAGGGAGGAACTAAACTCACAAGGTCCAGCAGCACAGCACTTCATTATGTCCAACAGGCTGAGCTGAAGGGTCTGGACTGGGCTGCGGGAGGAATCGCAGGCTAATCTATCAGTCTGAACCGAAACAACATAAGCAAACCACAAAGCCTCCAATTATAAGCGTATAATACTAGTATAGAGATGTGCTCTGCAAAGAACCAATTGTCACAGGGGTCGTATGTGCAAATCCACAAACATGTTCTGATACTTGTTTTAGGTTACAATCTTCTCCCATGCTGATTGTCCTGGACTAGAGAAATTTGCTCTTTTTAGCCATGTTCCCACTGGTTCACTTTGGAGTGGATCGGTATGGTTTGAAAGTGTCTCCCATTGTCTTAAATTAACCGTACCCACTCATTTATGCTATTTCCAAGTGGACCCTACGGTGGTGACTTCCAAAGCGGTCAGCTCGCTTAGGCTTCAGGTCTGACCATGAATGAACCTGATCATAGGTCCTGTCTCATACCAGATTGATCTGTGTCTCTGAATTGAGTTCTTCACATGAATCAATCTGGGAAGGCTCTCCCCGAAAGCTGTCGAGAGGTTAAAAAAAGACACGCTGATTTGTCGACGCATCACAACAGCGGAAGAAGCAAAACAAATCTAAATTGTGTTCTATCCAGTGTTCAGAAAAGCAGTCATTTTCTCATCCACAAAAGTACAAAGTGCCATTGTGTGCATGTTTTTGAAAAAAAACAAAAGTACGGCCCTCGGCGCCGCCATGTTTGTTTTTGGTTCGGTTGTTTTGACTTCACCCAAATCACAATGCTGCTCTGTGATTGGTTCCAGTCCTGCCTGTGGGCCCTAAAATGCCATGTGATTGGCCCGTTAAAACCCACTGCTGCGGACAAATCAGCAGGAGCCTAACAAGATGGATTCGCAAGAGTTTGTAAACTCACAAAAATCGCGAGAATTCATCTTGCTGACAAAGTTAGCATGAACCGGCTCTAGCCACAAACTTGGAATTACTGAAATTTTACTCAGACAACATTCGTTCTATTAGAGTTATGTCAGTTGCTCACGTAGCTGACCCTTTCCCATGATGGGGAGCGCGGACCTTAGCATAGAAACAACCGGTCACTATTAACCGGAGAGCTGAAAAGCGAACAAGACAAACTGGTCTTGGCCAGACAAAACGAGCTTTATTGGATTATATATAGTTGTTCTGGATTCTAAAAACAACATTAAAACAAGGGTATCAGCAAAAACGCATGTTGGTCGATCTCTATCCTGGACTTCTTTGAAATGTGTACATATTTACCCTAAATCCTTCAGCACTCATGTCTAACTAAGCTGTAGTTTATTCCTTTTCCTGTGTGTCCCATTGCTGAATCCTATTTTTATTTAAGACCACATTTTGGCACAGATATTCGCAGTTCTAACAGAAGCTAGTTGCGTGGCCGCTCCGTGTTGTGAGCTGGAGGAGAGATACAGTCGGCTTTTGAAGCATATTCTGCACACAGTGAAAGGCCCTTGTGTCGGTCGCTCTTTGTTAACGGAGCCGGCGGTGTAATGTGTCAGCCACTCCTGCTCAATGGAGCCTCTGCCTCATATGGAAATGAGGAGGGCACGACCAAGGGCCAAGTGTGGGTTTTTGATTGGCTCTCTCAAACGTTTGGGTTTGACCATTGACTGACTGTATGTGAACCACCTCAAACACACAGCCCCAGTTCCTCTTGGAGTTCTTTGGCACGGTTCTACTCAATGGCAGAGTGTTTCCAGGCTCCCGGCTCCTGGCTCCTGGCTCCCGGCTCCAGGCTCCCGGCTCCCGGCTCCAGGCCCGGCTCCAGGTCCAGGGGTCTTCTACGAAAGCCAGCCAAACATATCAAATAGGGGTGTGCATTACCTCTTATCTGGTGATAAGATATACATCACAATCCACATGTCACGATCCGATTTTTCACCACTATGTTATCCCGATACTTATTTCACAAAATTAAAACAAGTATTTTCTCTGTTTTGATGGGTCATATAATAAGACACAGCTATAGGCACTTCCTTGTATTGTTACTGAAGGATTCTCAGTGAAAGTATTGAATGAATCAGTATTGACACTGAATCAGTGAAAGTATAGATACTTTGGTGTCACTTCCTATAAATACACTCATTTGAAGTGGTAATTTGACAGAAAGGGTGCTTAGTGCTGCCCTCTACTGTCTTGGCAGAATTTACCAATTTACTCCAGTATTGACAGAAATCAACTGATATCGGGCAACAATACCTATTAATATGCATGACCTCATCAAAATACCGCATATATAACCCTAAAACCACTCAAATTAAATCTAAATTGTATTTGAATGATTTGAACGTCTCTTTGTGTAGTGCTTTGGGTTTGGTTAATGTTAGATGCACTATACAGCGGATGTAGAACGTTTTTAATCTTAAAGTGAGTGCTGCGCATCTTTAAAGGGGAAATCTGTCAGTAGCGTTGTTTTCTGAGAAAAAATATTATTTTAATTTTTTTGTCTGCATTTGCTCTTGTGCATCGCTCCTCCTGAGCTACAATGGACCTGGAGTTAATCAGGGCTAGACCTCTCACGTAGGCTGCTTCAGACCCAGCTCCATAGCGCCCCCTGTGGAAATGAGGCTAGAGGCATCTTGAGCCATGTGGCGATGAGGATGGGCTGAGCTTGTGCTGGTGAGGGAAGCTTTGGCTGCTCTGACAATACGTGTTTAAAGGAGACCTAGTATGCAAAATTGACTTTTAAAGCTCTTAACCATGTTATTTAATAGTTTTGTCTCGTCATTATTTAGTCAAAGTTTGCTGCTATTTCCAACCAGGAGTCAACCGACCTGTATTAAGCTGTTTTAGACCAATATAAAAGAATAAGAATATAACTAAACGCCATAAAACTGCATAATATGTCTTGTTTATTATTGTGATCCAGGGTTGAACCACAGCACAGTTCTGTCTCTGCGCTCACTCCCATTGTTCTAACCTGGAGTTCATTCTGTGGCATGTGGGAGGCTGCGTTCATGCTGTTTCTAGTCATCTCTTTTCTTGTCATCATGCGTGTATTGCTGACTCCCACTGCAGCACAGCCCCTCACTCTTCCGCCCGCTCCTCTCCACTGTGACCTGGAACAAGGTGAAACGCCTCGGTCTGAGCTGTGTGTCTGTGTGTGCGCTCTGTTTGCTTTCCCTCACCTCGGCTGTTGCCTGGGAGAGGGGGGGAGGGGGAGGGAGAGGGAGGACGGACAGCCCAGTGGGAATGGCACAGTGTGGGTGGGAATGACTGCATTACAGGAAGAACCGTAGAAAAAAAAAGGAGGAACTATCAACAGGATATTGGAGGAAGCACATGTGGGCGATATTAACAACACTGAATGTATTTGGTTTTCTCCATTCTTTTCTCCATCAAATACCCTCGGAAGTGCATGTTCTATTCTAGTTTTCTCATCAGTTTGTTACTGAACGAGATTGAATGTAAAATATTGTTATGTTATTATCGGAAACATTTTAGAAAATGTAGGCTTTGTATATTTCAAGCTTTACAGTCTCAGTAATTCTCTCTCTTTGTAATTGCCATTTCACTGTTTGTGTCATTAGCCAGTGATGCTAACTAGCGCTGCACGATTTGGCAAAAGTGTCTGATGTATGTTTTAATAATAGAATTCTGTTCAAAGCTTTAGTCGTGTCCAGGAGAACTGACAAAAACTAATAATGAACCAATCAAAAGATGTTTGTACAGGTCTAAAACTGCATGGTTAGCAGCAGTTTTGTTTTGCAGAACAGGATATTTTGCTTGTGGAGGAAATGATGGCCCTTCAAACTTTGCACTCTTTGATTTGCTATTTGCGTCCATTCAAATTGCAACTTTGATTCGATTGCGATTAGTCTTGCAGCCCTAATGCTAATGTTGCCAATGACGCCCATACAGTCTTTTAAATCAGCCTAGAATCGAGCTCCAAAATAAAATTGCAATTTGAATTACCAAATCTCAAAGGCTATGATTATTATTTAAGTAGTATAATTTAATAGTTAATTACCTGTGCAGACTTATTTGAAGTTGCTAACCCTGCAGTTTAGACTTCTACAAACATGTCCGTAAAAGTATATGATTCTTTGTGTTCGTTTTGCAGTTGCAAATTTGAGTCTTTTCTCAAATGTTCCTGCCTGAATGAGGTTAAAATGTGTGGTTTGAACAGAATCCCACCCTTACAAGATAAATTCTGAAATTGCCATTGGATATTTTGCACGTCTTGAGTTTTGCTAACAGTGAGTCTGAAGCTAAACACTGAGTGACCTTGTGATGGCCGCTCCAGTGTTGAATTAAGCTGATAAGAGGTGCTTTAAGGTCTGCTGCCTCAGGGTTAGGTCCCAGTCTGCTGTACACCTGCTAACATGGACGGTCTGCTCAAGAGCAAGGACGACAAGGTGAGCAGCACTCTGGGACAGGGTACAGGAGTAGGTCCAATCAGGGACGTTTTATGTAAGATTTAGACTCCTTTGGAATCGTTTGGGTCGCAGTTATTTACATTTTTTGTATGATATTTTTGCTATGAATTTCATGACACAAACTTATTTAAAGAGGCTTTTTAATGTAATTTGTACTTGGGCAAAACATCTTTTAATTTATTATTTTAATTTAGTAAAAGCGGCTCTTACGAATGAAAAGTAAACCGCTGTGTGCTGTCAGCCTCTCATAATGGGACTTATAAGTTTTCACATTTCCATACGGGGCAGGACAGGACTAGGCTAGCCAAAGCATCCACTGTTCCTATCCTAATCTTACCCTAATTGTGAAATAATGTATTGTCAAAAATAAATAGCTGAGTTCTCAGACGAGATCCTCAGATTGAGAATGGCTTTTGGATGAGAGTGGAAAAGTTTGGTTTTTCTAAAAACCGTGTCCAAATGATGCAACTGAATCTTTTTCTACAATGGAACACTCCTGAATGAATGAGGGATTACACCTTACACTTGTTTCAAAAATAAATGCAGAAAAACTAGAATGCTGAGCTCCACCCTGAGAACGAAATGCCAATCTTTTAGGAAGTCCCATCTTGTGTGTTTGCGCGCACATGTTATACTTTTCCGTACATCTGATTGGTCGCCTCCCAGATCCCCAGATCTCTCCCCTCTTGATCTTTGGGGGCACTTGAAGGCCGTGGTATATCAGGGAAAGATAAGAGACATAAATCATCTGGAACTGATCTAGAGCTGCAACGATTACTCGAATAAATAGAATAATTCGATTACAAAAAAGCTTCGATTATTTTTTTATTGCTTCGATGATTCGTTTAATTTACATATTTAATCAAAAACACGTGAATCTGTGGCGCGCGGAGCGCACGGAACGACTTGTGGCTCTTTTGTTTCACACGGAGCTTGTTCCGCTCTGACGAAGGCGCAACAAGGAAGAGAGCGGCGCGTTTTAAAGAGTTTTGATGAGTGAAAGAGCCATGGATCTATTATAATAATCCCGAGCTGCAACTCTAAACACCGCATCTAGCGGTATATATATATTATATATATTTTTTATATACAAACAGAACAGTTTGGACTGAAGTGAAATTTTGCTGTTTTGGGGACAAATTTATATGAAATTAAGAATAAAATGTGTTATTTTAAGCAGAAATTCCTTATTCTGTATTTGTTTATTACTATAAGCTATAACGTTTATCTAAAAAATTATTTAATATGCGTTTAAATGGTTTACTGAATGTACAAAAAAATTAACCGATTACTCAATTAATCGAAGAAAAGAATCGATAGATTACTCGATTACTAAAATAATCGATAGCTGCAGCCCTAAACTGATCATTAACGCCATTACAAGCACAACTCCAACTGTGCTAATGACTGTTCATCAACAGATGAAAACATGTATTCATGTGTTTTCCAAACAATGGTAATCATGTAGAGCACATTATATAAATAAAAACGGTTGTCCAGCGTAAAATCTTATCTTATTTTTCCTATGTATGGAAACTTGGCCCACCCAGTTTTATACAATTGAAAATGAATGACTTACTTAAATTCTAAAAACAAAATTAAATGTAGTTGGGTATAAAAGAAATCGGAGATATTCCCAGTTTATCTATATTGCCCACCCTGAAAATCTAGTCTGTGATCTGCTTTTACATTCTGGCCCATTGCTCTCTCTTTGAGTTCTCCTGTGAATGTCCTGCCCCTGCTCTGAGCTGAGTCAGCTAACGGAGCCGCCTGGAGACTTGGATGTGATGGGAGCTGGCAGCAGACCGTATGCCAGCTTCAGGATTATAGAAGATAAGAAAACCCTACAGTGTGGCTCCAACTTGTGCTGTGCAGGAGCAGTAACGTCTGAGAGACTCGAATCTGATCTTGCAAGAATCCCAGCCATTTCAGAACATGGATTAAAAAGAGATGAAGAAAATTGTCACTTTTTTTAGATGTACATTTACATTTGTACATTTTATATTTCAGTTAGGTTGCAATAATCATTTCAGCCCTGGTGTTTGGCCCTTCTGAAGAAATGTATTCAATAGTCTGCTCATTGTTATGTGGATGTTGTTGCCACTCCAGATTCTTCTTCTTGCTGCTTCACACTTTTATCTTGACACTTTGAAGCAAACACCGCTAATATTATGCGTTAGACTTTAACCAAGAACCAGTGGGCGGGTATAGACTGACAGAAGAGTCCCAAAAGTCCATGCAGTTCTACACCAAGCTACACGGAGCACATCTTTGGTTACGGGTTGAGGCACATGTGGGCGGGGTTTGAGCCAGCCCAAGAGTTTGACGATGCCCCAGGAACACACGATTTGGGGAAAGAAAAACTGCATTGCGATTAGTGATTTTAGTTTAAATATTAGGATTCTGTTCAAAGTTCATATTTTAAACGAGACTTGACGGAAAGACTGAAATAAAACTGACAGAGTGTTTGTACAGAGCTAAACTACAGGGTTTGCAGTTTTTATGCAGAATAAGAAAGGAAAGATATTTTGTTGTTTGGTCTTTCAAACATGGCTTCCTTTGCTAATTGTGACCATTTAAATAACGCTGTCTATTAAAGATATTCTATTGGCTGATAGCAGAGGACACGTCACGCATAGCAATGGCTGGCTGCTGTTTTTGCCTCAAAAAGTCCGAAAAACTTGTGACGAATGTATTTAGATTCAATGATAAATGTACTGCTCGAAAAGCCTCTTGGCTCACCACTTCTAGTCAGTCATTTCGAGAAACACTCAATTACTCTGTTTTTAGAAGGTTTCCTGGGCAGTAATGGTATCCTCCTCCTCTTCAGTCATCATTTAAATATAGCACCATGTCCGTCCTTCAGCGGCACATACAGCATCTTTCAGCTATCAGGTTCTGTCCCCCCGTCTCGCATCCTCCCGCTCCGTCTCTCCTCTTCCTGCAGCCCGGCTCGTCCCTGCCTAGTGCTGGCCATCTGTCCGAGGCCTCTGTGCCAGGCTCAGTGTGCCAAGAGTCTGCCGTGGGCCTTCCTCCCCCAAAACACAAGCCCCTCATTGTCCTCGCGTTCCTCCACAGCCCAGCCCAGCGCAGCCCGAGTGCGTCACCGGGCTGGAGGAAGAGGAAGAGGAAGAGGAGGAGGGCTGAGCTCAGCCTCTGAAGCCTCCTCTGTGAGGTTGTGTGGATGCATGTTTTAGAGGAAGAGCTCCTGTACAGTTATGTTTTGGGAGTTTGAATGGGTGAAATGGATTTGAGTAAGAAAACGAGCGGTGGAAAAGAAGGTGCTTTAACTGCGTGTTCTCGATGTTGCCTTGAATAATGGATGCCACACTAAGGACCGCAACTACGGACGGTGGTCTTTGTTTTGATTTTGTGATATATTTTTTTTGTGTATTTGGCTTGCTGCTGTGGCCGATAACTGGTATTTGCCGATACCGATATTTTGCAAGATCCATCTTAACTTGAAGTGAAGATTAGAAGTTCACTTTTCACTTTATATCTGTCTGGAAGATAAATCATTTGTCGCATGTGCTTGTGTAAACATCCAGACATCTTTTTACCCAAAGCTCTTCTGTCTCCATTTTTACAGTTCCAAAAGACTAATCTGATGCACTGACACATGATACACACGGACTGTGCCAAATATCGGCCGATTTATTTTGTATATGGGCAGATAGATGAAAATCGGTGTGTATCGGACAATATTGATATATAGAACTGTTATATATCGCCCATCGCTGGCTGCTGTGATTAAACTGTATAATCGCGACTACTCAATTTAGTAAAATAATTTGAACTACACAGACAAACATCTTTTATAACAAACACAGCAGCATTATCGAATCCAAATTTCAAAAAGAATTAACTAGATTTCAGATTTTAATAAATAATTCAGGTTTTTTTTTTTAAATATTCTCAATATAGAAGCCTTAATTTGCCATTTTTCAAAACCTTTTATTTGGTTAAAAATGTATTAAAAAACCTCAATGTACAATAGAAATAATCCTTTGACTTAAAATCGCTAGTTGCAGAAATACATTGTAAATGTAATAATGTAAAAAGTTGGGGGGGAAAATGAAGCAAAAATAAGTAATTTCAGTTGAATATACAAAAGAATTAAATGCAAATGTACGGCAATCCCGTTAAAGGAAAATAATTTAGGTCTTGGTAGTAAATATAAGACATACACATTTTGTTTCAATAGAACTTCGATGATAGTGTCAAAGTATATTAAAATATAGCACTATATAGATAACGCAGTACTTGCCATATCGCATTCTTTTCTAACATCGTGCAGCCCTAGATATCGTAGTAGCACAATGACAATGTTCCGAATTACTAGCTCCTTTTGTTTTGTTGTTGCAGCAGCATTTAGAAAACAGACTGAACTACATAGACCATGATCCTTTGCTCCATATCAGTGCAGACAACATGAAGAATAACAGTTATGAAGCACTTTTGCATCTTACTATGGTATTATTTGTAACGGTCAAGTCATTATAAAAAGGAAATATCGGCAATACTGTTTTGCCTCTTCAAAATATGGCAATAAATAATATACCCTGAGATAAATTTTGTTGTCAAATTGTCCTGCGAGATTTGGATTATTGTTAAATTCCATTTAGAACTCCTCCATCTTAAAAGCTCAAATACACCTCCGATTTTCTGGCTAAACTCTCTTAAACTCTTTTAAACTGTGGAAATATTTCGTTGTAATTGACAAGTATTGAGATTGTGCTGAGATTTGTGCTCAAATTTGGAGAAAATGCTCAAAAAAAATCCAAAAATCCCATTTTAAAACAAATTTTTTTTTTATTACAAAACGGTTCAGCCCACTTTGCAAATGCAGTAGTGATAAAACATCAATACATCAAATCCTTGGCACGGAAATGTTAAACTTATTTCTGGGAATAGTAGAAGTTTCAAATGACCTTTTTTAACAATCTTATCTAGCACAGCTTTACACACAGATAACTTTATCTGAGTCGAAGCAGTGCAGCTGAAAGTGTAATCTGGTGTTTTGGAGCTGCTGGTGAGCCACAGTCGCTCCCGTGTGTAAACCAGTCTTCCCCCTTCTGTTGTGTTTCAGCTGAGCAGTATCAGCAAAGCCATCAACTCCACCGAGACCCCCGTCAAAGAGAAGCATGCCCGCCGTATCCTTTTACCCCTGAGAACAGAACGCCATCATTACGTCTCATCAGGTGGAGTCGTGATGGTGACACACTGGAGTAGATGAGTTTCTGCTTCTCCTTAGAGGTTTTCTCTACTTGATGCCAGTGATTGGACCTTTCTCAAACACACTGACATCTTTTCCATGACCACAGGATTTGTCTTTTCACGTGGTTGTTTCAAAAAATGAGAAGCCACTCTGCATCAGTTGGGTTTAAATCCCGTGTTGCAGCTGAAAGATCATCACCTGCAGCAGTTCTCCAGGAGGAGAGGACTTGTTTGCTCAGTTGAATCCAAGTGGTTTTTATGAATCCCAAATACAATTTTGAGGCTAGAAAATAGCCGTTTTTTATCTTTTGTAATAGACAACAGACATTGCGACCCTGGAAATTCAAAATTTTCTATTTATTTTTTGTTATCAAGACTTCAACTCATTAGCATTAAGGTCTGATGTCAGTTATTAAAAATGTGTTCATTTTGTCTCTTGTTGACGCCATTCATACATCCTGAGGACATGGTATTTAAAAGGTCAGTAGCAGTGTATCAGAAGCCAGGTAAAAATGTATTGTTACATGTTCCATTATCAAAAAGGTATGTTCTATTAATCCATCCATTCTTACATTTGAGTGTAACTCTTTTAATTTAAATAGTATAATGAATTAGCTCTTACATCTATAGTGTTGGTTTAATGTTGTAATATATGTAACTGTCCCATCCTAAAATAATATATTCTTTAGAAACTGAAGCACTTTAAAAGTTTTTCAGAAAAGTAGGTCCTGGGACATAACTGACAGATGATCTCCTTCTGGTTTGTGTAACTGTCTTTTGAAATATGATTTTTCATGTCACACCACAGGACCCACTTTTGATTACAGCATTAAACTTCTGCAATATTTTTAGATTTAGTAGAGATAAACTACCGGTACTGTGAAATTTTCCTTATGCCAGCACCTTTATTAACTGCCTTTGACTCATTCTAGAAATTGCAGGTAATTCTAGTGCTTTTTGTTAAAAATACAAATAAATTAAACACAACATTCTAAAACTATGTATTTAATTGAATACATTTTGTGCACTATTAAGTTAAATTTTGAAAGAAGAAAAATATAATTTAGAAATTAATTTAAAGTGATAAGACTTTTATTTCACGTACCAAATAATAATTATTATTATAATTATAATAATAATAAATATAATAAATATAATAAATCAGCCAAGTCTACCCACAGACTTCATATCCATTTCTCTCATACATCTTGACAATGATCCACACTTCCTGTTGGTGGTTGTCCATGTCTGTGCGTGTGCTGTAATCCATCCTTAACCCAGCACGCAGGCATCATCCTGGGCACCCACAGAGAGAAGGGGGCATACACCTTCTGGTCCTACTCTCTGGGCTTCCCTCTGGCCAGCAGCTCCATCCTCAGCTGGAAGTTCTGTCATGTGCTCCACAAAGTGCTGCGTGACGGACACCGCAACGTAAGCGCAGAGACCGGGACATGTTTAACAAGTCCGGACTCACAAGTTATGTCAAGATTTGATTCTCTTCTGTTTTCTAAGGTTTTACAAGACTGCATGAGACATCACGGTAGTCTTGTGGAGGTTGGGAAAATGTGGGTAAGTCCTTTCAATGTCTTTCACACGCTGTAAAAACAAGCAACACAAATAAGGAGAGATGCAGCAGGTGAATAGGAAAAACTCTTCTATTTAGACAGATTGATTTCTGTATCTTACTTGCATGAATGAAAGGAAAAAATGATCACAAGATTTTGATCATGTAAACTTTTCATATATTAATAAGCTGTTTTGTGTACAAATGATCAAAATTATATCTATCTGGAACATCCAGTGACGAAAGTAAGTATTTGAACACCCTGCAATTTTGCAAGTTCTCCCTCTTAGAAATTATGAGGGGTCTGACATTTTACACTGAAATGTTCTTTTTTTTTTTTTTTTTTGATTTTGTGGCCCGTAGGCTTTATTGACAGAAAAGTACAGAGTGAAATGGGGGGTGAGAGAGAAGGGAGGACGAGAGAGAAGGGAGGACATGCAGTAAATTGTCGACACTGTGACCGGCCACACTTGGAGCCTGGCATATGTATGCTGCTTCTTAACCACTAGACCACCGGGCAGCACCGTAGGTGCATTTCCACTGTGAGAGACAGAATCTAAATTTGGTCAAATCTGGTATCTTGTATGATTTTTAAATAATTTATTTTGTACGTTATTGCAGCAAATAAGTATTTGAACACCAGAGAAAATCAGTGTTGATATTTGGTATAGAAGTCTGTTTACAATTACAGAGATCAAACGTTTCCTGTAGTTCTTTATCAGGTCTGCACACACTGCAGCAGGGATTTTGGCCCACTCCTCCCTGCAGATCTTCTCTAGATCTGTCAGGTCGCTGAGCAACAGAGTGTCAGCTCCCTCCAAAGATTTTCTATTGGATTTAGGTCTGGAGACTGGTTAGGCCACTCCAGGACCTTGATATGCATCTTACGGAGCCATTCCTTGGTTTTCCTGGCTGTGTCATGTGTCACTGTCATGTTGGAAGCCCCAGCCATGGCCCATCTTCAATGCTGTAACTGAGGGAAGGCCAGTCAGAAAAATCTTGCAATACATGGCCCCATTCATTCACTCCTTTAATACAGTGCAGTCTCCTGTGCAGAAAAGAGCCCCCAAAGCATGATGTTTCCAACTACATACTTCACAGGAGGGATGGTGTTCTTGGGATGGTTCTTATCCTTCTTCTTCCTCCAAACACGGCGGACGGAGTTTTTACTTAAAATGTACTATTTTGGTCTCATCTGACCACATGACTTTCTCCCATGACTCCTCTGGATCATCCAGATGGTCAATGGCAAACTTCAGACGGGCCTGCACATGTGCTGATTTAAGCAGAGGAACCTTCTATACGATGCATAATTTTAGTGTAGTGTATTACCTTTTGAAACCGGTCCCAGCTCTCCTCAGGTCATTCACCAGCTCCTCCCATAGTTTGCTGGCAGATTCCTCACCTTTCTTATCATCATTGAGACCCCACGAGGTGAGATCTTGCATGGAGCCCCAGTCCGAGGGAGATTGACAGTCATCTTTAGCCTCTTCCAATAGTTGCTCCAAAAGTTGATCTTTATTCACCAAGCTGCTTGCCAATTGCCCCGTGGCCCTTTCCTTCCTTATGGAGGTCTACAATTTTGTCTCAGGTGTCTGTTGACAGTTCTTTGATCTTGCCCTTGGGTAGTAGTAGTTGGAGTCTGACTGATTGTGACAGGTGTCTTTATGCAGCTAACCAGCTCAAACAGGTGCTTCTATTTTAGATTAATAAGTGGAGTAGAGGTGGACATTTTAAGAATGCTGATTAGCAGTGTTGAAATTATTAGTTATTTCCAAGTTCCTTTTTTTTCAAGTTTCTGTCTCTCACAGTGGAAATGCACCTATGATGAAAAGTTCAGACTAATTTCTAAGTGGGAGATCTTGCAAAATCTTTGGGTGTTCAAATACTTACTTTCCTCACTGTATAGCTTGTAAAAAATGGATAAAGCCGTATATTTTTTTTGTGTCCAGGCCCATCTTCATGACAAATACGGCCAACTGGTGGGTCTTTATACCAAGCTGCTCTGCACTAAAATGGAGTTTCACGCAAAGGCAAGTCCTCCTATGATCACGGCTGTACGATAGACTTGACCTGAGCGGGTTTTTAACTGTCCCAATGTTGACCGCAGCATAAAACCATCCCTCCCAACCTCGAGATCAGCGACGACGACCTGGAACGCGCTGCTGGGACAGACATTAACAATGTGTATGTAACCAAATATGTTTGAATATAGAGGTTCTGCAGATTACATCTCAGCACTCAAAAGTTAGAGCTGAAAAGTAGAAAAAGATTCAGTTGTAGTCATTTGGACTACAAAAACTTTTTCTAAAACAGAGTCCAGATGACTACAACTGAATCTTTTTCTACAATGGAACACCTGGACGAATGATGGATTACACCGACATTAGAGCTGAAAAAACAACAAAAATGTGAAAGAGCTCCTACAGTCTTAACAAAATTAAGCAAAGAACAAAACAGTGCAGCTACGCTCACATTTATCACTGATACAGACTTTGTGATCACACACAGTTGAACTCATTAGCTTTTCCCCCAAAATGTCACTGTTCTAATTCTCATCCCTGACTATATGCTGTTTAAACGGTGGGTTTCTTTAACAAAGGCTGTGGTGTTCCTCAGGTTCCAGCTCACAGTGGAGGTGTTCGATTACATGGACGGGGAGCTTCGTTTGGCAGAGACAGGTGAAAAAACTCCACAAGGCTCGATCAAGGAAGAGTAACGAGAGCCACCAGCACAGCACCAGTCATTACCTATTTATGTGCACAGCACTAGGCCACGCTGATAACTGGGGCTGCACAATATTACAAATGACTGAGATCTAGACAATATTTTTTTTCCCCATGTAGTTGAGTTCAGTTTAATTTGCTCTTGTACAGATGTGTTGTAAAAGCAGCTACTCAAGTCAAAGCATCTCATTTTTTTTAGCATTTTATCCTCCAAAAACAATAAAGCGCACTAATGCTAGTCGTTGTTAGCTTGGGCTTCTGGAAGTTGTAAAAAGTTTATAAACAAGACTCTAAAATCAGGTCCAGCACACATACACACTCATACACGTACACATACACACAGCAGTTTATATTGTGCTGTGAGCCTTTAATTAGCGCTAAATGGTGAGGAAATGCCAGCAATCATGATGAATTAGGTCTACTTCCTCTGCTCTGCTGTGATATGCTGCTCCAATGGCCAGAATTGGCAGTCTCATGGTCAAGGGAAACTTAAAAAAAAATAAAAATAAATACTGATTCTTAAAAACTGTCTGTTCAGTGAAATTACCAGGTGATGCACTGTAAACATGGCAAAGATAAAAACACTTTTGTTTTTGCTCCTAGCAGAACTCAAAGATATGAAACTTTTTCTATATACACAAAATACCCATATATCTCTCATATACTGCTCACAAATTTGTCAAAAAGCTGTCTTACTGAGCTGCTAATATTACTAATCCATCCTACCGCACATATAAAGATGCTGGTGAGAATGAGAGATGAGAATATAGCGCAGGTGTGCCTTAGGCTGGCCACATTGAAAAGACACTTAAATGGTGGGTTTTCCTTTTATGTGGGGGTATAACTAACTGGATATATGCAGGAACTGGAACACACTGTTTTAGAGGTGCGGAGGGAGAAAAAGCTGCAGAGAAGCACATTACAGCGGCCACAGCAGTGACTTGTCTTATACCCAAGGCAAATATTAGAGATTGTTGGACACAGAGAGACACGCCGCCCCTCTCCTGCTGCTCACTCGGAGGGTTTTTAACCTCATGCTGGTGCTGGCCATTTGTTTGTTTCTCTAAATATGTTCGTCATGTGCACACATTTCCACAGACTGCCCCCAAACCGGCACGCCCTGCACAGGGAGATGCTCTGCTGCAAGAGTAGCAGCACAAGTTGATGCCTATTTAGTGACACACAGTAAGTGTGTCTGTTTTTCTTTTGCAGTGATTCGACAGCTGAACACATCCATCGCCATCTCTAGTCTGACTTCAGGCCAGTGTCGTCTGTCTCCCCTCATCCAGGTGATCCAGGACTGCAGCCAGCTCTACCACTTCACTGTCAAGCTCCTGTTCAAACTGCACGCATGTAAGACCCCCATCATGTCCCCATACATCTTTTAGTCATCAGTTTACCTGTACAAAGTATTTTGAGTATGCTCTTTGTCCAACTTGTAAAGAAGGGGGGGGGGAAGTTAATAATTTCTCCAGACAATGGCTCAGACCACTCTTGTTCCAGTCTAACATGAGGGTCAAAATGATTGATGCCTACTCAAAAACAGAGCAAGTGTATTCTATCCAAAGCAGTGAAGAAAGTTGTAAAGAGCGTTACATGGGGAAGACTAAACAGCCACTTCACAAGAGGCTTTATCAGCACAGAAGACACGCGAGTTCAGGACCCCAAAGTGCCGTGCATCTTCATCTCAAAGCCACAAACCACTCTATTGAAGACAGTGAGGTGGAGATTCTGAGCAGGGAGAAAAGATGGTTTGAAAGAGGAGTTAAGGAGGCAATCTTTGTTAAAAAAGATAATCCTTCCTTAAATCGTAATGGAGGTTTAAGATTCAACCTTCCAGTTGTTTATAATGGTCTGCTGAAACCCTGGAGACGCCCGAGGCATTCTGATGCTAAACGGGTACTCAATGAGGAGGGAGCGAACGTCAGTGTACAATAGGATGTTAATTGCCCATCAGGCAGTTTCAATGGCTCATTATCAGGAGGTCCTGCCCTGGAGGTCAAAAAGTCATATTTACCACTTTCATGGCACTCAAAGCGTGATCTGCACTCAAAGCTCAGATCATGCCTGCACCCCAGCTTCCAAATATTATTATTATTTAATTTGATTGTTTACTGATTTAGTCTTGGTTGGACCTGTCTTAATTTGGGGTTGGTATTAGTTTAGTCCTTTTGTAAGTGTGTTTTAGTCCTGGTTTAATTCTGGATTAGACCCGTTTCCTGGCCCTAGTTCAGGACAGGATGTCTTGCAGAGCAATGTTGATAACCAGTTGTTATATTATAATTATTGAAACAGATCTAGTGTTACTCCTCGAGTTTAATCAAGCTCCAAATCGTTCGTTGGTTTTAACAGACATTTCTTTTCAGACAGGAGGAGTCTTCAACGTTGTTGAAGCAAACCAAGCCTCACAAATGCCAACACATGCCGTCAGAACTGAAAAGAATTGCAAACTTAAATGAACACTTTCATTGTCAGACGCCACGGAGCAACGCCTCGTGTGGCTCTTCAATTAGGCAGTGTACAAGGAAAAAACCCTAGGCAACATCAAAGAGGAACAAATGAAAGGTTCCTCCTTGCGTGTGTTTCCACTGAAATATAAAACAAAAGAACATGAATTTCACAATTAATGACTTATTACTTTTTTGCTACTTAAAATTTTACTCCAATAAATGTGTTTTTTAAACTGAATATTACAAATATGAACTTAAATGTATGAGAGTTGTCTAGCAGCCACATCTTGTGTTGAGGATATTTTGACCCCAAACTGTGGTGCGTTGTGTGGCCCTTCAAAGAAAATCTGTTCCTCAGGAAAGATTTGTTGTATAGCCCTGCTTTTGAGCTAGAGGCGCTCCGATCAATTGGGCGCTAATCATAAACAGGCCGATCGCGGCAAAAATCTGTGATCTGCAAACTGGGTCAATCAGACGCACCAATCACACTTTACATTCTAGGCTCTCTATCACATCTACCTTGAGTTAGATGATCTGTAAGTTATTGCAGTAGCGTTGTTTGAGCTCCTTTTTTATAAAACCCTCTTGGTGAACACATGCTTAAGTCCCGATGTATCCACCGTCTGCTCCCGGAGCAACCATGTGTTTCTGTAAACACACACAGAACTACGAGCTCTCCCGCTAGTCTTTTAGTTAAAAGAATAATAGAGGTTCAGGGCCAAATGTGTGGTCTATCAGCCATATGAAGTGACGCGCTCAGACTGAGCCAAATGGTTTCCCATCACATCCACAAAACGCACAGACTTCACTTGTTTGCAGGTACGCACACGCTGATTTACTCACCAAATGAGTGAATCCATGCGTAACGCTGTGCTAACATTAGTCACTTAAGCCACCTTGGGCTAAAGCTGTTAAAAGATTGATTATTTCCCATCTGAGGCAGAGAATAATCTACTGTCACGAACATGAGATCCATTTTAATTAAACCATGTATGATTAATCTTGGTCCATATTGTCATTAGTCAGTGCTATTAAACACCGGTAGTTTTTACTTTCCCTTTCAATGTAGTGAACCCAAACAATGCAATTTAAGCTAGTGCTCTGTGGAGGGAACATCATTTGTGTCACCTCTAAACGCGTCTAATATTTGCCTGGCTGTTTGTTGCCATGTGCAGTCGAATGCCTCTCCTAGTGTGATTATAGTACTCTGATGGGGGGGTTATGATTAAAGTCTCCTGGATCGCATTAAACACAACTAAACTTTACACGCTTACTCATTTTGTAAATCCTGGTCAAGTCTAAATCCGGTTTTCCTGTTGCAAAAGTATTGTTTGTTTTCATATTCTAATGCTGTGTGTCTCAGGTCTCCCGGCTGACACTCTCCAAGGGCATCGAGACCGCTTCCACGACCAGTTCCACAGGTATGTGACTGCTGGCCTGGGGCTACATGTGTCCAAGTGGAAAAAGGAGTCGCTGTGTCTCCAAAAGAAGGCTGCAACCTTATCCTTCCTCGCCCAGTCCACACGTCACCAATGCAAATGTTCCCAGGATACATCAACGCCACACCCAGTTATGATACAGGGATACTCCATAGAGCACAAGGCACTTTTTAAGCATAAAGTAGTATTTTATCTATTATTTACTTTTATAATTGGAATCAGAAATGCTTTATTGCTGTATTCAGTGTACAAGATTCCAAAGTAAAAAAAAATCTTTGGCGATTTGTTACCAACATATAACTATAATAAAAGTGACATGAATGGTTTTAAATTAAACCTAGACTAAATTCCAAGTATATATACACATATTACATAGTACATATTTAAATTATGTAGGTTCAACAGTTCAAAACTGAGCAGTGCAAATAATCTGAATAAAAGTTCATCCTATTTACATGCACAGGCTACTCCTGACACACTCGTGAGCAGATATTTTTCCCCGTCTGGGGTGGTCTGACTGGTTTTCAAGAAGAAAACCAGTCAGATCACTGTTGTCACAGGTTTTAAATGCAGGTCAAAGTTGAGTCTAGTATGATTGGCTGAGAGGCGTTCAGGGGCGTAGTAATTTAGCCATAGCGCTAAACTCTAAAACAATTGCTAATAAAACGGCTGTCCACAAACAGCTCGTTTTGCTTTTTTTTGTATTGCTTTATTTAAAGCCTATTCAACTTGAGGATAATATAAAAATATATTTTTTCTCATGTTTACTGGTGTAGTCCTGGTTTGGTCCTTGTTCAGTTGTGCTTTAGACCTTGTTTAATTCTAGGTCAGCTTTGGTTTAGTCCTGGTTTAGTCCTATTTTAAGGGTGCATTCACACTTGCACAAACACCACATTAAAACTGTGACTAAACTGTGACTAAACCCAGGACTAATCAAAGTCCAGGCCAGGACTAAACTAATGACTTGAACAGGACCAAACCAAGTTGAGTGTGAACGCATCCGTATCCTGGTATAGTCCTGTTCCCTCCTGGCAGGTGCTAGTGTAGTCCTAGTTTAATTGGTCATGGTTCAGTACTGACTGGATGGGCAATTTTGCAAAGCAATGTTGGGAAAGCCTTTGTGGGAAAACAACTCTAGAGTCCATTTTCTGGGCGTGCATGCAAACACAGTTTTGAAAATATGTTTTGCCGTGTTTCATACAAGGCCTGTCACATTAAGACATTTTTGAGTGTGATATAATTGCTACACAAAATATTATGAATGATAATACTGAAAATACTTAATGCCACTGGGACACAATCACCCTAAAGATTGTTAATCCCAGTAAACCCTTTTTGTAACAGTATAATTTAAAAACATGTGCTGGATTACATAAATAGCACTTATGTACTTAATTTGTATCTATTATGGGAGTGAATTTTTTTTATTCAACAGCCTATACAGCTCAAATCTTACTGCACTCCCCCCTAGTGCAAACCAAAGGTAAACACAATAAATAATTACTCCTAAAAGTATTGTTCCTTCTCTCGTTTAATGAACAATAAATCAATTTGGGACTAACCCGGTACATACCATGCAGACCAAACTACACTTTTCATAGTCCAGGTTAAGAGACTGAAAGTTGTTGTTGTGATGTTACTTTTAATGGCGGTTGGCAGCCGAAAGGTGCATTTACCGCCACCTACTGTAGTTGTACGTCTTCAAAGTATGTGTTTTACACTATACTATTAAAAAAAAAAGGAGAAGGAGAAAGAAATAGCTGAAAAACTTATATATATATATATAACTATGATATACAGTGCTTTGCAAAAGTATTGGCCCCCTTTTACCTTTTTGACATTTTACCACATTTCGAGCTTCAAATATAAAGAGGAAAAGTCAGAAATATTTGTGAGGAATCGACACCATGTGAGACACAATTGTGAAGTGGAACAAAATTCACACAATATTTTATACTTTTTTGACAAGGAAAAATCTGAAAAGTAAGACACGTAAAAATATTGGCACCCTGTTCTCTCAGTGCAGCCAACTGACTCCAGAAGTTCCCTGATGATTTCTGAATGATCCAATGTTGACCTAAATGACAGATTCCACCTGTGTGTCATCTTGTCTCAGTTAAAGGAACACTAGGGAGCAATCAGGATCATGAAGACAAAGGAACACACCTGGCAGGTCAGGGATAAAGTTGTGGAGAAGTTCAAAGCAGGAATAGGACATAAGAAGATTTCACAAGCTTTAAACATCTCCCGGAGCACTGTGCGAGCAATAATATCAAAATGGAGAGAGTATCAAACCACTGCAAACCTACCAAGACCCGGCCGTCCCTCTAAACTTTCAGTCCGAACAAGGAGAAAACTAAGCAGAGAAGCAGCCAAGAGGCCCATGATCACACTGGATGAACTGCAGAGATCCACAGCTAAGGGGGAATTTGTCCATAGGACAAATATTAGTTGTACTCTGCACACATCTGGACTTGATGGAAGAGTGGCAAGAAGAAAGCCACTTCTGAAAGAAAGCCATAAAAAGGCCCGTTCGGAGTTTGCATGGGTAGAAGCCACATGGGTGACACAGAAGCCACATGGGTGACACAGAAGCCACATGGGTGACACAGAAGCCACATGGGTGACACAGAAGCCACATGGGTGACACAGAAGCCACATGGGTGACACAGAAGCCACATGGGTGACACAGAAGCCACATGGGTGACACAGAAGCCACATGGGTGACACAGAAGCACAATGGGTGACACAGAAGCCACATGGGTGACACACAGAAGCCACATGGGTGACACAGAAGCACATGGGTGACACAGAAGCCAATGGGTGACACAGAAGCCACATGGGAAGCCACTTTTTTGGCTAAATGCAAAATGTCTTGTTTGGCATAAGAGTAACACTGCACATCTCCCTGGGTGCACCGTCCCACTGTCAAACATGGTGGTGCAGCATCATGGTCTGGGGCAGCTTTTCTTCAGCAGGGACTGGGAAGATTGTTAGAGTTGATGGGAAGATGGATGGAGCCAAATACAGGGCGATTCTGGCAGATCTGTTGGAGACCTGAGACTGGGGCGGAGGTTCACCTTCCAACAGAAGAACGATCCTAAAAATAAAGCCAGATCTACAATGGAAAGGTTCCAAACTAACCATATAAAGGTGTTAGAATGGCCAAGTCCAAGTCCAGACCTCAATTCGATAGAGAATCTGTGGAAAGATCTGAAAATTGCTGTGCACAAACGCTCTCCATCAAACCTTAAAGAACTTGATCTGTTTTGTAAGGAGGAACGGGCAAATATTTCTGTCTCAAGATGTGCAAAACCTTAGAGAGGCATACCCAAAAAGACTACAAAATATGAACTCAAAGGGGGCGAATCATTTTGCACGTCGTCCTTTTCAGTTTTTTATTTGTAAAAACAATATGAAATGTTGAATAAATTTCGTTCCACTTCATGATTGTGTTTAAACTTCATTTTTTAGACTTCAATTCTCGTTTCTTTTTACAGCCTGAAAAGCTTCTTCAACAAAGCCCGAGATATGTTGTACTTCAAGAGGCTGATCCAGATCCCGCGGCTGCCCGATGTAAGTCCAGAGGATCGTGACTCATGGCTGTCTCTGCACCGGCATAGTTCTGTCTGTGTGGCAGAAAACACCCTTTTATTTACTCAAAACACAGTCTAATGAAGCGCTTTCTAAACCTTTTGTCCCTGTGGCTGTCAGACCCCTCCAAACTTCCTGCACGCAGCCTCTCTGGCCAAACACAAGAAGCTGGTGGTGGTGATCCCTGACCAGGACCAGGAGGAGCATGAGCAGCCGGACGATGACGACGACGACCCTGAGCCTCTGATTGATGTGGCGAGCAGCCCGGCCCCCGTCGCACAGGCCCCAATGCCGGTATGGCCGTGTGCAGAGTGTACACTGGAAATAAGACTAGTAATAATGCAGATATGTAAAACGGATGGAGACTCCATACGTGTCCATGAGCCATGATCTGTCCATACTCTGTTTTTAGCTGCATTGGAAATCCTTCCATCATACAATAATTCACAGACAGACAAACAAACACCAACAACCTATCACCAGCAGAGGGAGCACATCATAATCAAGTCAACTGCAAATTAAAATATTTACATTTTACATTATTCCTAGAGGCGGATCACTAATGACTACAGCCCAGATTATCTATAAACCACGTCTTAGAGGTTGAATTTCAAACGTCAGAGTGCTGCACGGCCTCAGGAGGAGTTCAGGCTCATGCTGCTTTTACAGAGAAGCTGCTGTCCAAATGCGGTGGCCCTAATGCTCACTGTCAGTTTCCTCTGGAGGAGGCTCTGTTCCTGACGCTGCCAAGTCACATGATCTCGTCACATGATCTCAGACTTTTAGAGGTGGCGGTGCCAGGTTGTGAAAGATTTTGTACACTAGAGTAATATGTGGTAATACGATGACGGGTTCAAGGGTTAACAGTTTATATTTCTTGACGATATTACAATAATGATGTGACACTGGTTTCTTATCTAATATGTTGAGTGCTTGTTCATACAAGCTTTGAAGAGGTTGTATTGCTGAGCTTGCTGACGGTGACCAACTTTAATAGATGAAAAAACGTGCTTGTCTCGTTTTGAGTTTCAAGTATCTCACAAATGTGAATGAACTGGAAAAATGCAGAAATGCCCTTCTTTAGAAGATTATACTGCAAGTATTATTTTTATTTTCAATTAGCTGTTTTAGCAGCCTTTTTAAATAGTTTTTATTGTAATGGATTTACAAGAAATGCAAAGGTTACATGGGAGCTGTATTTTGTTAAGTTGTAATAATAGTAATGTTTGTGCATTATTATAAGTAACACATTTAGTATGAGTTCAAAGCAGTAACTTTCCTGTCTTCTCTCAGTCTGTGGACATCTTTGACCAGGCGTTCGGTCCTCCTAATGGAGCCTTTGACGACAGGTAAGACTCAGTGTCTACAGTTCTGTACAGTTCTGCCCGTGTCGACTCTTTGTGACTGTGCCGTGTTCCACGCAGAGACCTGCAGATAGACAGTCTAAAGAGAGACCTGGAGCTGTTGAGAGCAGAGCTGGACCGAGTCAAGGCAGAGGTAAGAGCACAACTGTCCTTCACCATGTTCCAGTGTACATTCTACTGAGCTATGATAGAATGTGCCGTCCTCACATGTGGAATGTAGCAGGCAGCCTGAAAAGATGGGGTCATGGAGTACTGTTCTTGTCCTCCGCAGGCCCAGCATTATATCACCCAGCTCAAATCTCAGATAAACAGTTTGGAGGCGGAGCTAGAGGAGCAGAGGGCCCAGAAGCAGAGGGCGCTGCTGGAAACTGAACAACTGCGGATGGAGCTGGAGGCCACGCGCCGGAGGAACGCAGAGCATGAAGGGCTGCAGTCCACCTTCCTGGAGGCAGAGAGTAAGATGGAGCATCGTGAAGTGCCTCTCATGGTTTAAAGGACACAGATTATGTTAAACTGACTTTTTTTTGAGCATTGTTCCGTCATGGAGTTGTATTTAGTTTCATCATACTTGTTTGTTGAATTCTGTTTAGTAAGTCCTCTCCCTCCGAGTCTCAGAAAACTCTTGGTTCCATATTTTCCACTTAAATCCATGAATCATCCCCAGACTCGAGCATCTCTGTTCTAAAACATGAGATGCCAAAGCAGAGCGTGTTTAAAGGATGATAACAATACAAATCATGCAGAATGTGTCCTTTTAAAGCGCATTTCTTAAGTGTATTCTCATATCTGATTGCAGAACGAGCCCAAGCCTCTGAGCAGCGCTACAACATGCTGAAGGACAAGCACACAGAGCTGGTGACCAGCCATGCAGAGCTGCTACGAAGGGTACATGGAACAGGATTCTATATGGAAGATCATTTGTCTCGTCAGATTTTGAATTTTAAATGCTGTTGGGTTTGAGTTTTTCAACTGAGAACAGCACAATGATGTTGTTATGATATAATATCCAATGCATCAATTTTCAAGCCCTCAAATTCAGTCTTAATTGGTAATTGTTGGTGGTACCTTTGCAGTAAATTTAGCAGAGCATTAGCATATGTTACACTGTTTTACACGACAACAGTTGAATGTGAAGGTTTGAAAGTCTATCTTTAGATGGTTGTTGTTTTTATAAACGCCATTTAAAATTCACCATCTTCTGATAAATCATAATCTGATTAAACTAATTATGTTCCATAATTCTAGGGCTGAAAAATGTGAATCAAGTAATCCCAATTTAACAATGATAAAGTGAAAAAATTATTATATGCGAAAAATACATGAAAAATAAATATTAAAATAAAGAAGTGGCCGGGGCTACTGAGCTTCAACTAATAATACGATTCTGAAGATGATGCGTCAGGTCCGCTGCAGATATTTAAATATATGTTTATCTCAAAGAGCACAGACTTTGCACCAGTTTGAGTGTAACTAGCTAACAGCCGTGTTCCCGCAGAGCGCAGACACAGTGAAGATGCTGTCCGTGACCCAGCAGACTCAGGAGGAGGTGGAGCGCACCAAGCAGCAGCTCTCCTTCGAGATCGACCGCGTCAGACAGGAGGCCGACATTAGGGTCAGTGTGTTTCCACCTCGCAGCACACCACAGCACTCAACCACAACGCCTTATTTCATCTCCTCTGCGTGTGTGCGTGTGTGTGTGTAGATGGAAGAACAGAAGTTTGAGGCGGAGAAGCTGAGGAGGGAGCTGGAGGAGAAGAGGGCGGAGATGATGCGCATCAAGTCGTCGCTACAGACCACAGAACAGGTGAGGATCAAACACAGGACGTGAAGCCCGGTGTACAGTTAACCTCACTCTGTCCAAACCGATTAGCAGTGTTCATTTTGAGACCAAAATGTCACGTCAATTTAGTCAACCAAATATTTTGTTCAGAAAATATTTATTTTAACAATGCTAAATTGTATTGCATTGCTTAATGAATATGTACAGAGGTTGAGTTTGTTTCTGCTCTGGTTTGAGGCTCTGCTTTATCCATTTATGTTTTTATTTACAAGAATACCAGTACTTTTAGTCATAGTTTTAGTCTTTTACTTTTTATTTAGTTTTGGTCAGCAAAAATATGACCGTGACAAAAACATTTTTTTTTTTATTTGACAAAATGACCACTGTCTGTTGCTCACACATGCAGAGAAATGCTAGAGCACTCCCAGGTCAGCACCCTCTCACATTCACACACCCAGTTTAACACAAAACAGATGAGCGCATGCCTCGCTCCCCTGGTTGAGAGGGACAAGTTTGAGATGTTGGATCTTGAGATTATTGCATATTAAAGGGGATATATTATGTCAAATCTACTTTAATGATCTTTAATCCTGTTACAACATTGTTTCCTCATCATTCGTTTACTGTACTTTGATTATTTGAAACAAAATGTAGAGTTCAAAAATATCATGTAGCCACTTTTCAAAACTAAAAACCTGTAAATAAGAATCTGCTGCTTGTTACAGTGATCACTATGAAGAGGCGGAGCTTATCAGTTCTGCAGTTTTCAACAGGAAGTCAATGGACCTGTTACTGAACCATTTTAGATCAATATGATGATCCACTTATGTTGCAGGTCTATACTTCTAAAAATAAAAAGCATAATACTGTATGTCTCTTTTAACATAAGCATGTGAGCTCTTCTACATTTGGCTGATCTGGACAGTGACACGAGACCATGTGTGTTTCAGGCGTCAGAGCAGATGAACAGCTCCATGTCGGCGCTGCAGGCAGAGAAAGAGCGTCTGATGCGTTCTGTGAGTGAGAAGGAGGCGGAGCTGTCCTCCCTCAGACAGTCGGCCCAACTTCAGCAGTCGTCACTCCAGCAGGAGCGAGACAGGAGCAGCAGGGAGCTGGGCGAGCTGCAGAGCAAACTGCACCAGAAGGTTAGTTTCCTCTGAAACCTCCAAGTGTGTGTGCAACTGTGTGTGTGTGTGTGTGTGTGTGTGTGTGTGTGTGTGTGTGTGTGTGTGTGTGTGTGTGTGTGTGTGTGTGTGTGTGTGTGTGTGTGTTGTGTGTGTGTGTGTGTGTGTGTGTGTGTGTGTGTGGTGTGTGTGTGTGTGTGTGTGTGTGTGTGTGTGTGTGTGTGTGTGTGTTGTGTGTGTGTGTGTGTGTGTGGTGTGTGTGTGTGTGTGTTGTGTGTGTGTGTTTGTTTGTGTGTGTGTGTGTGTGTGTGTGTGTGTGTGTGTGTGTGTGTGTGTGTGTGTGTGTGTGTGTGTGTGTTGTGTGTGTGTGTGTGTGTGTGTGTGTGTGTGTGTATGTGTTGAACGTGTGTGTCGTGTGTGTGTGTGTGTGTGTGTGTGTGTGTATGGTGTGTGTGTGTGTGTGTGTGTGTGTGTGTGTGTGCGCGTGTGCGTGTGCGTGTGCGTGTGTGTGTGTGTGTGTGTGTGCGCGCGCGTGTATATACATACACATATATACACTCACACTTGGTCTGAACGAAACTTTTCCCCCTAAAAAAGTAAAACAATAAGTGATGTACACACCTGCTGTTCAAATATTTTACACTATTGTAATAGTATTAACTCAAGAAAGGCACTCGGCCTACACTACGGTATCTTTCATTGACACAAATATGATACTTAAATTGTATACATGCATTGTATGTAAATGTATGTTTGTGCTGAACATCAGACGAGTCAGGAGGAGCAGCTGAAGCAGAAGCTGCTGGAGGAGCAGTTTGCTCTGCTGCAGGGAACAGTGACTGAGGCCGAGAACATCATCCAGGACGCTGTGGCCAAGATCGACGACCCTCTGCACATCCGCTGCACCAGCTCCCCAGGTCCTCCTCCTCACTCACATACTATATATACACTACATATATACTGTACTGTGAGCTCCTGTTTGACGTAACCGTGTCTTATCCACACAGACTACCTCATCAGTCGGGCAGAAGCGGCGCTCAGCTCCATCGACAGTCTGAAGAAGGGTCAGGCAGACTATCTGCGGAACATGAGCGGTACTGTCCTATCGGCTCTTCTAAAGTGGTCTTTTGTCTTCCAATTGTCCTTTCATGAGTGTATTTTAAATGTCCACAGACGCTGGAGGACTGCTGAGGGCACTGACCCAGTTCTCCCACTTGACTGCAGACACAATCGTGAACGGTAGTGCCACAGCTCACATGGCCCCCACAGACCACGCAGACCGTAAGTGCACAAGGGGGACTCACTACAAAAGATTCAGATGTTATACCTGTTTTATTTAGTTTAATCTGGCAACAAAAGCGATCTAAAATAACTGAATAGCTTCAGACAACATGAAGTCCCTGTTTATTTCAAACCAGGCAACACGTTAAGACAAAAACTGGTTCACCCTAAGGACAAGATCCCTACACAAAAACAGAGCAATGTAGTGTATTCTATCCAATGCAGTGAAGAAAGTTGTTAAGAGCGTTACATAGGGGAGACTAAACAGCCACTTCACAAGAGGCTTTATCAACACAGAAGACACGCGAGTTCAGGACCCCAGAGCGTCGTATATATTCATCTTAAAGCCACAAACCACTCTATTGAAGACAGTGAGGTGGAGATTCTGAGCAGGGAGAAGAGATGGTTTGAAAGAGGAGTTAAGGAGGCATCTTTGTTAAAAAAGAGAATCCTTCCTTAAATCGTAATGGAGGTTTAAGATTCACCCTTCCAGTTGTTTATAATGGTTTGCTGAAACCCTGGAGGCACCCGAGGCATTCTGATGCTAATCAGGTACTCAGTGAGGAGGGAGCGAAAGTCAGTGTACAATAGGACCATCCCAGTTAGTTTCAATGGCCCTTATCAGGAGGTCCCGCCCTGTGGGCAGGGCTTTCACAGAGTAGGATATAAACCTGAGTTCTCAGACTTGTTTTACAGATCGAGAATGACTCTTGGATGAGAGTCGAAACGTTTTGTTTTTCTAAAACAGAGTCCAGATGACTACAACTGAATCTTTTTCCAAAATGAATAGCTTAAGGTTGCCTATAAAGTTAAATGTGTTGCGTTAAAGTGTGGTGTCCCCCTGCAGGACTGACGGAGAACTGCAGGAGCTGTGCCACTCAGAGTCTGCAGTACCTCCAGGACCTAAAGACCAAAATCTCCCTACAGAAAGCTGACCCTGCCTCAGTCCGAATCATCATCCAGAAGATCCTGCACTTGGGACAGGTGACAGGAAAAACACCACAATACATGGCATTGGCTTCGAAGTGGAGAATCGGCCACATGCGCATGAAGGGGTGAACTAGAACTTTGAACAAGCTGTGGAAACAACATAAGACCTGTCCCATAAGGACAACCGTCTCTCCCTCTGTTCCCACTGCCACATTTAGTTGATTTACACCTCAAAACAGCAGCTGTAGGTGGAAGATGTATTCAATGCTAAATCAAAGCACTGTAGTCATTATTCAGTCATGGTGTGACTGAATAATGACTTAAGTAGCCGGCGCTGCCCTGGGGCAGGCTGACAGAAGTGTGGCCACCAAGTGCTGGGCAGTAATGTGCTACTGTAATCAAATTAGCTTTCTTGAAAACAGTAATGCAGGATCTAATTAAAAATGTAATAATTTGATTATAGTTAATAGCCGTTGTAACAATTACTTTTTCTGACCAATAAAAGTATTTTATCCATAGAAATACTGAATGAAATTGTAAAAATGAGCTGCATCTTCGTGACTTCACCTCTCAGCGCCAGGCTCGGACCAAAACAAAATGTGCTTTAGTCGCTGTTGGTCGTTAGTCGTAGTTAATTAGTGAACTATGTGAATCCAGAGCGCAGCACGGTTGTAGAAGCAATGCAGATGTCCGTTTGTATATTTTATGAAAGCGTAGCCTGTTCTTTCAGTAGATTGAGTGAGTTCATATTCGCTCCTGACACTAAGATTAAACACTCTTCAGCCGTTTCTTGCAGTCGTCTGCTCTTTTGTGCTTCACATCTGAACTCATTCTGTTTCAACTGCACCGAGCACAACGTCAGGGTGCACAGCTGATGACAACTGTTATAAAGCCAGTCAATCTAATAAAGCACTGAGACAAAATACCACCATAATTATGAGTAAGAAGTCTACATAATAACTGCTTTGTAAGTTTATTATATTATATATTTCTATCTATAAATGGAGGTTGAAAAAATGAAAACTTATGAATACTTTGAAACCTTTCCCCTTATTCAGAGTTACTGAAGTAATCAGAAATCTGATTACTTCTTAAACTAATTAAGAGTACAATTTAGATAACTTATTGAAATAGTAATCAGTCATCTTTTATTTATTTATTTTTGCTTAATGATTACTTTTCCAAAGAGCTACTGCTGCCCTGTACCAGTGATCCGGATTTGTCCTGCAACTGAGGCTTGATTGCTCTGTTTTCACCTACTTCAGTCCTGAACTTGCGATTGGTCAATAATTTCAGACTTCAGGTCAAACATGGCCAATTAATTGAAAATCTGCTGCTTTTCCACATCAAAATGGCAAAAATGGCTGCATACTCATATTTTGAAAGTTCAGTGAGCGCTCTGACAGTGTTGTTTGTGCAGGAGCTGCGTCCCAAAGGCATGGACGTGCGTCAGGACGAGCTAGGGGACCTGGTGGACAAAGAGATGGCTGCAACGTCAGCTGCTATAGAGGAGGCTGTGCGCAGGATCGATGTGAGTCATGCCAAGAAAGGCACTGTAAAGACACTTTTATGGGGCAGAGCTCTAAAGGACTTGTCTCGGCTGTTTGTTTAGGAAATGATGAACCAGGCCAGAAAAGACACCACAGGAGTCAAACTGGAGGTCAATGAAAGGTGTGTTCTCCAACTTTTTAAAATAACTTATGATGCAAACAATGTGATACTGGTGGTCCTGCATGATTGGCTTACTCAAACATGTGTGAATGAATCAAAACAACTGTGAGTAATCCTGCATTGTCCTGAATTCAAGGCTTGAGTGCCCTATACACCATAGATTTTCTTTTCTTTTTTGAGAAATTCTCTCTTGATCACAAAAGAAAGTTAAAAATGTTATGTAGCCATTTTTCATCATTAAAAAACGTCTCGCGTAATGGTCCCATTGGATGCCAAAGTGACTTTTTTGAGCTTTTTTTTTTTTCTGCTTTAGAGCCGTACAATGTTTACAATGAACCAAATGCAAAACCATGATCTACGCTAATAGTTTATCACAAAATACCTGAAAAAGAGGCAATATGTATTTCTAAGCATTGATTTTGGACAGCTCTTATACAGAACTTCTGTTTCCTTTTTCAGAATTCTGAACAGCTGCACGGACTTGATGAAGGTAAATTTGCTCTGTTTGTCCAACAAACTTGGGTGAAGTGCATGAATCTAACGGTTGTGTGTCTGTTGCAGGCTATCCGTATGCTGGTGGTGGCCTCCACAGATCTGCAGAAGGAGATCGTAGAGGGTGGAAGGGTGAGTTACATATTTAAGCTTAAGTAGAGTCAGTTCTTGGCCCAAGCCCGACTAAACCTGCACAGTTCAGGTTCTATGTGCTGAACATTAGGCACTCAGTCACCGCCACAATGTTCTGCTTTTCTCTCTCAAGACAAAACATTTAACACCCAAGTTAAAAAAAAGTGGTTAGCTGCGCGATGGGAGGGTAAAAGTCATGTGAATGAAAGTGTGTGGCTCCTGCACTGGCTTTTAGAGGAGAGAGGAGCAGGTACAACACTAAAGCATCATGTAAATACTCAAACACATGTGCGTGGAAGTGCTAATGTCAGAGCAGACTTCTGCTTTGGTTTTTTTGGGGGGTTTTTCATGTTTGAATTCCCAAAGGTTTGTCATCGTCGCGATGCCCTCTCCTCTGTAAACAGAACAAGAGAGCAGCAAGTGACACGTTCATCCTACGACTGATTCACTGTCATAACATTTACTATGTTGTTCTGCAAATAAGATGGTCACACGCATGTTTAATGAAGTCCTTTTATAAATGTGCAAGTTGTTGGGCCTAATGTTCATTCAGAAGTGCTAAACAGGCCAATGTAGGCTTCTCCAGTGAGAACCTCGCTGCTGTGCACTACTGCAGTGTGTAGTACAAGTACTGTGCTGTAATCATGTAATAGGGACTTCCTTTTATGAGTGCCTACTTTTAATCTTCCTCACACAAACTCCTGAGGCCAATTTTTTTTTTAAACGTATGCCTTTGAATGTACATTCAAACACAAAATGTTTTTGATCAAAACTCTGTAATGTACTACTACACGTCTGTGGTATAATAATGGAGTAGGAGAAATTATTCCTTTGGGTAGAGAAAATGTATTAGTAAAAAAAACCTCCAGAGCCTCCTCTGTAACTGATTAAATTGCACCAAAACACAGGAAGTGTCACCTTCTCTTCTTCCCTCCCTTTCAGGAGTACATTCTTAGCACATGGGCTAAATCTTGGAACCCCCTTGGCTCTGGGCTCATCAAAGTAGACTGTATTCCACTGTATTAGTGTCATTTAGATCAGGCCCATTTCCTCAAAAATGTTGTCTTGTAAATGTCCTCGTATTTGTAGAACATCTAAAATATGCACATCACAGCACTGTTTTTAAAAGGGGTCATTAGTTCGACTATGAGCAATTCTGTCAAATTATTATTTATTTTTGCTTTATCGCTTGAGCTCATCTCACTAATAACTGCTATAATACTTAAAAGAGCTACAATGAGGTGCAGATAAATGTATATTATTTAATCCATTTGTGGCCATTATATTTTATTTTCAAAATAATCTGCTGTATAAAATGGTGGGAAGGTTAATTGTTATAATGAACACCTTTTCCTCAGTTTTAATTGTTGAAAGTTGAAAAATAAAAAAAACTTGTAAAATTTTCCCTCACAATAATCTTGACTCTAAAATGGGCCATCGTGACATCCCTGCTCCTCACTAATGCTCTGTGTGTCTGTGTCCGGACAGGGAGCAGCGTCCATTAAAGAGTTCTACGCCCGCAACTCGCGCTGGACAGAGGGGCTCATCTCTGCGGCCAAGGCGGTGGGCTGGGGCGCCACCGAGCTGGTGTAAGTCACACTCTTCTGTAGGACTCGGGGGGGCAACAAGGCACTCTGTAGAAATTGGGAATCGTGTCACAGACCAAAGTACTTAATTTTACTTCTAGATAGGGCTTGAACCAGTTCAGGGCAGTGCCACCGGTCCTCACCCGGTCCTCACCCGGTCCTCACCCGGTCCTCACCCGGTCCTCACCGGTCCTCACCCGGTCCTCACCCGGTCCTCACCCGGTCCTCACCCGGTCCTCACCCGGTCCTCACCCGGTCCTGTCTCTGTCAAAGGATTGCATGATCAACAGGGTGAAGAGCAGCACTCGGAATATTACTACTGTTTATCGACGCTCTGTCCTCGTATCGAGACCCAAAATATGATATTTCCAGTGCATAAAGCCAAAGCTAGTGCATTACATAAAGAGGTTAAAACGTGGTGTAGAGTGGATATCACACATGCACCCGTTTGTTGTGAGTTTGAATCCGGAGTTCGAATCTCGACTATTTGCTGCATGTCATTCCCCAGTCGCGGCCCATTTCATGCTGTACTGTCCTGTCTAATAATAAAAAATCCTTTTTTAAAAACCGGTCTGCCACTATGCCACTTCAATATTATAATTGGTGATGGGCAGATCAATACCAAATATCTTGATACTGACAGGTATTGAAAAGTATCAATACTCATGCAAAAATATTGCTATTCTATTTTTGTAATACATTTTTCATATTTTAGGCTTCCTGCACACATATTTACTATTCAAGCAGAGGTTGAAAGAAAATAATGGACTTTCCTCTGCACAAAACAATGCAGCAATTTGATTGGCGTCACATGCAAAAACCTTTTACGTTCCTCTCGTTTTTTCTAAAAAGCAGAAAAGTGTTGCAAAGTGAACTCTAATCAGTCAGCGCTGCTTCTCCTGCGCTGGTAAAGTTTTCTCACGCCAGCAGGTTCGTGGTCCGGGTTTGGCCAAGACTCAAAAGTTCAAAAGAGGTTCAGGTCCAGACAGTACACCGCTTGGGTCCGGATCCAGTCCAGTCTGCCTTTTAGTGACCTGGGGTGGAGAGGAGTGGCAGAGAAGGGAAATGTAGAAAATGCTGAGGATAAACCAGTAGTAGTTTCCTGTTTACTAAGCTTCAGCCACGTCTCACAGCAACACAAACTTGGACTTACTAAATGTATTTTTGTGAATTGCTGAGATTGGTCTTGAGATCAAAAAGTATCTTCTTACATTTCTGCATGTTTGTTTATGTAATCCTCAGGGATTCTGCGGATAAAGTAGTTTTGCACACGGGCAAATATGAAGAACTCATCGTCTGCTCACACGAGATCGCAGCCAGTACTGCACAACTAGTTGCCGCTTCTAAGGTAGGACTAATGCTGTCACTTTTTAGTTTTCTAATGCATTATTCTGGAGTTCGCAGCCTTACAGTCTTGTGTTGCGGTGTCAGGTGAAAGCAGACCGCAGCAGTAAGCGCCTGTCCACACTGCAGCAGGCCTCTCGATACGTCAACGAGATGACGGCCAACGTGGTGGCCTCGACCAGGACGGGGCAGGAAAACCTCGAACAGAAAGGTCAGAACCACAGGGACACGACCAGATTCTGTGGACTACAACATGAACTCGGATGTAATCCTCATCCGTTTCTCTCTGCAGACACTATGGACTTCTCCGGGATGTCTCTTATCAAACTGAAAAGAGAAGAAATGGAGGCACAGGCAAGTAGACTCATATCTGGAAGCTATACCAGATATCATATTGGTATAGTTTTGTGTGAAAGCCATTACTTTTGAGTTGGGGTGGGTGACATGGTTGGTTTTCTTGTAATTTGCACTTAATTTGCACAGGTTAATATACTGTCTGACTGCCAGCCCTGTTCTCAGACACCTGCTCGCCTGCCAGGGTTAAACAATCTTTGCAGCGCCAAAGAAAACCTTGTGCTACAGGGATCAACACATGTTGAAAGGAATGTCCAGGGATATCATTTATAAATCTTTACGTGGAATTCGTGACAAAACACAAACTTCCATAAACCTCAAACTTGCTGACTTGATCTGTCTGGGCTCGGATCACATCTCTGAACGCCCCCATGACCAAAGTTCAAGGTGTTTAGACTTGGCCGCTCATTTCCAAGTTTTTATAGATCACAAACTTAGTGTGGAAAGTCACGTATGTAACATATTTGTATGTATGTGTGCTTTATAAAGCACATTGTCGGTTAAATGCAGTTTTGGAGTAAATGTGCAGGCTTGTCTCTGTTTTTACATGTTCACTGCAGTAGCCTTGAACCTATAGTGATGTGAATACAGTATTCGACTATATAAAAGAGAACCCAGATCTTTACTTTCATTAAAAAAGGAACAGTCAAAAGGTACAAAAACATTTTTTTTCAGAGGCAATAGCCTAACCAAGCAGAACCAAGCATTTTGAGGCAAAAAGAAGAGAAACATGCACTATTGTAAAACAATCTTTTGTTCGGTTTTGGTTTTAAAGAAAATTATACATTAAACACAGAAAAGAACAAAATGTTCACACTGAATTGTCCTGTCCAATGAAATCTATGGGCCAAAATATCCTTTAAAAAAAAGACCTTATCAGTTCTTTGCCCCAAAACCTGCTAGACCATTCTTGACAAAGACCATAGCTGATGCCCAAAGTAGCCTTGTGTTTTAGAGTTCTAGTAACTTTATGAAGCCCCTGAAGTGAAAGGCACTCCTGGAGTCACCTTGGTCTGTCTCCCTCCTCCTGTCCTGTAGGTGAAGGTCCTGGAGCTGGAGTCTCAGCTGGAGCATGAGCGCCTGCATCTGGGTGAGCTGAGGAAGAAGCACTACGAGGTGGCAGGAGTTCCCCTGGACCAAATCACCGAGGGCAATGGACTGGCCCCAGGCTCCCCCAAACCGTCCAAACCTACGCTCATGAAGAAGCCTGCACTGGCCCAGAAGCCCAACGTCCTGCCCAAGAATATGGTGAGTTGTGTACATACAACAGCAGTAAGTGCTTGGTGTGTATATTTACCACTGATGTGTAAAAGGAGTAGCACATGAAACATGTCCTTACAGACCAGGGATTCTGAACATTGTGTCGAAAGAACATTTGAAAACGACTGGAGGCAAAATGATGTGAACCATATCAGACCTAAATGCTTAATGATTTTGTCTTAACAAAAAAATAAGCAAACATTTTCTCCCCTCGAAATTGTATTTGAGTTTCACAAAATGTATAATTTGTAGTAAAATATGTTGGTAAGTAAATTGAAAAACTATTGTGAAAATGTATCTTCTATTAAATCAACAAGTGAAGTAAAATGTGTTTTGGGTGACATCTTCCACAGTGGTGCTTTTAGTAGTGGATCAAAGGGTTTTAGATATGGCATAAGCGTCTTAAATGTTGTTGTATTGAGGATCCCAAACTTTTTCCCTCGAAGCGTCCCTGCTTGTGGCAGAGACAGACCGCTGAACATAAAATAACATTTAAAAATACTTCCTAACATCATTTAGCATGATCACAAATAATTAGTTTTTCCTGCCCAATTAGCTCAGCCTTGGACCAAAAATACAACCGTAAACGTGAAAGTTTAGACTGTTATGTTATCTTTTTCAATCATCATTGTCCTTCTGACTACACGCACTTGTCTAAAATGATCTCTTTTTGTTTTCCAGTTCAAATGAAGGCCTGAATCCGAGAACAAACACTGCAGTGACCTGTCTGATCAAGATTGTCCCATTTTAGTGTATTTTATTTAAAAAAAAAAACTTTTAGCTGACAATCTTGACTTTGGCCTCCTGATTTTTGCCAAAACCTCTCAAAAAGAAAAATCACTGAGCCTTTCCACGTGACTCCACACTTCAAATGCAACTGTCCCTGTTCTTTTGGCACTAAGGATAAAATGTCTTGGCTCCTTTTGACATTTAGTTTTTATTGTATTATGAAACCTTTTTTTTATTTGATTTAATTACTGCTTTTAGTAAAAGAGTAGAATGAACTACTTAAGTGACTGCAATGCCTCTACCTAGAAGAACTTTACTTTGGACCTTTTTGTCACACTGTGTATTAAAGCTGAAAGATGTCCTGATATTTTGCTGGAAATATTGAACATACCTCTGCCTTTGCCTTTATTACGACGTGATATTTCCGAGGCCTTGAATGTACTGTACTGACTGTCACGCACAAAGCTGGAGCGGTGTGAAGCAGCTCAGACAGTTTGGGCGTCCTTATACGACACGGACGATTGCACAGTGAGTGAATGTGGCCGTTTTTTTTTTAGTTTGGGATGAAAATGATTTGTGAGTTTGCTGAAGAGAAGATCCTCTGCCTCTGGGAACGCTTCAAACAGGGTCTTGTTCATACGCCTCCTTTTGTTTCTTCTTCTTTGCTCTGTATGAAGTATGTATCTTTATAAGCTCAGATCTATTAATATATTTTAGTAAGAATAATGGTGATTTCTCATTGTACCAAGTATAAATGTCAAATAAACAACAAATATTTTATTTGGTCACTCGTGTGTATTTAGTTTAAAATAATCTAAAGTTGGTTAAAAGATGAGGAAATGTGCCTTGTTTTACAAACTGTACTTGTGGTCTTTCGTTATAGATAATACTAGCATATAGGTTCCATAGCGAAAGTAAATTTAATTGTTAAAAAGTTTTATCTCCTCCCTTCAGACAGATATAAGGCAATGACTCAGCAGAACCTGTCAGATGAAGAAGCTGCTTTGATGAGTGGCCAAACGGGACTGGTTACAAACGCACTTCGTCTGTTTGAGATTTTTTTTAAATGAGATTAAAAATTGTGTAAACTGCAAAATAATCTGTTTTCTTTTAATCCCAGTTACTTTAATCAGAATTTGCTGTTATTTGTCATTTAAATAATATTAAAAGTCCAGAATTATAATTTAAAATGACATATTTTGCTGTGCGTGTAAACATTCTTACCCTTGTCCAGTTAACAAAATTCAGATTTCTTTTGCTTTAAAATAGATATTCTGACAATTTTGGTAATGTGTCTGGATCTCTAAAATTATATATTTTGTATAGACTATTATATATTTGTCAAGTCGAGCATTTAGTTTGATTTAACAGTGTATTAAGGATGCATTCGCCCTTGTACTGTAACCACATCACTAAACCTGGACTAGATCAGGACTAAACCAAGTGCAAATCAGGACAAAAATGGCTCAATTTAGGTGTGTGAACGCGTGCTCATTAGTCCCACGCCGCTGACCGTCCTTGAATGCGGCAGCAGCAGCGCGCGCACGAGGCCACGCGCAGTCGGAACTTTTCCAGACCAAAGTTTTTAGAGACGGACAAACCGGTCCGTCCGAGTCCTCTGCGCCCAGTGCCGGTCCGACCCAGAACGAACCCAGCTCAGGTCTAACCCAGAGGAGCTCGTTGTGTCCGCAGGCCATGAGGCTGCGGCGCGGCGTGTCCCGGCAGCAGCACCCGCGGTACAGACTGCGGTGAGAGGCGCTGGCGGCTTCACCTTTCGCGCACGCAGCGGAAGCGGAGCACACGGTTGTGACAAACATGGAGACAAACATGGAGACGTGTGCGCTGGACCGACCCGCGGCCGAGCTCACGGTGGTGGACGTGTACGATATCGCCGCTCTGTTGGGACACGAGTTTGAGCGGGTCATAGAGCGCTACGGCTGCGAGTCCATGGTCGGAGTGGTGCCCAAAGTGGTCCGCGTGCTGGAGCTGCTGGAGGCCCTGGTGAACTACGGAGGAGCGCGGAACAAGGCCGAGGAGCTGCAGCTGGAACTGGACAGACTGCGCCAGGAGCGGAACGAACGCTACGAGCAGGACCGGAAGCACCAAATGGTCTCACCTTTACCCTTCTCCCCTTGCCTTCCTCCCTTTTACCTTCCGCCCTTTACCTTCCTCCTTTACCCTCCTCTTAATCTGTTTATAACATAGATTTAAATGTTTTTAATATTGGCCCCTTAAACTGCTTTTAAAGTTGTCTCTGCATCAAAAACACACCTGGAGTTGTGTTTTGTTTAATTCACACGTATTTAACTCAAATTCTGCACATTTATGTTGAGTTCTTCTCTCAGGCTGAAAACGGTCTGTTCCACCTTGTGATGTTAAGCTGTTCTTTTCACCTTGTTGAAACTGCTTTGCTCTCAGTGCACCAGAACATCTTGAGCTGATGGATAAGCAGGTCCTGGCCTGGTAAAGCTGACTGTGTTGTCCTGGTCAGGAGCTGGAGATGGTGGAGGACATGTGGAGAGCTGAAGTTCAGGACCTTCTGTCTCAGATCTCTCAGCTCCAGAGCGACCAGAAGAAGCTGTCCCAGTCTGTGTCTGAGAGTCCTGTGACTGTGGACCCGCTGCAGGAGCACCAGGGTAAGGATTGTACACCACATTCACCAAGAGAGACCTTTGTCTTGGAAAAGCATTTTTCTTACTTGTGTTGTCAATCGATAAATGTAATCAGATTAATCACACATTTGAAACGTGATTAATCGCATAGCGTGCGTTTTAAAATGTCATTATGTAAGTGTCTATTCTGAAGTATTAACACACATTTTCTCAATACAATTAAATAATGTAGGCTAATTATTTAACAAATCTAAATCAGTTATTTAAAATCCAAAATTAGGTCATTTTGTATTTCATGTTGGATCTGTGGTCACATGTTTCAGGTAAATGCACGTGACCAAACACAGTGGGTTAAAGGCCCTTTATAACAGTGTGACAGCTCTGATGGTGACACATGGAGCTGCTGGTGTGGGCTGGGCGGAGCAAAGCCGCACCACTCTCCACTCCGTGACAAAAATAAAACGTGTGCGCTCGTAAACTGATGGATTTTGTGTGTAAATTTGACCATGTGACATCAGCGCTGCGCCTCCTTTGCTCGGGTAAACCTCCCAGTGTAATCTGAAAGAGCGTGTGTGGTCAAAGCAGACATGTGATTAATGCGTACATTTTCTCTGATTAATCGCACAAATGTGTTAACTTTGACAGCCCGAAAAGAAACTCAAGATATCCTCCAGGTTTTGCTCCGTAATCAACTCAATGGTGAGTTAAGTGTTCTAGATGATGAGCACGTATGAATTGCACAGACCAACTTCAGCTTGGACTAGTTTGTAGAAGCCCAGAGTACAAAATGCAAAGTAACATTGATCTACAGTGGATACGGAAAGTATTCAGACTCCTTTAAAGTGTTCACTCTTTGTTTCATTGCAGCCGTTTGCTAAAATCAAAAAAGTTAATTTTATTTCTCATTAATGTACACTCCTCACACCATCTTGACAGAAAATACAAAACAAATGTAGACATTTTTGCAAATTTATTACAAAAGAAAAAGTGATATATCACATGGTCATAAGTATACAGAGCCTTTGCTCAGTGTTCTTTTGCGCGAGTACAGCCATGAGTCTTCTTTGGAATGATGCAAGTTTTTCACTCCTGGATTTGGCATCCTCTAGTTCCGTCAAGATGGTGAACGTTGGTAGACAGCCATTTTCAGGTCCCTCCGGAGATGCTCGGTTGGGTTTAGGTCAGGGCTCTGGCTGGGCCGGTAAAGAATGGTCACAAAGTTTGTTCTGAAGCCACTCCTTTGTTATTTTAGCCGTGTCCTTCAGGTCATCGTCTTGTTGGAAAGTGAACCTTCAGCTCAGTCCTGAGCACTCTGGAAGAGGTTTTCTTCCAGGCTATCTCTGTACTTTACCTCATTCATCTTTCCTTCAATTGCAACCTATCGTCCTGTCCCTGCAGCTGACCACACCCCCAGAGCATGATGCTGCCACCACCATGTTTCACTGTTGGGATTATATTGGGCAGGTGAAGGGCAGTCTCTGGTTTCCTCCACACATATCACTTAGAATTAGCGCCAACAAATTCAATCTCAGTCTCAGACCAGACAATCTTATTTCTCAGTCTGGGAGTCCTTCATGTGTTTTTTGGCTTTCATATGTCCTGCACTGAGGAGAGGCTTCCGTCGGGCCCCTCTGCTTTAAAGCCCCTACTGGTGGAGGGCTGCAGTGATGGTTGACTTTGTGGAACCTTCTCCCATCTCCCTACTGCATCTCTGGACCTCAGGCACAGTGATCTTTGGGGTCTTCTTTACCTCACTCGCCAAGGCTCTTCTGCCACGATTGCTCAGTTTGGCTGGACGGCCAGGTCTAGGAAGCGTTGCGGTCGTCCCAAACTTATGGAGGCCACTGTGCTCTTAGGAAGCTTGAGTGCTGCAGATATGTAACCTTGGCCAGCTTTGTGCCTTGCCACGAATCTGTCTCTGAGCTCCTTGGGCAGTTCCTTCAACCTAATGATTCTCATTTGCTCTGACATGCACTGTGAGCTGTAAGCTCTTATATAGACAGGTGTGTGCCTTTCCTACTCAAGTCCAATCAGTTTAATTAAACACAGCTGGACTCCAATGAAGGAGTAGAACCATCTCAAGGAGGATCAGAAGGAATGGACCGCATGTGAGTTAAGTATGAGGCCATGTCCAGATGTAGCCGGGTATCTGATAAAACACGCATATATTTTTCCACGATTTGTCCTGTTGTCCACACGTAACAGGAGGATTATGCTCTTGAAAACGGTGCTTTTGGAAAACTCCGACCAAAGTGAAGATTTCGGAAAATGCCGGTTTTGTGTTTGAGTGTGGACATGGGTAAACGGCGTTCTAAGGTCCCAAACGTCACTATCTGCGACAATTACTGAATACACGTCACACATGCGTCCTTGTTTACGCCAGTGAACAACGTGGATCTTTTGAGAAGTGTGTTACTTTTGTGGCACACAAGTGCGCCGCACAGAACGAGTGCTTCACAGTCTGCTATATTGTACTAAATAACCTAATGGATCCATGCAAATAACTTGCAAAATCTGGCGCCACGCTTCATGTTTTGGGGAAAGAAGTGATGTCAAGAAAAGGCATGCTCTCATTGGACAGATTGGGTCTAACTTTTAGGTAAAAAACCGTCAACTATTGGTCTGACATGTTTACTATACAGCTTAGTAATAGAAACTGGTCCATTAACTTCCTGTTCAAAACTGCAGATGATGAGCCCACCTTTACATAGTGATAAGCCCCTCCTCTGCATCGTGACATTTCACTGTAACGAGCTGCAGTTTGGCTCTGTAACTCTACATGTGTCACTCAGAGTCCTACATTTTCAAATAATCACAACTAAGTACAGGGATGTGGGCGGGGAAAGGGGGTTGGTTAAAAACAGGAATTTTTTGAGCACTCAAGCCTCAGCTGCAGGACAATTCTCAACTCAAACAGGCAGAAATCCACCAAAATACAACTTTGAATGAAGTAATGATGATGATACTTGTTGTAACAAGAGTAAAAGCTCATTTAAGATGGTTGTGCATAATATAGTGTCACCTTTTAAAGATGATTGCCAAGAGATTTGAATTTTCAATTAAAGAAACTCATCAGGTTAAAGAGCTGTCACGATTTAAAAGACAAATCGAGTAATGAATACATGAATCAAATGGCAAATAATTGTTAGTTGCAGCGCTAAAAGAGAGTTCACAACAAATGAGAAGGAATGTAAAATAGTTTGTATCAAGTAAACATTACGCTTTGAAAGACTGTTGACATTGTGTCACAAAAAGACCCAGCGTGTTGAACACACACAGCTTTGCTCCTGAGGGGTGTGTGCGTGTGTGCGCTGCACTGGGCCACCCACAGGCTGTAAAGCTACATAATACTGTTTTGGAATAATCAAGATTTCAATTATGACCCAAATAATCTCATATCAGACATTTTTAAAATTAAATTATTGCTTCTCAGAAGAATGTATGAAAGTGTTTTTGTATTATTATTACCAAAGCATTAACACCATTTTACACCAAATGTTTCTAACGGATTGGTTTGCATTTGCCTTATGTGAACTAAATTTTCAAAACATTGAAGTAAAATATTCACTGACTACTTAAAACTGAGCTTTAAAAAAGACTACATTTTTAAAAATACAATGTTATGTTATGTGTACAAAGTTATTACAGTACTGTATTGTTAAATTAAGTGTATAAAAATATGGTGGTTTTAAAAGTTTTTGTTAAATAAAGCTGCTGCTTTTTTATTCAGTGCAAAAATGTTGATTTACCTGGAGTTTTAGCCAGTATTTAAGATTGTATATATTTTTTTCTTATAATTGAGCAAACAAACAAAAATCATACTTTTATACAATTAATTGTACAACGCTAGTATAAACAAACAGTATATTAACACACTGAAATTTAAAACATTGTATTTTTACACACTGAATTTCAATATTTTTTCTGAATTGGATGTTCATGTAATTCACCTGCAAAAAGTCAGTTACACAAACCAGTGTAAAAGGTGCTTTGGTAATAAGACCACTTAGACCAGCACAAACTATGTTGGACCTGACACCGATATAGCCCGTGTGAGTCTTCAGGAGGCCCAGGATACACTTACTGCAATGTTTACACCTCTGCCAAATCACTCATGGTTCATAAGTATCGTGAGTCTTCTAAAGTAGGGCTTCCCAAACCCCAAAATACATATGCGATCCCCCCAGGACCTCCACTGTAAAAACATGGCTAAAAGCTCACAGCAATCAGTTTTGTGTAAGATACGACCTTTAAAAATGTGAGCAGCTTTTTAACAAATGTGACTTGTTTTAACTAGTGTATTTTTAAATATACCTTTTTAAAATCCTTAGTTTAACGATCCATTCTAATATCTTTATAATTGTCAAATTTGTAAAATCAAATATTACCAAAACTAGGTAGCTGTTGATTCAAGGTATCATGCATCATTAGAAGTCCTTGTACATTATAGAGCATGTTTTATAATGCAGTTCTAGTTTGAACGTTTTTCACCCCCGGCAGGCTCAGAGAAGGAGCGAGAGGTGCTGGAGAAGCTGAAGGCGCTGGTGGAGAAGCAGAGGGATGAGATCCGCTCCAAACAGCACGAGCTGTCGCTGAGGAACGACGATGTAGAGGCAGTGAGTCCTTCTGAGCTTTTTATACAAAGTGATTGATGCATTGAAACACAGCTGGAGTGGATTTGTTTCCTTCACTCCCAAGCCCTCGGCTGCCAACGGACTTTTGAATGCGACGGAATCAGGCTGAATGACCTCTTCTTGAATTCATGTCTATGTACAGAAAACAAGTTCGGACGTATTTAAACAGCTTTAGCCTGTGCCTTTAGCTCCAGCTGCAGCAGAACCGTGTGATAAAGATGAACCAGGACCTGCGGCACAGGCTGGCTCTGATGGAGGCCCAGGGGAAGGCCCTGGTGCAGCACAGGGCCGAGCTGGAGGCCGTGGCCCAGGCCCGGCTGCAGGAGCTGGGACAGCTGAAGCAGGAGGTGTCCCGCCTGCAGAGGGAGCTGCAGGACCTGGACTCACGGGTGGAGCATGTGCACGTGTGTGCTGGGCTGACCAGTGCAGGGCCTCCACCTACGGCTGCGCGCCTCACTGTGGTAAGGAGTAAGGAGTCTTTAAAAGTGACACAACTTGATCAAATAACTTAATATAACATTATAGCCGAAGCTACTTTCTTAGTAGGGTTTAACATACACTAGATATACACGCAATTACGAGAAAGAGTGGATTATTGTTTTAATAGACTAGGATAAAACAATGTTCTGAGGGTCAAAGTGTTGATCATGTGTTTAGTTGCACTTTTTTCCTGCTGTTTGCTAATATGACATAAACTGTACACATGATACGGAACACAATACATTTAAGGATGGGTATCTTATTTACGTCATGTTTATGTGGAACTCTGTTTTCAAATTCTCAATCTAATTACAGAATCACCCTCTAATCAGTGACTGTGGCCCCTCCCCTCTGCCCCCTCATTATTTTAACCTCTGAAACCAGTTCTCAGAAGGAAAAAGGCCATAACAGACCATTTCTTACAACCACTTGACCTTGTGCGGGACATGGGACAGAAGGCCAAATGGCATGACAGTACGACAGGACAGGTGGTCACCCTAATAGGGATGGGCAATATCTGTGCCAGTATTCTGTGCGGAATTGCTATAATAAACCTACATTTAAAGATCTCACTGCAGAGGGTGAGTTTCAGGTAGAAATATGACTCTGGGGAAACCTGGAAGTGTTAACCTTAGCAACTAAAGTAGACAACTGGCTAAAAGTCCATAGAATGTCAAGTGTAGTGTTAGTTCAGTTTGTGGTTTTATATTGACATTATTGATTTAAAATTAAGTTAGGTTAGCATTAGCTTAGAGACAGAAACCCTACCTTTTCTAAACACAGGATTTCCCCTGGTGAAGTATTTACATGGGATGTAAAAAGTCTTTAAATACTGCCAGTCATTATCCAGCCCTAACATGCTGTTTGTTTTGTGCTAATTAAATATTGATTTATTTTAGTGAGCTCGGCTAATTTCCCTTCCTACTGGAACCTGCTGGATGCTATTGTGAAAAGGGCCTACACTATGTGGGGAAAATATTTGGCACTGATAGATTTGTATTTTTTAACTGACCCATTAGTAAAAAAACGGAAGTGCTTTAGGCCAGAAATGTCTGTTTACACAGGCATTGCAACAAACGATTTTATATCCCAGACAAAAACATTTTGTTATAAAGTGGAAAGTTAATTTGGGATTTTTACTTCAGGTGAGATAGATTTGTGGGCCTTGTTATGGATTTTAAAATATTGGTATCGGCAAATATCAGACATTGTTTTCAACTCAAAAAGTCCATATCGGACCATCCCTAGTAAGGGACAAGAACTGTATAATGTGAAAATGTGTGTAATAAACATTTTCTGTCTCCTGGTCCATGTCGGGCCCCTGTAGGCCTCTGCAGCTGGTCCTGACGCTGCGGCGAAGCCCTCTTCAGTCTGGGTGGAGTGTGCAGGAGACCCGCAGTTCTTGGCCAACTGTTTTGAACAAGAGCCCTTGAGCAAAGCCGACTGTGAGGAGACGGACGCAGCACTTTTGTTTCTGGTAAGACCTGGAAAAACTATCCATTCACTTTTCACAGTGATTCATGGGTTTCAGCTTTTTGTTTCTCAATGGGTTTCCATAGCAATTAACAAGTCAGACCAAAAGATTATATCTTTTGAATGGGCAAATGTCACCTAAAACAGGATACATATAGGGATGTCAAGATGAACCGGTTTTTCAATTATTATGTATATTTATAGCTATGGTAGGTTATTCATGTTTTTTTTGTTTTTTTAACCAATTGTATACTGCCGAAATGTCTCCAGGCCCAACACAAGTCACGGCGGCATGCACACACGCGTATGTGTGTGTCAAGCAATGGCCAGCTTGTCAACAAGTCCGATCTGTTAATAATGATTGTCTGTCGTACACATGACTGTGATAAACGCACTGAACGACCGGTCTGTTACACACGGAGGTCCACACTAGTGCGAGTCAACTGTGCGAGCTACAGTCAGCTCCAGTACAGATGTTTTATGTCGCCGCTTCATGAGCTTACACGGGAGCGAGGGACCAGACCGCGGACGGCACTGGTGCGCAAAGAGGCCTCGCAGCGTGAGCCGAAAGTGAAGCCACGGAACGCACAAGCTCGAAGGAGAGAGAGGGAAAGAGGAAGAAATATAGTCCTTTTTGGATACTCTCAACCCTCAGATCCCTCCTTAATACCTGAAGAGGGGAAGGATCGACTTGACTATGCCTCTTACAGACCAACCTCAATTCTGAATGTGGACTATCGTTTATACACCTCAATTATGTCCAAAATACTCCCAATTAGAATCCACAATGATCAGACAGGATTTGTTAATACGACAATCCTTGCACATAATGAACCATATACAAAATTAGCATCAGCAGAACAAAGCTGTAATAATCAGTTTGGACTCTTTTGATTCTGTTCGCTGCCCTTATTCATTGAAAGTGCGAAACAAATTTTAAATAGTTGAATTATTTGCTTTGTACTTGAACCAATATATTAGACTGCGCTTAGAGCCACAGCCGCAGGTGAGAGGGTCTCGGACAATTTTCACCAATAATCGGCTCCCTCGACTTCGGCCGCTTCTCCCTTCTAAACGCACCCTTTGTATAAAGTCACGGTTCATATGAGTTATTTGTGTGCATAGGTTTTACAACACAGCACTACGGGCTTGTGGAGCCGTGCACACTGCGCCAGGGGCCAGAGCTCCCGACCCCCCGCCTGCGACCGCTGTGACGCGGGCCTAGGGGCGTTGTGGACGGTTTCTGCAGTATTCGGGATCAGGAACTAAACCCATAACACTGTGTATTGGACCACTTATAAACATTTGGAACAACTGTGTGCAGTTAGAGGATGCTCTTAGTCTCTGGGGAGCATGGAACTTCATTTGTGTTCATTTTTGTGCAAATTTAAGCACCTCATGGTTGGGATATTGTGTGTAAATGACGTACTACGGTGTTGGGTGCACGTGTGTTGTTGGAGCTGCGCTCATGCATGGCCATGTGAGCACTATATGTCTTTATTGCTATAGTATCCCCTCATTGTAGTTATCAGCTCGGGCTACATGGGTGTGTTAGGCTGTAGTGTTATTCGGATGTAAGAGGCTTGTATGGATGAAGTCGTGTGCATAAAAATGTACAACATGAACACAATTGGTTGCCATCCATCTTCTTCCGCTAGACATATGGTGAATGCCCAAAAAATTATGACCACCAACCACCACTATGCTGTCCAGTGTGGCTGGTGTAAAATCGGTGCGTAAAACTGAGGCTTCCAGTGCGCACGGCTCCTCGGCCGCTACAGGGCTCTGCGGCTCCTCGGGCCGCTACAGGGCCGTCGTCAAATCCACAATGAGCTTGTAAAACAGTGATTGCGACAAAGTCCCACGTAGAGAATCAGAATCAGAAAGAGTTTATTGCCATTGTCAATGAACAAAATTCACAAACATAGGAACTTGTTCGGCCTTAAGGTGCAACATAGAACACTGAGCAATTTTAAACAACATATATTCAATCAAAAAAGGGCATGCATTAGGAAACAATTTAAAATTACTATACAATAAAAATAAAAATAGGCATTTCTATGTACACAAGAGTTACAGTTAGATTTACAAGCAATAGAGCAGAGCATGTGTGAATAAAACACCGAGGCTCCTCCCCCTGTCTGTGGGCGGCTGTGGCACGGAGCACGGCTGGTCCACTTTGGCTACGCCAGGGAGAAAGTAAAGGGTTGATCCAACAGCTTGTGAATGATGCGTAACAGGAAAGCTGCTGCTAAACTGCAGTGGAGATCTGTCTTGCTTTTATGTAGTTCTAAGATGTTTACTTGTTGGAAAAATGTGCTCATTATTCACAAGGCTGTTGGAGAAACTGTTAGCCTGGAAGTAAACCATTTCCATGTGTTTTGAGACTGTTGCTCAGAAATATTGGGCTGAAATCGACAAAGAGCTACAGACAATTGTTTTATTTCGGAACTATATATTTGGGCCTAAAAAACCCTGCCATGGAGACATTCAATGGAGATATTTGGAACATTCTTTTGGCGGCAGGGAAAAGGGCCGCCACCAAAAAAGGAATGACACAATCTGCACCTACACTCAAGGACTGGACGGACATTATATTGGAAAATAAGGAAAAATAAAATCAAAATTACCGCATAGCTATAGATGTCTTGTGCTTTTTTTTTTGTAATCTACTGCTCTCTGGTCGTGTTCTAGGTGTTATGCTAGATGTCTTAATATTGAAAATGTTGAATAATAAACAAATACATACATTTCATACATGTGTGAAGCTTTTGGAAATGCTTTCATCAAGTTGTCCTCAGTGTCCATTGCGCACATGTGTAAAAGCAGATGGTCTTGCTGTGACAGGACAGGTCAGCCGGGGCAGACTCTGGGGATGACACAGACGGCAGTGGGCAGGAGTCAGACAGCCCTCGCTTCACCATCCAGGAGCTGAGGGACGTCCTGCATGAGAAGAACCAGCTCAAGGCCCAGGTGTTCCTGCTGCAGGAAGAACTAGCCTACTACAAAACGTATGTCCACCTCATGATCACACTTATGCTGTCCACCATGTTATGCCAAACACTGAGCTGACCTGAGCGGTGCTGACCTGAGCGGTGCTGTGTTGCAGGGAGGAGTGTGAGGAGGACACCAGTCTGTGTGAGGAGGAGAACCCCGCGCCTGCTGCTGCTGCTGAGGAGCCCGAGTCTGGCATCCGCAGACTGTGGGTCACTGCATCCAATCCACTTTATTTCTATTGCACATTTTACAAACAAAGCCATAGTGAAATCAAAACAACAATTAACCACAATAAATAAAACCATAAAATAGATTACAAACAAAAAAATTAAACAATGAAATGAACTAATAGGAATCAATAAATCAAATCAATGACAAAGGACCACACAACTCACATGTTAAAAGAATATAAGTGGTAAGACGAGACTTCAAACACAGAAAAGGCTCGGTTTTAAGTCTGGTCTTCAGACCATGAGCTGGCGTGTAAACTTGGAGGAGATCTGAGATGTACTGTGGGACCACTCGTCCATTCAAAGCTTAAAACAAACTAGGGCTGAAACTACGATTATTTTTGTATCGATTAGTCAAGTGCTTTCATTAATTGAGTGGTTGTTTTGAATGTGAAAGGCCTGTGAATTCGGGATTTTTTAAAAGTTTGACTCACTTGAATCTATGATGCTTGAGGACATCTTAATGGTATATACTCTCAAATAGTTTTTCCATTAGAAGCCCTAAACATACATCTCTCAGTACACATGTCATGTCTTAGAGTCTGCTTGTAGCGCCAGGATAGTGATTATTCGATTACTAAATTAGTTGACAATTATCTCAATAATCCATTTGTCAGAATTAATTGATTCTTGTTTCAGCTCAATGCAAAGATGCAAGAATTGGGCTCATGTACATGTTCTGACCTATACTTGTGTCTGTGTGTGTGTGTGTGTGTGTACAGGATCTTCACTGCTATCATGCCCATGGTGGCTGCAGGTCTGATATCAGATGACCCCACCCTGATGCCCATAAGAAGACTGGTCTCCATCATCTAACCTTTTTAACATTATTTATTCTTTTAAGCTCTCATGCACATAGACTATACGCTGTTTTTATTTTTCTAAGTTTAAGTTTGGTTTTTAATTGGTTGCCAATGAGGTATTAAGCTTCAAAATGAGTTTTTCTGATGGTGCCTTCAAGTCCATGCACAATACAGCATCCAAGAAAATGTAGCACTTTGAACTAATTAAATGAAAGTTATATCTAGTTATTTATTTAAATTGTAAAATGTTATGGGTATTGTAAAGAACTGTTTTTTTCTGCGCTGCATGTATTTTATGACATGAATGTGGATGTAGATGGTATTCTGTAAAGAGCATGTTAATAAAGTTATTTTATGTAAGATTTGAGCCCGTTTGCTTTACTGTCTGCAGTAAAACAGAGCGTGGCAGATGTCGAAGTTAACCCTGCACAGACCATTCTCTGCCGCTCTGCTCACTGGTCTCTTATGGAACCAATCCTCTTGCCTCGTTCTGCTCTTTGCCGCTCAGCTGAAAACTTTGCCCTCTGAAGTGAAGACTCCTTTTGCCCCTGCACTCACTCCCTTCAGTATGAAGGATATTTTGTGTTTTGTATTGCACTATTATGTAGCAGGGTTGAATAATGTGAACTGATTTTTATATATATATATTTTTTTTTTATTACAACACGTTTTTCGGTGTATAACATTCCAGTGTTTTAAAATGCAGTTTGTTATATTGCTGCGTTTTACAATTCAGTGTATTACCATGACGGAGCTTCGCACATAAAGTTCTGAAAGGTGCGTAGGAAAAAGCGTGCATAACGCTGAGTATACCGAGAGAAAAGATCCGACAGTGTACAGGATCTTTTCTTTCAGTACAATTCAGTGTATTAAAATATGGTGTTTAAAATGTATCTAATTAAAATACTGGTGCTGTTTTTTAAATTCAATGCGAGTATGAGTCACATTTGTGGAGATGTGCGCAAGTCCACTCACAGACACACGTTTTTCAGTCCAATAAAGCATTCAAAACCAGGATATGGTTTTATTTGAGTTTGTGGCTAAAAGTTGCATACTAGGGCTTTAACAATACTGTATTACGGGGCTATTTATTTTCCCGAGGGCCAAGGTCTCAACATGCCACTACTGTAACAACATTTTGGGTTGCACAATTTCAATAAATGAAGTTAATACAATAAAATAACTACAGATAGATTAGATGTTTGTGATATATAACAAAATACTTTCCAACATTGCTTTGCCAAATTGCCCATTCAGAACTGAACCAGAATTAAGTTAAGTACCAGCCAGGTCTGAACCAGGACTAACCCAGAATCAATCAAGGACCAAACCAAAGACCAAACCAGGTCTAATCAAGTGCTAACCCAGGATTAAACCAGTAAACAAGATTATTTTATTTATTTTGTGTCCATATTTGGAAGATGGGGTTGTGGTCTGGTCCCAACCAAATGATCCACGTTCATTTGATAGATTACAGGTCGAGCAGATTCACTTCAATAAAAACATTAACATTTCTTACAGGCAGGAAGGCAAATGGCACAGGTACAAGAAAACAAAGAAGGCAAAAGGCCGCAGGAAAAGGACAGTTGGTCACATTTGCATCAAGTCAGTTCACACCCCTTACTGTTCTTCTGAAAAAATGCCCCTGTGTAAAGATCAATGCTAGGCATCCTGGGCACCCCAGACAGAAATAGGTCTGATCAGAAGAATCACAGCACAGAGATGAACTTATCAGTGATATGTTAACAGGAAGATCCAAGTTTGAACTGGTGACGAGAAGTCTATTGTGTCACATAAAATGTGGGCTAAATTACATTTTTACCCAACGACGACACAGAACATCAAAAAGGAACCAAATTTTCTTACAAAAAATCATACTATATATCATACAGAGGCAAACACAAGAGGGGAGTTGCAATGTCGATCTCAAACCGAATAGCTTTTGAACACAGTTGTAAATGTAAAGACAGAGAGGGCAGATATGTGTCAAACTCAAGAGCCCCTAGAGCACACTTGGGCATTTGCGGCCCCAGGGACCTGTTTTAATCCGGCCCTCCTCCCCCCAGGGATCATATGTGTTTCCATTAGTTTCTTTTATTTTGAACTGTCTTGGCGCTGTAACGTGTCTGCACTTGTGTTCTTAATAAAGATGACATGAAATGAATGAATAATAGATTCAGTAGCCAGTAGTTTACAGAAAAGTGCTTATAATGCCCTCCGCCACCTGCCTGGATTCCAATATGGCCCTCGGAGGAAAAATAACTATCCACCCCCGCACTAGAGGAACAATAATAAAAAAGTTCCGTAAATTAATGAAGCATTGGTTTGATTGACATCTGGAGGGAGATGTCCCGATAGTGCACGCCGATATACCCATTATTCTAATCCACATACAATCTACTTCAGAATAGACCATTTCTTTAGCTCCAATAAAGTCAGATCTAAAATCACTGAGGCAGATATAGGCACAATAGACGTAAGTGACCATGCTCCTATCTACATTACTCTAGACTTGGAGGAAAGACGAAAAAACACACTGTTCAATGCCAGTCTGCTTAATGACCCTTTGTTTAAGGAAAAAAAGACATTACGACTCATATGGGGGAAAATGATACGGGAAACTTCTCTGCCCATCTTCTGGGATACTTCCAAAGCAGTCTTGAGAGGGAAAATGATAGCCATAGCCTCGAGATAAAAAGAAACAAAGGGAGAAAAAGCTAAATGATCTGCAAGAAAAATTCAATTGCTGGAGGTAAATCATGTCAAGAAGGGAGTCCTCAAATGCTACAGGAAATTAAAAAGAAATTAAAAAGAAATTGATGATCTGACCTCACAGGAAATAGTTAAGGAAATGCTCTTTACCAAACAAAGATGAGAGTGGATCAATATTTTTTTTTATTACAAAAATTAACATGACAATACAGTCATAAAACAAACAAAAATAAAAATATACCCCACCCTCCACCTCACATCAGAAACTAAAACGAACTAAATAACATTGATACATCAACAGGAAAAATGGACAAAAAAGAAAATAAAATCCGAAAACAACACCAGTATTTCAATGTGTTTCAGTAGGACATGTATTTATTTTCCAAAATTAATTTATTTTTTTCAATTTTTAATGTATTTATGAAATAATGTATTATCATGATTATTATGATTATTATTCATAATAATCATTATTATTATTATTATTTGGAACCATATGTGCTTCCAAATAATAATAATAATAATAATGATGATAATAATAATAATTATTATTATTATTATTGTTGTTGTTATTATTATTGTTATTAATATATTTATTATATATAATATTAGCGGCTCCACTCCGAGCTCCTCCCGTGTGACTGAACTCCTCAGGAGCTCCTCCATGTCAAGAGGAGCTTGCGGAGGTGGCTCGGGCATCTGTTCCAGACGCCTTCTGGGCGCCTCCGTGGGGAGGTGTTTCATGTCCCACCGGGAAGAGGCCCTGGGGAAGACCCTCGGCTGGCCTGGGAACGCCTCAGGATCCCCCCAGAGGAGTTGGAGGAAGTGTCTGGGGAGTGAGAAGTCTGGGAGTCCCTGCTAAGACTGCTGCCTCCGCAACCCAGCCCCGGATAAGCGGAAGAAGATAGATGGATAATATTAACCTTTGTTATACATATACAGTTTCCTTCGTCATTTTAGTTTCTCATTTGGCTGCAGTGTAGTTCGACAATGTACTGCATGTCTTCCCTTCTCTTTCATCCCCATTTCACACTGTCCTCTAAGAAAATTATAAAAAATAAAAAAGAATGACCATTTTAAGTATTGTCGGTGTAATCCCTCATTCGTCCAGGAGTGTTCCATTGTAGAAAAAGATTCAGTTGTAGTCATCTGGACTCTGTTTTAGAAAAAACAAAACGTTTCAACTCTCATCCAAGAGCATTCTCAATCACTATTGGATGAGAGTTGAAACGTTTTTTTTTTCTAAAACAGAGTCCAGATGACTACAACTGAATCTTTTTCTACATTTTAAGTATTGTCATAATTATTTATAATAGTGTATTTATTATATTGCTACCATTTTACTTATTGCATAGCAGGTGCATGCATGCATTTCAAAATGGTAAATTATAAACCCATGTGGTGTTCATTTGTTCCAACAGTTTTAGAATTTTCCATCTCTTTTCGTGTTTTTTTGAATCACTATCCGTTTCAACCATATACGCTTCCAATGTTAAATATCTACTGATATATATTTTTAAAGCCATTAATATTAAGTGAAAATTACGGGCCAACCCAAATAAAAAAAAATTGCGGGGCACTATGAGAACAAATGGCTGGCCCATTATGGGTGATGGGGCGACGCCCCTCCTGACAATCAGCCAATTATGTCAAACGGTATGAATTGTTTTATTCAAAAACTATTTAATTTGTTTATGTTATATTATTATTAGTTTAAATATGTAAAAAATAAAAAAAGATCTCTATATATGAGATACTCCGTCGGCGGTTTGCTGCGTGCGCTGCCTGCGTCTCTTTCAGCGTACGTCGTGGGGCTGTTTGAAAATCCCCTTAAGCCTGGTAGAAAAGCAATGGGATTTTTAGCCAATCAAATTCCGAGAAAAATGACTACGTCACTATGGGAAAAGCCCATGGATGTATTATATTTAAAAGCCATAGTAGGCTGTGAATAAAGCTATGTTCGTGATGAAGTGAAAGCGGCTGATTTCTTATCAGTCCGAGCCGATGAGACCTCTGATGTGCTCCGTTACCTTGACTACAAACAAACCAAACTGGAGCGCTTTTTGAGTTTATTACCTGGATAATGCCAACGCTGAAAGCATCGCTGAACTTCTCTTCATAAATAGATGCTTTGGTTATTAGAAAACCCATGAAAGAATGCTATAAATGACATGTCTTTTCCAAAGCAATGTTGTCTGTGATGATTAAATATAAAAATGTAAAACGTTACACATGTAGTTCAGGTTAACTAATACCACTTAGAAGCTGATCTTTTTGTTTGTTTTCTGCTCTGTTTTATAAAACAGGCACCAACAATTGTGTGTTTTTTATTTCTCTTTAATGTAGTAATTGCTACTATGCACTATAAGGTACAGTATCACTGAGATTTTTGTTCTGCTCTTTACAATCTGGTATTTTATAAAGTGTAAAATGTAAATTCATGTCAAATGTATTTTCTCACAAATGGTATCTTCCTCTACCATTACAATTACCATGACCAAAAGTGGAAATAAAGTTTGTTCATTTAATTAATTCAGTTGCAAATGTGTAATTATACAGTCAAAGTAAAATATTCACCTTTGGACATTAAAAATAAACAAAAAACATGTCATGTCAAATAGCCCCCCCCCCCCCCCCCCCCCCCCCCTATATGGTTAGTTAACACAAAAGCCCACAATAGATATTGAACTTTATAATGCGGGCCTTTTAGACATCACAATCATTTCCCCTGTACAGTGCCCCCATGTCCTTCTGGTTAAGGGCCTGTGTACGGTGCTCAGCTCCTGAGCACTGGGCAGGACACTGACCGCGTTTAGAGCCACAGCCGCAGGTGAGAGGGTCTTGGACAATTTTCACCAATAATCTGCTCATTCGACCTCGGCTGCTTCTCCCTTCTAAACACACCCTTTGTATAAAGTCACGGTTCATATGAGTTATTTGTGTGCATAGGTTTTACAACACAGCACTACGGGCTTGTGGAGCCGTGCACACTGCGCCAGGGGCCAGAGCTCCCGACCCCCGACCCTGTACCGCGGGCCTAGGGCACAACGCCCCCAGGACGGTTTCTGCAGTATTCGGATCAGGGACTAAACCCATAAACTGTGTATTGGACTAACTTATAAACATTTGGAGACAAACTGTGTGCAGTTAGAGGGTGCTTCTTCGTCCTCTGGGGAGCATGGAACTTCATTTTGTTCATTTTTTGGCAAATTTAAGCCACCTCACAGTTGGGATATGTGTGTAAAATGACGTACTCTGGTGTTGGTGCACGTGTGTTGTTGGAGCTGCGCTCATGCATGACCATGTGAGTACTATATGTCTTTATTAGCTATAGTACCCCTCATTGTAGTTATCAGCCTGGGCTACATGGGTGTGTTAGGCTGTAGTGTTATTCGGATGTAAGAGGCTTGTATGGAGGATCTCGTGTGCGTAAAACATCCCGAACAAACATAAACACTAAACTATTGGTGACATCCATCATCTTCCGCTAGACAATTGCCCCAAACAATTATAACCACCAACCACCACTATGCTGTCCAGTGTTGGTGGTTTTACCAAGTTCGTAAAGGGATGCAAACAAGGTTAGAATCGGTGCGTAAAACTGAGGCTCAGAGCCGCTACAAGGGCGCGGCTCCTCGGGCCGCTACAGGGCCGTAGTCAATCCACAGAGCTTGTAAGAACAGTGATTGCGCACAAAGTCCCACGTAGAGAAACAAAGCAATAGAGCAGAGCATGTGTGAATACAACACCGAGGCTCCTCCCCCTGTCTGTGGGCGGCTGTGGCACGGAGCACGGCTGGTCCACTTGGGCTACGCCATGGAGAAAGTAAAGGGTTAATCCAACAGTTTGTGAATGATGCGTAACAGGAAAGCTGCTGCTAAACTGCAGTGGAGATCTGTCTTGCTTTTATGTCGTTCTAAGATGTTTACTCTTCCGAGCCCATTCGTTAGCACTCTGACACCGGCCCCTAAACGTTTAAATGTTGATTTTATTTTGACTACAACCTTATTCTCATAAATGTATGACTTTTTTCTCGTTCATTTATGAGTTTATTCTTGTTAATTTACGTGTTTATTCTCGTTAATTTACAAGTTCATTCTCGTAATGCCCCGCATTTGGCCCTTATACTCCGTCGTAGAAAATCTATTTGTAGCCTTAAAAATAAACTGTTTCCCTAATGAGATAATTAAATAATCTCTTTTTACAATTTTTAAACTTTCCCAGCAGAGTAGATGCAAAATCTAACTTTCAAAACACATTTTCTATACTTCCATCCAAAATAAAGCCACTTTGTGGCAGAACCAAAACAAATGTAGTGGACTCCATTTCCAAACAACAAAAACGGCATTCATCGGCCGCTGCCATATTCCATCATTTTAACTTTTTCCATGTAGGAAGAAAATTATATATAATTTTGAACATCGACATTGGTCACATACATTTGTTTAAATATCCGTTCCCATGGTAAGGGGCAATCAACTATGTCCTCCCACTTTCTGAAAGTATTGTAAGGGATGATCTTTTTTAATTTGTATGTTAAGTAAAAGTGATATATATATTTGTTTATTTTAATTCCTTCTAACCAATTTGATTTTCTAATGACTGGTTTACAAACTAGCAGTTTATATATCCCATAATTAATTAGGTGCTTCCATTTTCTTCCAGCGCTGTGATTATTTGATTTTGAGGAACAAGAACAAACATCACCATACAGGCCTTTAAAGTCGTCAGATTCCATAACCTTACCATTCTCATAAGATCGTTTACAGAAATATTGTTTTCAGTATTTTTCAGAATGTATTTTTAAATAAGGGACAATGTAATAAAATCATAACCCAACAAGCCCAAATTCAATCAGCATTTGAATCCTATAAAAAAATAAATCTCTAAAATTTCAGGAGATAAAGAGGATTATTTAAATTCTTTCTGGACACTCTCAATTTACCTGTCAGGCCAGAAAAGTTAAATAAAAAATGAGCTGAAATAACAGTGTTGGAGGCGCAGGATGCAATCAAAAGATTAAAGAACAAATCTCTGGGTCGCGATGGGTTCATCTCAGAGTGGTATAAAGCTTTAAAAGACACCCTTCTTTGTATTCAACGTTTAACTGGGCACTTAAAAAATATGCCATGATTATGTTTGTATAGTTGATATCTACTTAAAATAAGAATAGATAAAATAAAATATATTGTAAAAAAAAATTATGACCCAGTTTTAAATCATCATTATTATAAACACTAAATTTGTAAACACTGAATTTTAAGACATTGTATTCAAATTAATTGAATATTTTTACTTATTTAGATGTTTTAAAAATTCAGTTCACATAATACATATCCAAAATCCTACAATACAATAAATGTATAAATATTTTTTTTAAATAAATGCTTCGGTAATAAAAAACATACACCAGCAGGTAAACTTTTGCCCTCAGCTCCTCCACACATCACAGGCACACACGAACACATGTACACCCATACACGCACACATGCGCACGCTCGCACACACACACACACACACACACACACACACGCACACACATACATACACACATACACACACACACACACACACACACACACACACAAACACACACTACTCTTCACTAATAGCATTTATTTGAACCCTGACTCCAGACGAGTGTCTGTAGAGAATCAAATCCATGTTGTTTTGGTTAGCAGCAGGAGTCGTGTGTGTGCTAACGATAGCGCTCTTCTCCACTCACATTTTGATCAAAAATAAGTTATGTGTTGTCCCTGGTGTGATCTGTGCTGAAGTTCACTTTTATTCTTGAGTTCAGAGTATCTAAAACCAGATAATATCTGCCATCCGATATATCGCTCAAGCCTAGTCCATCTATCAAGTATTTCATTTTCTGTCCTCTGCGCATCACAAACATATGTACAAAGCCTCGAGTCACTGCAGTCAGCGTTGGAACATTATTTTTTACAAACTGACAACGGATCTCCAACTTATGGAGTGCATCAGCAGTGCTTTTCAATTGGTCTAAAAGCTTCAGCACAATGTTAAAGCCGTCACCAGATGCTAACCACTGCTGCAGAATTATTACACTATAATCAGTCTAATAAAGCACAAAAAAGACTTGAGCTTTATTATGGCTTGTTATGGAAAAATATCATTTTGACCTTATGTTTTGTGACATCGGTTATGGCAGAAGACTAGACCTGTCGTCACCATGTAAAACGACCCCCATGTTCTTTCACACAAAAGCTAAATCCACCAGGAGCCCTGGTGGCGCTGTTCAAAGACTGGCTCCTGTCAGGTGTGTTCGAACCACAGGGGTCCAGGATGGACCTCTTTGCAACACCAAGCCTTTGCCAGGGCATTGTCTTTCTCCAGACGATCAGAATGTAACTTCGATCAACAACTTTCTACCCTTTTGTTGCTCATCGGGCCAATAATGTTCAAGTATGATATCCTGTTCGACCTGTTTTCTATAAAAGGTGAATCTTTCTGTGTGGGGCCCTTGAGACTGGAAGGGACCCTGTGCCTGCTCCCTCTTGGGAGTCTGTACAAAGGTTAATTCTGATTGTACAACAGAATTAAACCATTCACTTTTGAGAAAAGACAAACTCTGTTCTACTGTTTTTACTTTAGTTCTTGAAGATGAAGATGAAGATGGCGCCGCAGACGGATGCCCTGGCCTTTCGGTGCTCTTTGTTTTGTCTGTTTTTGTTCGTAAATTGTGTGTCTGCGTGCTCTTACACCCGTGAAGAGCTCTTGTCCATCCGAAAAGCTAAAAGAGTGAGACGCCGCAGGCGAGGAAAACGCTCGGGGGTCCTCGTGCGCCTCAGGCTGCTCTCGGCTTTTCAGATCACGCCATGGTTCACCTGATCCCCACATACAGACAGAGACTGAAGCTCTCCAAACCTGCAGTGAGGAAATCTAAGAAGTGGACCAATGAGGCAGTGGAGGAGCTACGTGCGTGTTTGGACATTACACACTGGGAGGTCTTCAGAGCTGCCACAGATAGTTTGGATGAGTACACGGACACTGTGACGTCATACATTCGATTCTGTGAGGACAGCATCATACCAACACAAACCAAAGTCACTTTCAACAACCAATGACAAACCCTGGTTCACTCCAAAACGGAGCCAGTTAAACACAGAAGGAGGCAGCGCACAGGGCTGGAGACAGGGGGCGCTACAAGAATGCGAAAGTATGGATTTAGCAAAGAGGTTTACTCGAGCGAGATCACAGTAAAATACGCGTCTGAAGCAGCAGTTCTCTGACAACAACCCCGCCTCCGTGTGGAGGGGGCTCCGGCTTCTCATCAACCATAAACCCCATAAACTGGCTAGAGAACTTAACACCTTCTACTCCAGGTTTGATGTGACCACCCCCTCCCCCACGGTGGCTACCTCTCCGCCAAACCTGGTTCCCCCCCACCTCCCCCACCACTCTCTCAGTTCAGGAACAGGATGTTCACAGGCTATTTCGGAAATCCAACCCCCGAAAAGCTGCTTGGACCAGACGGCGTCTTTACCGCCACATTAAGACACTGCGCAGAGAGAGTTAACCTCCGTCTTCACAGACATTTTTAACACCTCCCTGGGTCATGCCATGTCCAGCCTGCTTCAAGTCTGCCATCATTGTCCCTGTCCCCAAGAAGCCCGATCACTGGACTTAATGACTACAGGCCTGTGCGCTTGACGTCTGTAGTATGAAAGTCATTTGAGCTCCTGGTCTTGCCCCACCCTCAAGTCCCTCACCTCCTCCCTGCTGGACCCCTGCAGTTCGCCTACAGAGCCAACAGGTCTGTAGACCCCCTTCATCATGACAGACTCCCCCATCACACCGTGGATTCCTTCCGCTTCCTTGGCACCACCATCACCCAGGACCTCAAGTGGTAGACCTCCATTCAGCTCCCTCATCAAGAAGGCCCAGCAGAGGATGTACTTCCTGCGACAACTGAGGAAAGCCAAGCTGCCAGTGCAGATGATGGTGTGCAGTTTTACACGGCCATCATTGAGTCCATCCTCACCTCCTCCATCACCGTTGTGGTACGCTGGAGCAACAGCCAGGGACAAACAGAGACTACAGCACATTTGTTGCTGAGAAGGTGATCGGCTGTAGACTTCCATCTCTGCAGGACCTGTGCTTCTCCAGGGCTCGTGGACGAAGCAGGTCGGATCACAGCTGACCCTTCTCACCCTGGACATGGTCTATTTGAACCACTCCCCTCAGGCAGGAGGCTACGGTCCATCCGGACCTGAACCTCCCGCCACAAGAATAGTTTCTTGCCTCTGCCGTTGGACTCATGAACACTTCTAAACACCTGCCACTTTAACTGCAACTCTTCATCACTCACTGCACTGTCACTTTCTGAACAACTGTAAATTTAACTGTAATCTTGTGTACATAGTAATGTCTAGCTTTATTTTTATTTTATACTATATTCATTTTAAATAGTTTCTTAATGCATGCCCTTTTGATTGACTATATGTTGTTTTATTATTGCTCAGTGTTTTATGTTGCACCTTAATGCCGAGATAACGTCCTATGTTTGTGAATTTTGTTCATTGACAATGGCAATAAACCCTTTCTGATTCTGATTTGATTCTGATAACTATTACTTAAGTGTTCCACAACAGGCTGTAAATAGTGTAGTTATTCTAAAGTTTTCCCCTTATTGTGACTATGTTTCTGTGATCCTGCACACTCATCTTCAGGACGGATGAAGCCCCTTTTTGTGTTTGAAGTGAGCTGAGGCTTCCAACAGGGAGGCCACTAAACGCCTGAGCTGGGACCTACTCTAGTCTTCATATTGTCCCAGAGAGACACACATCCAACCTGAAGATGAGTGTGCAGGATCACAGAAACATAGTCACAAGAAAGGTGTTTTTTATTTTGTTCCCACCAGTGACGTTTCGGGTGCTGCCCTTCATTAGACATCAAGGCAGATATGTCTGATGAAGGGCACTGTGGTGGGAACGAAATAAATCTCTTTTTGGAGCTTATCGAGTTGTGCACTTCATATTGTCCTAGTCACCACACGGGGCTCTAAGCGACCGAGCTGGGACCTGCTCTGGGCTTCATGTTGTTCCTGTGCTGTCTGATTTCTAAACTTTGCGCCTTGTTTAGCTTCTTCATGGCTTCTATCTCTTTCTTGGAGTTGTCATTCAAACACTCCAACATTTCCTGACTGTACACGGCGACAAACATGTCCTCGTACAACGTCTGCAGCCGATCGTTCATGTGCTGCAAATCTTTGATTTCACTATTGAACCTTTTACTTTCAGCCACACAGCGATCCACGAACCGCTTTGTGCCTCCCATGTCCAACTGGGAGATTTCCCTCTTCAGGTCATTTTGTCTTTGCATAAGTGACTTTTTCTCACTTTTAAGTGTCTTCAAATGGACTTTTAGCTGTTCCTTTTGTGCAACAAAATCTTCTAATTCTGCATGTTCTCTATACAAGATAATACATTTTTTTCTTAAGTGACTTATATCATTTGTTATTTCTTGAATCTCCACCTCAGACTCTTCAAACTTTTGTAATTTTTTCTCAAGTTTGAGTTTTTTCGTCACTAATTTCTTATTTAAAGCCTCAAGGTTAGCTTCTTCCTTGTCTATGTCCTTATAACTCTTCGACTTGACTTTGAGGATTATATTTTTCTGCAGCATCTTGTCAATTTCCTGCTGTTTCCTTTCATTAAAGGCCTTCAGGTCCCTTATTCGAAAGACTTTCTTCTTGTATGCATGCTCTTTAATCCTTTTCTTGTCATATGCTTGGGTTATATCCCAAAGAAAATCTTTCAGTTGCTCATTTTCGTTTTCTAAGGCTGTTTTTGACACTTTTATTGCCTCAGATTTCTTCTTCCAACATGACTCTTGCGAGAATTCCTGGAGCAACTTGAACATGTTGTCTCGTAGTTGTGTATTTTCCTTGTAGAAATGATCTTTCTCAGATTTCAATTGAACATAGAGCTCTTCCGTGTATTCTTGATGAGATTTTGATTTCAATTGCTCAAACTCGTCTTGTAATTTGCCATTACTGTCTCTCAATATTTCTAGCTCCTCTTCCAGATTTCTACATTCCTCTTGAACCGTCTCTAGATGATTCACTTTCTCCCGTAGCTCTTTACACCCCTCATGAACCGCCTCATTTTCCTCACGGATTTGACCTGTTTCTGCTTTTAACTGAATAAGGCGCTCTTCTATGTCTTCTGTCTTCAGTTTGGATTTGAAACATTTAAATTCCTCTTGCAAACTGACAATCTGATTTGTCAATCTTTCCATTTCCTCTTCCAGATTTCTACTTTCTTTCTTATGTAGCTCTATAAAATCCTGTAGAGCTGCATACTTTTCCTCACAGATGCAATCCTTGTCAGCTTTAAACTGATCACATTGCTCCTTCAAGGCTTCCGCTTCCGTTAGCTTGGATGGTAAACCTTGATACAACTCTTGTAAATAACTCTTTTGGCGACTTAACAATGCAATTTTCTTTTCAAGTTGCATGAGCGGTTCCATTGTCCTCTCAATTTCAGTTTTGCTGACAAACTCCAAAAGTGTGTGTTGAAGGTCTTTGACCTGGTTTTCCTCTGTTTCTAACTCACACTTATCATCTTGTGGTGGTTTTAGGCCTAAACATTTCCCCTTCTGTTCCATTAGTGCTCCCTCATTTTGTATTTGCTGTTCTTTCCTAACGGTATTTTGAGATTGGATGCATGCCAGTTCATTTTGGAGCTCTTGATTTTCTTGCAGTGTGTCTTTGAGAACTGAATCGAGCACTTGAAATCCCCTGTCAAGCTTGGCCTTACAAATGTGTTGGCGCAACATGGCGTTGTGCTCCATGACTGGGTCCAACGTGGCCCAAAAGGTTTCAGAGATCTTGTCCAAGCTGCACATGTTTTCCCAGTTTTCAAAATCCACCTCTTTATTGGAAATATTGAACATTTTAGCGTCAACTAGATGTGTCCTATTAATATATTGTTGTGTTACTTTTAATGGCGGTTGGGAGCCGAAAGGTGCATTTACTGTCACCTACTGTAGTTGTACGTCTTCAAAGCATGTGTTTTACGCTATACCATAAAAAAAAGGAGGAGAGAATGAGAGAGAAGGAGAGAGAAAGAGAGAAAGAGAGAGAAAGAGAGCGAGAAAGACACAAGGTGCAAAGCAGAAAAGTTCATAGAATCTGATAATGTCATCAAGTTCTATGGGTCGACCACTCAAAGCTGAGAAAAAGTTCTTGCTGGTTTCTAGGCAACCAGCATTCTTGTAATGTCATCATTATATAAAATCTAGAGCTGTGGTCGTTTCCTTACCTCGCTGTGATTGGTTTTCAGGTTCCTTACCTTGCTGTGATTGGTAGTTGGCGGCGGTGGGCGGGGTCTTGTCCTTATATAGGCCAACCGCCATTAAAAGCAACACAAAAACAACAACAAAATCAACCACTGCTCTCTCTCTCTCTTTCTCTCCCTTTTTCTTTCTCATTTTTTTTTACGGAATAGCGTAAAACACATACTTTGAAGATGTACAACTACAGTAGGTGGCGGTAAATGCACCTTTCGGCTCCGGGCCTTTCTGTAGTTGGCTCCAAACTTTGGAACGCTCTTCCTCTTCACATAAAGACTGCACTTTCAGATGATGCTCCTAAGTCTTGTTTAAAAACCCATTTTTATTCACTAGCATTTAATCCGGCATGACAATTGTGTGGTCCTGACTATCTTTTTATTTGGTAATATTGATATGTTTTTAATTTGTTTTTATTTGGTTTGCACACTAATTTATGTATTTTTTTCATTAAAAAATACATAACATATTTTACCTGTGCTTGTTTTGTACTCTGTGCAGCACTTTGGAGACTTTTGTGTTGGTAACATGTGCTATACAAATAAGTTGGATTGATTGGAAAAGTAACACACATCAACTACTCTCTCTCTTTCCTGCGCTCCTTTTTTTTTTTTTCTTTTTTTTACGGTATAGTGAAAACACATACTTTGAAGACGTACAACTAACAGTAGGTAGCGGTAAATGTAACACATATGGATACCAACCGTCATAAAACACCAAAGAAAAGAGAGAGAAGAACACTCCTGGTAAATGCACTTTTCAGTTAGCTATTAAAGTAATAGAAGAAGATTAGTTTGATGGGTTTCGAAATAATAAACAGGAATTCCATCTGCTGAATCTCTTACAATCCAATCACAAAATATCGTGCAGGCTAGATGTGTGCTTACTTAAATAACACAGGATTATTGGAAGATTTATAGAGTTAAGAGCGTCTTTGTAGTGTTTACGACGTTGAGACTCAGTCACACACACTCACACACAACACCACACACACACACACACAACACACACACACACACACACACAACACACACAACACACTCCAGAGTGCAGCGCTTTTAGTGTGATGCGCTCCAGTCAAGAGCAAGTGAGTCATCTTGTCTCCTGCTGCTCTCTGTTGTTCACCTGTCGCTAGGATACTTTGCCCTCCTCTGTTGTGGAGCGCGTCACGTGGATGCACGATGTGGGAAGTGCCGCTCGGCGCTCTCAAACTTTTCTTTCACCTTCTTCTGTTTGCGTAAAGATTCAGAGACGAAACTTTTTTAAACAACTTTAACATTCCGCGACATTCAACAACCTTAGGCGTGTTTTTGTGTTTTCCGCCGTGCGTGTCCGTGCGTTTCGGTGCCATGGACTTTGGAGAGGAGTCGTCGCCGCTTTGGCTTTCGACAAGGACGCGTTCGAGCTCACAGTAGAGGATGTGTACGATATTTCCTACGTGATCGGCCGGATCTTGTTGAAAATCAGCGGCTCTGGGGAGGAGGTGTCGGACCTGCAGTTCAGGATCGTCCGCGTGTTGGAGATGTTCGAGACGCTGGTCAATAAGTACAACTTGTCCCTGGAGGAGCTGCGCATGGAGCGAGACAACCTGAAGGGAGAGCTGGCGAAGGTGCTGTCCGAGGGCGCATCGTCCAGGGAGGGCACGGTCAGTTTCCCACGGTCCATCACGCACGGCCCACGCACGGTCCAGAGATTACTGAGGTCCAGCATAAACGTGTAATCCTGGTTTGATGCTTGCTTTAGTTTTGTCCTGCCGGGTTTAACTCAGACCCGGTTTTGAAGGCAGAAGTAATATTATTTACTCACAACTGTGTTATAAAGTCGCCGTTTGTTAACCCACCCGTGGGACGTTGGAATTTGACTACAACAGCTGTAACCCACTTATTGCCTGTCAAACCAATAATTCTGGTAGGAATCAGGGTTTGGGTACTCCAAACCCACAAATAAAAAATTATACAAAAATAAAATGAAAAATGAATAAGACTTTTCTATGGATTCCGCCTGGACATTTTTGCTTTATTACAAGTTCCTAAAACAATTTTTTTGTGAATTTACCTTCATCTTTTAAAAGAGAATTGTCAAAACCCAACAAATATTCAATCCGGAAACCAGTTCTTCTCATTCATATATTTAACAAAGACAATCTAGGCGGGATTTAAAAATCTGAATTCCTCTGTGCAGAGCTTGTTTTTACTTATATTTAGAGCATGTGTCAAACTCAAGGCGGCGGGCCAGATGTGGCACGCCAGACGTTTTAATCCGGCCCACCGAACATATTAATGATGTTGTTCTTAGTAAGATTATGCATTTGAATTATTATTAAAAAGTAAAAAAAAAAGTGTTTTAATTTTGTATTAGTTGATAATTTTGTGTTTTCTGTTTTAATTTCAACACATCACTAGAATATTAGTGGAACCAAAATTTATAAAAGAAGTCCCTAATTTACGTTACAGCCGATTTTGGTTGTCTTCATATAAAATGTATTCTGATACTGTATTTTTATTTAATCTAACCATTTTGTTTAATTTTGAATGTGTAGAAAATCTAATTTTAGAAATGTAAATTACCTCGAAGATGCTTTATGCTTTATTGCTTTATCTGATTTATAAGTTTGTAATATCGTCAACGCTTTTATTTTGAAAGGGCTTTGTGTAATAGCCACAAGGTGTCTCTAAAACGCACCTTGTGCATTGTGCTAAAGATGAACCATAGTATCCCTTAGCTCCTGGTTGATGAGGGAACAAGCTCTTATGGTGTGTTCACATTCAAGGCATTCAATAAAGGTTGTGAACCATCAGGTACAAAAAACTTCACTAGCAGGGACCACACCACAACAAATGGAATATGAGAGAATGTTTATGATTATAGTGGATGATGGATCGATGATGGATCGATTAGGTTGGCTGGGTAGAGAGACTGTGGATGGGCCCCGGTCTCGGGTCATTCAGAACCCCCCCGCCTAAAACAAGTAGACTCCAACTGACTTACCACCTTTTTTATCTGAGAAACAGTGTGATTTTCCTTATGCACACTCCTCTTTCAAGCCGTACAGGAAGTGTGTGGGAAAGATGAATAAGGACAATTACGAAACGTTCTTCTCTCATCAGCTTCATTTTCATCAGGCAGAATGGACGCTGCATCTCTACGGACATTTGCTATTGTGAACAGTAGGCCTCTTACAGTGGATAATCTAGAAGTGACCCTAACAGTCCAGAACCGTTGACCCCTAATCATCTGCATACAAAGAAGTCTATGGTTGCACTGCCACCGCCAGGTAAATTCATAAGCGAGGACACAGCACGCAAATGTTGGAGGCAGGTGCAGTACTTAACGGAAACATTTTGGTCACATTGGGAAAGAATATCTCGCTGATATTGAAAAAAAAAGGCAGAAATGGCAAGATTTACCCCGCAACGAATGGAGATTAGACACAATAATTTGCAAGGATGGACTCGTAAGAAAAGTGAAGATTAGTTATGGAGAAAAGAAAATTGAAAAATAACATTGTTCCGGGAAACAGTCAGTCGTTGATTGCCCCGTCCAGAAACTGGTTTTGCTCCTAAAGACTGAGTCATATTCTAAATTGAAGTTTATTTTGTATATGCACTAATGTGTTTACCCCTTGAGGTTTGGTTAAAGGTCAATACTTCATTACAAAATCATTTTCCCTCTACATTTTGGTTGTGATTAAGCGCAAATGATTGGTGGGAGTGTAAATTACCTCAAAGATCTTGCTTTATTGCTTTATCAGAGTTATAAGTTTGTAATGTCAACGCTTTTATTTTGTAACAGCCACAAGGTGTCTCTAAAACGGAAGTTAACATTCCAGCGAGTTGAAAAGCAGCACGCACCTTGCGTGCTGTGAAAGTTTGGTGAAAACTAAAGTTAAAGTAAAGTTAATGTGCTAAATGATGGTTCAAAGTATCCCTTAGCTCCTGGTTGATGAGGGAACAAGCTCTTATGGGGTGTTCACATTCAAGGCATTCAATAAAAGTTGTGAACCATCAGTTAAAGAGACCATCATTTCAACCAGGGATGCTACAAGAAATGTATTACTTGGTCAGTTTGATGACCAGTAAAGCGTGGCCATTTTAGTGAAAAACATACCACCGCATCACAAAAGACTTCTCAGATCCAATATTTTGGATAAAAATGGCAAATTATCAAGAAAAAGATTGGTTGTCTTAGGTGGGTAATTGTGCTTTTAGTAAGTTAAGTCTTTATAATGTGGGTGTGTTAAAAAAATAAATAAATAAAAATAATTTGTTCTGACTTTAGGTTCCTGTACGTTAATTTGGGTTAGGGTTAGGGTTAGGGTTAGGGTCCCTTTTCCCCAGTTTAGACCTGTTTTGGAGAAAAAACATAGCCGCCTTATTTTAGACCCTGTTTAGGTCCTCCTTTGAACCTGGTTTGTCATGACACATGCCTGAGTTAGATCTGAATTCTGATTTTGTTCTTATATAGTCCTGGTTTAGTCCTAGTTCAGACCTTAGAAATGTCAACTTTAGCCCTGGTTTTAGACCTAACCAAATCTTGGATAAGATCTACTTTGGTCCTTCTGTAAACCTACTTTGTCCTATTCTGTTCCTGCCTCTGTCGGAGAATGCTCTGACTCAGTCTGGCTGTGAATGTGTTGTTGTCCAGCAGACAGTTGGACCAAACCAGCTGCTGGTGGACCTGACAGACCCAAACAGACCGCGCTTCACCATGCAGGAGCTCAAGGAGGTTCTGCAGGAGAGGAACCAGCTCAAGGCTCAGCTCATGGTGGCCCAGGAGGAGCTGCAGCTGTACAAGAGGTGCCCATGACCACACACGCTAACAGTCTGCAATGCTCACTATGAAAAACTGTAGCTTGATATTGTTTTTGCGTCTTGTTTTTTGATAAATATAAAAATAACTAAACTAAGATATATAAATCCCAGTAGTATCATTAAAATGTTTTTAGTAATTTCCTAAAACATTTTAATTAATACTACTAACAGCTCAGGAACTTGAACCAGTATTTACAGAAATTGGTGTCGGAGCAGATCCAGCCAATCAAAAGGTAGTATTTTTGTTGTGTGCCAGTGCCCAGTCCGGCCAGTCCCAAGCTCCGATAACTGGACAGTGTGAGGAAGGGAACACAACAAACTTGTCTCCATGGAGATGTTTCTGCTTTGCCTGGAATGTTCAACAGCATTAAATGGATCTGTCATGCATTTTTTTTCAATGACATGTGTTTTTAAAGGAGACGTGCTTTTCTTCCAGATACTTAGTACTGAACTGCATGATTGTACATTTAGTTTATTGTAAAATGCAAAATATTCATCTAAAACAACGTAATAGAAACAGGTCTATTGACTTCCTGTTCAAAACTTCAAAGTTACATTTCACTGTAACAAGCACCAGATTGTCATTTAAATGTTTTTATTGTTGAAACCTGGCTACATGACATTTCAGAACATGTATAACTTGGAGTCTTCTGGCTTTGGGTTAAGCTAGAGTGCTAACCACTATGCCATAATGCAACCTATATAATAATAATAATAATAATATTATATAATACCTATAATATTACAAAAATAACTTTCATGTCAATTTCTTTACCATTAACAAACTTTTGATAAATGTTGTTGCCACTGCAAAGTATTTGATCAAAATGTGGGTTTGCAAAGTCTTTTCAGTGTTGTGTTGTGTCTCCTCACACTTGTGTCCAGTGGGATTCTGCCCAACGCTGAAGCCGCCATGGTGGAGGTGAACCTGGACACACCTCCTGCGTCTGAGGACAGTTCAACCAACCTCAGCGACGCCAAAGACGAGAGGAGCACCATCGGGAAACTGTGAGTCACCAGAACTAGGACGTGTTCAGTGTTTGACATTGTGGGTGACATATTGAGCCCATTCAAATAAGCACATTTGTTTTTGGACATTATACTTTTATTTGATTTGGACCGCAGACTACAAATACTGCACCTTCCTTCTCTACATTTGAAGTAGGTTGCATTCACATTCTGGAATTACAGTAGATGTCATAATCTCAGACGGTGGGCGGGGCCTATGTAACTATGGGAAAAAAATATCCAAAATAAAAATCCAAACAATAAACCGTACCTTTATTCGTTCGGGATTGGTTCCACAAACAATATTCATCTCACGGCTTCAAATCCTAAATTCCTTTTAACAAGGCAACAATCACAGCACTTTCTGAGGCTGCTGTGAATACATTATTTTACTTTTGTTTTTTGTGTCTTTCTGCTGACAAGAGACATTGAACTTTGTCAGTTTTGGTTTTATGTGAATAGGCCCAGTAATTACAGATATGAACCATAAACCATGTTAAATCTGCAATCTGAGCGATTAAAAAGTGAATTCTACCTGAGAATTCTGACCTGTCTCAGCTCAGTTTAGGCCAGGGGTGTCCAAACCCCTTATACGGAGCAGAGGGCCACAGACAACCCGACAATGAACTGAATTATTAGAAATTTTGCGTTTGACATGGTTTTGATGAGCCTCACCACCTTTAATAAGACTTGGAACATTAATATTAGGTTGGAATAACATCAAAATGTTTGAATTATTCAAATTTTACAGTAAAAAGCACTACCTTTTATTATTTGGGTCAAGCCTGAGGGCCAACAAAAATTGGTCTGAGGGCCGCATTTGGCCTCCAGGCCATAGTTTGGACACCGCTGGTTTAGGCCTTCTAGAACGTTAGAAGGCCTAAACCACAGCCAGGGACAAACAGACTACAGCGCATTGAGAGTTCTGCTGAGAAGGTGATCGGCTGCAGACTTCCATCTCTGCAGGACCTGTACGTCTCCAAATATATCAATGTTTCCGATATATATTTTAAACAGGCTAGTGAGTTCTAATGGAAATAGAAGAGACATGAAGAGGCTGGGTCACTTCAGTTTTCCGACACCATACTTTTACTTCTATCGGAGTAAAATTGTGTGTGAAGTAAGTTACTCTTGAGTAAAAGGGTTTGGTTCCTCTTTCCACTGAGAGTAAATCAGTGACAAAAGCTTTGTGCATGTTGTCATCTTCTTAAACAAATTGTCTTAAATCATAATTCCAAGTAACCGTTTAGATGCAAAATGTAGTTTCTCTTTTACTCCATTTGGGTCAATGTTACGCTTGAGTACACATTTTGGCTACTCTACCACCTCCTGAGGCAAATACACCTGCATTTTTACACCTTCAATGTCATGACCACCGCTCCAGTTGAGTTTAATTAGCCTGCTGAGCCCCCAGTCATCTGACTGTATCCTGAGTGTGCAGCTCTTCAGGCGGTGATTGAGACAGCCAGTTCTCACAGCACGTCCTAATGCTTTACTTGTGACCAAAATGAGTGGATGCTGATGTTTGTGGTGAATGTCAGAAAAGTGTGTTTACTCATTATCAGAGCTGCTTCTCCCTGACCTAATGCTGCCTCTGGTTCTTAGGTTCTCCTTCAGACGGAAATGAACGCACTGTGGACAAGACCAACCATTTTAGAACAAGCGACGACTACAAGCAAACCTCAATGGACCAAATAGTTAAGACTTTTGTAAAATATGATGTATATATTGATAGAGAATGAACAGGAAATTGTCAAAAAGTATTTTGATATGTATGCTTCTACTCACACTGGTTAGTCTTTGTATGGCATTTTATAATTAAAGATAAAAAATAAAAAGACTACTCCTGACTTGTGTGACAACATGCGCAGTATAACGCAAAACACATACTTTGAAGACTACAGTAGGTGGCGGTAAATGCACCTTTTCAGTTGGCTGCCAGCCGCCATTAAAAATAACATCGTCATCCATCTTGCTGGAGCCGGCATGGAAAACATTTTATTCTTTGAGTACAAGTAATAATTTACAGTGACGTTGTTTTATGAAATTCATTTGACAATATTTCACACTGACTAATGCTCCTTAAGCATATACCTCAATACAAGAGAAAAATATAAAAGCACTATATAAAACTGTAGCAAAAATATACAGGAAGCTCTCGCCTCCATTTAAAAGCCATGGAGTTGTCCTAAAAGGCGTGCGTGAGGTGCTCCGTCAGTACTTGAGCCATGGGTGAGCAGAGATCGAGGATTTACTGCGGTCTCCATAGTCGTAGAGCAGCTCCTCGTCCACAGAGATGTCCCGGGACGCCACCAGGATTAAGTGAGGGGTCCCGTCGATGGGGTGCAGCCGCGTCTGACAGTTCCCGTTCTTACTGTGGTTGATCAGCCTGCCCAGACGACTGCTTTCTTTAGTGGCATCCACACTGGAGCACAAAACACCATTAGTCAAACGTCCTACTGTAGCAGTCAGCAGCATCTTAGGAGTTCAAAGAGTAACACGTGCAGTAGTGCGCCCTCACCAGTAGGTCTTGGTCTGATACTGGAAGTAGTACATGTAGCAGCCTGTGGAGGGGTCCAGGGCGTACTCGGTCTCTCGGGCTTTGGCCTCAGACAGCTCCAGCAGGTCTCCGTAGTACTCCACCACAAAGTCACCCTTTTTGAAGCCGTTCACCGCAAAAACCCCGCGGCCCTTTCCCTCGATCTGCTTCACCTGTTACAATTAATTATATTCACAAGGTAGAAAAGACCAAGTGATTAAAAAGGGACATTTCAAGGGAATCTAAACTTTCAACTTTTTTTGGTAAAACAATTACTTTGATTATGTTGTCACTTGGGATGTCAAGATACTCAGTGAGTACATTGTCAACTAAAATATATTATTCATGACAATCATCAATATAGTTATATCAATAGTTAAAATGTAAAAATGTGTTACACAATGGGAGTGAGAGAAAATGAAAGATTTCACTGTTGTTCGGGTCATGTTCTCAGTAATAGAATAATTGTTATTGTGTTTTTTCCTCCCACAATAATCGTAACACTAAAATGTGACATTGTGGCGACATCCCTAGTTGTCACATACTACTTTATGCCATTTAGTAGCCATTCATCTAAAAAAAATGAATGTGTTGTGCATAGAGCACATGAGCTTCTATTTCCAATCAGATTAAGCCTGCGTGTTTAAGATTCTCAGCTCATTCAGTCACAGTTCTTTGGTCATGTCAGCACCACATGCCACACATACTTGCCTCCATTCCGTCCTCCACACCATTCTTTATGAGATCGTCCAGGTGCCTGTGTTCTTCACTCTACAGTCAACAAATAAGGGTAAGGATCAAATACTGGTGCATTACAATGTTCCAATTCTACAGCATCAATGACAAACCTTGAGCTCTGCTTTTGTCTTTCTGTTGCTTCTTCTGATTGGAAAATAGTCTGTCACCTTCTTATTTTGGGGGGCTTTATTATCACTCCTAAACAGCAAAAGGAATAATGTCAGTATTGCACGTTTTATGTACGGAGAGAAACATTTTTAGACCCACTTCTTGTGCGCAGCCCGACTGCGATTCTTGGACGCTGGTGCCTTGTTGTCTTTGGCGGCGCCTAATTTGGTTTGGCCACTGGACTCTTTGAGCTCGCTGGCGGCAGACTTCTCTGCCATCTCAGGACAGGTCTGAGTCTTCTGCTCCTTGGTGTCACATTTCCCCTCTGTAGGTATGTCTAAAACAATAGAAAAAAGGCATTTAGCAGCAATCAGGAGAGAGCGTGGCACCTTAACAAAACAAGTTGTGCCATAAGATAGGCAGCCAGAAAACAGTGCGAGCATTCAGGGGCACAGGAAACATCCGGGTCTACGTGTAGATCTTCTGACCATAAGGGGAGCAGTGGAGGAGGCAGGATTTCAAATGTTTTGGTATGCAAGTTAGAAGGTTAGAGACAGAGGCGAACCTTTTTTCAACTTTGAGTCAGAGCTGGTCGGGTCGGCGTCGTTGGCCTCCTGGATCAACATGTTGGACTGGCCCAAGGGAGAGCGGGCTTTGGCTGGACTCAGCAGGCTCTGGAAGATAGACTGGGATTTATGCTGGGAACCCTGGAACATAGTGGAAATCTTATCAGCAAATATTATGTTCAAAATGAGACAAAAAATGAATAATTAGCCGTAAAATGCAATTTAAAAACAATAAAAAGGCAAATTTTCTCCTCCAAATGAAAGCAATTGTTGGCACATTCCTTATTAATGCTGTGGAAAAATATAGAAGCCCATTAAAATGTAACTACCCTCTGTCAATTCAAGTGTGTTAAATTGTGTAATTTTGGCATGACTAACCATGTGATGTGCTTCAAAGGAGACTTCAGTCAGATGTTAAATGGGCAGCAGAAAAAGCTGCAGTTTGTCAAAGATCACACTGAACTTGCATCAGGAGACAAGCTTAATTAGTTTGTTTTTTTAGGGACTATGAACATAAAAAAACATTGTCCTTCACGTAAAAAGGAATTATGTCCGTCTCAGGTTATAGCAAAATTGCTCATTTCCACCTTAAGTCCCTGGGAATGTAAAATGCCTTACATGCCAAGAAATATATTTACACTATCACTAATCCAGGCAATCGATTTAGTAGAATAGTCCACTACAGACTACATTACAATTGTTACCTGCAATATTGATCTAAAACAGCTTAGTAATAGAAACATGTCTATTGACTTCCTGTATAAAACTGCAGCACTACTCACTAACTCACTACTATACTAACACTCCTCATAGTAATGCTTCAATGTAACATGCAGTGGATTTTCATTTACTGATGTATGTTTTGGATTTTTGAACAATGACTACTGAAGACTTAACCCCATGTGTATAACTTTACTTCACTATAAGTACAGGAATGTGGGCGGCGATAGGAGGAAGGTGAAAACACATTTTCTGAGCACTCAAGTCTCAAATGTATGCCAATACAGGATTACTAAAAACGTGTGAATAATTAAAACTACAACTTTTATGCCAATGATGAGGAAACAGTAATACAACATGGTTTAAATCTTATTAGAAAAAAAAAAGGGTAAATTTTGCACAATATGTATACATAAAGCACAATGACCTGTTATGCAGACAATGCGTAATACTTGAGAAACGCCCAGTACTGCGAGCCGCTTTGCGTGTTTGTTTCCAAAGGGAGAATACGGGTATTTTGACCCTGTATTGCGTTCCTGACAGTCAGTACTCTGGGAAAATGCTGGGAAACAGCAGCTGCACAAGTCAGGCATTAAATGTCCCACACACCCAGTACCGTCGTCTAAAGACAGTATACCGATGCAACTGCCTGCACCTTAAATCATTTAAGCCCCACGTCGTGTGGCGTAAACTGTAAACTCCAAAACACGTCACACATACCTTACTGGAAGCTGGCTTGTTCTCCTTTGTCTCGTTCCGGGAAGGGCTAACTTTGTGCTGCACGGTGTCGTCGGGCTTTCTGTCAGTTCTTAGCACATTCTGCTTTCCTTTAACAATTAAATAGACAATATAAATAGACGTACACACAATTACAGCCATATGCATGCACTGTGGAGGTGTAATACCGCCTAAATTTGTCTAATTTACATATGCTGGGTTACTGTACACAAAGCTCCGTAAACCTGCAGCGTGTTCGTGCCTTCCCCTGCACGCCGCGACGTAATTCATGCTTAGCTTGCAGAAACGTCAACAATAATTTAATTTTCGAGTACCTTTTGCCATGTCAGGGTAACAGAGCACACAGACGAGATCCAATGGTGGATAAACACTGTCCCTTTTGAGCCGTAATCCTTTGGTTTTACTGCACGGCTCCAGTCGGCACAAACATCATAACACTGCTCCGTTTAGGAGGCGGCGCCGCGAGGATAATTTAAAAACCCCTCCGTGGATCCCATTGGCTGCTCACGTCTCGAGGGCCCAGCACGAGCGTGGAAGAAGCTGTGTTATTGGCCGCTGAATCAATACGCAAGCAGCTGCTAAATGATTAGCCTGTCAAAAAATGCTCAATTTATATATTCTAATTGGCATATTTCATTGGCAGTTTTCAATGTCCAAACCGTGCTTCCCATTGCTTCAAATTGAAATTAATCACTATATTGAACCTGTAAGCCATTTGACCAATTAAAAGCAACAACACTTGCATCTAAAAATGTCATTTACAGTTAACACCATACTTACCTCAAAAAAGTTGGTATAAACACGTGTATGTGGTTTAAAAAAAAAAGAAAAAGGTTTTGTTTCTACCTTTGTTTGAAAAGGTATGTCTGTTTGTGTGTATATATTGTGTATAATGTAACACAAAAAAGAAAAAAACAAAACATTTGACTATTCATGTGATTATCCATCTAAGTTCCTATTTAGATTTACAGTTGACAGATATTTTCAAAAATTGTTTCCACTTGCTCCGAGACAAATGTGTCAAATAAAATGCAGTTTCTTTTGAATGTTTCTGTTATTTCAAATAAACGGTTTTAATCATGTTAGTCTTTGTTTTGTTTATCTTAGTTTTAATAACGCTTTATCCATTCAAAGATAACATGAAAAGAGGTGGGCCTACTACGGACCCTGCAGTTATAACATGTAATACAAATAGTAAACTACTGAGTGTGGCTCAAGCAGCTGAAAAACACCCCTGGCAGACCATCCCCCATAAAGAACCCCTCACACCCTGCACGGGATGTAACTGTTCAGAACACTTTAAGGAAAATAATTACATAAAAGTTCACATATCAAAAACACAACCTGAGTACTGGGTTATACAAACTGCAGTATTGTCCCATTGTAGTGCAAATAATTAACTAAGCAATGAATGGAACACTGGCAGAAAAGAGTCTTATGAACAATGTTTTATGTTTTGACTGCTATGACGACATCTGGTTTGCAGTTGAAACTAGGTATGTAACAGTATGCAAGCTCGATCTTATCATGATATTCATTTCACAGAATCACATTTATCGCAATATTGTAAGAGGCTAACAGAATTATAGAAATTATACTTTAGTGTGAATTATTACTGTTTTATTCCAAATGTAAACGTGTTTTAAACTCCATCTTCATGTCGTCTGCACTGAAATTGATCAAAGGATTGTTTTCTATGTAGTTCCTAATGTTTCTTTAGCTGCTGCTGCAATAAAATGATTTAAGCAAAGGAACTTCAATATATTATGACAGCTCATGATACTATTGTGAGACTTTTGACGAAACAATAACACAATATTTTGGTTATTGTTACATCATAAGTTGAAATGTCTCAATTTCTAAAATAAGTCTAGAAGACTATCTTTGAAACCTTTTCTATCATGGACCGCGCCTGGACAAATGAGAGACCGCACCAACTATCTTTACACAGTATTCTTATAAACGTGTTCTTTAATATTTATATAGTCACCCTCAGCCTTAAATACATTATTCACTCACCCCCATCTTAATAGGGAGGGTAAAATACATCTGAAGTCAAAGTGGAAGTACTGTGTATGATGTGTCTTGTCCAAGAAGAAAACCTTAGATGAGTGAATAAATGTTTTTAGCATCTGAGCTAGCACCTAGTTCATGACTCTCTTTCAGTGGGTTTGGTGTCTGCAGCCAGGGCCTCTTTGAACAGTTTCTTCTTCTCCAGACTCTGGTTGACCTTCCTCCTCTTGTCCTGTTTCTTCTGCACAGACTCCTTCTTCTTCACAGAGATCTCACTGAGCTCTCCTTTGATGGCCACGTCCAGCTTCTCCCTCAGGATATCCCGGGCACGTTTACGGTTCAGATCTACTGACCGTGTCTGATGGCACTGTGGAAGGAAACAGGACAATGACATATTATCGTATATAGTAGAGTGCAAGAGCTCCTTGTATCTATCATGTTCCTGAGTAATGTGAAAAGAAAACATTAGCTAAAGGACTGCTGCATTTGAAGATGCATGTACCGGTATAATATTATACATTATTTATATTGCTATTAGCCTTTAAATATGCTCTTGAGTACCTTTAGTTTGGCATCAGATGTTTTGGAACAGAAAATAAAATATTTATAACAAAGAAAATTACTTTTGGATCTCTACCTCTTTCCATCGCTGCAAACTGTGTCATTTCCCCTTACAGCAAGTAGATGGCACCACCAGTCAACAGTTTAAGATAAACATTTCATAGAACACGCTTTCAGTTTACTTCTACTACTTGTGACAGTTTACTAAGTCACAGAACAACTTTGGCGATGATTTATGGACGTTAAAACAGCAGAAGATTCTCAGAACCATGTCAGAGCTACGTCAGTAATATAGGAAATGTCAGTTGTCACGGAGCTGTCGGAGGAGAGTATTCTCTAATAAAGATTCCTCAAAGTAGCGCGAATGAATCATATAAAATGCTGTTCCTTATATTTGTGTTATTTCAAATATACAGTTTTAATCATGTTAGTCTTTGTTTTGTTTATCTTAGTTTTCACAACGCTTTCTCCGTTCAAAGATAATATGAAGAGGTGGGCATACTACGGACCTTGCAGAGTTATAACAATACAATATAGTTAACTACTAAGTGTGGCTCAAGCAGCTGAAAAACACCTGCTTGCCATCCCCCCATATATATATATAAATGCATATAATGTAAGATTTTGTATTAATGGCTGCCATATGCACCAGGAGCAGCCACAGCACACCAACACAGGGCCCAGAGAAGAGATGAGGTAGACAACAAACCTCCACCAGGGGCACCATGAGACAGGCCCCTGCAGTCATAGCTGACCTCTACTCCTGGTGCAGAGGGCTCCACAAAGAAAAGATTCTGATCCAAAAACCTAAACTATAAAAGGATGAAAATAAATAAGAACCTAAAATAGGAGTAAAAGCTAAGAACTAAATAATTTTATAGTAAATAATAAATACAATAGTAAGTCTACAATAAATAATAAATATAATAATGGTAGGTTTATTGATTTCAAGGAATACTTTGAAAATGTATTTAGTTACAGAAATCTCCTAAACAGAAATGTACGAACATTGAACCCCATCATTATTTGTTATTGGGATTGGAGTTAAATATTAATCTCATGGCTTAATGTCCTTTAACTGACAACAATCATGGAAATTAATAATTTTAGTTTCATGTGACTAGGCCCAGTGATTACAGAGATGTGAACCATAAACAAACAAAAAAATCTGCGCTCTGACAGTTTAACAGTGAATTCTACGAATAGATTTTGGTCACGTGACATGACAACGCTCCATCAGCAATACAGATGCAGAGCAGCCAAAATTATTTTCTGTCAAATTCAGATTTTTGTTGTAATACAAAAGAGTTCTTAGGTCTAGTCACTTGGAGAAATCATCAGGTTCAACATGTGAACTTTTCTTTTAAATATTTCATGTAATCAATAGGGAAAAGTACAGTAGCTCTTGCCCCCATCTGAGGTTATGACGTCATCACATTCTAGAATCAGCCTATTCAGACCTGTCTTAATTAATGGCGGTTGGCAGCCAACTGAAAAGGTGCATTTACCACCTCTTAATGTAGTTGTACGTCTAACTTCTTCTTCTTTGGTGTTTTACACTATACCGGAAAAAAAAGAAGAGAGAGAGCGAGAGAGAGCGAGAGAGAGCGAGAGAGAGCGAGAGAGAGCGAGAGAGAGTGAGAGAAAACATTCAGACCTGTCTCTAGCTCAGGTTTAACAATAGGGATTCTAGAATGGCACACATTTCAGATTCTAGAATGTGATGATGTCATGACCTTAGAATTCCCTATTGATAACATCGTACTTTGCAGTGAAATATCTAAAAGGAAAATTAAAAACAAAATTATTCGACAATTTCATGAATAGACTTCTTCTTCACTTATTGTATTACAACAAAAGTCTGCATTCTGACAATATTCATTTTCGCTTCCCCATCTGTATTCAATATTATTGGCCTATTGAATGTTGTGATGTCATCTGAAACTTAAAACCATAATACATTAAAATGTATTTTATAACTTATTCCGTTACATGGTCTATACACAGTATTCTGAATAGTTACGATACAATAAGTAACTCAAGCTGAGTTGCATTATATTATAGTGTAAAAACTAGGGCTGTGCTCAATATGTCGATATTGTGACATAGTGTGATGGACTTCTTGGCAAAACGTGTAACGATACAGAGATGCGTATTGTGATACTTTTAAACAACATAAAGTCATTATAAATTGCAGAGTTCTACACTTCTTAACCTACAGACGGCTGCATCAAGGCTCCGAGGAGCTGAAAATGTGACTTCATCATAGGACAGTAGTTTTTTGATACCGAGGACAGTGTGAACATGAAATTCCAATGCATTTTGTTCTACTTAATAAAAACATAATTTTAGTAAACTTTTAACACCGGCTTTAATGGTTATCCATGAATCAGGACGCGTATCGTATCAAGTTCCGTGTATCAGGATACATATTGTATCGTGAGGTACTAGGCAATACTCAACCATAGTAAAAACACAACATAACCGCACCGTTTGTGATTGCATTGATTTATAATTGATTCGAGAAGGATAAATTGCACATGCACACACCACAAGTGTGTAGTGTGAAGCCAAAATGATATTATCAGATAAAGTAATGTATTCTTTTGATTTGCATTCTGTATTCTAAATACCACCAAATTGTAAAAGAGTAACAGTACTAATTGATGTCTGTTTTGTGTAAATTGTCCCTGCATTTTTGTTGTAATGTACAACTTCCTGAAATTCTATTATGATTTATTTTCTATGTTTCTTCACAAACTGACTGACTGATGTAAAACCATGATAAATATATAACACGGGAACAGTCCCATGATTAGACCAAGTCATAATTTGAAAAACATGAGAACCTGTTATATGCTCTTAAAGTTTGGAGCTGACAGGAACTCTGACCTGGTTTGATGCTGTACTAAGAACTTACTGTACTGTAGAAATAGAAAAGTTAAGTGCAATAACAAAAGGGTTACACCTGTTGGACAGGTCCCTCTGACCCTCACCTTGACCACGATGCCTGTGGGGACGTGCTTGAGGACCACACAGTTGCTGGTCTTGTTGGTGGCCTGTCCCCCTGGTCCATGTCCCCTCACAAACTGCTCCTCCAGCTCCTCCTCGTTCAGGACGGGCAGCTCCACCAGGTCCTTCTTTCCAGCTGCAGCCAGCCCATTCGGGAGCCCGACAGGAGGCACCCTCAGCCCGGGGTAGATGCAGATTGTGCCGCCCCTCCGTGTGGGACAGAACACAGTGCACAAAGCCCTCACAGACACGAGCAGCCTGGACATGTCAACGTGGGGTTAGGGTGAGGTCCGTGCGTGCGCGCGGATCACGGAGCATTGCACTGACGCAAAGGCCACAGATGTTTACAAGTTTTGATGCGTTCAAATCTAAAAAAAGCGTGCCTCACTACGGACTGTTTACTGCTTTGTCTTCTTTTGGAAGTCAGTTTAAGGAAAAAAACCGGTGTGCTGCCGCTTAGTGGTCAGAAGGTGAAACCACAATAACTACAGAGCCCTTTTCCCGTTTATTTTAAAAAACAAAAATGGCTTTCAATATTAAAGGTTCTCCAACTTGTCTATAAAATACCTAGAACAAACTGCATTCTTACTGTAAGTGTTTACATGCCCATTAAAACTTAACTACCCTGTGTCAATTTAAGTGTGAAAAATAGTGTAATTTTGGCATGATGCGCTTCAGAAGAGACTTCAGTCACGTGTTCAAGTTTAGCTGCGCCTCGTCTGAAGTGTCCAATGAGAGAACAGGAAAAAACGCCCAGCCGTCTCGTGCAGACCAATAAGTCGACATTGATCTGATCAGCGCAGGCCTGGTTAAAGTGTAAAAAAAAGTCTAAAGTCTGAACTCTGCTCCAAACCACATGATTTTACTGAGGACTGGCTGTAGTCCTCATAAAAAGCACCAAGTACCTGTCATGATGAGAAATGATTGATTTGATTAGCACAGTCTTAAATATAGCATTAGCATAACAGCATTGCTTTCTTTCTAGGCACTTGATAGTAGACCTGCAACAATTAATCAGAATATTCATGACTAGTCGACAATCAAAATAATCAATCAATCAATCAAAATGTCAGAAAACAATTAATAATTTTCATCAATAATACACTTGTACATAAATATTATCTTTATATAAGCCTTCAGTCACAATATTTCAACCTTTGTTTGTCAAATAAATCTTAACGTACAATGGAAAGAATAGTTTGACTAGTCGTCTTGCTATAGGGACGAAACACTGACAGCCTGTAGTCTTCACCTACACCAGCAGAGGTCACTATCCTACAAGTTTACGTGCTGCTGCGGCCATCTGCTTAAATATCGGCTGTGGCGTTGACAGTTGGTGAAGCTAGCAGAGTTACCGGAAAACACGCACACTGCTTTCTTCACAATAAAGTGACCGCATCCATTGAAACGCCCTGTCTATAATATTTCACAATAAAACATAACTTCTCGAAGTGTTAACCGGAAGCTTTCGCGATTACTCACGTCTAACTTGCCGCTGTTTCGTGACGTGTCTGAGGGCTGTGTGTGTGCGCGCACGCGTGTGTGTGAAGTCTTGCAGCGGTTCAACACTTGGCGAGTGAGAACTTACGATGACGAGTGGCGTCTCCGTGTCTTCTCCCCTCTCTTCACGGGTTTGCGAAGGCATTTGGTGGCCGTGGAGCTAAACTTTTCAACCGCGCCATTTTTACCAACATTACGAGGCTTGCGGTTTTTCCCTTCTGGCTAACCAAGGACATTCTCGCGTTACCATAGCGACTTTGGCCTTTTGCTGTCGACGGAGGAAATCTATCTTGTGTGCCTCTCTCTCTCCCTCTCTCTCTCCGGGCTGAAGTGAACGCGGCGTGGGCTGGCGGTGTAAACACGGATGTAAACGGGCTGACAGCATGTAATGGGCTTCACCATGTTGTTATGCTCTTTCCCCACAGCCTACCTGCAGCCGCCCGCCTTCTTCTCCGTCTCCTTCAGCATTGCACGGGCCATATTGAGAGTGACGGCCACGCCAAACCGAGCACCGACGCTTTGCTAAATTTTAATGCCAACACCACTAACACCTACCGCCAACATGCCACCCCTTCTTCTCCATCTACACCTCCTCATCATCAAGTTGTGCTGACCGACTGCCCCTGACGGAGAAGACCGAGGCCCTTGAACTTTCGAGTGTTTTGTAACGCTTCCCCAGTCGCCGGTGTGCATCAGGTCCAGGTATGTGTGTGTGAGAAGCATCGCGAGCCATCATTTTAGTGCTTTTTACCGCGCTGCCATGTTGCTAGGTAACTAACAGCAGCAGTGGAGGGTTCACTGGCGTGCACGCGGCGGCTGAGATGTTCCAGAAGAAGAGGCAACGTTTCTTTTTGCTCAAATGCCATTTTGTTTCACAGTCATTTGGTTTCGTAACAAACTCCCCGCCAAGTTTGCCTTCCTGTGGCGGGCCTGTGCTGCTGGCTCTGTCCTCCCCATCACGGCTCTGTGCGGTGGTCTGTGCGGTGGTCTGTCAGAAAGCAGACGTGATGTGGGCTGCTTCACGTGCTGCTGCTGGTTTGAGTGACAAGACAGAAGAACATCATCTTGGGCAGCAGCGATTAATCGATTAATCGTGACTAGTCGACCACGAAAAAGAAACGTCAGATATTTTGACAGTCGTAACGATGGCAGCATTATAAAATCATGCCATGTTAAAAAAGTCACTCGATAATGCACAGTTTTTTTTTATATTTTGTATTCAGAAGCCTTACACACCTCATTTCAACCTTTTTATTTGATTGATAGTGTAGTGGAAAAGTCTTAGTGTACAATAGAAATGACTGTTTGACTAATTGTCTAATTGAAAAAAGATTAACTGACTAGTCAACTACTAAAATAATCGTTAAATGCAGCCCCAATCTCATGAATGAGATTTGAACATGTGCTTTAAATGTCTCGGTTGAGGTTCAATTCCAGCACCAAACGTGAATGGACCGTCAAATGAACCACAAAAGGTCAGAATTGTAACTCATTAATAGTTTTAATTATGGACGATGTCATAGCTCCAAGGCGACGCTTATCGCAGATAGAAGAGAATGGCTTTGGTTGTTGCGTAAAGTGACAGGATTGTACGTGGTGTTCCTGAACAAAATGATCAGGTGCATGATCAGGCACAATGTAGTGACAGGAGGTGAGCTAGTATTGATTGAGAATCGATATAATGAAATGAATTTGCCTCATTCTGGTAATCTAATCGGTGAGTTACATACTAGGCACGTGGAATTGATCAAGTTTGAACCGAGATTCAGTTATCTCTAATCGCATAGATCTCTTGAATCGAGATCCACACAGCCGAACCTCTGTGAAAGCACGCAGTTTGGAGCGCAGACTTTTTGGAGGAAGACATTTTCTTTTATGTTAGATGGTAGTGATTAAAACTCTGTGTTGTTTATGTTTCAGGAAATAAATAGTGAAGGCAGTTTTATTTGTTTTTTTATATACTAAAATCCAATTGTGATCGATCAATTGGAGGAAAAGCAATCGTGATTCATATTTTTGTCACATCGCACACATTAGACTGATAGGTGGAGCTGATTGTTGTTGTTGTTGTTGATTATGTTTTATTTGCTTCTTAATTCATTCTGATGATGCTCATTGCTCAGATGGTTCAGCAAAGAACCTGCTGGTGCTTCTAATCATGAAGACAAGTGAATATTCCTTTGTTGCAGACACATTTCCCTCTAAACCGCTAAGCTCTGTACTGGATTGGCAATGTTTTTAAAGCCCGTCGTGTTTTATTTTTCACAAAAATTAAATCTAGCATTTGTTATATTATCAGCGCTGAAACAGATCTAGTGTTGGGGAGATTTTGTGCAATGCCAAACTGTGTCCAAAGTGATGAAGCATTGTGCAAATGACCGTCAGAAAAGTGTCACTTTTGTCACACTGTTTTCCTGTCTAATCTCTGCTTTGGCTTTACAGTATGATATTCCATTAATATTTTTAGCACACCAAAGTCTTGTTTATTGGTTAATTAATTAACAGTAACAGTATCAGAAACATAATCGCATTCCTCACACATTATGTAACTGTTTAGAAACACCTCTGGCAAATACGCTGAGGACACATCAACGGAAATATAACAGCATTAATTACTTTTATATAACAGTTAAATTGTAACAGCAAAATTGGCTAACAAGTTTGGGATTAGTGTTTTATATTTTTGGAATGATTTTTTAACAAAACCTTAAAATATCTTGCCTCATTAAGGTCTTGTAATGTAATTTATATCCTTAAATTAGGCTACAGTCTTTCCATATGTTTTATAGAAATGAATCGCTGTGTTTGTCATTTTGTGCCAATGCAATTTTGTGATATTTCTGGATGTTTTTCATTGTCTCCTTTTTGAATGGCTAAATGTTTATTAATTCATACAGAAATACAGTTTAAGTATGCTGGGTTCTAGCTGCGATAGCCCCTAAAATCATTCAAACAATTCAATGTACGTCACGCGCTCTGGTATTCATAGCCGTTCCCTGCTGTGAGGACTAAATTAGCCCGCAAAACGACATGTTGACTTAACAAATGAACATGTAATTCGAGCACAAATATTGACATAACCGTTTTCCCATCACCACCACGGGGCTGTGTGCTCATTCTTCTTAGTGAATGCTACATGGATGGTGCCTCTTGACTCAGCGCGGCCGGGTGAGTCACGGAGGCAGCGCTGTGGCTCTTCACGTAACGGTCAATAAAAGGGACATTGGTGCATAGTGTGTGTGTGTGTGTGCGTGTGTGTGCGCGGAGAGCAGGCCCTGACACGCACTCAGGTGAGACTGTACCCATACAAAACCACAGCCATTCCTCTGAAGCCTGCCCAAACATGAGCACTTCTGCTTCGAAGGTGGTGTAACACTTTTCAATTACAGTGTCGATCCGTGGTTTCCTGCATTTAGAAAGCCAAAAGAAACTGGTGCAGGTGCGAAGGAATGTAATTTCCCTCCCAGGCATGCAGTACGGACAAAAATCATAGATGAGGATATAATTCATCATAATAGCTGCTTTTAATAACGGTGGGAATCAGGGCAAAATAAAGTTTAATTTGTAATATTTTATTAAGTTTGGAAGCTGCGAACCCTGCAGTTTTGACCTCTACAAACATGTTCTGAAATGCATTGTGCGGTTCATATTTCAGCCTTCTCCGTGTGGTTAATAATCCTGGTAGTGTTATCATGATACTAACATTTCAAATAAACTTTTAACGCTTAGGAAAAGTCTTGATACTCGATACTGATTTTGATACCGCAATGATAACCAGAAAATAAAAGGCTAGTTGTACCATTACCTTACCATTTGGTCTATTTCTGATAAAACTCAACATCATTCTATAACTGTCCAGGAAATATGTCCAACTGTGTCCCGTTTGTTTTGATTTTTGTTGTTGTGGTATCACTTTCGTATCTATTTTGTATGTCAAAATATAATCGAACTATTAATACCACAAATCAAATCGCAATTACAATGTTTGTCAGAAAAAAATTAAATTTATTTTTTCCAAATTTTGCCACAAATATTTTATGTGAAGGATAATCCATATTTATAACATTGTTATCGTGCTAAGTAGATGTTATATATTTCAGTTGTCTCACAGTATAAATTCTTTTTTTAATGAATATGGATTTTCTCCGTTCTGCCACAATTTCCCTTGCACACAACCTTTGTCCTACTACTTTGTGGAGGTTATATGTTTCCCCTAGCAGAAGTGTGCGTATGTTTGTTTTCCTTCAGTTTCCCTGCAGCGATCAGTGAATGTGCTGTAGGTGAGTGACAGAGCGGAGGTGTGGCATTAAAGACTTCTGCTTAACCAGTTCTCAGTGGGGGCTGTGCCCCTCCTCCGCAGACAGACCAGCAGGCCGGGCAGGCAAGCAAGCAAACTCATACTAGAAAAATCTTGTTATGAAATAGTTTTTTCATCAAAAACATACCAGGAATTGGATTTAACTTCATTCACGCTCGTTTGATGAAACCTGTTTAGTAAGTCCTCTCCCTCTGAGCCTCAAATACACCTTTTCCAACTCGAACCTCGAGATCTTCTGCGCTGTTTTTAAATCCATAAATCCTCACCAGACTCGTTCGGATTATTTCTGCCATCAAAATGCGTTCATTACAACTGCATACATACTTAACATGTCAAGGGTATGCTTGGTTTGTTCATCTCCTCTTTGTTATTTCCTCTGCAGCCAATAGGTGGCGCTCGAACTCAAGCCGTGACAGGGGAAATGCCTGACTGATATTGAAGTAATGTGTGCTTTTTGTTGACCAATTATTTTAAGTTCTAAAACATGAGATGCCATAGCAGCGCTACAAGAGCATGTTTAAAGTTTAAAGGCCGATAACAATACAAATAATGTAGAATATGTGTCCTTTAAGTGTATGTCTTGTTTACTGGTCTGTGGGAGGTCAGATAACACTCTGAGGTTCAGTCAGGTGCCTTGGTCAGCTCCATTCTTCACTATTCTACTTCACTACTTATGTAATCAGAAAAAGTCCTTTCTTAGTTCTGACGTTAGCCAAACAGGCACTAAATCGAGATACTTTTACTTCCTCTTTCAGACTAGTGATGGTTTGTTACACAGTAGCTCGGTCTTCTTGTGTTAGAGGAAGGACGGCGACACTCTCTGCAGGCCGACACACTACAAGTCGGGATAATTTGCCAGATTTAGGCCCGATTAGCTTCATTTGATTGGGTAAACAATTTTTAAGCCGTAAACTGTTTACAGTGTTTACGCTGCAAGGATCGGTGAAGCTGCTGAATTCCGAATTTTTATTATCTGCGGGTTTGATACTGACATTGAACCTCCTGGGTAGTCAAATGCTTTCTTACTATAGAATGCCAGTAGTCTTGGTCCTATTCATTTAACAGATATCGGAAGGCTTCAGGGATGTGGCAGTGGTACTGACATTGAACCTCCTGCGTAGTCGTTCCAAACACAGCTGTATGTTGAAAGTCTTTGCTGTAAGTGGCTGTGGTCTGACTGATTGTATTTAAAGGCACAGTATGTAATGTTCTGGACGTGGAAAGTCACTTGCATAATTCCATCGAAATAGAGGGTTAAAAACGTGGCGATAGTCATATTTAAGGAGATGCAGCCCACTCACATTTAGGACATACTTTTTAGTGCAATAAAACCATCCAAAATTAAACTAAAAACATGCTTTTGTTTTGTTCTGTTTATTTGGTTAAAAAGCATCTGTGCCTTTAATACAATTCATGAACAATAATGTCACTTATTGCCACTGCTTTTCAAAAAAGACGATGACACATTCTGTTTATTTACTTCTATATGTCTACGACAATACTATACTAAGTATAGTTTGTTATCTTATTTTTAGACTGAGGGTGTAAAAATTAGACCTGAATGCAACCTTAAATCAAAAATAACATGTTCACAAAATATGAAATGCCAATTCATATTGTCCCCAAAGTATTTTTAAAATGCTTATGTATTTTCATTAGGTTGTTGCTTTTCCTCCTCCCTTACATTTCAGTAAAGTGAAGGCAGCCGCGGTGCAGGTATAATGTGAGCAGTGCCCTCTGTGCTCTTAGGTGTCTGTCTGCAGGCTCCCTCAGACTGCTCTGCCCTGTCCAGGCTCCAGGTTCCACGATATACAATGAGCATTTGTGTATAGCCCAGGGCCTCGGAGCTCAGTCTGTGTATAGCTCATTGTTCAGCTCTTTTAATGATCTTTTAATTAAGCACTTTCAAGTACTAGCGGCCTCCTCAAAGTACTGCATCTATTAAGTGTTCAGATGTGTCCTGGAGGCATATTCCTTCCTTGCTAATTAGTTACATGTTAAAGGTCCTATATTATGCAAATTCAACTTTAGTGAGATTTTAACCTTCTATTAGTGTTAAATGTACCGCAAAACAACCCCCAAAGTATTTATTTTTTTCATCCATGCATTTAGTAGGGGAGAGGTTTTCGGAGAGACTACATCTGCACCCACAGCTCCGAAAAATTTGATGCAGAACAGAGATACTCCACCTCCTCCAGGACTTAAAAACAGCTCAGGAGACCCACGCAACAATCTGTGGAAATGTGAGTGATTTCTGAGGCACAGAGGGAGATGAGTTTGTAAATAGGATTAATGAATGAGTGAACGAAGCTAAATACGTCTTAGATTTGGTATGTTTTTATGTATGAGTGAACAAGGTTATGACATTGGTTAAAAGCTATGCGTCCTTTTGATGTGTCGTTTTGTCACACTACAGAGGAGAGTATCTTTCCGACCAGAATGAAGCTCTTCTGGACATCGTAATAGCCCAAGTTACTATGAAGATGGCAGTATAAAAACGTTGTTGTATTTGGTATGTGGCTGGGTGTTTGTCATTGCTCCATATACTGAGGCTGTTGCGTGAAAGATGTGCAGGAAGGAAGTAGTGCATTGTGTTTCCAGTGTTGCTGACGGCCCTGAACACGAGCACGCAGTATGTAAATGTTTGGTGTCACAGAGAGGGGTGGAACATTCTGTCTACTCGGCGTGACCCTGCGCTGCCTGAACACATAATGGCTTGAGCATTATGAGGATACGGGTAATTGTGTGCACAGTTTTTTGAATATTGAGATTTGTTATTATCTTTATTTACTGGCATGTTTTGGTTGAGGACAAACAAGTAAAAAAACTCATGACTCGCTCAGATAAATCATGACTAATTTCGAAGTGAAGGAACACAAGCCCTGAGTTGGGTGATATAGCAAAAGATTTAAAATGAAAAACAAATACATTTTCCTACTAAGGTTCATGAACAAAACTAAGCAGACTTTTTAAATGAGACAAATTATGCTTTTTTGTTTACAGTTTTGTGATGGCAAAAAAGCACCACACCATTTCTTTTTACCGTTAATTTTAAATTGTTCTTTATAGAAATGTTAATAGGACCAGTCTAGCCCTGCTAGCTTATTTTTTTGCTTAATTTAATAGTGTAAAGGCAAACATAAGCGAATAACGGAGAATGTTATCAGCCACATTTTATGTTACAGAAAGAGAGAAAAAAAAAAGAAAGAAAAGAAATGTTGTTATTTCTGATTGTGTTCAATTAGAGTAGCAGGTAACGTTCGGGATTTTACGAGGGATTCATGTATGGAATGGAAAACTAATAAACCTTAATTGGATTATAAAAGGGCAGTTGGTTTGTTGTCTTTCCTGTGTACAATGCTTCACCAGAGCATATTAAATCTTCTCATCGAGCCATATAAAGTCTGGGGGACTGGAACCCGCGCTGGCTAAATTTGACTACACTGTCCGGGAAAGGACACATGCAATATTCAAATAGGCGGATTATTGAAGAAAGAGTTTTTTGAATATGACATGAAAAAGATCTAATCTAATATTGTTGATGGGAAAACTAATGTGGGTTTCCTGTCTATGCCTGTGTAAAAGAAGGGACAGAACACAAAATATCACTAAATGGCTCGGTGTCTCCATTTGTTCTTATTCTGTGTATATATAACCTGTTACCCCTGTGGTTTAGTTAGACCTCGACAAACATGTTCTGAAAAGCTTGGAAGTCATAGATTAGTTTAAGACACATCTGCGCTACGCCTGTCACAATATTTTTTGACTGACAATCTATTATTGCCTCTTATAATATCTCGATAAATGGCACTTGCTTTTTATGTTTATTTGAAGTTGACTATAAAGCGCTAACAAAGGCTGTGTGGAGGAGAATTTTGCTTTTGCATTGAATAGTCACAGAGTCCAGTATGTCTTATGTTCTCATTCTCTTCTGGCCAAAACATGTCACCAAATGCAGAGATGTGAATAGCTGATTTGCTTTACATGCAAAAAGCCTTTCCACCTTTATGCAGAGGAGGAAAAGCTGCTGCACTCAGTGACATGTAGCGCGTTCAAAACACATAGACACAGCAACATGTAGCCCGTTCAAAACACATAGACAGAGCGACATGTAGCGCGTTCAAAACGCAGACGCAGCGACATGTAGCGCGTTCAAAACGCAGACGCAGCGACATGTAGCGCGTTCAAAACGCAGACGCAGCGACATGTAGCGCGTTCAAAACGCAGACGCAGCGACATGTAGGCTCGCCGCGAGAGTTCAAAACGCAGACGCAGCGACACGTAGCGCGTTCAAAACGCAGACGCAGCGACACGTAGCATGTTCAAAACGCAGGCGACACGTAGACTGTTCAAAACGCAGCGACACGTAGCATGTTCAAAACGCAGCGACATGTAACATGTTCAAGATGCAGCCAGCAGTGACATGTAGCATGTTCAAGACGCAGCCACAATGTAGCATGTTCAAACGCAGACCGCAGCCACATGTCAGACGCAGCCACATGTTCAACGCACGCAGACGCAGCAGTCAAAACGCAGACGCAGCCACATGTAGCAGGTTCACGCAAACGCAGACGCAGACGCAGCCACATGTAGCAGGTTCAAAACGCAGACGCAGCCACATGTAGCAGGTTCAGAACGCAGACGCAGCCACATGTAGCAGGTTCAAAACGCAGACGCAGCCACATGTAGCATGTTCAAAACGCAGAGTATATTCCAAAGGTATCCATTTATTGTGTCCATGGCAGTTTTGGACACAATAGTTTTGAAGTTTTGAAACCCAAACACATAGTTCTGAAATCAAGTGGGACGGTGGTGTCAAAGACGGTTTGTAGCGCTTTATTGATCTCAGTCCAATATTTTTGAGCTACAGGACGGTTCCAAAACAAATGGTGGGCCTCCTTTTGAATAGTGTTCCGTTTGACATGGCGTTATGAAGAAACGCGTTAAATTATTCCAACAAAATTCCCCCCATGTGATTTTGGGGTTATTCATTGACATACACTTTCCCACTCTTCGGGGAATATATAATATAAATAAATATATAGTCCTGTCCTGTCCTCTCAAAACTGCTTTAGCAGCATCCTAGATTACGGGCGGAGATGTTTCACCATAATTATTTTGTCCTTATCTTGCATATAACTCCTCATGTAATTTGACTTTTTTTTTTTCTCTAATAAAGGATCATCAAGCAGTAATGTAGATAGGAGCATGATAACTTCAGTCTATTGCCCATATATCTTTATTTTAAATTTAAAAAGTAGTCTATTCTAGAGAAGAGTGTATGTGGATTAGAAAAATAGGTGTATTGGCGAGCACTGGGATTTTTTGGGCCTGTAGACTTTACTAGACCGGGATAGCTGAGCGTGAAATGGGGATTAGAGAACAGGGAGGACATACAGTAAATTGTTGGAGCCTGGATTTCAAACTCATGACACTGTGGCCTTAACCACTCGACCACCACTAAACAAAACTTTTCCATTAATAGCTTCTTTAGCCAGTACATATCTGCCGTCTTTGTCTTTACATTTGAAACTTTGTTCAAAAACTATTTGATTTGAAATCAATATTGTGTTGATTTGTGTTTGCATCTGTATGATGAATAGTAACAATATATTTATAACAAAATTTCTATAATGCGTATGTGTTTCTGTTGTGTGTCTATTTTCTCGTCTAATTTAAAAAATATATTTTTGACCATTTGATTGGGTTCAATATGCTGTTACATTAATAGATGCTACTCGCGACATTCCCGATGCCTTAGGGTTGATTGTATTGAGTCTACTCTTATTAATTTACTAATGCTACGACACCCTCTAGTCGAACACAACACATAAACGCAAGAACTACAGAAATATTAAAGAAGAAATTAAAAGTTTCATGCCAAAAGCATGCACTGACCCTAAAACCTGATCATATTACAGATGAAAAAAATCAAGGAAACCCATTCCTAATGAAGGGTCCCCCGAACGTCTCCCAGCCTACTTCTGGTAACAAGACCTGGATACACTACCTCCCCAGACCACTACACCGCCCTCTGTATTCACCTCATTCCGGAAGCCCGTCTGGGCACCGCCGTCTTTCCGGCCTTTCTGGTTAAAAAGGCAGCTCAGGGAATCGGTGCATTGTTGACTTGTTGAACATGAACATTGGACAGTTGACACGAATCAATCTACATCCCTTGTTCTCCACATACCCTCTACTTTATAAATGAGACCCCCAGTACATATCACTACTGATATAAAGTTTTTAAAAAAGCCTTTATATTCGCCAGTATTGCTATGAGCATCAATATACCCAGATAGAGTACAAAATAGCAACTCAATTTTGATAGCACATGTGATAAATATGCTAATGGTATAAGTTACATTCGATTCTTTCATCCTGTTTCTAAAGTGTCAGCCTTTGCATTTGTTAAGGATCTGATTGAGATTTGCCTAATTCCAGGAAAGCCTGTTTTAGCATTTGTTCTTGTGTCTGTGGGAGGCAGGAGGCAGTGCCAGCTGGCTCGGGACAGTGTTGTGTTCACCGAGTCCATGTTGAGCGGACAGACCATCAGCTCCATGGGTCTTTCATATGGGCATTCAATACTAAAATAGAATTTAAAATAAGAGTATATTTTTACCATGCAGTATATACACTTTAAAATGTGTGTCATCAGAAAGTAAAAAATTCCACAAGTAGTTATAACAAAAAATTAAAAATAAATGCCAGTTGGTTAGCTTTTCTATTACCATGGATGAGAAAAATACTGTTTTCAAGCCCCAAAATTGTATTTGAGATTCACAAAAACTATAATTTGTGATAAAGTATGTACCGTATTTTCCGGACTTTTAGCCGCTCCCCTATATAAGCTGCATTTGCTCTATTTTTAAAAAAACGATAATAAAACAATACATAGGCCGCACCTTTTGTATAAGCCGCAGAACTCTTTCCTTGACTTTTGGCATCGCATGAGCTCGTCCCGCTGTCCCCAGCGTCTCACCATACATTCATTGATGTTAAGCTTGCGTGCAGCCGCGCGGTTTCCTAGCAAGATCGATGGCCTTCAGCTTAAAACTTGCTTCATACGAACTTCTTCGTTTGGGTTCCATAATGATGGGGCAAGAATTTGAAAATAATTTATAGTTGGTAATTTGTCGTCCGTGTTCTATTTGCTAGCTGAATAAAAAAGCAACATCTGCTTCTTTGCTTAACTTTTCTGTAGTTTTGATGCTAATTCCGGTTAGTTCGCCCCTAGCGGTGAAAGAAAAAAACCACAGAAAAGCCGCAGCCTCTAAATAAGCCGCATGGCTCAAAACATCTGACAAAAGTAGCGGCTAATGGTCCGCAAAATACGGTAATACATCTTTCCTGAAAAACCTAAAATCACGATATTACCTTCATCAAAAATGCAAATTGTCTGTCATAATCTACGTATGAACAAATAATGTACAATTCAATGTTAAATATGTTTAAACCAGGCTCTGATATAACTCACATGTATCTCAGTGGTTTTACTTTGACAAAGCCTGGATTTTTCATATTTGGGGTTAATCCCTATGTCTCCACTTTTTCTGGAATTTAGACCGTAAAATGAACAGAAATATAAACCCCAACACTTTGGTTTTTGCTCCCATTTTTCATGAGCTGAACTAAAAAATATGAAACTTTGTCTAGAAAAACAAAAGACCCATTTCTGTCAAATATTGGTCTCAAATCTGTCAAAAACTTTACTGAGCAATAAATATTAATGGTCCATCCCACTTCACAGGTGCGGCATATCAAGATGATTATGAGACGGCATGAATTTTGCACAGGTGTGCCTTAGACTGGCCACAATAAAAGGGCCAGTCAGTCAGTATCTGGTGTGACCACCAAAGTTGCTGAATATCGGCAGTAACTGGCACACTCTGTCGTATACATGTCCGTTGTTGTGCTATACATCCACAAACATCACCTCATTTTGCAGCATTATAATGCACGTCCCTGTGTTGCTAGGATCTATGCTCAAGTCCTCGAAGCTGAAAACAGTTTTTGTTTGGCTAGCATACTCACCGGACCTCAACAATACTGGCGAGATATGGGTCTTATGTGTATATAGAAAAAGTTTCATATCTTTGAGTTCAGCTCATAGGAGCTATGTTGTTGGGGGCTTCATGCCGCTGGTAGGGTCACCCAAGGTAAACAGCTTCTAGGTGACGGGTCAGACCAAGAGCTGTTCAGAAGCCCTTTATGATGAGTTTACAAACGAGGCCAGTTATGTCGGCCGGATTGGCATTACCAGGCCCCACCCTGGAGCCAGGCAGGTGATCTGGCCGATGAGCGTCTGGTGGCCCATGAGCGTCTGGTGGCCCATGAGCGTCTGGTGGCCGATGAGCGTCTGGTGGCCGATGAGCGTCTGGTGGCCGATGAGCGTCTGGTGACCGGGCCTTTCCCCATGGGGCCTTGCTGTGCACAGCCCGAAAGAGTGATACCGTTTATTAAACATTAGTATTATGGAAATTTTAGGCCAATACTGATACCGATATTTTCTATACTTTGTTTGGTAATTTTAACACTTCAAATATGTTTTTAATAAAGAAATACCTAAAACCTTTTATTTAGCTCTGATATAGATATCTATATCAGAGGCTATAGCCTACATATTTCAGCTATAGGCTATAGGCTGAAATATGTAGGCTGTAATATATGATTAGAATTGGCCTTCACACTTTTCCATTCTGTGAATTTCCTTTTTTATTTAGATTTGTTTTCCGACTAAAGTCTCTCTGTACCCCTCATGTCCGTGCGTCCGTCACCGTGTCCGTCCTCAGTCTCTCCTCCTCAAACTGTGTCTGATCACACATTCCTTCTTTAAACTTCTCAGACTAAAGTTATTTGGAGTAAACATGTCCAAACGAATTGTTTAAGAGGAAAACTAGTCAAATATTGTCCAAAAAACCCCCATTGCGTTTATCGCGGGTCCGCAAATGAATTTGTTGTGCTTATATTTAATTATACGTTTTGTTTAAAATGTTTCTAGAGCTTTTAAAAGTAACTTTGTCATTTCTGGGTCTTTTGTCTCAGAATAAAGACTGGATTAAAGTTTCTATCAGAATATAGCAGCCTCTGTCCACGGGACTGTTGTTTTCCTTTTTGTTTTCGTCAGTTTATGACGTGAATATCGGCTGATACCGATACTGGGCTGATATATCTGTGCACCCCTAATTGGTATCTTTGCTCCAATCTTCTCATAGAACTGCAACAAAGCAATGTCTTTCACAACAGCATTCAGCATCTGCTGAAAATCCGATTGGTATTTAATTATTTTATAGACATTTTTTAGATCTATCTTTAAGGTCATAAATATGAAATTGTACAGTAACTGTTAGGATTATTGTGAGAAGAATAATCATGATTTTATGTTTATTCTAGGGTTATCAACAAGTTAACTCATGCAATTAATCATATAAAATTGATGCATTAATCATGAACTGACGCAGATTAATCTGGTTTGACCAAACATGCTCTTTAACATTAGGCAGCGAGACTCACCTGAGGAGAAAGGAACAGTTTCCACATAAAATCCATCAGTGTGAGCACACACACAGGTTTTGTTTTTGTCGCAGACACATTGCTCAACTCCAGATCTCCACAATGTTACCGGCCGCATCCCGGCTACGCTGTAGTCCACGAGCGTGGAGCGGTGCCACGGAACGAACCAGAGACCAGGTGGAGATCGGAGCCGAAAACTTGGTTTGAAGTTAATAAATTTTGCTAAGAAAATGTGTGTGAATACTTAAAAATAGATGATTAAATAATGAAATATTAAAAAGCGCTCAATGTGATTAATTTAGAGAAGGCACAAAGCTGCATAGCTAATTTGGGCAAAAAACTGATCTCGGCTGTGCCCCTCGATGGTCTGTGGATAGCACATTTGAGCAACCCACCACGTCGTTAGTTTGGATCCAGCTCTTGACATTTTGCTGCAATGCTCATCCCCATTTCACGCTATACTGTCCTGCCTAATAAAGCCTACAGGCCGAAAGTCCTCCTGTCACAATGACTTGTATGAACTGCTGCGAACAATCTACCAGCGATGTTTATTACAAAAACAGTTTTTGTAGATCATTTTGAAGTTCGTAGCCAAGAAGGTGGTCTGCGGCCAGCCTACGATGCCCCTCTTCCTAGGAGTCCCATGCAAATGCCTAACAAACCCCCTAAGAGCAATCAGTGTTTGTATGTCAAAACTCCGCTCCAGAGATTCCCTGCTCCTACTAGAGTTAACTTAAGCCTAGGCTTAGGCTATATATATATATATTTTTTTTCAATCAGTAGGACTGACATGAAGGTGCATTCGAAAAGCCCCACATCGCACTTGAGAAATCAAAGCCTTACGATGGTTGTGGAGTTCTTGCATTGTTCTCAAGAACATATATTATTATTGAGAATTGAAAGGCAGACATATAAACGCTTTAAGAAAAGGCTGACAGAAACTTTGCTCTCCTTCACATACATCTACGAGCTTGTGGTTATGTACAACCTGTGGGGTCATTGTGACCAAGGCTTAAGCAAAATTGGTTCCGTCTTGATGAAACAATATACTACTTCATGGAATATTTTTGAGCAGGAATTGAATAATATTTATTTTGCATTATAATATCCTCCTTTATGTTGTGTGCTTTCCTGTTTGATGTATTTTTGCCCTGTTATGTCACTGTGGAACAAGTGGCATATGTATAGAGCGTTTATGTGGAGCATGTATAGCCCTCCGCTAAAGCCCGGGGGATGACTCTGGGATCACATAAAGCCAAAGTGACGGGGCCAAACTTGATTCTTTGTTCTCCCATTGACTGCCAACACCTGATTTCTGCCCGGTGTAAAAATAGGCTTGTTTAAGACCCCCTGTAGACCCAGTATTCTACTTTTGCTCGGCTCCTTTACCTCCTGCTTTTAGTGGAACCTTTTCCACATCCATCTTGTATATCATATTGTAAAGCAAGGCAGTGATATTGTAAAACAAACCGAGTGTCTATATTTGAATGATGGCCCAGCATGTATACTTTTATGAGCCATATTTGGTGGGTTTATAGCTCAGGGCATTCAAAGTGTCACTAATAGCCACAGTGTAAATTATGAACGGTACAAAAGGACGCAGACTCATTATTCACAACCTTTTGTTCAATGTGTCGCTCCTGTGTGTTTGGCTTGGGGTTTCCAACATTTTTCCTTTAGAACAAAAATGTAATAAAAACCTATTTTCACTGTCAATGTCATATGTTTAGAAGATATTTATTCAATGACTTAGTATTGTCATGCTTAAGTTCACTTTTAAGTCTGGTGTCTACTGCACAATTTAAAAGGAATTTAAAGTCGTAAGATGGCACACAGACACATTTGTGTGATGTTCATACTTTGCTACGGCCGAAGTTCATCTGAGCAAATATCAGAATCTTGGCTCTGTGTGGTAAAGGCACCAGAGTAGTACCAGTTAGCTGCAGCTAGTGTGATCTATATTTTTGTGCTTGTAACAGTTAAAAAAGCAAGTGAAATTAGGAGCTAAGAATTCATTTTAGTTCTTCTGCTGTTTGAGGAACGTTTGTGTGATTTTCATCAATAATAAACTTTATTTGTAAATGTCATTTAATGTCTTAATGTAAAGTTTGTAAATCATTGTTTGACTATTCGACTGATCAAAAACATAATTGCTGACTTTTTACAGCCCTAACAACATGTCTTCTATGTGAATCTAGTTGTACAATGCTAATGTTGTTTGCACTATACATGGGTCGATAAGAGCTAAATGCCACATTACTGTGAGACATTGATTGGACAAACTATTATGAATTTCCCAGAAAGGGTCATTAAAGTGGGTAATTATAGAAAAGTGCTCTTGGATTTTAGTGAGGCCTCTGAATGGGGTTCTGTGAGATGCAAACGCATCAGGAAAACAGCAGTGGTGTTTATCTGTTTTTAATTGCGCCTCACTGCTACTAAGGTCACAACTACTCAACATGGTTAAGACTGACTGCTTAGTGTTGTGTCACAATTGAATCAAAATCGCAATTTGAGTAGGTGCAATTATCAAATCACAAAGACTGCACACACTTATAATTTTTATAAGTTTTTAGACCTCTGCAAACATTTTATGAAATGCACGGAACAATTTAATTAGATTATCAGTTTATATTTCTTTTCTCAAATGTTATTGCTCCAGGATGTGTTTTAAATGAACACACAGAATCCTACTTTTTATACATAAATTGCAAATCAAATGGAAATACTTGCTATTATACTTGCTATTATACTCTCAGCTAATGTAATAGTAAAATGTGCTGTACCTGATTTTGTGTCGCACTTTGACAGGCTTCGACAAGTGTTGTTGTTATTATTATTATTGTTATTATTAATAATAAAACGCTCTATAATTAGATGTGGTCTCGTTTTCATCCTAATTTTTGCGGTCAGTATTAACCTTATTCCGCCCTTATTTTTATTTCCCTCTTTTCCCACGTATCACCACTTCTGTTGTAATCTCACTTCCGGTCCAGCGGGAACGCCGTCGAAACTCCATTGGTTTAAATGGAGAATGAGTGAAAAGTCTCGCCATTAAAATATGCTATAAAGTAGATTGATTTGTGCAAAATGTCCTATGTTCATGTGACCAACAAGTCAACAGTGCACTGATTCCCTGGGCGTCCCAAAAACTGCTTTTTAGCCTGTGTAGAACTTATTTTCTCTCAAGGTCGGCAGCCTTTTGTTAACTAATACAACCGGAAGATGAATTACGTCATATGGCAGCACCCAGACGGGCTTCTGGAATAAGGTGAATGCTGTGGCATAACAGATTTTACTTTATTACTTGAAATAACAGCCCCTTGAATTAAACCGGGCTGGTTAAAATGATCTCTTAATTTTTTTAAATTATTTTCTTTTCTTCAATTAAGTCCCCCCCCCATATTGAGCTCAGTTCAAGCCAGTTTATTACATTTGAAGAGAAGTCTTGGGCAGAAATGTGGATTTCCCCGCAGTCTGACCTTTTCTCTTCTGTTGGACCCAGGATACTTGGTGAGAGAACTGCCTTTTATGGTCAGAGTTGGAGAGCTGTCCGTGGTAACTTTGGGAGCATCTCACTTCTCACACACACACACACACACAGACACACACACAGACACACACACACACACACACAGCACACACACACACACACACACATGAACTTACTGTGAACACTGAAAGCATGACTCAGCATTTGTCATATGAAGATGGTGTTTACGTTTGATTGTGCCCCGGGATTCTGCTGTTCAGTGACTAAGCACCTTGTCGTATACTTTCTTTACGCAACTTAGTAGTAGTAGTAGTTAGTAGTTAGTAGTAGTAGTAGTTACTAGTAGTAGTTAGTAGTAGTAGTTACTAGTAGTAGTTAGTAGTAGTTACTACTAGTAGTAGTTAGTAGTAGTAGTTACTAGTAGTAGTAGTAGTAGTAGTAGTAGTTTCCTTTTTCCAAAATAAACAACATAAATCAACAAAAACAAACAAGTCATGTAAAAGTTAAAATAAGATTTTAAGTTAAGATACACAAAGTCCTAAATTACAGTCCCAATTATTTAAAATGTGTCCATGTGTGATTTCCCCCCCCCAAAGTTCCAAAGATATCTATTTACTGTGCCCATGGCAGGGGTTTTAAGGCCCAAATACATTGTTCTGAAATTGAGTGGAATGGTGATGTCAAAAATGGTCTACAATGCTTTTTTAATTTCCATCCAATGTTTTTTTGAGCAACAGGACCATAACATGATAATGGTTTGCAAGTACAGTTTCTCCAACACTCCCTGTGAATAATGAGCACTTAGACATGGTGTTATAAAAAAACGGGTCGCATTCTTCAAACCGAATTCCTTCCAGACATGCGAGTGTGGTCCTCCATTGTGAAGTACATATATTTCCACATTCTATGTCCGTCAAAACAAAATCACCCTCTTTCCCATTTCATTTTAATATATTTAGTAGATTGGCTATCCAGGTTAGGGGATGACTTTTTAAAGTGCATCTATCTTGTGTTTAGATGGGAAGCAGTAGTAGATGCGTATTTGGAAGTCAAATGGACATGATAATGACATGACCCACCGAGCCAGGTTGGGCAGGTGCTAAGGCCAGGCAGTCGGCCTTGTAACAGGTGGCATTGCTAGGAGAAGACTTTTCTTCTATAGAATCCAGAGTAGCTGAAATTTTTGGGGCCTATTTCCAAAATTAACGAGTGAATTATTATTGTTTTTATTTTTTTACAAACGTTTGGATGTTGTACTGCTCGGCATCCACTACAGCCTGGGTTCCCTACACACAAGTCAGTGCAACGCCCCCAAGGAGTGGGGTATATACACCTGGAACATACTGGAATTGTGTCTGTTTGTATGAGTTTACATATAGCTGCCGATCTCAACAGAAGATAAGTTCCACACACCCAAGATCGTTTTCAAGTCACCCAGAGCAACAGAGCAGTGTTGACATTTTAGCACACATATCCATTGAACATTTTACACAAATCAATCTCCTTAGTATCATAGAGGCGAGACTTTTCCCTCGTTCTTCATTTAAGTGAATGGAATTCCCGTTCAACCAGAAGTGCCAGGAAGTGCATATTAATATATTAATGTGAATATTAAACAAGTGAGATTGGCCCATTATATCGACTAAACAGATATACTGGCCGAGTACAAGTTTCTCTTATTACTACACCAGTGCAAAGGCTGTAATTTTAATTAATGATAAAACTATTTAGAATGACCATCATGTCCCATTCAGAGATATACATTTGTACACAGTAGGACAATTATAGCATTGCTGCAGCGTCTACTTTTACATTTGCTTTCTCCATCTCTAATGCTGCCTTTTACGGTTGTTATAATGCAAACCCCATACTCGCTCACCATTGAAACTTTGCCTTGAGTAGCAAAATCAACAGCAGCCTCTGAGCCAAGCCCCCGGAAAACAAAATGCCTCCCAATTCAAGTCAATTGGTGCATGTCTCCAAAAAACTTTCCTACTTCCGCATTACTACCTGAATGTGGGCTAGCGCTTACCGTTCACCGTGAAGTCAAAAATGTGATTTTTAAGGATTTTAGAAACAGGAAAAGAGTGAAATTCCTTCCATTTTATTTTCAGACTAAAACGAATTTAGCACTTTTGGTAATTTTAGGGGCCGAGCTCTTGAAATGGTCGGGCCTGGAGGCTGCAGTCCCGCGGAGCGGCCACTACTCAATTTGGATAGCGGGCAGTGGGGGCGTGCCTTATCCAGTTATAGATCCATGCTGTGAGCCTGCACACTGCCCCCTGTGGTTAGATTGAGGACTTTCACGAGAACAGTAGGGAACAGAGGACGGCAACAGGAGAGCCATGCTACACTCGGGCAGAGAAAGTGAGACCTAAACAGAAGACACTACCACGAGCCCCTTACCGTCTGCTTCACTCTGACTTCATTCTGCCAGTCGATCAGACCTCTATTGCCATAGCAACCCACGTTAAATCACAGATGGAGGTATGAGGAGGGAGAGAATTGAATTTTGCCAGAGGCAAAATATTTTTCTCTCCAACTCCAGGATAGTGTCATGGAAAAGTTTGACAAGTGGTAGGTTGTGGTCCACTTAATTGAAAGAACAAAATTAATATCATTGACGTATTGGCCAACTGCCTGGTTGGGCCTACTTCCCACCAGACTTCCAACATTCATAATACCTCCAGCTAGGTACAAAGACCTGACTCATCCGGAAAAGGTTGTCAGCTCTCCACCGTCCCCCAAAGCAGGTCTTCCCAGTGGCATTCACCAAGGGCGTAATTTCAGCTTCAACATTGGGGGGTTTAAGATCCATGAATCCAATGAATCTTTATTCATTTTAATCTAATAAAAGACTATCTGTTTTGTGAAGTTAATCATATCTCAAATAGTCAATTTAAAAAGCTGTGTGAACGTATTCAGCAGAGAAGTGTGTGACTGAGGTGGGAGTGTAGAGCAGAGATGTAAACTTTGCTACTGAAGAGATATGCGATGCTGAGTTTGACACACGATTAGGGTGTTTATCGGGAAGGGCTTTCATAGAGAGGTGATGATCACAGCGATCGTGCCTCATCTCTTATCCATGTTTAGAGTACTCTTTCTCCACTGTGAGGACTTTAAAAGGACGTGGTTTGGAGAGTGCACGCGAGTGCACAAGTAGATCTGAAACCAAAGCGTTGGGCTGAGGCACGGAGGGACCAGAGAGAGGGACACGATGAACACTATTACTCAGCGGTTTCACCTGACATAATTCCAATCATTATGACGGACTGGGTCCCAAAAAATTTGAAAAGTTTTATCCGTCATTCCATTTTTCAATTAATCAATGAATTCAGGAACATTATGAGCAAATATTGGAGAGGTTGAATTACTCTGAATATTAGGGGGGTCATGACCACTCTTTTTAAGCCCATTAATCATCACATATTTGCAGAGGTACAAAGCCCCCCCACTTGCAGCAGCGCAGACGTTATCTGCATGTTAAGCTTCAGAATGTTTTATTGTGTGTTACTGTGTGTTTTATTACAAAACTGACTCAAATGCATGGAGAAACGAGTCTAATGAGGAACTGAATTTAGACGCGACTAACTGCAAAGATACATGTGCTGCGCGGATATGTGATTCTGTGGCCAGCATTTTATAACCCGCCCCAACCCGCACTGCAATTAAATGATAATTTCTTGAACAGCCCCGCCCCATCTAAAGACGACCCGCACACGCCCACATACCACTCAGAATAAACCGTGAGGCACCATTAGTTTGCATTTTCTTCCTCATCCAAAGTTGGCATGACCTCAGCAGGCAACATTTTGCCAAAATCCTGTAATTAAATCTGAAGCGGCTAAACTGTTGCGGATGGACTGGCAATGAGGAGGACTGCACTCCAAATCAGCCAAATGCCTTCCTGCCATCGGACGAATTAGGTAATGGGCTTTGGGTTGGTCCAAACGACAATGCTGACCCTCCATGTTGACCTACTCTGGGAATTCCGGAGTTACATAAGCGAGTAGACCGACTGACAGCTCGACACATCCTTGTTTAACCTTGGCTCATCACGCATTAATCTGCGTATCATCTGCATGTAAGGTCATTTAATTGTGCTGCGTGTTGATTGGAGATGGAATGGTATGTAGAGGGTATGATGGATGGACCGAGGCAGCAGATAACAATGGAGCACTTATTAGAGACGATTAAAGCCCCTGGGGTGCTGGAGAGCTGGGTGTATTTATGTCCCATTTTTTAATTAATGGGAAGGCTTCAGGGTGGGCCACTGGAAACTTTTCACCACTAGTTAGGAGGACTTGGAGAGGCTTATGTAGCACACTGCTTGGTGCTTTTCCTTGCTGTACACCTTGCTCAAGTTTAGGCATGGGAATCCATAATCATGATATGACAATTTTACCAAAGTGGCACATTGTCAATTCAGTTTTTAACTTAATGTCACGCTGCCCATGATTAGGGATTCCCATCCCAAGCCATGATATGACATTAATCATTCATGGGCCATGTTAATAATCGTGATAATCGCCAACAAAGATGTTCACCATTGTACCACCATATTTGGCAGGGAAACTAACAACAAAGTACAATTCCATAATATTTTTTGGGGAATTTTCCATAAAAAGAAATTACCGATGTCTAACTTTTTGTCATTTAAATACTTTTCCATACATTTTCTAAACCGTCAGCAATTTGAATAACTATTTTATTGTATTATTTGCTAATAACCATTATTTTGGCCTTAATAGATTTATGACAAAAAAAAATCCACATTGTCCCATGCCTAATTGTGATTCAGTATTTCTGTTTAATTCTGCTCTATGCTCAAAGACTTTTCCCCACCCACTTTTCCTATTGTTCAGCCAAATAGATACAGTCGGCATTGCATCATAGTGGAGGGCGTGGTCTGACAGGATTCTTGATTCAGTAGAAAATGCAACTTTTTCCCTCTTTTGATGTAAAGAGGTAAAAGAGGGTTAAGATGTATTTTAAGCACCATTTATTCTAGTAGAGTAGTTGGCAGGGCATTATCCCAGAAACATGGACTGATTGTTCTGTAGACGTTATATATAGGCTGCGCTAGCATCACGGTAGCATCAGCTCGCAGCTACCTTTAGCATTCTTGGATATTTATACAAATTTGGGCCACTTTATACTTCTCCATGTCATTGCGTCTACATCTCGGATTCGCCACCAATGAGTAATCTTTGTTACAACTCATATATTTCATGTACGTTTTTGAGTTTTGTAAAAAATAGTAAGGCAAAGTTTTTCTACAGATGCATTAATGCAAAGTCCAATTTGAGATTTCAAGGCACTGCATCACGTAAATTAATCCCAGAGGAAAACCCTTGTCTTGTTCCCTTCTCTGAAGCCATTCACCTCTTCTCATCAACCAAGTTTTCCTGTCCTCTTGTGACCTTCAGCCATTGTCTGTGCTCACGGATGGACAAGCAGACCTGGAATAATGAAGAGCACCGGCAAACTCCCCACCACTAACCCAAGCTTCCGAAACATGCTTCTGCGCATGCGAGACTAGTAGCAGAGTACGCAGAGAGTCAGACCTCGTCAACATAAGTACGTAGAAGATTTGAATGACATGAGGGGGACCAATCCTTGACGTTATACCTGTGGAAGTTACAACTGTGATTGGCCCTCCGAAATTCTCCATACCATCTTTTAAGCTGTTTAGCAGACTTTATGTTACTTAAGAAGAAGAGAAAAAGGCTGGTTGGAAACCTGCTTGGTGACCGGTCAGACCAAGAGTGGTGCAGAAGCCCCTTATGAAAAGACGAAAATCAAGGCCAGTTACATCGCCCGGATTGGCGTTACTTGGGCCCCATCTTGGAGCCAGGCCTGGGTGGGCGTCTGGTGGCCAGGCACAGCCCGAATTAGCAACATGGGGCCGTCCTCCCGTGGACCCACCACCTGCAGGAGGATCCGTAAGATGCTGGTGCAGCGAGATCTGGACAGCAGTCGACGGCGGGGGCCACGACAACCAGATTTCCGGACAGAAACTGACTCTTTCACCTCGCTGAGGGGGTAAATTGAGCGGTACAGACTAGAATTAGTCGGCCTCACCTAAACGCACAGATCGGGCTCTGGAGCCCATCTCCTCAAGTAGGGCTGGACGCTCCACTTCTCTGGTGTTGCCTGCGGGAAGAGGTGGCATATAGCCCCACAGCTCAGCCGCCACGTGTTGGAATTCACCCCAGTGAACGAGGCGGTCTCATCCCTACGCCTTCAGGTTAGGGACAGGTCTCTCACAGTTGTGTCAGCCTACGGGCCGAACAGCAGTACAGAGTACTTCTTGGAGTCCCTGGGAGAGGTACTGGACAGTGCACCAACCGGGCACTCCGTTGTTTTATTGGGGGACTTCAACGCCCACGTGGCCAATGACTGTAACACCTATAGAGGACTGAAGAATAGCCTCCCAGTCTGAACCCGAGCGGTGTTCATGAGCAGTTGACAGGTATCGGCAGGCCAGGCGTACCGCAGCTTGTGCTGTCACAGAGGCCAAAGCCCGGGGCTGGGAGGAGTTTGGGGAGGCCATGGAATAGGATAATCGGCCGGCCCCAAAGAAATTCTGGCAAACCGTCCAAGCGCCTCAGGAGGGGGATAGCAGTGCTTCACCAGCACCCTTTATGGTGCGGGTGGAGACCTGCTGACCTCAATTGGGGATGTTGTCGGACGGTGGAAGGAATACTTTGAGGACCTCCTTAATCCCACTGTCTTCCGAAGAGGAAGCGGAGACTGAGGACTCGGAGGCTGACTCCTCCATCACCCAAGCTGAAGATGTCGGCGTAATCCCTCATTCGTCCAGGAGTGTTCCATTAAAGAAAAAGATTCAGTTGTAGTCACGATACATTTCGACTCTCATCCAAGAGTCATTTTCAATCTGTGAAACAAGTCTGAGAACTCCTGTTTATATCCTATTCTGTGAAAGCCCATCCCAGTTAAGTTTCAATGGCCCATTATCAGGAGGTCCCGACCTGTGGCCAGGGCTTTCACAGAGTAGGATATAAGTTCTCAGACTTGTTTCACAGATTGAGAATGACTCTTGGATGAGAGTCGAAATGTATCTTTTCCTGATGGCTCCAAATCCTCAAACCCGGACCTGCAACATGCACTGGGATGGTTTGGAGCCGAGTGTGAAGCAGCTGGGATGAGAATCAGCACCTCCAAATCTGAGGCCATAGTTCTCAACCGGCAAAAGGTGGCTTGCCCCCTCCAGATGGGTGGGAAGTCCTTGTTCCAAGTGGAGGAGTTCAAGTATCTCGGGATCTTGTTCACGATTGAGGGAAGAATGGAATGTGAGATTGACAGGCCAATCGATGCAGCGTCTGCTGTGATGCGATCGCTGCATCGGACCGTTTTGGTGAAGAAGGATCTGAGTCGAAAGTCAAAGCTCTCGATTTACCAGTCAATCTACGCTCCTACCCTCACCTATGGTCATGAGCTTTGGGTAATGTCGGTGTAATCCCTCATTCGTCCAGGAGTGTTCCATTGTAGAAAAAGATTCAGTTGTAGTCATCTGGACTGTTTTTAGAAAAAAACGATACGTTTCGACTCTCATCCAAGAGTCATTCTCAATCAGTGAAACAAGTCTGAGAAACGCATAGTTTTTTTCTAAAACAGAGTCCAGATGACTACAATTGAATCTTTTTCTACAATTTTTGAGTAATGACTGAAAGAATAAGATTGCGGATACAAGCGGTCGAAATTAGTTTCTTCTGGAGGGTGGCTGAGCACTCCATTAGAGATAGGGTGAGGAGCTTAGTCACAAGGGAGGAGCTCGGAGTAGAGCCAATGTTCCTCCATGGCTCGGGCATCTGTTGCGGATGCCTCCTGGGCGCCTCCCTGGGGATGTGTTTCGGGCATGTCCCACCGGAAGAGGCCCCGAGGAAGACCCAGGACACGCTGGAGGGACTCTCGGCTGGCCTGGGAACACCTCGGGATCCCCCCGGAGGAGTTGGACTAGGTGTCTGGGAAGGGAGAAGGTCAGGCGGAAATGGATGGGTGGATGGATGGATGGCAGGTTGGAAACGCTTGACACTTGAGGGAGAGGAGGGTAAGTGAATACATCCAAGGTTTGTGGAGATTTATGGATATTGGACTAAATATAACGGCTATACATAAACATTACATAAAGGTGTATAGTGTATACTGTATAGAACAGTGTGATTTCTGAAGGATGTGGGCGGTGTGCACTGCTCAAAGATCCATGCATGTCAGTTGACGTCACTGCCCTTTTTTTTCCCTTTTTTTAAACGTTGAACCAACATTCATAATCATATCATGAATTCGAATGTGTTATGTCATGTTTAAACATGTCCAGGTGCCATAACTTTTGTGAGAAAATAGTAAACGAAAACAAGAATTGCATGCATTTTGGAACACTAGACTGCAAACAACCAGAACAATTTTGCACTGCATCTTTAAAGAGATATTTTATGCTTTGCCAATTACCACCATTCTAATTGCATTCCATTTGCTCTGCGCACCTAATTGTTTTATTGCACTAAATTGTGCGTAAGTTAAAAGTGGGGAAATTTTTAATTAATGATGTGGCAATTTGAGGAGAAAAGAAAAAATACATTGAAATATTCAAGAATTAATTCTGTGTTCTTAAAAAGGAATACTTCTATGTCATCAATAAACACGATTCTATCCAAATCCAAGAATTTTTAGTAATCATATGATAAATGTACAAATTAGTCGAGCTTTGGCCTTTGTTTACAGTATGTTGCTTGGTAACAGTTATAAAATTACCTCTACGTATTTCTGTTTTTGTTAAATGTGCAGTCGAAAAATTGGATGAAATTTAAGAAAAGTTTGCTCCATGCCTCTGCTGCACAAAGCTCGCCACACACACATACACACACACACAGCGTGGTGGCGTGTGGATGTGCTCCTCCTTGTTCTGCGCCGGCTCTTTTTAGAAGCAGGTCTGTAGGAGGACGGAGCACAATACAGGAGATGCTCCCAGAGAGAGAGTATTTTTAGCCCCCCCCCCTCCCCCCGGCACTGCCATGATGAGAGCAGGACAAGGGCAAGACAGCGGCCCACTCTCAGGCCACAGGAAGCCCCACTTTGGACATCTCAGAGGACATTTACAGCAACAGTAGAGATGACGCACCATCAGGTAGAAGTGGCTCCTCTAAGAGCCATGTGAAGATGCCATAGTGAGGATGTCATATTGGCTTTTGTCTTTTAAGGGGTTATTTTCCGTTTTTGGGAATTACGGGAGTTAATCCTGTGTAGAGCTGCTATGTTTAATGGACTGATTGTGACTAGTTGACTATATTAATACTTACTTTATTATTAGAACTATTTTCTATCTAGAAGTTGTCACCATATTTTAACCTTTATTTGGTTGAATATGTATTTAAAAATAAGACTGTGCTAAAGTTGGTTGTAGACCTATCAAATCTTCCCTTGCTGATTTTAATAGTTTCAAGTTTACAGTGCGCCTAAAGATTTTGATTGTTTGATGATTTGACTGAGTTGTCCGTCTCCAGATATAAGCCATCTTCTTGACCAAGAGTACACAGTTGGTGGATTAGTTTACGAAAAGAACCCCACCGAGACACAAACGGCAGGCACCGTCATTTATATCAGAATCAGAATCAGAAAAGGTTTATTGCCATTGTCAATGAACAAAATTCACAAACATAGGAACTTGTTTTGGCATTAAGGTGCAACATAAACCTGCTACTCCCAACTATGCTGGACTGTTCCAGATGCTCTTTAATGATGTTATTTGCTGTGTATGTGGAGTCTAAACTAGAAAGTATACAGTCCCCATGTGTAGCAGTGAGTGAGCAGCACACATTGCAGTGTCCAGATGGGTGTCTCCTATGTGTCATGTCTTTTTGGTGACCGGCCCCCAACATTTTGCTGCAAATATGTTGTCATAATCAGCAGCTGCCTGTGACTCGGGGTGTTAAAACATGCAGTCTGAACTCGGCTTTAGAGCTTCATTAGGCCCTTTGCCCTGTGTGTGTCTGAAGTTGTGGTTTAAAAAAATAAAAAAATCCCTCACTGAGTAGTTTTGGCCAATTGTATGTTGTCAAATATAGCAAACAAAGCATGTTTGCTCACAGGGGTAACTAAATGGTGTAATATGATCTTGAATGGACTCCAAACCAAACCTGTGCTGTACCAGAGAGGACTGAAGAAGAGACAATGATCCGTAGTGTTCTGTAAGTCTCAGATTTGTTCTGTTTCTTTCTTTTTTACATGTTAAGGAGGTCAGAATCTTAGCCTATAATTGTGATGCTTTAACAGTTTATGCATGTAATCTAAATAATTCCAGCTTTCATTGTCTTCTGGTCTACATTAAGTTGTTCAGACCCAACCAATAGCTATTTTCAGAGCTAGAAGTGTTTTTAATTTTTAATTTCTCCAATATGAAGTGTGCATACTTGTCATGTCAGGAGTAACCCCACCATGATGTTTAACTGACACAATGCATTTTAATTAAACTTTTTTCTTTAAATACTTGGGGTTAGGTTAAGAGAGAAATCCTGTCCCACCCCTCTGTAGTTCGACTGGCCCTGCCCCCCACCCCCCCCCCCCAAACCAGTTTTCTTTAGAACACTTTGGAACAGTTCTTTTAATGGTAGACTGCACCTTCATGCTCTGGGACTGGAGGAAGAGCTCTGCTAGGTCAGGAACTGACATCACCTAAGAATAGCAAATGTTTTCTTAATCTAAATCCTGCCTAAATGATACTTTTAACCATGAGGCTGGTTCAGCAATTCACAAAAACACATTTAGAAAGTCCAAGTTTGTGGTGCTGTGCAATGCGGCAAAAGCTAGAGTAAACTACAAAAGAAACTACTTCCAGTTTCTTCTCAGCCTTTTCTGCATTTATTTCACTTCTCTGTGTCTCTATGTTCAAACTTGTTTTAGTGCATTACAAACCCAATGTAAAGCATTGAGTTTGGATAATGTTACATGCATTGTTTGGTCTTGACATGAGTGTCAGAGAAACGGCTGTTGCTAACGTGTGCTAGCTTTGTTTGTTACACATGTGGGCTCAACATATAAATTGGCATCATTAGAAATTTGACGGTTTATCACAAGATCAAGTCCGCGTCTTGTGAGAAATATAATATTCTGTTTGTATCTGCTTTTTGACATCTTGTTTTCTCCTGAGCCTGTGTTCTCTCTTATCCAATCATCTCGCTCAAAAGCATTCCAGGAGCCAAACCAAGCCAGACCACTTTGAAAGCTAGTACCACGCAGGGTCCACTCTGGATACCTTAAACGGGCCGGTACTGTGGAGTGGAGACACCAAAGCAAACCAGTGGAAACATGGCTATTGTGTGTTGTGTGAGCCATCTTTAGAGAGCAGGACAGAAGCAGCATCCGATTTAGTCGTTTTCTGTTTTGGTCACTTCACCTCTGGTTAACTTGTCAAGAGCAGGGGACCACCACAGTTGACCTTCCATCAGACCCTTCATCAAGTTTGGCGTAGACGCGATCACCTATGTCCGGGCATTGCTTGTCCCTCTATGTGCCTTTGGCAGGTGGATGTTCTCTCCCGGCTTAATCCTTGTGCCTGTGCAGTCCCCGAGCAGTGAAGAGGGGCTGGAGGGGGCTGCTATTGCGTCACAGGCAGAAGGGGGGGGCGCACACTGTATTTTTAGACTGGAATGAGCATATTCTGTGAGCAAACAACGTCAGGCGCTGCTTGCGTATGCTGGGATTATTGTGTGCGGGCTATTTTTTGCTATGCCTGGGAGAGGGAGCTCTTTCTGGGTCAAGCCTGGTGCCAGTCCTCCGGAGGCAGTGCAGTGCACACTGATGAGCTCTGTTCTAGTGCATGGCAGGGTGAAGGAGAGCGGTCTGCACCACTCTAAGCAACATGGCATTTTCCTTTTATAACATCAGTTTTGGTCAGTCTCTCAATGATCAGATGCTAAAATGTAACTGTCTTTTTCTCATTTTTTACTCCATTGACAATCAAGTAAAGATTATTATTCATTAATTCAGGGAGAGTGCATATTGATAAACAGTCATATATACAATGAACAAAAACAGCCAGTCAAACCAGTCAGTATCTGTAAAGTATTGCTGTTAAATTTTTGTTCAGTGTTGATTATAAATGAGCCAGATTATAGCCATCAATCAATCAATCAATCAATATAATTTTATTTGTTCCTGAGGGAAGATTGAGCAGTTAGAATATGTACTATGTGTATATGTATATACGTATATATGTATGTATATATGTATATATGTATGTGTGTGTGTATATATATATATATGTATATATATGTATATGTGTATATATATGTGTGTGTGTGTATATATATATGTATATGTATATATATATGTATGTATATATGTATGTATATATGTATATATATATATATGTATATATGTATGTATATATATATGTATGTATATATGTATGTATATATATATGTATATATATATATGTATGTATGTGTGTATATATATATATATGTGTGTATGTATGTATATATGTATACATCTATATATATATATGTATGTATTTATGTGTGTATATATTTATATTTGTGTGTGTATATGTGTATATATAGATGTATATATGTATAAGTGTGTGTGTATGTATGTATGTATGTATGTATGTATGTATACATGTGTGTATACAATGTGTGTATGTAGGTTTTTTGGTGGAGTGTGTGAAAACGTCTTTTCTCTATGTAGATGTTTCCTGGAGTGTTCCACAAAATAGTATAAAATTCCAAGGTGACTCCAAAAACCAAGTATTTGATGTAATTGAATAAATGAAAGATAAATAACTTAATACCATAGATTGAAACATCCAAAGCAAAGCAATAACCTTTTCATGAGATAAGTAGGTGAATGACCCTACACCAGATACATAGTGCATCTTTAATTACAATTCATATCATCTGAGAGAGCCACGCTGTGTCTGTTAAAAGAGTCTTTGAGACTGAGAATGATGAATGGAAGAGTACAACACTACTATGAAAACAGCAGCTATGTGGGAAATGCGTGCGTGTGTGGGGACTGACTGTTTGGGTGTGTCGCCAAGGCCACAAGGCCGACAGGCATTCACCATGTTCTGTCTGCACTCATCATGCTTATTATGAAAACATATTAAAGGTGACAAGTGACAAGACTGAAATTGAAACTCCTGCAATTTTATAGGACTAGAATATTATATGAAGGAGGATTATATGCTCTTCTTTGAATTTACAGCACCGGTCTAAAGGTTGGATACATTTTTCTGTGCAAAGTCCAGGCACCATTTGGGTTACCCAGACACGCAAGGTATTTGTATGAGCTCTTAACCATGAAATAACCATGTTCCCTCATCATTATCTTGCTCAGAGTAGTATTTAATTGATTCATGGCCTTTTGAGGAATTTTGTATTGTCCTGCATTTGAGGCTTGGGTGTTCAGAAAATTGCAGTTTTCACCTATCACCTCTTCGAGTGGTTAAGGCGGCAGCACACACGCCAGGCTCCATGTGCAGATGGCCGCAGTCTTGTGAGTTACAATTCCGCCTCACACATGTCCTCCCTTCTCTCTCAACTTCACGCTCAGTTGTTCTGTCAAATAAAGGGAACACAAAAATAACTAAATAAAATGTCACACATTTTATACTTTTTCAACACTTCAAACGTTGTCAAAATGCACAAAACCCATGTTCATTAAAAAGTTAACGATTCCATTTTAAATGGAACAAGAAAATTGGGTGTGGTCATGGTGATTTTTCTTTTTCTTTGACGAAACAAACATTGTCGGATTTGAACAGACCTATTCGTGTGCACATTTGTGAGCTGGACATGATGATATACTAATTAAGGCCCCATCTTTTAAGATGGGTGTGTGTCCCCTTAAAATACTATTTTAAAAAATGAATAAAAGGCAATCTGTTTGACATTGACTTGTATTTATAAATATACTATAAATAGTGTTTATAATGGGGAACAGTGTGACAAAGTCACATCCAAAGATTTAAAAAAAAAAAAAACCCTGAAGATTATTATTATTAGACTAATTGTAGTCGTACCGAAACCCTGAAAATGGCTAAATTCTTGTAGTTAACAAGGACGAACATGCCCATGTCTGGTATCAAAAATTAGAACTCAGTGAGCTCCAATTTTGAATGAAGAAAACGAGAAAATATATTGAAAGGACGGCTCAGTAGAGCCACCTCAAAAATCGATTTACATGGGGCCAATTGGAGCCCGACACATAAAACAACATGAAAATATGAAACCCTACCTGAAAAATCGATCTTGTCAGGACATGTTAAAAATGATATCATAACCCCGCCTTAAACCATACATGAAGTCTAGAATCAAACCCAGGACTGACAAAAGTGCACACCATTGTACTTTTGACATCTCTTCCAACAGTCTTCATCGAAAACACTTCCAATTTGACACTAAACCCACGTGCCCTACTAATTATCTGTTATGTCGTATATTTTTTAACAAACTGGGTAAGGTCATGTTTTTTAAAAAATTGCAATTTTTAGGAGGTTTTACAAAATTTTATCTTTTACAATTTCTTTTTAATCGAATCAGGCCAAAGAAGTGCTTGTGCGGATTTATGAACTGAACGCAATTATATGCAAATCAAGATGCTTTCTAAGAAACCATGTGACAGTGTTACCTCATCAAAAACGAACCTGCATTCACGTTACTTTGATGAATACTGGTTAGAAAGTCCTCTTCTTTCCTGACCATCAAAAACGCTCCTTTCTGAATCTCCTTGATAATAAATGTTGTCTTGATCGGTGACATGGCTCCAAGAATCTTCTTTGCAGTTTTCAAGTCCATAAATCATCCGCGGACTTATTCTGTGCATTTCTGCCGCGAAATCACGACCATTGCAACTGTGTGCTTAAATCAGGAAGTCGGCAAGCAGCTGCAACAGTGTTGATTTTTTTAACTGTGCAATTTCCTCTGCAGCCTGTAGATAGAGCCAAAGCTCAGGTACTCTGGCATCTCCAAAGGCTGTGGCAAAGTGATATCGTTTTCTGTTAAAACATGTTTTTTTTTTTTTTCTAAAACATCAAATGTCAAAGTAAAGCTTCTTTTAAGAGCATATTTAAAGGCCCTGCAAATGATGCATAATATTTGCCCCTTTAAAAATAAATGATAAATACTGGGTCAAAAATCAGTTTCCATTATTTTTATTCTGCACTTTTGTACATCAAATTTGACCCCTGAATATAGCAGAGAATCAGTTTTAGCAGTTTTAGTCATTTGACCAACATTTGTCATTCATTTTCCACCGCTTGTTCCCGTTAGGTGTCGCGGGTGACTGGAGCCTTTTCCAGTGACTTTGGGCCTTAGGCGAGCACACCCTGGACAGGGACCAGCTCGTCGCAGGGTTAACACAGAGACAGAGACACAGACAACCATTCACTCTCACATTCATTCACTAGGGGTAATTTAGAGTGGCCAATTTACCTCACGTATGCATGTATTTGGACGGTGGGAGGAAGTCGGAGAACACACGGCAACACGGGAAGGACATGCAGACTCCACCCAGTTAGATCACGGTCTCGCCGGGGAATCCAACCCATGATCTCCTTATTATCCCTAGGGCGAGCACTCTAACCGCTCGGCACCTGTTTCTATAATTTAATTGTTTTTAATATTTAATTAAATATTATAGTTTTCAATGAACAAAATGTAAATTAAAGATCTATGTATGTGACTGCAACTGTTAAAGAAAATTGTTCCAGTGTTTAATGACAAGACTGTCCGAGACAGTTTCTCTGTAATGTTTAACATTTGAAATTGGATACAGGCCCTAAAGATGAAACTGTGTAACTTTTCTGGTGCAGGGTATAGTAACCACCTACTTGTCTCCATAGAGACAAGGGATCCTGGGATCCAGAATACACCCAATTCTTTATGAAGAGTGAGTCTGGTCACCACTCTCTCCGTTGCACTTCGAGTCAAACTCAAACCATGCAATCAAATGTGTTTATTTCAGTGACACATGTGAAACAGGAGCTCATTAGTCATCTATCATTTACAACAAAATCAAACTCCTCTCAACTCAGAGTAACAGCGTTTTGTGCTCTTCCCGTAGATTCTATAGAACTCTGCTGTTTTTCAGTCCTTGTGATATTTTTTGTCCTTGTAAGTAGACATGTTTGTTTTAGATGTCAAGTGTCAGACGGACCATGCATATTCCTGATTGGCTAATCCTTCTGTCAATCACACCTATCTGAATTTGCAGCGATTAACGCAGTGACCAGACTGACATAGATCTGTATAAAAATACAGAGAGATATCATTCTGATTTTCCAGGCAACTCCACAGGACGGCTTTAAACTGGTCCATCTTTATGTCGTAAGTAGTTTTACTGTTACTGCTGACATGTTGTTTTGTGTGAAATCTTGGTTAAAAAATTTTACATTCATGTAGCTTTTTGGCCTTTTTTCAATTATCAAGCAACTTAAAAAAACCAATAAAATGTCAGAATGTCGCCCAAAGCCTACTGCTTTAAAAAACATTTGCTAATTAATTATATCATTTTTCTGGTAGAATCTTGGCTTTGGGTAAAGGAGCGACACACACTGTTGAACCAAGCTTAAAACTGTTTACTATGGATTGGCTGATCTCCTTCACCCTCCTCTCACACTGACCACACTATTACCCCCAGGAGCACACTAAAACTCACTGTAATACCTTCTCCCATCGTACTCTGACAAAGCACTGCGTTGACATGGGCAGATAAAGGCATTCCTTTGGGAGTTGGTCTAAAGGTGCAGCGTCTTCACCAGATAGCTTATTGTTGCTGGATAAGTGACGCAATGGGAATATAGTGTGATTAGCACCAGAGGGAAATGTGTTATACAAGTGGTTTGGAGCTGGTCTGACGGCTTTACTCTGTGGACATTACAACAAAAGTGTTCTGTGGAGCTTGGATAGTGGCCAGATATGATGCAAATATGTATTCAATAGTATTCCCCTTGTGTATAGAAATATGATAATGACTTTGTTGAAAGCAGAGACCATGTATAAAAAGGAGTGTGCCAGGATCCCTACAGTTTTAGACAGCGCAGACAAATAGTTTTTTGTATGTTTGCCAATAAGTAAAAAACCATAATATTTAAGGTCATTCTCACTTATTAAAATGTGTGTCTCTTGGTGAAACAAAACATTTCCTTGTCAAACTGATGTTTTTGGTGCAATATTTTTAACACTTAAGAAATGGAAACAAATGTATGCTAATTTTGCCACTGATTGCTAACGGTAACAATCTAAACAAAACTGTGCTACACGTGGTAATGTTTTCTAACAAGGCTCTGGTGTTATTCATGTGGTCGAGTGGTCAGTCGCCTGAACAGCCCTGGTTTGCCATTGTTTGTGAGGTTTGGAAGCTAATGCTAACGCTAACATTGAAAATGCTTTTGGATCAAATACATGGAATGGTACCAGCCTTTAGAATGATAGTGTTCTCTTTATGAACACTGGGAGATTCTATAATCCCAAAGAAATCCACTTTTGAAGTTGAAAAAATGTTTTAGTACAACATTATGCCCAATTGCATGCACGTTACGGCTATCTTTAGAAACATGTGCAGTATAAATTGATATTTTTTTTGTTTATTAAATTGTTATGTACTTAGATTATAATGATAAAATGTACGGGAGGAGAGAAGGAGAGGGAGGGACAAACGAGGCAGACGGCACTGCACACGAGGGGAGGGGAGGAGAGACTGGACTTTATTTAAGTAAATATCTTATGTGATACGTCTTATGTGAGTGTGGTGATGCACATGAAGTGATCTGACCACTGAGAGGCAGAGGTAATGTAGCTACAGTCATGGGAGAGTTTATCTGCAGGTTTACAACAGTCTGAGAGTGACAGTGAGCCTTGGTTTGAGTTCAACTCACACACGTGACTAAATGGACTGTAATATCACTTTAGTTTGTGAATTATAAAAGCAAAGATGATGTGCCTTTAGTTGATAAATTATCAATGCAAATGTGAGATGTGCAGACTGACATTGTTTTCGCTATGCTAATACCATTTACAAATTGAAAATAATTTAAATGTATGTGTGCTTTAAATTTAGTTTTTCACTCCTTCATTTTAGTTAAGAAAATTAGCAACACAAGCAAAAAGGTTAATACTGAGCCTTGTGTAGTGTCTGGTCCGTGTACCTGCTGGCCCTTTGATTTTTCTTTTGAAATGGGAAATCCAAAATCGGAAAACGACCCATTTCCTGTTTTTCGTTTTAGCTTTTTAAAACAGAAATTGGAAAAACAACCCGTTCCCGTGCTTTCTGATCTCAATACAAAGTAAAAATAAGTTAACCCGTTTCAAATTTTTAGTTTTTAAAACACTGTAACTCAAGCTCGGTGGCAGTGCTTTTGTTCCCCGGGGTAAGAGGCTGGACCTCTGGGGGCAGCGCAGAGCGTGATCAGTGTCCAGTCCGAGGCTGACCGCCCTGGCTTGCTGTGAAAAGCCGTTCTTCTCTCTCCGCTTGGACTGAACTGGCTGCTGTTACGCTGCTGCCTCTTAACAGACAGCGGGATTTTGAGCAACATTTGTACGTCGTTGTCCCATGGGATTTGTATGGATCCATTTTTTACAACATTCTCGAGCGAAAATGTAGTTTTGAGCATGTCCTGTCCTCCTCCTGATTCAGTCTGTTCAGTCTACAGGGTTAGACCTGGTTTAGGCCGGGCTTTGTCTTTGTTTAACAAGTCTCCTTCCTTTTCCTTTTACCCATTTTTTACATTTATTTAATAAGACTTCGATACCCTCTTCACTTTGTAGTCAAATGCATTCATGTAGTGATCAGCTTTATGAAAATCCTTTTTTAAGGTTTTTTTTTTTTAAAAGCCTCTTATTATTTTATTTTTAGTGTAGATGTAGATTACATTTGACCACCTGCAAGTGGCAGTGTGTTGTAAATTAAGCATTCACCTCTGAACCACAGGGTAGCTAGTTTGACACTGCACCATTCTCCACTCTAATCACAGTGATATTGCTGGGTGCTTTAGGAAGGGCATCTGGTGTAAAAACCTGCCAAATCAGTATGCAAATGGTTCACATTGGTTGCATTAAAGGAGATCTTAAGATAATATTCTAACTTGATCATAATGATCATCAGTCTCTTCTCATGTGCCCTGTCCTCTTTCAGCCACTGTTCCATGAAGCAGCAGTGGTTGTGGTCGTTGAGGAGCCGAGATGGTCCACCCACACATCACACTAACTGTCCAGCCCACACCTTCTCTTCCCTCTGTGCTCGAGCTCCTCCACACAGTACGCTTGAAACCTGCCGCTTAAAACCCGCCGCCCGAAACCCGCCGCCCGAAACCCGCCGCTGAGACCTGTGCTGGGGATCATTACGTAAGGCTTCCCCTCTGTAATCCTGCTTATGGAGAACAGCTTCCCATGTGACACTGTGAGGCTGGGTGCTGCTGTTGGGTGCTGCTATAAGAGGAGACTTTAGACTTGCCTGGTTTGAAGGAGCAGAATATGTTTTGGAGTTATCGCAAAACTGGATGAGACTAAAAGATTGGGAAAAAGTTGTTTTTTGTTGTTGGACAAGTTGGACCAGTGGAGTCGGGTGTCTGGACCATTAGCTTTAAATGTGATGAGTTTGGAGGTGAAGAGATCACAATTTTTGAACATGTGACCCAAGGACCCCCCAGGGGTCCCCGAACCCCACTTTGAGAACCACCGATTTAGTCGATTAGTTGGTCAATGGAGTCTTATTCGACCAACTTTTTTATGAGTGAAATATTTAGTTGAAAGGTTTTATATGGACTATAGCACAAGGAGAATGCATGAGCTACAGAGTTTTTGGAGTGAATCGTGATCTTAATCTGCCTTTTTATACATGAAGACATTTTATTCATCTGTTTGAATAGTTGTTATTGCATGTTATAAGTGTAGTTTGGGTCAAACACAAAATTGTTTGTGCCGCGCTCGCTTTAGTCATGTAATTGGTGCACAGGGCATGTCTTTAGTCGTAATGTTGTCAGAAACATCTATATCTAGCAGATACTATTGATTCTCATTTGAGCTGTATCGATACTAAAAAAGAACAGCACATACAATAATTAGGACAAAGTAGGACCTTTCTTGAATATTGATCTTCCTCTATATCACGTAGTATAAGGCCACAAAATAATACTAAAGAAACTACTATTGGGAAAGTCACGCTTGGGTTGACTTGAAAGGCACTATATAGGGGTGTTCATGGTTAAACGATTAATCGTATTTAAATGCATGTGAAACACCTTGCCCGGTTAACTGGCATGTTTTCATGTTGCGTACAGTTCAAAGATGGCTTTGACCCATCCTGTGAAAAACAAAAAAGCAATAAAATCGATTAACCCCTTGACTTTCAACTAGTGTGCCGGGGACATTAAGCATTAAGGTATTACCAGGATCGCCATGAAAAAAATTATGTTTTTGAGTTGGGGTGGCGTAGTATCTATGTTTTGCGAAATGTTGAAATTCATTGTGTTAACCAATAAAGATCGCTAAGGGCTCCAACTAGAGGTTAAAGAAAAATGTGAAAACGTGCCTCCATAGCTCTATATAAATCCAAACACGTACCAATGGTGCCACCGACCTAGCATCTATTTTGTATTGTCTGTGTGTTTTTTTTTGGTTTTGTTTTCTCTAGCTGGTATTAAGATATTTTGTCTGGCTCTACATTGAAATTTGATTACGTCTTAAAGGTTCTTTACCTTTTTAAAATTGTGGAAGAACAGAACTAGTTCATTTTAAACTGTTTGGTTTGGTCCAAACTTGGCTCACTTATCTTATACATTCGGAGCATCCTAATCATTTACCGCAATGAGTTTTTAAGCTCTTTTCACAACTTTCAGAAGAGATTTAGAAGGCTACTACTCCGATCGTAACAGTTGTTTATAGCATACTGTATATTTGCACGTGGACAAAACAGATTTTATGTTATAACATGAAAAAGAATTGCCTTTTGAGTCGGTAAAATCCTGTCTACCCTCTGACTATACACGCTGCATAGATCACATGATAACCTCTCGTCTCCTCTGTGCTCTCGTCTTTGCAGATACCATCCATGAAGTGCCCACGCTCGGGCCCTCTCAGTGTCCAATAGGAGTGTCGGAGCACCTCCCTCCGCCGCCTCCTTCTCCCCTCTGACCCCTGACCTTTGACCCTGCCCCCCTTCCTTCCGGCAGCACCATGCTCATCAAGGAGTACCGCATCCCCATGCCCATGAGTGTGGAAGAGTACCGCATCGCTCAGCTCTACATGATCCAGGTCAGCAACTCACAACCACTTCAAAACAAGAGCCGCTCCTGACTTTCACAATTTTACTGACTGATGGCAATTAACAAATGAAAACCGAATACTTTTATCTTTTGAATGTGAAAATGCCCTCAAAATGTTTATACTCCAGTAAATGTAGTTTCATGGCTAAAAATCATGCATGCATAAAAAATACTAGTCTACCTAGTTCCCTAGTAAACTAGTCTACCTAGTACTACCCTAGACTCAGTTTTGATAGCACATTAGATCAGACTTTTATACAAAAGTTGATTCTTCAGTTTTAAGCTGAAATAAGTTATGTTATAGGTTAAGTTGTGTAACTGAACATTTGTACTAGAGTAAAAGTACATTTACAGATATCATAAAAAATATGAAAAAATTACATTAAAAAGAGACTTAAACATGTAGTGTAATCTTCCAAACAAGGGAATAAAATGATATTTCCGCTCGTTTGTGGTTCATTTTAAGATCCATTCTCGTTTTTGTGCAATACTTCAACCAACTATTTACAAACACATTTTAGCCCATTTTGATGCATGTGGTGGGAAATGTATTGGTTACAAGATAATATGGCATTTTTTGTATTGAAGATACGAATAATTGGATTATTGAGGATAATGTTATTAAAACACTGTATGAATGCACATCCGTTATTCCGTTTCCGCTCAGTGATATCGTATGAATAAATCCCGGACTCTTTTATGTGACTTTCTCTTCCTAGCACAACAACAAAATGTCTACTCTGGATTCATCCCTCATTCTACGTATCTCTACTGTATCTGGCATTGTTTAGTCTTGTCACAAATTATAGAATGGCTAACTGGCCTCTTCTATGTGGCACATTTTATAATCTTATCAACTTTTTAAAAAGATAATTATTGCAGATTATTCACAGCATATATTATATATTCTGAATTTGCACACTTCCTAACAACAATTTCCCAATTTGTATGTATTCCATATATGGCCCCCTTCTACTGCCACGTGAGAAACCTTTCTTCCTGCCATCCATTCTGTGCACTACAGAAAACAAGTCTCTTTAAAGCCTAATTTAAAAAGTGTGATTGTCCAATTGTGAAAGAATTGGTCACAGGGCATCTGACGTGAGCACAGGAACAATGGGGCAGTGTGTGTGATAGATTATCGCTTTTCTGCTCCAAAACCGGATATTTCCACATCAAATCTAAGAAGGCAGTTGAACACGTCAGAAGCACGTATTTGTGTCCAACTATAGCAGTCTTATGATGGCTCTCCGGCCTCAGCACAGCCACAGTCCTCACCGCGCTGACAGGCTTCTGTAAATATGATGCGTGTACATATAGAAGGGATTGTGTTTAATCCTCTAACACGTGTTCTCTGGATCGCAGCGTTGGTTGAGCTTCACTTGATGTTTGTGTTTTTTTTGGCAGAATAAACAGTATTTTGATTATAGGTATAAGCCAGAAGACTGGATAAAGCATTGCAGTGTGGTGTGGAATAAGCTGCTTTCGCTCCGGTCTTAGCTGTAATAAGCAAATTCTTTACTATAGAGCTGTTTGGCATGTGGTTAAACAAAATGCACTGAAGACGGACAGTTCTGAGGTTGCTATTGTAACTATATTTAGGACACGCCTAATTTTTATGATTTGTTCGATTAAATGTATCAAATATAAATTATTTTCCAGATAAATACTTGCTCAAAGTCAATAATTATATATTTGAACTGTTGATAAATGTTAGAAAACGGAATAGAGTTGAGTATGGTCTGACTTCAGATGTAAAATGGAAAATTTTGATAATCATGAGCTAAACCATCACTTTTCTTTCTCTTTCTAAGAATAAACTCTTGGAAATAGTCAAATTTTGATATAATTAAATAACATTTTTATTTTGTCAATGAGAGAAACTGTTCAAAGTTCCTGTATGCCTTTTTCCCTAGTTCCGTATTAATTCGATGAGACTCTAAAATAAGAATGTCCTGAGATCTTAATCGCGGAACACCTGATCTGATATTCAACTAATATGTTAAATACTCCCAATGAGACCTTTACAAATAAACAAAATGCAGTGATGTTCTCTTCTCACATCCAGAGTTCAGAGGTTTCAAGACTGTTGCTGTAGAATGCATTAGATAATATCACCATAATCTAGAGCTGAGAATCAGCTCTTGTACGTGTTTGTTGAAAGAGGGTTTATCATCATTCTAGATGCCCAGGTATTTGTTCACATTATTATCAAGCGTTAGAATAGAAAAATGGTTTGTGTCACTACAGTGCCTTTGGAAAACAGCATACATTTTGTTTTACTTGAATTCATTAACAATATTAAATCAATAGAGTGAAAATCCACTTGGATGTTTTTAATCACTTGTACCCTAGTATAGTATATAGAATCACATCATCTGCATACAAGTGGATGCTACTATGTTGATGAACACCTTTAAGATAAGAAAATTCAGATTGAAAGCCATCAGCCTAAATGGCTTGAGTTCAATTTGTATCAAACCTAATAGCATCTAGACGATCCAAGAGAATACAGTGATGTACAGATTCAAAGGCTTTTGACAAATCAACAAAAATAGCAGCACATTCTTCATGACTGTCCAGTGCAATAGCAATATCATTTATAACTTTGGTAGCTGCTGTGATAGTACTATGCTCTGGTTTAAAATTTAATATTTGGTTAAGAAAGAACGCACCTAGTTACTTACCTAGTTACTCCAAGAGTTTTGCTTGGCAGGATAGTTTTGAGATTGGGATAGGGATGAGTGATGGAATACTACAGTTTGAAATGTGAGATAAAAAAACATGCCTTAAACAACCTAGTATCAAGGGTGTCAGCTCCAGTGGACTTTTTTGGATCTATTGAGAGCAACGTATTTAATACTTCATACTGTGTAAAGGGCTTAAGGGAAAATACTTGATCATCAGGTCTATTCTCATGTATTGGGGCAACAGCAATAGACTGAGCAGCATCATCAAAGATATTTCCAGAGTTAACAAAATGTTGGTTAAACGCCTCACAAATATGTTTTTTTGTTGTCAGGCTAATCGTATCTTTAATCATTTAATTTCGTCAAGAAGGAGCCGAATTTTGCGACAAGGACTTAACTGTAAAATTTGGCAGAATTGGCCTGTGATTCAGTGAAAGTACTGACGTAATAAGATGTTTTGGCTTTGCAAACAATAGAAACATATTTACTGCGCTTATGACAAAACTGCTGCCAATCTGTTGCTGCTTTGGTTGCCTTGGCTTCAGCCCAGGCTTTGTCACGCTCTCGAGATAATGCTGCGATATTTGGACAAAACCAGGGATTATTCTTATTTTCAACTCTGACTCTTTTTAGAGGGCCATGGTTATCAGTATTATCATTCATTATGAAAAAGTCCAGCGCTGTGTTGAGTTCAGGAATACTAGTGGTAAAACTAATGTCACTACAGTACAGATCAGACAGAAATGCTTGTTCATTAAAATGCTTATAGGACCTTTTAACAGTTATACATGATTTGGATTTAATACATTTTTTGTTCTGCACACACCCAATAGGACAGTGGTCACTCACATTAAGAGGAAAGACACCACTACAATGGTAGTTTTGAGGCTTGTTCCTTAAGATAGTGTCCAGTAATGTTGCTTTAAGTGGGTCTTTAGGGTCAGATCGGGTGGGAGCAGTAATAAGTTGTGTGAGGTTTAACTCATTGCAATAGTTTTTTAGACTGTCAGAAGTTTTGGACAACCAATCGATGTTCATGTCACCTAAAACAGGTTACTCAGAATGATCAAAAGTGGAAAGGAAGGTAAAGAAAAGAAAGGTGCAGACGGAGGACGATTAAAAACCTACAACTGTCATTTTGCCAGTATTAATTTTACCCAAACCCATCTGTAGAGCTTTGTTTTCAAAACTCTTTGACTTGGCGACTTTGGTATTTATAGTTGGAGTAAAACAAGATTTTATAAATATTGCTACTCGACCTCCTTTGCTGAGTCCATCACAATGAAATATAATTGTCTACGGAAATGTCAGCATCTGAAATTTTGGAGGTTAGCCATGTTTCAGAGAATACAAATATCAGGATTTGCTTGTTTTGCCCACACTCTAATAAAGTCTATATCGTTTTAAAGAGTTAAACAAGTCTAATGAAGGACGCACCAATCAGACCGGGTTCCAAATCAAGCAATGACATCAGAGTGTGTCTCAATTCTAACACTAATTTTGAGGCGATATTAAATGCATATATTAAAATAATGCCACAAACTGAAGTAATCTCCATATAAAAACAATTGGGTAGTCTTTACTTAAAATTTAAATTGGTTGGTATATTGACGTTTTGATAAGAGTTTACGTTAGCTTTGATACCGTGTGACCAATGTTATCCCCCCCTACACTCAAAACTGCCAAACCTTGTAAAGTGATCATTATTCATGTAGCAGCTGATACCAAATAGCTCATTGTCAAATGTATACTGTACGTAGTAGTATATATATACCTCAGGGCGTGGTTCGAGAGAAGTGTGCAGTGTTTACTCTGACTGAATATTGAAATGGAAATATTGTCTGTACACACAGGTTTATGTGTACAGACCAAACATCATCAGAGACACCCACATGCACGCTACACACACGCTACACACACATGCACGCTACACACAGATACACTAAACGCAGACAGGTGAGGCTACTGGCAGTGTTTGTCAAACTTTTCATTGTCGAGACGAGTGTCGGTTAACATTCACATAATGCACCAAATTGAGGTCTACTTTTATTAAATTTTATTATTAAAATGTATTTCACTTTTAAATTAGGTCTTTTTTAAATTAAGTAGAAGCAAAAAGCAACCTAAGATGAAAACATGAAGTCAAATAGGGTTGGGCAATATTGACAAATTAATATCACAATATTTAATATCACAATAAATGTCAATTTGTGGCAGCTATTGATCACGCACCGCATCTTGGGGACATCACTATTTCTAAAGTTGGGTGAAATATCTTGTAGAAGTGGGAGTTACATCACAAACTTAATATCAAAAGCATTTTTTTTAAATGATTAAAAAGATATTTTTGTTAGTTTGTGTTCTTAATAAGTTGAGATGTTAATTATTCTGACCCTGTGCAGCTCAAATGGTTTTCCTTTACATTACTCTCCCCAGAATCTTTTAAAGGGATGGTAAATATGCCTCATATGGGGTTGTATTTTCCGCCAAGGATGGTTTAATGTACCGTCATTATTTCCAAAGGTACATGCACCCTAAACATACGAATAACACTGTATAGGCCTATGTAATAGGCCTATGTAATAGGCCTATATAGTGCCTAATAATATTTTATTATGTATATATGTGCAATATAAAGCAGCAAAGAGAGAATCTGTTTATTAGCTTGACTAGACCCATTCATACAGAAGACTATTTTGAAAATAAAATAATAACTAGGCTAAATATCAGGTTGAGCTTATAATCACCTCACTTGAAGCTCTTTTTATATTAGTTACTATAATAAGACAAGCTCCATCCTCCCGATAACACTGGCAGGAGGGGCTTGAGACATGTTGTTGGCTCGCGCCGCGGTGTGCTCTTTCCGAAATTCACTGAGAAAGCGGGCAAAATAACAACAGTAGACTCTGTGTATCTGTGTGTTGGTACGCATGTTGTCTTTTGAACCGTGAGTCAGGTCTGGACAAGAAAGTTTCATTTGAATGCAGCAGATCGCTGTAATCGCATGTGCGCGCTCCGTGTCTTTGTATTCTGCCGCGTCTACATTCACTTCCTCATTAAACTCGTTTCAGCGAGTATGTACGTAGCGAGACCCCTGCTTTAATGCAAAAAAAACCCCAACATATTCACAATAAATATTGAAAGTATTTACCCTTTTATTTCAACTGTCATTTATTGAACGGTAAGGCGAGATAGTTATTGTGATGGCGTTTCCAAATGTAATGAACATGTAAACAGTGTAGCCGACAAATGTAATAATAATTGCATTTTTCTGCCATTAACCTGAATCGGATGGAAAGTTTGTATCAGTACCAGGCTGTGGACGCAGCTGTCGATATTTCAGTCCATTACTGACATGTGAACACATTAATATCAGTGTGGGTGAACCCTAGAATGCAGTGCGTTTCTTAAGCGAGTGACCTGTAGTTACCTCTCCCCTGACCTCACCCTCGGAGCCTCCTGTTACCATGGCCACGGTGACATCAGCAGTGTGCCTTGGTCTGCTCATGTCCAGTGGAGCGAGCCAGTCAGCCGAGGAGGACAGAAGGGAGAGGAAATGGAGAAATGTGCTGGTTAAGATACAGTCATGTTACCATGGCGACCTCTCCAGTCACTAAAGATACACTAAAAAGTTACAATGTACACTTTTAACAGACCATCATATTTTTTAGTACCATCCAAGGTAATACAAATGGAAGATGCAGGTTTATGGATTGCTCTGCCTTCTATTGTGCATCATGAGGCATGTTTTTTATCCCCTATACTTGGATCAGTCTTGCCCATTGGCCTGACTTGCCTGACTTGCCCTGTACCAAAACCACTGTAGCTTGTGATTTGTAAGGTCATTTTAAGTTCAAGGTAGTAATGATGGGCTTTACTGTGGGGATGTGCGACATGGACGTAAAAATCTAATGTGATCTGCAATGCCATTTGCTTGATATTGTCATGGTTCATTGATTCTAAGTTTAATATTGCTCTGCAGATGTGTTGTCATATGTTTAGAATACAGTAGGTACACACTTGCCTGGTAGTGATGTAACATTTTTATCCCATTCATTTGAATTAATTGACATTTGTAGACAGTTCAGTGGTTGTAATTTGTTTGTTACATTACATTACATGAGAACAAGTTATACTCGTCAATATCTAACTTTCAGCTCTATTTTCTAAAGTTCACTAATGCTTGCAGGATTCGTGCAAACATACAGACCTGATTTTTGGAGGGTAACTCTCCCAGTGAAAATAAATTGGAGCTAATGTATGGAATGGTAGCAGCCTTCATAATCAAGGCGTTTTGTGTACAAACACTTGAAAGGCAAGCCTCTGTCATGCTCTGAGTGAGTGACAAGGTGGTATGAACCAATCACAAGGTAATATGAACTCTCAGAAGCAGCAGATGTCTTTAGTTGCTTCTTAATAACCCAAGTACGTAGCTGGAACATACAGGACGATACTTCCCTCTCCCACTCTGCCTTTCATTGCCTTCTCTTGCCACCCATCTGAGCTCTTTGGGACTGGCAGCACCGCCCTGCCCAGAGCTGTGGGGCCTTAAATATGAGCTGCTGCTGCTCCTGCTGCTCTTGCTGGTACTGCTGCTGCTCTTGCTGGTGCTGGTGCTGCTGCTGCTGCTGCTGCTGCTGCTGCTGCTCCTGCTGCTGCTGCTGCTCCTGCTCCTTTTTTTTAATAAACAGCTATAGAAACATGTATAGACGTGCAATATAAAGCAGGGAAGAGAAAATCTGTTAATTGACTTGACTAGACCCATTCATACAGATGACTATTTTGAAAATAAAATAATAACTAGAAATAATTTATGAAGGTTGAGCTTATAATCACCTTTCTTGAGGCTCTTTTTAACTATAATATTAGTTATTATAACAAGACAAGCTCCATGGTAACGCTGGGAGGCGGGGCTTGAGAAGTCGAGAAAGTCAGCTTTCCTTTGGGTCACGTCAATAATAAAATGCTCTGTGAAGGAAAGAAACAGCGCTCAGAGCGTAATTCTACCTGTCTCCTCCTGCTCCTCGACCTGACTCCTGCTCCTCGACTTGACTCCTCCTCCTGCTCCTCGGCCTGACTCCTCCTCCTGTTCCTCGGCCTGACTCCCACTACTCACTCTCCTCCCTCATGTGAGCAGTCTACGTTTCCGCGGCTGCTCAGCGCGAGCCGACAATACAGGACGTACTGTCGGCCCGCACTGTCGGCTCGCACTGAACGGCCGCACTCCTTCGGATAATCACTGAGAAAGCGGACAAAATCACAACTGTAGTCTCCTTGCGCTGATTGTAACTCATGGTTCACTCGCGCTTTTGGGGACCTTCATGTGTGCACCGTGTAATACCCTCGCTCAGCGTGTGTAAATACTGTCACTTAGCGGCAGCCAAAAAACTTTGCTTTGGTATCGACTTCCGTCTGAGATCGACTGGTAGATCGCGATCGACGTAATGGGCACCCCTGGTCTAACTGCTATTTTGATTTAGTTTAGAATCCATTAACTTTTATTGCTGTAAATTGAACCTTTATGATGGACTGCCCAAGATTATCTTAATATTGTCCTTGGAATAATCCCCAAAAAATAACAAGATTTTGGTCAATCCCCTAATATCTTGACTGTAAACTACTGTAAACGCAATCTCCTTCTTGCTGTCCTCTCTAACGCTGTGTGACCTGGGCTTGTCAGATGTGTAATTTTACCCCGTCTTGAGATAAAAGCCCCTGACCGTACACACCTGTCCACACAGGTGGGGACATTATCAGCGCTTGTCTTATCACCTCCTTCCTCATTTTGCTGATAGACCACTGCTGTGAGGGCCATCCATCACCTGAGGGAGTGGACCTTGGTTAAACACGAGCACAACTTAATAACTTGAATTCACAACACTTGCATCCAGGTTCTGGTTCTCCCTTGATTTACAGCCAGTTGCCCTGCTCCCCTGCCCTCCTGGGTCTCACACGAGCCTCATTTGACTGAAAAATGTACTCCTTTTAAGATCCATCGGTTGATCTTCTTCCTCTTATCATGGGGGGCAGCAGTCTAACCAGAGACTGTCCGGAATACCTCCCCAAGGAGGCGTCCAGGAGGTATCCAAAACAGATGCTAGAGCCACCTCAGATGGCTCCTCTGGACATGGAGGAGCAGTGGCTCTACTCAGAGTCCCTCCCATGTGACAGAGCTCCTAACCCCATTTCTAAGGGGGGATGCCTTTCAACTCCTGCCTTTCCGACAATCCGGTACAGCAACCGCATCACTGCAGCCGCTCCATCCTTCACTCACTCGTGAAGAGGAGTGCCTCCACTTGAGGCAAGGACTCCCCACTAGGGATGTCACGATATTGATTTTAGAGTCACAATTATCATGAGGAGAAATATCACGATTTTACGATTATTTACGATTATCAGTAAACAGAAAGGAAACATTTATATTGTATTTTTTATGTTTAAACTTGCAAATATTCCTGTGAGGGGAAAATTTTGATTTATAACTATTCAATTCCCTACCCTTTAATAAAGCATATATTTAAACATAAAATATAATGGGAAAAAAGATGGTTTGAAAGAGGAGTTAAGGAGGCAATCTTTGTTAAAAAAGAAAGAATCCTTCATTAAATTGGAATGGAGGTTTAAGATTCAACCTTCCCGTTGTTTATAATGGTCTGCTGAAACCCTGGAGACGCCCTGGGCATTCGGATGCTAAATAGGCACTCAAGGTGAGGCAGGGAACAATAGAACAATAGGCCCATCCCAGTTTCAATGGGCCATTAGCAGGAGGTCCCGCCCTGTGGGCAGGGCTCTCACAGAGTAGGATATAAACAAGAGTTCTCAGACTTGTTTCTCTGATTGAGAATGACTCTTGGATGAGAGTTGAAACGTTTTGTTTTTTCTAAAACAGAGTCCAGATGACTACAACTGAATCTTTTTCTACAATTTACTAGAATGTGTTCTATATATTTCTATTTTGCTCAGTTGGTTGGATGTATGAAGTTATTAGAGTATAATTGATTTATAAATAAGTGCTTTGTGGATAAACGTGAAATTGCATAAATTAAAAAAAATTACTCATTTGGTAAATTTTGAAGACCCCTTTTTCAAACACGTATCAGGATACGTATCGTAATGATGGAATTGTATCGGAATATATATCGCATTGTGACCCCTGTATCGGGATACTTATTGTATCGCGAGGGTCTTGGCAATACCCAGCCCTACTGACCACCACACGATGTTACGCAATGAGACGTGTGTCACCCAAGACAGTCCAACAACATCCAGAGACTACTCAGGACAGATCTCATCCAACCCCGGAACCCTGCCTAGAGGAGTTTGCTAACAACTTCAATGACTTCAGCTTGGGTGATGTACGAGCCCGCCCCCGAGTTCTCAAGTCTTCCGAAGTCTTCGGAAGATGTGACGGAGTGATTGAGGAGTTCCTCAAAGTATTCCATCTGCCGTCTGACGACATCTCTAATGGAGGTCAGCAAGTCTCTGCTCCCCCCATTCTTCCCGATTACACTACTCCAGGTGTCACTGTCGTAGTGGGCGTTGGAAGTCCTCCAGTAGAACAAGGGAGTCTCCAAGGCCGGGTACTCTGCACCGTTTTTTGGCACGTAAATGTTGTGTTTTCACGAATATTGATCTTATATTAAACTAAAAATACACATTGGAAGAATACTTTCAAAACTCCCTGCCCCTCTTTGTTCTTGCTTGATCTATGGCCTCTCCCTACACTCCTGGTTCTTCCTTGGTCATGCTGATCCTCCTGCCCACCTGGTTCTCCCTAACTCGGTCCATGGTCGGTCTCCCTGCCTTGGTTTATGGCTTGACTTACTTCCCCACCTGGTTCTCCCTCTATCTGGGATTCTTCTTCAGTCTTGCTGCCCCTCCTGGTTCTCCCTCAGTCCATACCCTGTCTCCCTTCATCCTTCCTTTCCTGCTGTGCCTTGGCTGTCTGTTGTGTACTGCTTGAGGCCTGGTCAGGACAGTGCTCTGGTAGTGTGCCTGCTCTGTGTCTGGAGAGGGCTTGCGTTGACAGCTGAGGGGCTAATGAAGGAGCTGTCAGCTTAATGTCCCTGGGACATCCTCCTCTTCATCCACTTCTGTCATTCTGATGGGCGCTCACAGCCCGGGTGAGGTGTTCTGTGTTGTTGATGAGTAACAGAAGGTGATTTGTCAGTAAATCTCTTAACATTTATGGTCTTTGATCTTTGTCCTGTGACAGCATTTGCAATCTATCGTCAGCCTGTGGACTATGTTCTGCACGGGTTAGTAAATGTAAAGCCTATATGAAGACTTTATTGTATGGTCTATGACCCCTGCATGGTTCAGAAGTAGGTTGTAGGTATATGTTGTATATGTTTTACTCATTACAAATGTTTCATTATGAAGTTAAATCTATGTTGTAAAAAATTTTCACATTTATGCAGCGCTTCTCTACCTTCAAGGTTCTCAAAGTGCTTTACATCAAGGGACAACTCACCCATCCACACAACAGTTATAGACACTGGGGGTGAGGCAGGTTTAGGACACAAGGGCAGTATTCAGTGGATCTTTAAAAGCTGGTTATTCGTGAGTTCAAGCCATGGCAAATACTTTACCATAGCAATGAAGGGTGCCATTACTGGTTTTTTTTTTACGGTAAACCTAACAATGAGCCTGACTGCTTGGCTTTCCTTGACACACAGTAACATAATCATTCAAATATCAAATAAACAAGGAAAGTAAATGCGTTTGACTGAGCTTTATTTATCTTTTATGTTGACAGATTACCACACGTGTAGGCCTGTCCTCAAGCAATGAAAAACAAAACAATATGAGTGGATTAGCAAGAGCCTCGACACACAACAGCAGAACGTGCTTGTTTTAGCACTGTAGTTTATTTAAATCAAACTCATCACATCGCTATTACCCTATATTTACTCCTCAGCTTCACAATAGTGGTTATAATGAAGGAGAAGGAGTTTTTCAAAACGTGCATCTGAAAGTTTATTTCTCTTTGGCATAAGGACAAGACTCCCAGTCACCAGTGCTCACAACACGGCGAGCTCTGGGATTGTGGTGAGGAGATGATACCTAACCAAAACTAATGCGTTACTGATTTGAAAAAGTAATTTGGGGAGTACTAGATTACATGGGTGCACAAAATTAACGCGTTCCTTGTTACTCTAAAAAAGTAAATTGAGTACTCAACGCGTTACCCCCAATTCTACTCTTTTCCAATCAGAAAAAATGTCATCTCTTGACCTTGTTCTGTCTAATCTAAGAAGGTCTGGTTTGTGGACTAGATGGGCCTTTTTTTTGGAGTGGAGTTTTCATATTGTTTGGCCTGTGTGGATTTCCCCACATCTGACAGTTAAAATTTGTATCAATCAGCTGCATTAAAGTCTGAAGACTTTTTTTATGGAGTGCCTTACAGAATACAGTAACAAAAGACATAAAAAAATATTTATCATAGAAAATGGAGCCATAAGAAACGGTCAACCAAAAGTTTGTCTAAATAAAGGTGTCTTTATGAAGAATTGGCAGTCAGTTTCATTGCAAGTCCCCCTGCGTTTTAAAGCGGGTCTTTGGGATCATCAAGAGGACCGGAGGGCACGACCAGAAGAGTAGGAGCGCAGCAAGTCAGGGATGTACCTGTTTAGAGCTCTGAGTTAAAACCAGGGTTTTAAAATAAACTCAAAGTTTAATAGAAAGCCAGAATAGTGCTTGGTGCAGTGTGTTCGGCTGTCAGGTCCTGTTAAAACATGGCAGCATGGACAAAGAATTATCTCAAGATCAGATCAAGATCCTATTGACCAGTTTTTATTAGATTCTCATTTGAGGTGGTATCGATACCATGAACGTTTTTGAACTTGGGCTATTATTATTTACATATTGGAGACAGAAGTTCACGGTGTAGGAATAGTTCATAAATTTTTAATGAAACGTTTTGAAAACAGTATCAAGCTTCTTTGATCAAGCTTAAAATCAAGTTTGAAATGTTAGCATTGTGACAACACTAGTCTGTAGAGCTGAATGACTTGAGAAATGTATCTAATTGCGCTTTTAAAATAAATAAATAAATAATTGCCATTGCTATTAGATTTGAATCCAGGAGAATTTACTATAAATACTGAAATATGAACTGATGCACTATGCATTTCAGAAGATATTTGTACATACATTCAAAAATACAGATTTTGATTCAATTGTGATTAATCCTGCAGCTGTATTAGACTGTATATTGACGTGTGTAACATATAAGCCTGTTCTCTCCCCTTGTGCCTGCAGAAAAAGAGCCGAGAGGAAAGCTGTGGTGAGGGCAGCGGGGTAGAGATCATGGAGAACAAGCCCTACACAGACGGACCTGGAGGAGCAGGCCAGTACACACACAAGGTCTACCACATTGGCATGCACATCCCCAGCTGGTTCCGCTCTATCCTGCCCAAAGCGGCCCTACGGGTGGAGGAGGAGTCCTGGAACGCCTACCCCTACACGCGCACCAGGTAATGACCACACAGACCCACTTTTTTGCTTTCAATCATGGTCAGATGCCTAAATTCTTTCAAATCTGCCATATGTTGCCGTTTCCTTCCAGATACACATGCCCGTTTGTCGAGAAGTTCTCCATTGACATTGAGACGTACTACAAACCGGACACAGGGAACCAAGCTGATGTGTTCAACATGTCTGCAGCTGAGAAGCGGCTGAGGGCCATCGGTGAGAGCTGGAGATGTACAGTCCTTCACAATTTGGCAGGAATTTTTGGGAAAATATCCATAAGTCATGCCATTTTTGTTCTCAAGAGAATAATATGTAGCCTATTGTTGTAAAATATGTTATCGAACATAAAGTATGTTCAGTTTGTGCTGACAAACTACAAAAAGTAGTCTGCCATCGGCTACCGGTCCCCAGAGGCAAATGTAACCTATGTATTATTAATTTTATTTTATAGCCTGTTGCTATGTCCCAATATTCTGTGTGTGTTTTACCATGGAAATATAGAGCCAATTAATCTATAATCTATTGAACAGCAAAAATAAGTAATAAGCTATTTTAAAAGTTGTAGAAGGGTTTGTACACATTTTACGCTGTTGTTATTGGCTCTGCCCCCTTCAACCGGGCCTTGAAAAAAAATCTTGTGATTGTACCAGTCCTTGTGAGGAAAAGGGTTGGGGATCGCTGCCTTAGACCACATATTGAATTTAGTTTTGATGAGCATTAGTTTGCTGTGTAACTTTTCCTCCAACACAGCTGCCCATGCATTCTAGTGGCTGTAGTCTGAACTGCAGTAGTGTGATCTTAGCTGTTGACATGTTACTACTCACAAGTCATGGTTCCAGGGCATGTACTGTCCCACATTCAGCAGAGATGTCCCTCATGTAATCATGAATCATACGTGTTCTGTTTAAGATGCAGCTGGAATACTTTAGTCTTTTTTAGTATTTCATGAAACATTTGAACAGTGCTTTTGTATACTGTCTGTCTGCTATTTATGCAAATATAGTTTATTCTCATTGATTGCTCTCAGATCCCATTGACATAGTGACAGACCCCATTGCAGCTCATGAGTACAAAGTGGAGGAGGACCCTCGGCTCTATAAGTCTGCCAAGACCCAGAGGGGCCCTTTGAGCGACGACTGGATCGAGGAGTACAACAATAACCCTGGGAAGACTCCCATCATGTGCGCCTACAAACTGTGTAAAGTGGAGTTCAGGTATTGGGGCATGCAGTCCAAGATCGAGCGCTTCATCCATGACGTGGGTAAGGAGCTGAGCCTCAATTTTTACTAGTAGTAGTAGTAGTTGTAGTAGTAGTTGTAGTTGTAGTAGTTGTAGTAGTTGTAGTAGTAGTAGTGGTAGTTGTAGTTGTAGTTGTAGTAGTAGTTGTAGTAGTAGTTGTAGTAGTTGTAGTAGTTGTAGTTAAAACTTTAACTGTAACATGAATGTATGATGCTTTCTGCAGGTCTCCGTAAGGTGATGGTGCGAGCGCACCGACAGGCCTGGTGCTGGCAGGACGAGTGGTACGGCCTTACCATGGAGGACATCCGGCAGCTGGAGCTGGAGACGCAGCTGGACTTGGCTCGGAAGATGGCCCAGTTCTGTCAGGCAGAGGAGGCCACCGAAGCCAACGGAGGAGCAGCCTCTCCAGACAAGGAGCAGGAGGCCAAAGAGGCCATCAGCAGCATCGAGGCTGAGGAAGTGGTGGTCAGCACTGGGGACACGCTGCAGCCTAGAGGGGTCTTGACCAAACAGTGGTCTACCTCATCCAGGTCGTCTCGCTCCTCCAAGAGAGGAGGTGAGCTCTTTCTGTTTTCAAGATTATAGTACAGATTACAGTAGAGTTAGTCAGATGAGGGACAGGATTTTATGATGGTATAAAGTCATGATATTACACTGATTGTTATTGTCTAAAAAACAGAACTAGTCCATTTTAAACTACTGTAGCAGTCCAACAATATTCCTCACTTTCTCATTCTCTTTGTTCTGTTTTTTTCTGCCCATCATTTGGGCTGTACAGTAGTGAAAACATCACATTGGCAGTTCAACTTTTTTTAAAAGTGACTAGAATAAGCTGCAAAAACATTTTACATAATTTTCTTGGATCTATTCCAACAAATGTGATCAAAAACTGCCATGGATGCGTCCATATTCTTGTTGCTCTTTTTCTGCCCTTTATTGGCAATAACTGAGTTTTAGCGCCCTCTGGTGGTTATTCACCAGAACACAGCCTCGACATTAGAAACAGTTGGAGGTATGAACGTGTGGACGGTAAAAATGTTTGAAACGCACAGTTCTTTTATGTACGAAAATGGAGCATAAATCAGCCGCACCTGCCTGTTAATGCCCGAACTCTTCAGATCTCAGAAGCTCAGCAGGGCTGGGCCTGGTTAGCACTTGGATGAGAGATCACTAGAACACCAGGGGCCACGGTGAGGCGAAATTGTATCCTTAAGCAAGACAGTTAAGGATACAACACCACTGCCTTGGGTGAATGTGGTGTGTGATGGTCCAGAGTGGAAGTGTCGCTGCCATCAGACTGCTCCAGGGCAGCTGTGGCTCCAATAGTAGCTTACCGTCATCAAATGTGGAGGGAATGAATAATGCACTGGAAACGCTTTTGGTGGCTATAAAGGCGCTATATAAATCCAATAATTAAAAATGGTCTTAACAGTACACTTCCTGGTTGTCAGAGAATAAAACACTCATAATTGGATGCAGACAGCACACAGAGGTCTCTTTACCCCAAGAGCTGCTTTTCCGACATATTTGTAGCGGAGCAAAACCGATTTCGCTGAACTACATAGCATTGGGATACAGTCTCTAATTACATTTTATTTATTGATCATTCTTATTAACTAAGATACAATGTTTTGCTGATCATGTTGCTTGTGCGTATCAAAATGGTGAGTAATTGTGTAATGAATTTACTACAGTCCACCTCACCTTGTGTCACCCCTCCGCTCCCCACAACCCTACACTATTTTTAGCCGTGGCTTTGACGTCACAAGCTCGTGCAGGACACGCCCTTCTCCAGAGCAGAGTCCCCCTTCTGAAGGCAGAGCTGTGGAGCCCCTCTCTCCCCCTCCCCGTCTCCCTTTCATCCCTCACCTCCCTCTCCTCCTTCTATTTTTAGCCTGCTGCTGACATCATGAGGCTGACGCTGTTGGCAGGGACCCTCTGTTTCCTTCAAGCAGCTGTATGCAGGACTATCACATGAGCGGGGGAATCCTGGGGAGCTGCAGCCCGGGCTTTATCACTAATACCTAAAACAGTAAAACATTAGACACACAGGCCCATCCCACACACAGCTGAATCCTCAAAAGCAGCTGGTAGTTAGACACTGTGTACAGGAACCCCACGTGGTAACATCATCCTCACTAGAATTGACTGCTCTCTCAAATAAAATTGGTTTAATTGCAACATCATCAGGTTACAGGTCTGGATGTAGTATGTTATATAGGATGTCTATAGACTTTTCTTATTCTAGTTATTGTTTTCTTTGTTTTTATTTAAATTGGGGACAGGTTGTACCTTAGACCCCCATTTCTGTTCAGAGATTGATCGTTTTTGCTTACAATTTACTAATTACACTTCCATCCTCAGGCCTAAACCAAAACAAAGGCAACAATAGCGCTAATCAGAGTATGATAATAGGAGTTAGATTACTCATTTTTATTGACATGAATGATTACGCTTAGTATGACTCCGGTGACAGATCAATAGACAGATCCGGGAGCCAGCCCCCTCCTACATAATTATTTTGCTACCTTCTTCATTTTTGTAAATCTTGGGTCATTATGAGTTCAAGTCTTCTGTTTCAACTCGGCCCTGTGGTCCCATGACCCCCAAAATTGGTGCTACAGTCACATACAGTGTTATACAGCAATGCGATATGGAACAAAGAACACTGACATGTTGAGGAATACAGCAATATAACATTCTAGGGGTTTATGCACATTGACTTTCAATCATTAGACATGCCTCATGGCTTGGTATTACTCCTGATATGTAAATTAAAAAGTCCCCAATTCATGAGCTTCAAATTAAGACCAAAATAAACTGTGTCTCAAATGTTTCACCAGCTATATCAGAATTAATATTCCATACTCTATATACTCTATCCCTCCTATAGAATTCACACTCATCTATCAATAGAATGTCTACAGGACCGTTCTATGGAAAAGTTGTAGATTTTAGAAAAATAACTCAACCTTCATGGATTTGCATCAACCTTGGCACAGTTTATGTTGATATATTAAATATTATCAGACTAAACCTTTAGTGGGGGTTTGGTCAAAATCATATCTAGCAGAAAACGAATTTAGCCACAGACTGGACTGTTTGTGGCAGACTATGACATTTTATTCCAACTATTTATGCATTTTATACAATGTCCAGTCATTTTTAGACATATAACTCCCATTTGTAATCCGTGTAATTGTCGGGTTTATTCAGTAGCTTGATTCTCTTTCAGTTGAATCACTTTTTTATTTTTTGAGACATACAAGTACAGTGTATTATAATAACGCTTCATGTCATGAAGACTAAAAAATAGTTAAAATGATGACACACATACTTTTGACAGGATTATGAAATTTGGTACAAATGATCCTGACATAATTCAAATTTCAATATTTCAAACAAGAAACCTTGTATACGCAGGCAAAACAAGGTCTGAAAAAAATAAATGACCATTCGGAGGACGGAGGACGTTTTGTTACTTTAATTTTTTGCGTAGGGGATTATCCGCTCCCTCTGTCTGGGTACTCCGGTTCCTAACCCTTTTCTAACCCAACTACCACTTATGTTTCTGCTCCAAAGATAGGTCAAATACAAATACTTACTGCTTACCAATCCAAAATAATTCAGTTTATTCCCAGGTCTAGCCAGGGCATACTGTTGTTGTGTCCTTTGGCCAGACACTTCACTCATCTTTCCTCCAGTGAAGCTACAATCCGCCGTGTTAACATGCACTTACACTTTTAAATATTTACACCAGAGTATTTTTCCTAAATGGATTAGGGTTGTAGCCCTTTATCCTTTAGTCAATTAATCAGCCGATGATGGTCTTTATCGACGATCCAAGAATGACTTTAGTCTACAGCCCTAAAACATATGTGACTCATGGTGTCTGAAACGTTGCGCAGAGAGATTTTCTAATCCTAGTGTTTCAAGTCAGTGCGTTCTTCTAAGACTCTTGATAACAACGGGCTGATTAGTCACTGTGGAAAGGTCATGGTCTCAGCACTTCAGCCCGATCTGCCAGAATGTCCATGTTTCTGCCAATGTGGTGTTTGTGGTTTGAACCCCACTTAAGTGTCCAGCATACGCTCCATCTGTGACAGGGCCGTGCACGTGAGGGTGTGCACGAGAGGCAGTGCATGAGCCAAGAGTCTGTCCATGTTTATATAACACTCATGTGGGGGCCGAAAGCTTGTGCAAGATTTCTTTGTCATAGAGCGATGGTTAAAAAGGGAAAGAGAGAGGCTCAAACACATGCACCAAAATAACCAAGAGGTTTGCAGCCAAATCTTGATATTGACTTGGGTAGCGCTCCTCTACACTGTACTGAAGAAACTAAAGGAAAGGCTCTTTCACTTTCTCTAAAGCTACGGATAAGTGATATCATCCGCTCATAGTCGGAACATGAAAGAGTGAAAAGTAAAAATACATTTTGTCCGTTGAACACTGTCTTTTTAAACAAAAAATATTTACTTTATATTTACATTTTAGTAATTATTTTTAAGTAAATAAGTAATTTTGAGTCAAATAGTGACTAGTAAAAAATATAATGAAAGACCTAATATGTCTGCAGTCTGTAGTAATTATGTAACTCAACTGTTCTAAAGCATATTTTATTTACGAAACATCTAGAATTGTTATTTTCTTCGACATAAAACTGACCCATGTTCAACGTTTTTCAGAAAAGTAGGAGTTTGCAAAAAGAAGAATATAATAGTTATTTCTTTTGTGCTGTATCTTAAACCCTGAAGCCCAGAGTTTGTCCTGGAGCATAAATTACAGATGAACCTTCTGGTTTTTGAGTTTTCATGTCACACCACAGGACATCCTTTTTTGATTGAAAGTAGAGATAAGTGTGTCATTTTAGTTTACTCTTCTTTTGCAAACGGCTTTTATTAACTGTCTCTGATGCACATTCTGAGTCACTTGTAGCAGTCACACCGCAGGACATTTCAGTGTTTTTGTTAAAAATACAAAGAAATGAAACACAACATTGTTCTAAAAAGTAATAAAAGACATTTTTGTGCACTCCAATGTAAAATAGACATACCACAAGCATATCATGACTAAAAACTGTAACAGATTTTCACTTTAAGTCCAGGAAGTAAATAAGTAATTAGACAGCACGGATTTGGCTTCTTTCTGAACTAACTAATCTCCCCTACAACCATGTGTTCTGTGTTGCAGTGAGCCCGTCCCGCCACAGCCTGTCCGAGTGGCGGATGCAGAGTATAGCGCGGGACTCTGACGACAGTTCGGACGAGGAGTTCTTCGACGCTCACGGTAAACCCCATAACCTTCATTCCATTTGGTCTGTGCGTGTGTATGCGTGTGTCTGAGAACCTGCCTGGCTCCGCCCCCTCCCCTGACTCTGCATGCTCTCTTAACCACAGATCACTTCCTAAGCTTTCCCGATACCCAGCATGCTTTGGGGCTGCGCTTGAAATAAGTGGTTGTGGTTCGGCTTGCTTCCTGCGGAGTGTGCCGGGCGCTCGCGTTGGGCACTCGGGTCGGGCGCTCGGGTCGGACGCGCCGCAGTCACTGCATGCTACGAAATGGCTAACGGCTCAAGATGCGCTCAAATATGAAAGGAGACCTGTCATGCTTAAAGTTGGGCTTTGACAATTTTGTTGCATAGCCATTATTGTGCAACAACAAAATATAGTTAAAAGCCCTTAAAACAAGCGTTATATGTCTCTTTTTACCAAAATGCTGACTGTTGCTTTTGTTCCATCTTCATGTCTCCAGCTAGAGAAATGATTCAAAATCATCCTACGATGACAATGAGCATCTTCAAGGCGATGATTCATTTTGTTTATTGTAAAATATTGTTTAATTCTGTGATTTGGCTCCAAAATGTAATTCATACATTTTTAAATATTTTACTTGTGCAGATTGGTATTTTTTAAATGGATTTAAAGGACACATATTATGCATGATTTGTATGGTGTTATTGGCATTTAAACTTGCTCTTGTAACTCTGCTTAGGCCTATCATGTTTTAGAACTTCAAAAATGGACACATGACTTCATATCAATCAGGCGTTTCCCATGGGGTTAGAATGCCATCTACTGGAAGCAGAGGGAATTACACTGGGGAGATAAACAAAACCTAGCTTGCCCTGACGTGCTAATGTAAGCACACAGTTGTTTGAATGTGATTTGATGCAGAAATGCTCAGAATGAATCTGGTGATGATTTATGAACTTAAAAACAGCACAGAAAACTTCAGAGCTCTTTCTACAATGTCACAAAACTAGAGCATTTGGATTTTGAGGATCAGAGGAAGAAAATGTAGTAAGCTGGATTCATCAAATAAGAGTGAATGAAGCTAAATACAGCTCCAGCTATGTTTTTGATGAGAGAAAATAGTATCACATGTTTAAAAGCTCCAAAAAGTCTGTTTTGCCTAATATGTGTCCTTTAAAGTGGCAACATTTCTGGTGAAGGGTCCGTCCCCAACTTAAATATCACTTTGCCTGGAACGTTCCACTGAAGGGCACTGAACTTATCGATCTCAATGGAGACGAGCAGATGATGCCATAAGGTTACAGGTCAGATCTACGGAGAGGCGAGCCCACTCTCAGTAAGAATGCATGTTTTTCAGCAATACAAATACTTGTAATTGAATAAATCCATGTTTAATGAACATGCTCATTTCTTTATCGAAGTGTGTTTTCATAGTCTATGTGCTTGGACTGTGATGTATGAGAATGAGCAAGCCAAAGACAGACCTCTGCCGTCATTGGTTTAACACTTCACTTTAATTCAATTGTATTAATGCCAAACTTTGGAAAATTACAGGCAAAGCAATGCTTTTTCCAAGAAAAACCAAGAAAAGTGACTTTGTTTCATTCTGGTGCCTTCTTGATGCCTGAATGGTTATTACCTTAAAATCCTTCTTGTGGAGACTTGACCACTTTTTGATGTCTTGATCCTGTTTGAAAACTGTTTCATGTTCAGTGATGGTGAAACATGTATTTGTATTTTTCTAAATCATTGCTCACCACAAAATTCACAAATAATTCAAACTATTGTCCTGTCAGACCTCCACATGCTGTCTTATTCTAATGATTAAACATTTTATCTGCTCAAACTTGTAAAGAAGAGTTCTGTGAGTCACTTTGGGATGAGAGCTGATTGGCTGTGCAGGAATATCACCTGCTTCACTTTTGTGTCTGAAAAAGCTGCTCTAAAGCTACTAGTGGTGTGCCAAAGGATCTGTGAGAGAGAGAAATGACTTACAGCTTTAAATACCTACTTCCTTATTTCACTCTTTGAAAATGAGTGAAATAAGGAACAAAACGATAAACAAAATACATCGTTTAGTTTATCTGCACATCTTTTTAATTTGTAGATGAGTTCAAGCTGTGGTGGAGAGAAGATGATCATGACTTTCAAAGCATTTTAATACATAATGGTTTTGGTATTGGATCGATATTGCATTACTTGGTATCACTAATATAATACTGAAAGCCACTATTATTATTATTATTATTATTGTTTTTCAGACAAAATAAAATTGAATCGCAAATCAAATTGTGATAAAGAATTTCTCACGCAGTAAACATGGGGAAGCTTGTGAGAGGAGGCTTGTGTGCTGCTCTCACTGCTTCATTCAAAAATATATTCACTGTATGTGAACACAAATATCACTTATTACATATTTATAACTTCTATATTTTATCACTTCTTTTTATGGCTACGAGTCAAAAATAAACCAGATGCAATACATAAGTGCGTCTGCTTCGGGCATGAAGAACGTAAAAATATCACAGAATAACTCTTTAAATATGTATGCACTACTACACAGGCACTATTTTGTATGATATTTTTAGAGTTCTATTCCGTTTATAGTTCCTATTATTAAAATATGTAAATAAAAATAGCTGTATAGAATGTCTTTGTACTTTATGAACCGGTGAGCGACTGCAAGGTCACGCAGAGCTGGTCTGTTTCATTCTTTGGGGAAAATGATACAAGTTTGAAGTATACCAAAATGGTTGTAACTCAAAAGTAAATGTTTATTATTAGGAAAATGCAAGATGTATTAGTTGCCCGTTTCTTAAAAAGAGGCAGAAAAAAAGATCGGATAAGGCCTATTTTAAAATGATATAGCTGCACTGAGGTAAGAGTAGTATTACCTAAAATATTACTCAAGCAGAGGTACTCCAAGATGGCGCCGCCGACGGATGTCCTGTCTCTTCGGTGCTCTTTGTTTTGTATGTTTTTGTTCGTAAATTGTGTGTCTGCGTGCTCTTACTCCTGTGAAGAGCTCTTATCCATCCAAACCACAACTCCTACGGACCTAGTTCCAGTTTTTTTAGCCTCTGCTGCAGAATTAGCCCTTCTTTTGGATAAGTGAGTGAGAAGCCCGCAGACAGGGAAAACATGCGGGGGTCCTCGTGCGTCTCCGCAGGCGCGAAGTGCGGACATCCTTACCGGGGATTTTCCTCTCCAACGTTCGCTCACTCTCCAACAAAATGGATGAACTGGCGCTGCTGATGAGACTAAACAGACGTTTCCTCATTTTGTGCTTCACGGAGAAGCAGCGAGTTGGTCCCGGACTGCGAAGTACAGATCCAGGGCTTCGAGCTTCTTCGTGTGGATAGACAAGGGGATCTTTCCGGGAGAAAATCACCAGATTCTGAGTGTGGAGCGGACCTTCCCGGACTCCTTGTGTATTATCCTGGGTGATTTCAACAAGGGGAATTTCAACCATGAACTACCAAAGTTTTTTAGAGTTCCGACTAGAGAGCAGAGCATGTTCGATCATTGTTACACAACAGTAAGCAACTCCTTCCGCGCCGTGGCCCGAGCTGCTCTCGGCTTTTCAGATCACGCCATGGTCCACCTGATCCCCACATACAGACAGAGGCTGAAGCTCTCAAAACCTGCAGTGAGGTCCTCTAAGAAGTGAGAGGCAGTGGAGTCTGAGTACATGGACACTGTGATGTCATACATTCGATTATGTGAGGTCAGCATTATACCATCACACACCAAAGTCACTTTCAATAATGACAAACGAAAGTTACGTATGTAACTACGGTTCTATGAATCCCGGATGACCGCCAGAGGCGGTGCCTTAAGCACTGAATGATCATCTTTTGCGCATGCTCAGGCCGAGAATTTAATGACAACAAAGTCACCTGTTACCTCTCTGTGACCCACGTGAGTCTATATAGTCACATTAAGCACTGGATGACACATATCAACAATGTCCCGAGGGATCCCATAGGACAATACAAAAAAAATTTGATAAAACACGCCTATCTTACTACGAGGAAGAGTGCTGTCTCAGAATCCCCTCTAGCGGGTTGGGGACTGCCACATTGATTCTATAGAATTGGGCAAATGTAGAAGGTGAAGTCCAGGAGGCCGCCGTGCATATGGCATCCAGGGGCACTCCGCTCATGGCCGCCCAAGAGGTGGACAGGCTTCTGGTTGAGTGGCATTTCACACCCTCCGGAGGCTGACGCTTCTGAGAGAAATAAGACTGCTCAACGGCCTCGACCACCCATCGGGCAAGGCGCTGCTTAGAAAGCGCTTGACCTTTCCTCGGGCCATCATAGCATACAAAGAGGCAATCTGACTGCCGAACAGGTGTTGTGGCTGGTATGTAAGCCTCCAAGGCCCGGACCTGGCAGAGTGTGCTACCAGAGGCCCCCGTGTCAAACCGTGCAAGCTGGAGGGGCTGAGTGCTACTCGGAGAAAACACCTTAGGAAGGAAAGAGGCCTGTAGTTCACCGACCTTCTTACCTGAAGCCATAGCCAGGAGAAAGGCAGTCTTGAACGAAATCCACTTGAGATCTACCTGATCGAACGGCTCAAATGGTGGAGTTTGTAGTGCGTCCAACACCAGGGACAAATCCCAAGACGGGGCCACACGGTGTCTGGGAGGGGGAAGCCGCCGCGTCCCCCTTCTAGAAAAGTGAAATATTCCTGTAACTTCCCACCGAGGCACCACCAGCACGGTCGTGCCAGCAAGATATTGCAGCAACATACACCTTAAGGGTAGATGGAGACCGTTCCTGATTCAAGAGTTCCAGTGCACAGCGTCCAGACCCCGTCTCTGGCACCAACCATTAAAAAGCTTCCATCTATTTACATACAACCGTGTGCTCTATCTCCTCATCATACTATGAGAAAGCCCTGCCGGACCCCGCAGCGGCCATACCCAGAGCTGAAGACGCCCTGGATCGGGGTGCAGAATTCTCCCTCCCAGCTGGGAGAGGAGATCCCTCCTGTGGGGAAGGGGTTGCGTGAATCTGCAGCAGGAAACCAAACCCTGTTTGGCCAAAACGGCGCCACCAGGAGAAGGCTGTGTCCCCCTTGATGAACCCTCAATAGAGTCGGGAAAATCCGCAGGAGTGGTGGAAATGCGTAAAGCAGAGTTCTGGCCCAGAAGACGGGCACCATCCGTCAGCGAAAACCACAGGGGACAGTGAGTCGTCTCCCTGCACGCAACAAGGTTTACCTCTGCCCTGTCGAACATTCCCAAAATGCTGTCCACCACTTCCAGGTGAAGTCTCCACTCCCCGGGCAGCGGACACTTGACGGGATGGAAAATCCGCCACTACATTCCGTGGAATGTAGGAAGCCCTCAAACTGAGAAAGTGGGGAGCAGCCCACACCAGGAGCTGTCGAGTCAAGTCCATCAACCTCACTGACCTGGTGCCCCCCAAATGGTTGATGTGATGAACCATGTTGTTGTCGGAGCGAATCATGACATGTCTGCCACGCAGAACTGGAAGGAAGTTGTCCACCGCCAGGTGCACTGCCATCAGCTGTAGCATATTTATGTGCTCCCCGCTGACTAGTGGAGACCATGTTCCTTGCGCTGCACGCCTTTGCCATGTTGCACCCCATCCTGTGAGTGACGCATCTGCGTGCGCCATCTCCCTCCGAGATGGAAGGGAGCCTAACGGAACACCCCGCTATATCAAGGACCTGTCTCGCCACTGAGACAGGGACTTGAGACACTGGAGTGACACATACACCCGCCGGCGCCTGTGAACGGCCCATGCCGGATTTAAGTGCAAGCCGTTCAGCCAGATTTGCATGGGGTGGAGAGAAAGCAGCCCCAGCAGCACTACAGTGGAGGCAGCCGTCAACTTTCCCAACAGACGGAGGTAAAGAACAAAAGGCAACGACTGACCTTCCCGGAAAGTGGGAAGTATGTCCATAATGCTGTCGACTCGCGTAGTTGAGGGACGAGCGGTCATGGCAACAGAATTCAGGCTGATCCCTAAAAAAACAGTCTCCTGGGAAGGGACCAAGTTGCTCTTCGCCAGATTGACCCGCATACCCAACCACCCGATGTGATAGAGGACAGTTTGGGTGTCTTGAACAGCCTGGCTGTAAGTGGGAGCACAGACCAGCCAGTCGTCCAGGTAAGGCAGTATTTTTAAGCCGCGTGCCTGGAGGGGAGCCAGAGCTGCAGCAACGCATCTGATGAAAACCCTCGGTGACAGACTTGAAATTAGTAATGATGACCTCGAAACGCAAAGCGGGATCTTGTTTGTGGACTTAAGCTCTGCATTCAACACCATCCTCCCTGCTCTGCTCCAGGACAAGCTCTCCCAGCTCAACGTGCCTGACTCCACCTGCAGGTGGATCACTGACTTCCTGACTGATCGGAGGCAGTGCGCAGTGCGTGCAGCTGGGGAAGCTGGGGAGAATGTCTCAGACACTCTTGTTGTGTACTTTCTCCTCTGCTCTTCTCCCTGAACACAAACTGCTGCACCTCCAGCCACGACTCCGTAAAATGTATCAAGTTTGCGGACGACACCACCCTCATCGGGCTCATCTCGGACGGGGATGAGTCTGTCTACAGGAGGGAGGTGGACCGGCTGGTGTCCTGATGCAGTGGAGATGATCGTAGACTTCAGGAAAGTCAGCCCCCCAGCCCCCCCTCATCATGACAGACTCCCCCATCATCACCGTGGACTCCTTCCGCTTCCTCGGCATCACCATCACCCATGGCCTCAAGTGGGAGCTCTCCATCAGCTCCCTCATCAAGAAGGCCCAGCAGAAGATGTTCTTCCTGCGGCAGCTCAGGAACGCCAAGCTGCCAGCACAGATGATGATACAGTTGATCATCATTGAGTTCATCCTCACCTCCTCCATCACCGTGTGGTACACTGGAGCTACAGCCAGGGACAAACAGAGACTACAGCGCATTGTGCGTTCTGCTGGGAAGGTGATCGGCTGCTGACTTCCATCTCTGCAGGACCTGTACGTCTCCAGGGCTCTGGGACGTGCAGGTCGGATCACAGCTGACCCTTCTCACCCCGGACATGGACTATTTGAGCCACTCCCCCCAGGCAGAAGGCTACGGTCCATCCGGACCAGAACCTCCCATGAGAAGAGTTTTTTTCCCTCTGCCGTTGGACTCATGAACACTTCTTAAACACCCGCCACTTTAACTACAATTTAACCAATTACTCACTGCACTGTTCACTTTCAACACTCACATCTGTAAATTTAACTGTAAATTCTTGTGTACATAGTAAGCCTATTTTTATTTTATACTATAGTAATTTTGAATTGTTTCTTAATGCATGCCCTTTTGATTTCATATATAATGTTTTTATTATTGCTCAATGTTTTCTGTTGCACCTTAATGCAAAAACAAGTTCATATGTTGGTGAATTCTGTTCATTGACAATGGCAATAAATCTATTCTGACAAAGTAGTTGCTGAGAAGTATTTGGAGAACTAACTACGGTACTCAAGTAAAAGTAATTGTAAGCGTGACTGGACGTAACATCTGATCTATAATTTGAAGTAGAGTGGAAAGTTTAAATAAAAAGTCTGATTCTAATTGGTACTAAAATTAGTTTTGAAACTTCTTTTTTACTACGTTTTTTGCATGTTTCTGGAAACAACTTTCCTAAATATTTTGAGTTCAAGTCCAGGCATAGAGCAAACAAAAATAGCCTGTAACAATTAAACAGGAAAAAAACTCTATCAGTTCACAATTTGACTCTTAATAGTTTAAAACTAAAAGAATTTTAAGTCCTTTGGTATTTCACCTACGCAAGTAGATTTTTTATGTGATACTTTTACGTTAGTCATTTTTTGCTTCTGTATCTGTACTTTTACTTTAACTTTAGGTGAGACAGAATTTTTTTTTTTAATGAGATTAATTTGAAACTTCTGTAGTTTACTCACATAAATGTAAGTGTCGGGACATTTGGGACATTTAAATCTGAAAAATGGACAGAGCCTGCATGTTGTGCTGAAGGAAATTTTGTTCAGTCCAAGACTAAGCTTTGGTGTGTAGGAGCTACTTTAAGAGCTGATCTTTATGCCTCTGTGGGAGAAAAATGTATTTGAAGAGAACGGTCTGAGTTACACAGTCTCATAAATCTATAAATGCGGTGGGTTCAATGAAATAACACCTCTTTAGGTGCAGTTTCCCAGGGAACATTTATATGTTAAGAGAGAACTGACTGAAAAATAAATACATACATTAAAAAAGTGTCTGGCCTTAAGTTACAAATTGAGTACTTCTTCCACCACTGTATTGAGATAAAGGGTTGAGCTAACCACTCCAGAGGTAAACAGCTAAAGTTAACCAGTCACTGCCCTCTGCTGGTTGGAACATGTATGACCACACAACACATACACCACTTACTATTATTATAAACAATTTGAGCGTTTCCCTAAATAAAAAATGCCTCTATATTCAGCGAGCTCACTGTCCAAAAAAAGGCCTCATGCACAGTACATGTAAGTGCGTCTGCAAGTCATTCTATAATTCATGTACTACTGCAGACTATTTTTAAGACATGTTCCTTTTATATAATATAATTGTTCAAACTGCTATTTTGATGAGATTTTTAGTTTAATACGGGCAGTGATGCCGGCACATGCACAAATGGGGAAATATAAATTGCAATATGTTATATAAGACAGTAGTTTAGTGCACGTGTGATGCATTAAACACTTGCACTGTGAGGCTATACCCTTTGTCAGCATTCTAAATTCCAGAATAGAGCAAAAGTCAAGTGGAAAATAATGTGATTTCACTGGAAAAAGTGGGATTAACCTCAGAATATCACAAATACACATGTATGTATATATGTGTATATATATATATGTGTGTGTGTGTGTGTGTGTGTGTGTGTGTATATATGTATGTATACCTGTGTGTGTATATATGTATGTATGTATATATATGTGTGTATATGTATATGTGTGTGTGTGTGTGTATATATATGTATATATATGTGTGTGTATATATGTGTATATATATGTGTGTGTATATATGTATATATATATGTGTGTATATATGTGTGTGTATATATGTGTATATATATATGTATATGTATGTATATATATATATATATACCTATATACCTATATGTATATACCTTTATATATGTATATGTATATTTATATATGTATATGTTATATTATATATAATATATATATATATATATATATATATATATATATACGTATATACCTATATACCTTTATGTAGTTCCCTGTTTCTTAAAAAGGGACAGGGGGAAAGAAGCTCAGGTAATGCTTATTTTAAAACGATATAGTTGAGGTAAGAATAGGTGTTACTTATAATATTACTCAAGCAGAAGTAGGCAAGGCAAGGCAAGTTTATTTGTAGAGCACAATTCGTACACAAGGCAATTCAAAGTGCTTCACACACACAGGAAAAAATGCATTAAAATCACAAAGACATGGCAGAAATCACAATCTTAGTTCAAGACATAAAAGAGAAGAGTGCAAAAGAAAAGCATTTCAGTCATATGCACAGCCAAACAAAACAGTTTTTAGTTTAGATTTGAACATTGCCAGAGTGGAGGCCTCTCTCACATCCTCAGGAAGACTGTTCCAGATTTTAGCTGCATAAAACTGAAACGCACATTCCCCATGTTTAGTCCTGACTCTGGGCACCAGCAGGAGGCCGGTCCCTGAGGTCCTCAGAGTCCGAGATGGTTCATATGGCAACTAACATGTCCAAGATGTACTTTGGTGCTAGGCCATGGAGAGACTTGTATACAAGCAGAGCTGCTTTGAAGTCTATTCTCTGAGCCACAGGGAGCCAGTGCAGAGACCTGAGCACAGGACTAATGTGATCACTGGTTCTAGTCAGGACCCGAGCAGCGGCGTTCTGGATGTACTGCAGCTGTTTTACAGCTCGTTTGGAGAGGCCATTGAGCAGGCCGTTACAGTAGTCTAATCTACTAGACAAACGAATGGATAAGTCTCTCATAAGTACAAAGTAGTGGTTCAAGGATCTGCTAAAGGGTAAGAAAGTATTTGAGAAAACTATTAAAATTAAAAGGGCATGACATCTGACATGGCATCTGATTTATAATTTGAAGTCAGGTTGAAAATCAGATTCTAATTTATACTAAAACTAGTATAAAAATTACAAACTTACGTATTTGAAGAAGTATCAATAAAAACAAAAAATCCCAAATGGGACCAAATCTGACCTTTTATGTCACATATTGTCAACATTAAGCTTTTGTCTCTTGTAGAAGAGGAACCAAAATGGTTACTTCAATCAACAGACAAGTTGGAGTTCCATCAGCAGGATCAGAAGGAGTCTAATGTACTTGGGTTTTCACCAAGAGCCGTGGGTGACAGAACTTGTATTTTGTCTGTGTTTCAGAGGACCTGTCTGACGGAGAGGAGGTCTTCCCCAAGGAGATCACCAAATGGAACTCCAACGACCTGATGGACAAGATGGAGGCGGGGGACACAGAGGACGCTCCTGGTACGACATGTCCCAGTCCCAGAGCTGCTGCTGTGCTCCAGGTCCAAACAGGGACTAACTGTGTGTGTTTATAGGGGAACTGTTTCAGGACATGTCTGCGGACTACGAGCGCACCATCAGTGAAGAGAGGCTGGATGAGGTAACATCTGCACAGATCTAGGCCACATCATTTGACAAATATTGTGATTAGATTGGAAATATGTTTTACATGTCGAGAGAAGATCAAGGAGAGACGGGTACATAACAAATATATAAATAACATTGCAAACTTTTCAATGTGTTCATTGCATTGTTGATTGGATTTCAATAGTCTGTGTTCACGTTCTAGAAATGTAATGATGTCTTTATTTCAGATGGAGGGCAGGGGCCTATATTCTGTAACTCTATGGGAGATTTACTAGCACCGTTAGTTTTTGAAAGAATGATCCAAATTCATCATCCATATTATGTGTTTGGGATTGGCTCCACAAACTTGTCATATTAATCTTGTGGTGTAAAGTTCTTTCTAACAACAATCACGTCTGAGGTTGAATAATGGCTCCACTTTCGGCAGTTATTTTGAAAAAAGTTTCCCTTTTGCTTATTTATACTGACAGAGATGTTGAAGTTTGTGCCAGTTTTAGTTTCATGTGGACAGGCTCAGGAATTGGTGATATGAACCATAAACCAGGAAAACAAATCTGCAATTCGACAGCATATTCTGAATTCTGACCTGCCCACCAGCTCAGTTTGAAACTTTAGGGATTCTAGAATATGAACACAATTTACCATCTTTCGGCCTTAAAAGAAACTGAAAGAGAAAAACCCTGAGTGAGACAAGGTCCATTTCATTGCTATCTACATTTATAAACTTGTAAACTATTTCAATGAACAAAATCAAACCTAGTCCCAGAAAAGTGGCCTGTTTGGTGTTGGGCATTGGGCAATTATTTAAATTATTGATAATATCAAGATAAGAAAAATCTTGTCTTGTGTCTCAAATTGTATACGGCATATTGCTGTATGATTTTTTTTTTTTTTTTTTCAAATATCTAATTGATAGAATATTGTGGTTGGTTCAATAAAGATTTGCATTATATGTTTCAAATGTGAGAGAAGACTGAAATCTGAACTGATGAACAAATACAAGAAATCCATGTTTGCAGACTCTTAACTAGAGGTACAACAAAATTTTTCTATAAAAATACTGGATACTTTGGTCTTTGCAGAAGACATTCTATCATCAAAATATTTGGTTGTATTTGCACATTTGATAATTGTGCTCAAATTATAATAGCAATTTTGAAACAATGGGAATATATTGTGCAGCCTTACTGCAAAACAAGCAAACAAATGATGCTGTAATCTTTCACACCAGGGTATTCATTTGTGTCAGGAAAAAGATTCCTTCCTGATTTGAAGGATTTTGTTAGGACCTTTCCCCATTCAAAAAAATATAACTACTGAGGACTGTTGTCATGCCAAATCCGGAAGGAATCTTTATGCCTGAAACCAATGGAAACCGTTTCACATTTTTCTGATACTTCTTTTATAATATTTTTCAAGACAAATTTAACCCATTTCTGTTGTCTTTTTTAAAAATCATTATCAGGATGTTAAAAAAAAAAAAAAGATATATTTTTGTCACTATTGCCCACCCCTAGCCCAGCGTTGGTATGTTGTGAGTGTGCATAGGCTGGAGGAGCCTGAGCCTGTAATGTCCTCTTGTCTTCAGATGCGTGGCTCTGTTATTGGCCAGGCCGATAGCCCCCCCATTCCCACCATCACGGTAACAGTAAGTAACCCCAGAGGCTGCCGAGGCCTAGCCCAGACTGACCCTGTCCCTGTGTCCCTGTGAAGACGTCCAGATGTGTGTCCTGTGCACATGTGGAGTTTTGGACCAGTCCCACACAAAACTGCACACTGTGTTCTGTTAACTGTCAGAGGTGGGCCAAGGAGTTACAGGGCTACAGGACAAGTCACAGTGCTAGAGTGGCAGGAACCTGGATGAGTTTCAACTTTTAAAGGTGCCTTTTGTCGCTTGTTTGTGGAGGGTCCGTCACCTGCTTATTTCCGTGGAGCTGTTATTGCTTTGCCTGGGATCTTCCACAGAATAGCAGAAAAGGACTCAGAAAAGGAAAACTGAGTGTTTTTTTTTGTTTTTAGCTTTTATTGTAAGAATTTTCTAACATTGTTCCTTCATCAAAAACATATCTGGAGTTTAGCTTCATTCAAGCTTGTTTCATTAATCCTGTTTACGAGTGCCTCTCCTTCTGAGTCTCAGTTTCAAATTTCCCAGATTTCCAAACTAGCTTTTGTTTATCTCCCTATGGTAATTCCTTCAGCTGCCAGTAGAGTGCTAACACCAATCTTGATGAAGGAATGTCTGACTGATAGAAATAGACAGATGTTCCCTCATCATGTGTATAGATGGATACACACAATACCATGTGTACTTGCCAGTAGATACATTATTTTCAGATTCCATAGTTAATGTACTCAAGAATCAGAAGCATGTTTAAAGGACAATGACATTACAAATAATGCATTGAATGTGTCCTTTTAAAGGGGAAATATTATGGAAAATCTACTTAAAGATGAGGTACCTGATTTTCAGCTCTCACAAACCCTTTATATTCACATGCATTCATTTTCAAGAAAGTGTACAAATGTACAACAAGTGAAACTGGGGTGGACCACCAAAGTGCTGCCAATTTGTGCGCTGTTTTTGGCTATTACCTGACAAGAAACAAAATATGTTATTATTACCTGCAGACTGCGTGCATTTAGGCTCAAGTAGCTGTTTTTACAATTCACTCATTTTCAATGCCAGGTACCCTGGCTTTCATGAGCTTTTAACCTTGTTACAACAGTTTTTCATCATTAGTTTAGTCAAAGTTATATTTTGGTTGATTCCTGCATGTTTGAGTAATCCTGTATTGCCCTGAGGCTTGAGTGCTCAGAAAGTTCCTACTTTCCCTTACCCCCTATCCCCACCCACATCTCTGTACTTCTGTACTGTAATTATTTGAAACATTCAGACTCAGAGTTACACATGGAGGTTCTAAAATGTTTTGTAGTCACTTTTCAAACATTTTAATATGTAAATGACAATCTGCTGCTTGTTGCAGTGAAATATCACTATGAAGAGGCGGGGCTTATCAGTTTTGCAGTTTTGAACAGGAAGTTAATGGACCTGTTTCTATTACTAAGCCGTTTTAGATCAATCAATAAATTGGGGTTTACAATGAACAAAATGTAAAATGATGAGCTACTCATGTTATAGTTCAATACTAAGTACCTGGAAACAAAAGCATACTTATCTCCGTGGAAACAAGCAGGTGTCAAAATCAGGCCAAGATCCTGAGTTTTTTTAAAGCAATAAAAACATCTTTAATTAATTACAGGCTCGATGAATTCCATATTCCAAGCAAAGCAACATTTCCCTCGAGACAAGCAGGTGGCAGACCCTCCAGAAAAGTTACATAGAGTATCTTTAATGTCATATGCAAAAGCCAATCCGAGCTCTATATTGTGTTGGTTAGTGCTGCAAACATAGCTCAGTTGTGATGGCAGAGTTCCCCAGTGCTGAGCAGCGTCCTGGGTCAGTGTGGTTCAGTGTTGCACCCACCTCTGTGATGTTGAACGCTTGTCCCGGTGCAGTGCAGGTCAGCCATGTTCTGTCCCTTCTCTGGTTTCCTCTGGTCTGTTCCATATTCTGTTGTGTGAATAACAGGGCTGCAACTAACGATCATTCTGCTAATCGATTATTCTAGCGATATTGATTTGAGCAACCGATTAGTTTAGATTGGTAAAGGCCTCTGAAAATTATGAGAGTTTTGCTCAATTTGACCCAGATGACGCTAAAGTGATTTCCCTTGAGGACGTCCATATGGAGAATATTTATAGACAAAAGAAGTTTTTCATCAAAAATACACACAATACATTTTTTGGTGTAATTCTTGCTTTGTCATAAACCTCTACTCTCAGTACATGTAAAATATAATTAAACTAAATACATCTCAACCAAATAAAGTTGGAAATATGGTGGCTGAAGGCTTCTCTATGTAGATAGAGAATATTTACAAATGAAGTGTGTTATTGAGGAAAATTCTAAATTGTTTATTCTTTTTTGACATTTTGATTTAGTAATGCCGCAATAATGTATTTGTTATAAAAAGGTCTTTTCGTATGTGTTTTTGAGTCCCAATTACATTACCAAAATATGACCATTATTCTTTTTGTAGTCGACTAGTCATGATTATTGAATTATTTGTTGCAGCCCTTAGGCTGAAACTAAAGAAGCTAGTTTATTTATCTTTGCAAAAAGTTCATGAATACGAGACATTAACAAAACACAGCTAAAGCTCCCGCTTGAGAACATTTTGACTAAACTTAAGATTTTCCATTATAAATACTAAATATCCATGTTTCTTGTGTCATTTTGATGTAATTCTTTGCCTTGTCATAAACCTTTTCTCTCAGCACATGGCATGTTTTGGCGTCTGTGTACAGTCCAGATAACTAGTAATAATTAGTTGACGATTATCTCAATAATCGATTAGTTGCGATTCATTGATTAACTTGTTTCAGCCCTAGTGAATATCCGTGAGTCATGAAACAACTCCGCTCCAGAATCCTTAAACTGCCCTTCCTGTGAGCATGCTGTCTCTGCTCCCGTTCTGATCAATTATTTTTGACTCTACATTATCAAATATACTTAGTTAGTATTAATACAGTTTGTAAATGTGTTCTTTCGTTATCTTCAGGAGAGCGCGTCTCAGCAGTGCCTCCAGCCGTCGAAGATCCACGTGCTAATCCTGGTGCTGCACGGCGGGAACATCCTGGACACGGGAGGCGGAGAGCAGAGTGGCAAACAGGCCGACGTCAACACTATCAGCACGGCCTTCGACGCCGTCATGAGGGTGCACTACCCCGCCGCCCTGGGACGCATCGCCATCCGCCTGGTCCCCTGCCCACCCATCTGCGCCGAGGCGTTCAGTCTGGTCTCCAAGTAAGGCACAGGATTTGGTTCGCACTAGATACACACAATACCTAAAGGAGACATAGTATTGTGGATCAATACCATCCATCCATCCATCTATCATCATCTTCTTCGTAGAAGTCTAAGCAGGGACTCCTGGATTTCCCTTACCCCAGACACTTCCCCCAGTCCTGGGTTTCCTGGTATGCCATGCCCCAAACATCTCCCCGGGGTGTTGTCCAGACCAGATGCCCAAGCCACCTTGGCTGGAGGAGCAGCGGCTATACTCCTAGCTCCTCACCCTATCTCTAACAGAGCCACCCTGCGGAGGAAACTCATTTCGATCCGCGATCTTGCCCTTTCGGGCATTACCCATTAGCTCATGACCATAGGTGAGGTCAACGACCACGTCACTGCAGACGCCGCCTGTCAATCTCACGCTCCATCCTTCCCTCACTCATGTTGTTATAGTTTGGTGCAATACTAGAAAAAATTGCTCCAGACTGCTGCAGTGTCTGGGAAAATTAGACTCGTCTTGGATTCTTTCTGCAAATTCCCAATTTCTGTAGTGATTCATCTTTCAGCCCTTCACTAGGCACTTATTCACACCAGTGTTTTGCGTCTTGCAGCCTGAGCCCCTACAGTTACGACGAGGGCTGTCTGTCCAGCAGCCAAGACCACATCCCTCTGGCTGCTCTGCCCCTCCTGGCCACCTCCTCTCCCCTGTACCAGGAGGCTGTGGCCACTGTCATCGCCAGGGCCAACCAGGTCTACGGGGAGTTCCTCAAATCTATGGACGGGGCGGCCTTCTCGGGACAGGTGCCTCCTCACATCTAAAGCGTGCCTCTGCATGCTTTGGCGGTGCAGATGAGTGAAGTGTGATCTCTTTCCTCTGGCTTGGTTAGGTGTGCCTGATCGGGGACTGTGTAGGAGGGATCATGGGCTTCGACGCTCTGTGCAGCAGTAACCAGATTGTGAATGAGAGCCAGAACAGCAGCCGCAGGGGCAGTGTGGTCAGTGTACAGGTGAGGCAACTCATTCAGTCATTTATTTACTGTGAGTAAGTCAATGAACACAAGAAGAAAGCAAATATGCATATGCAATACAAGAATTCAATTGAGTGGGAAGAGGAAAACATTCTCTCATCAAAAACATCGCTGGAGTTTTATTTATCTTCATTCACGTTTGCTTAATTATTCTCGTATTCAAATTTCCCAGATTTGTGATGTCATATGTAGAGATCTGCAGGTCTCCATGCCTTATTTGAAGCTCTAAAACCTGAGATGCCAAAGCAAAAGTACTCAAGTGCATGTTTAAAGGCCAATAACAATCCAATTCTAAAATGTTAGTTTTTATACTCAAAAAGAAGAAAACTTAAAACGTCAGTGCAAAGCTGTCTAAAAAGTAATTAAAGAGTAATATTTTTCATGAATTTCAAATATTTTCAACTGTTGTAGGACCAGGACCTGCTGTCTCCAGGCATCATCGTGAACTGTGGCTCCTCCTCGCCGACACTAGAGGGCAGCAGACACCTGAGTCGCAGCAACATTGACATCCCTCGCACCAGTGTCAGCGAGGACAAGAAGCCCCTGACCCGCAAGAGGAGCGACTCATCCACATACGAGCTGGACACCATCAAGCAGCACCACGCCTTTCTGTCCAGGTGCAACTGTCATTTCCCTTCATAATGTGCAGTGAATAAGAGTGGGCATCTCGAAGCTTGTTTCCAGCCGCTCCGATAATATTGTGTGATATGATGTTAGTTCTGGTTTTGTCCCTGATTTATTCTTGCTTGAGTCCCGTTTTAGTCCCATCTTAGTCCCGTTTTAGTCCTGTTTTAGTCCTTGGTCTTGCTTTAGAAAGAAAAGAGGGGTTAACACATCTTATGGCAGGAAGTGTCATGCACAATATTGAAATGTATAAATGTTTTGTTGTATTGCCCACCTCTAGCTGCCATATGTCACAATTATGTAAAGTGCTGCAGGGTTCTGACTTTACCTTGGTCGTGGTTGTGCTGTGTGCAGTCTCCACTCCAGTGTGCTGCGCAGTGACGCCGTGTCGCGCCGCTCCAGCAGTAGCACCATGCTGGACGGAACCACTCTGGGCAAGTTCGACTTTGAGGTGACAGACTTCTTCCTGTTTGGCTCTCCTCTGGGGCTGGTGTTGGCGCTCCGAAAAACAGTCATTCCTGTGATGGACGGTAAGCACCAAAAACCATCTGGACATGTATAGTTTAAAATCTTTCAAGAATTACACATCATGTTAGTAATGGCTAAACAGCGGTGAATGTTTTAAAGGACATGTTATGCACTATTTATATTGTTTTTGGCTTTTAAACATGCTCTTGAGAAAGTTAGCATTAGCATCTCATGTTTAGAACTTAGTGCATTAAAAACTACACATGAGAATATGTGTAAGCACTCCATCTACTGGCAGCAGAGGAACATACCATGGGGAAATAAACAAAAGCTAGCTTGTCCTCAACATGCTAATGTCACGCAGTTGTAATGAAATGCACAGAACTTGAAAACGGCACAGGAGACCTCCAGAGGCTCCCTTTGACATCATAAATCGAGGAAGTCCCTGTAAACATAATTAATGAAGCAAGTGGGACTGAAGTTAAATACAACTCCAGGTATGTTTTTAATGTTAGGAAGTGGTTAAAAAATTGCAATCTATGTGTCCTTTAAAGTTGAATATTAGGCTCTTTTTATTCTTCCTTCTGAGATCAAAACCAACATTTCGACTTTAGATTGCACATTCATAGGAGCTCCTGTCTGTTTGTGTGCCGTGTGCAGTGGCCCAGCTGCGGCCCGCCTGTCAGCAGGTCTATAACCTGTTCCACCCGGCTGACCCCTCGGCCTCTCGCCTGGAGCCTCTGCTGGAGAAGAAGTTCCACCTCCTTCCCCCCTTCAACGTGCCCCGCTATCAGCGCTTCCCTCTGGGAGATGGGAACTCCGCTCTGCTGGGTAAGTCTAGTCTGACACTGTCACATACACCAGATGTTACTGAGGAATCGCATGTCCTGTCACAGAAGAGCAGTTTATCTCACACATTGGGCCTGGGTATTACCAAGAACCCCACGATATAATACATATTCAGATACATGATCCACACGAGGTATCCTGATCCACACGAGGTTTCCTGATCCACACGGGGTTTCCTGATCCACACGAGGTATCCTGATCCACACAAGGTTTCCTGATCCACTCGAGGTTTCCTGATCCACACGGGGTTTCCTGATCCACTCGAGGTTTCCTGATCCGCACGGGGTTTCCTGATCCACACGGGGTTTCCTGATCCACACGGGGTTTCCTGATCCACACGTTTCCTGATCCATTCGCTGTTTCCTGATTCCACACGGGGTTTCCTGATCCACACGGGGTTTTCTTGATCCACACGGGGTTTCTTGATCCACACGAGGTTTCCTGATCCACACGAGGTTTCCTCGCATCTCCCTAAAAAGGGTCTTAAAAGTTGACTAAATTGATGTTTTACTTAAGTTGAATAACAATATGTATTACGTATGAATTAAATGTCCACAATGACCCTAATAACAACAATACAATTGTTCATATTTTATATAGAGTAAAAACAACTGTTAAAGACCATTATATCAGACTTTCCTTGGTAAACTGTACATACCTCACTCCATATTACCTAAATCTATTGTAGTCATCGCTGAAATTCACTCTGATGCTGTTTCCGAGACTGCTGCCAAGCTATCATAAAATCAAATGCATTTAGGGAAAACGGCCTTTGAAGTTCCAATGTCCCAGTGAAGTGGATTCAGTGAAATAATCTTTAGGTGCAGATCAGACGTGTTTGTGTTTCCATATGAAATCTTATATGTTCAGAGAACAAACTGACCAAAAAAAAGATAAAAAAGAGTTTTGCCTTAATGATGCCAAGTTTAGTTGGCATGATTTTAAGAGCTAGTATTTGGTCTAGTTCTGACCTACACCTGTTAGAGAGACCCCCAGCCTCTGGGGAGTAGGGTTGTCAAAAGTATCGAAATACGGCTACTAATAAAAAAAATAGTATTGAAACTAGAGACTCATTTCAACAACTACCAATACTAAAAAAATCACAGACAAAATGTGACCTTTCCCTGAACAGTTTTAGAATGATCTTGAGCTCTAGCAGAACTAGTATGAGATCACACAAGACAACATAAAGAAAGTATTGAGTGTGAAAATGACATTCTATTGTGTGTTTTTATTATCTTTGTGGTATCAAATTGGTATACAGTATCAAGCCTATTCCTTTGTAGCAAAATCGAGTTTGAAATGTTAGTATCATGTCCACACTACTGGGGAGTGTGTCGTCATATGTGCATACCACTGTTTGTTCTGTAGCCAACACGCATGCACAGACCTGATATTTATATTTGTAGATATTTTACAGACTTCTGAATAAAGAACTAGAAGTGGCTGTTTTGAAAGCGCTGGGCTGACCAAAGACATTCCACTGTCCTTACACTGTCCTTCCTCATGAGTTTCTGTGTCTCCCTTGTCCCTCTGACCCCGCTGGGCTTCCTTTGCCCCCTAGTGGAGACAGTGCAAACCCACGCCCCCTGCTGCTGGGACAGTGGACCCTCGCTGTCCCTGCGCTGTCCGGAGACCATCAGCGAGACGTGCATCCCGGTGCCCGTGCTCAGCTGGCAGGATGGCCTCCTCAAAGCCCCGCCCGCCAGCCGGAGTGTGTGTAGCCTCGTCCAATCAGCTGCCTCTGCCCGCTCCTCCCCCGCCCTCCCCTGTTTGTCCCTCTGAACGTGGAGATGCTTTGGTTCAGTGTTGTCCTGTGCTTCAGCGGCGTCAGTATTCCCATGGCTCCAAGCCACATTTAACTCCATTAACATGAGTCCATCCCAAAAGTAAGTTTTACTCAGTTCTAAATGTAGCATTAGAAGTATATGCAGTATAAAGTATGGGAATGAACTCACTGTAATCTATCGAATTTAGTTTATAAACCTAAATGTAAATTGGACTTTATTCCAGCCATCAAAATATAGAGAAATCAATCCAAAGGCTTTATTATAAAAGCAGGTCAGTGCACTGCAGGTAGTGTTGGGAAGTAGCTAATACTGTCCACGAGCTATTTTAGAGAGTGGATCGAGCATTAAGAAAAAGAAAAAAAAGCTCTAATCAGAATCAGAAAGAATCACAAAATTCAAAAACGTAGGAACTTGTCTCGGCCTTAAGGTGCAACATAAAACACTGAGTAATAATAAAACAACATATATTCAATCAAAACAAGCGACCTGAGCCTTATAAAACTAAGTAAATAAAATCAGCAACCAGTTAAATGTTGTGTGCTTAAGTGTTAACTGTTAACAGCCTGTAGTTAAATCATTATTTGGTATGTTGTTGTGAAACAGACCTGAAAAAGGCAATCCATGACTCCAAAAACCGAAGCCTAAAGTCGCTGTAAAGAAGTCTCAGAGTAGTCAGCACCTTCAGACAGATATAAGGTAGTGACGTACCAACTCCTGTCAGAACTGAAGAAGCCACTTGGATGAGTGACCGAACGTATTCACAGACATTTATATTGAGTGTAACTGTAATCTGGTACAGTTTTGGTATTTCGAATACTGATATTACTTTTCTAAAATTAAAGCAATACATTACGGTACTTTATTAAATGTAGGCTTTGATCTGCACAGTCTTAGTGCTCTTTGGCGCTTACTTGTGGGATTTTTCCTTCTCTAGTCAGGGATAAATAAATGCTTAATAAAAAGAGAAACAAACATAAAGCTGTTTTAATCTCATTCTTTTACACTATAAGATAATACAAATTATTGCTAAATTCTTCAGAATACAGTTCTCTTATTGCACCATGTAACAGAAAAAGATTACAAAATACATTTGAATGTAGGTCTTCAATATTCAGTACCTAAATACATTCTCTCAAGTATTCCTTCCCAACACTAACTAAAGGTATGGACAGTCTATAAGTACTTTTGTTTTTTTCAATCAAACGGCACGCTTTTTGTACTTGCCTTGTCACACAGTCTTAAGAACTTGTCTCAGCTCAAACGTATGTGCCAGCGTTGGTGTTGATGAGCCATGGTAATACTGCCAGCTAAGCCTCCATTCTGTGGTTCATGGTGTCACATTGTGCTGTGCTCTGCTCATCATGTGAAGATGACTCCATGAGTGTTAGCATTGCTTTTGCTGTGACCTCCAGACCCTGTGGTGTGACGCTAACACTGACCTCTGACTACTACTCAAACAAATGGAACGCATCTACACATTCTGAGCCCAGGACTGATCATTCTGGATGTTTGTGGTCCTGCATCTGCCTCGTATGTTGTTGTTTGCTTGTGTGTCCTTGATCCAACTCAACGGGCCGGCTCAGGACCAGGGCAGACCTCTGTGGTCCCAGTGTCCCTCAGCTGGCCTGTGATTGGACGTCTGTGCCGTGTCCTGTCCTCTGTGGACGTATGTCTAACATGATCTCTGTTTGGACCAATAGCAGACGTTGTTCAGTCTCATGGTGGTGTCTTCATGGACAGTTCGTACCCCTCGTCCCCCATCACGGGCCCCCTATCCCGGGGCCAGAGGAGGGCCAGTGAGGTCAGCATTGCCAGCCAGGTCTCAGGAATGGCAGACAGTTACACTGCCACCAACATAGCCAACAGTAAGTGTCTACTGCAGCCTGTGTCACTGCCTCCACTCTCACTGCACATGTGTCTGACACTCAGACTCCTGAAGGACAGGCTTGTACAACCTCTCGCTCACTACGTTTGCACGCACAGTCAACTCTGAGTGTGCAAAACAACCCAACTCAAATCATCTTTGGCCCAAACCCAACCAGGTCAAATGACCAATTAGGTGTGAGCGAGAGCTGAGGGACTTTTAGAGACGTCTATGGACTTTTCTAGGGGATGTCTGGTAATTTAGCATTAGCACTAAAACTTTGCAGCTATAATTGCTAATAAAAACGGCAATCATACAGATAAACACACTTTTGTCAACATCCGTATCATTTATGTCAAGGGACTGTGTTGCTTTCTCTTCGCAGCACAAGGGATTTTATGTGAATCTCTGGTAGTTTTTACTTTCACTTAAACGCAAAACAAAAGCACAGTGCTAGTCTGCAGTGGAGGGACTGTAGTTTGTTACCTGCTGATCAAAAACCAAACACATGTCTAATATACTGATCTTTCCTGGTGCTGTTGAAGCCTCTCCCAGTATGCTCCTGGTGTGAGGGACTGTTACATGCAGCAGGACATGTGTTATTGGGATCTTTGAGACTCAAGCTTAGTTCTTGGGTTTACGTGCATTTTGAGTCTGTTTAAATTGGCCAGTTATCCGTTTTCCCTGTGTGCATGTAAACGTAGTGAGTGAAGATGAGCTCCAGCAAAATAATGACAGATAATCTTCTCAGTCACAGTTCCTTACCTCTCACACTCACACACCTCCGACTGCCCACACACAAATCCCACTGGACTCACTGCCTACTCTCTGTCTCCCTCTTGTGGTGGAATGTACACACTCCACCTTCACTGTCCACTGTCTCCATGTAAATGCAAGTAAAGGATGCATTTCCCAACTGTTCCGGTGCATGCAACACCTCCGCTGTGTCTGCATTTCACCTGCTCCGGAAAGATCAGTGTTTTCTGTCCTCCAGAGACTCCATGTCCTCATCCTGTCGGGGACAAGTTGCACTCTTCTAATCAACTTATTTTCTTGCTCTTTTTCCCCATATTCCTAAAATTGCAATGATGTATCTCTTTTAACTTTGTTCAACTCTGTTTTGAAGATTCAGCTTTGAGCTGTGCAGGTTCCAGATATCTCATTTATTCATTTATTCATTTACAGCATGTTACTGTAGCTGGGTCTACGAAACCACTGGCGTTTGTGTCCTCAGACTTTGATGGGTGGCAGAACTCATAATATTCAGTCAAAAATTGCCTTTTAAAGATTACGTTTATTAATGATGGTGTTCTAAATAAGAATGTTAGTCTTAAAAAGTAAAAAACATTTTTGTATTCATTATAATTGCACATTTTGTCATGTCTGATATTCAATGGAAATTTGCATTTGATATTTTGAAAGCAAAACTTGTACTTTGTGTTCGTTACACTGAATATAAACAGTAGATTTATTGACAAGTTATTCAAGTTTTTTGTTGAAAAAAAATCAAGATTTGTTATATCCATGATTTTGGCTTATTTACAGTATATTTTTATATGGTTATAAAAGATATACTGTTGCTTTCTGTTACACCATAAGATAAAAAAAATCCCCAGCTAACTTTACATCAGTTTTTTGTTTGGACCTCACTGCCCCGTCACACCATTTTCATTTTTGTTCCACTTTGCCTGCATAAAAAAATCGTATTCTAGTGTAAAAAAAAAAAAAAGTTTACTTTGTCAGTTTGATGACTAGATGGTACATTTTGTCCATTTTAGTTTAAAACATACCACTGCTTCACAAACATAATTGCTTGTCTGAGGAGGAAAATGTGTTTTTGAAAGTTAAAGCTACTATAATGTTGGTATGTTAAAATTTGTATCAAATATATAAATGTTTCCATTTTATTTGCCAAATGGCACCAGTTCCGTAGAATGGCCCAGCTGTGTGTCAGATTGAAGGTCAGAGGGAACAGACTGTAGTGTTATTATAGCAGTCAATCGACCCCAAATGCGCACACCAGCACATTCCAAGGACCAAGGAAATGTGCAGATGTCCAGATTGCAGAGGAGCTTCAAAAGGCAAAATATTTAATTACATTTAAACTGAATGTTGATGTTCTCTTAACCCAATTTTTCGTTGACGTATTAACCATAAACCACATCTTTAGCATCAAATTCTACCATAAAACTACGACCTCTTGTTAAGACACAAATGCAAAATTGTTTTTATTGCATTATTACCTACTGGACGCTCCACGTTCTAGCATCAGTGTTGAATTGTGTTTCGCTGTGTTGTGTCTTCCCCTTTTAGCCACAGAAAACAAAATACCTAAGTCCAAAAGCTCCAGTCTGCTGTCCCAACTTGCCCTGACCTCACAAAAGTCCTTCCACCTGAAAAACCCTCCCAAGTCCCGTAAGAAAGCTGGCTCCAGCTCAGATCCTGTCCCAGACCCGGCCCCTGAGCCTCTGCTTGCAGAGCTGGAGCCGGAGCTGGATGGTGAGGACGGGAGATGCCTGTCTGCAGGGTTGGACTGTGCCATATTAGACCTGGTGTCTCTGGACTCGCAGGCTGAAGTGGACCAAGGTATTGGGCAAAGAGGACCAGGACTCTTGAATCTGCATGGGAAAATCTGTCCTCACTCACGCTCCAATCTGCTCCACGGCCTAACAATGATTCACGGCAAATTTAAAGAGACTTCAGCTTTTCACGAGGTTAGATGTGACGTTACACAATGAAATCATTCAGAGCCTTTAAAAGGCTGTTAACAAAAGCATTCTAAATTCCCACATGGAGCAAAAGTGAAGTGGAACATTATGTGATTTGAATGAAACTGGAATTTCAGACTTTAACACAAATAATCCAGCTTGAAGTGGGCCATATAGAAAAAGGATAATATTGTAAATGTTGTTGAAGGAAACATCAGCAGCAAAATGTAGATACCTGTATTGTTTATAGTAACAGAGCTGAATAAAATAAAAAAGAAAGTAAGTTATGTTGTAAACTTTCATAGGTGACATTTCTGCACTTTTTTTGTGCTATGTTCAAAGACATATATGTTCAAAGACATAGTTGACTCATTTTTTGGATCGACATAATATCGCCTGACCATCATGACTTCAGACTCCAAAAAATGATGAACCCGCCCACTCTTTAGTCAAAGTACAAATTTGAGGTTCTAAAGTTCGACCTTTGTAACAACAAACAAACAAACAAAGTGATATTTCTACCCTGGAAATTCTAAATTGTTGCTTGTTTTTGGTAAGACTTAAAGGGTTAAAGTCAGTTAAAAATGTCAAATGCATTATGGTCATTTCATTTTATCTATAAGATCTGCTTTTCTTGCTGGGTTTTAAACAGGCCTGTAGTGTTTATGACGAGGGAAAACTAAAGGACAGGTCTTCCTCTGTAGATTCAGTTTGGATCACTCTAGTGGAATAACATACAAACCTTTTAAGCCTGAGCACATGTAGCCTCTGCAGAAGCTGAAGTGTCTGACATGTTGATCGTCCCTGGTGCTGCTGGTCTCTTCTGTCCTGTTCTCACAGCCGAGCCACACTTCTCTTAGAGCCTGTCTTTCTGCAGTCGCTGGGGAATACTGGCACTGTTACAGGATCTTTTCAGATTAACCACCTCTGCGACTCCTCCTCGCTGCTGCACTTGTGTCCTTGCCGTGTGTACTGAGTGGTATTGTGTACAGTTGCAGCTCGCTGGTGGGGCACTAAGCGTCTGGACTTTGCCCTGTACTGCCCTGACGCTCTGACGGCCTTCCCCACGGTGGCCCTGCCTCACCTGTTCCACGCCTCGTATTGGGAGTCCACCGACGTAGTGTCCTTCCTCCTCAGACAGGTCAGTGCCGGGACGCTCCACAATCCTCTTCTCTCAGACTATTTTAGCAGCGTCCTCTCACAACCAGGAAAGTATAATAAGATCTGCTGCATGTAAAGGTGGGCAAGATATCAAAACATTTATAATATTGTGAATGTTGTTTTGAAGATTTGCTAAATTTGAGTATGTTGAGCATGTTGATTGTATAGTTCTAGTAACAAAAACTAAAGAATAAAAGACTAGACTTGGTCTTTACCAAGGTCTAAAACAGGACAAAACCATGACTAATATGTAACATATAATATCATTATCAGAATGCTCCTAAAAGTATGGATATTTCTGTTAATATAGCCCATCCCAAGCTGCATTCATCATCAGCCAAACTCCATCCACTCCATCACATCAGCCTTATTCTCAAACAGCTCCATTTTCACCTTGAATATGAACCTCTACTTCCTTGTAAAGCGCTCCATAATCCTGCAGGGGTTAGGTTAAAGGACACTTCAACTCGCACCACAACAATTCATTTCCTCAGTAACACAACTTTTTAAATGTTAGGTCGGCATAGCCTCTATAGTCCGTTAAGATGAATGAAGAACATCTTATTGGCGTCATCTAGTCTTTTCTTTATTTTACCAAATGACATTTGGTAATGTACTAGATAAGATGTCACTCCAGCTGTGTGCGTGTGTGCGTGCGTGTGCGCGTGTGTTTGTGCAGGTGATGAGACATGAGAACTCTAGTATCCTGGAGCTGGACGGGAAGGAAGTGTCTGAATTCACTCCGTCCAAACCTCGGGAAAAGTGGCTCCGCAAGAGGACGCAGGTCAAGATCAGGGTGAGCACCAGCACAAACACTCTGACTGTCTTTGTATGCGACGACTGTTGTTGAGGTTTGGAGTTATTCTCAAGCCTGCCCCACCTCCTCAGAGAGCTAATGAACAGTGGAAAAGAAGATACTGAGTAAGGAGGCTGCTCTTGTCCTGAACTATTTTAGATAAAACCGTTTAGTCCAACTCCTCCACCACAAAGTCACATTAAACTCCCTCATGCGTTCCCTTGTGTTTGGCTCTGACAGAATGTTACGGCCAACCACCGCATGAACGATGCCGTGTTCCCAGAGGACAGCCCCCAGGTGCTGAGCGGCCGCTTCATGTACGGGCCCCTGGACATGGTCACTCTGGCTGCAGAGAAGGTCTCTGATCACACGCTACATGTAACTACAAATATTCTCTGAATGTCCCAGATGTGACTGTCCTTGTCTGTGCACAGGTGGACCTCCACATCATGACGCAGCCCCCCTCTGGAGAGTGGGTGTACTACAGCACTGAGGTCACCAACAGCAGCGGCCGAGTGTCCTTTACCATTCCAGAAGACAAGCGGCTGGGGATCGGAGTCTACCCGGTCAAAATGGTTGTGAGGTGCGTGTATAATAGTTTCAGGGGAAGTAATAGAAAACAAACAATTCCGCCTAAAGAACAAGAACCTTTGAATTAATTCCTTCATGTTTCTTATATTTTAGCTTAGTTTTCAGTGCTCTGTACCTTTACTGTAATGTGAGACGTTCTTTACCATGTTGTTGCGATCAAAATGACATCCAAACAATCATATTTCTTATAAAACAGCCGGTTTCTCTCTCTTTTAATCCATTCACACTGACACAGCCCCTCAATCTAAACTTTGCACCAACCCAAACTTTCACTAATGCTTCTATGCTGCTTGGTCTTCCGTTGCCACAACAATTGGGGTTGTACGTCTAAGGTACAACCCCATTGGACCTCAGTTTGTCTTGTGTTTTTACTTTTTAATTGTAGAAAAACAAAAAAGTTTATAGGAGAATGGTCCAGCAAATTATAAGTATTTATTTAGTTCAAATCTGGAAGTAAAAATGGTGCATGAACAATAAAAAAATAAAATAAAAAAAAAGACAATTTACCAGAGGTAAAACCAACCCAGTTCAAATCGGGCCTAAGATGGACAAAAGGCTTCAAATGTGTTTAAGCTTTGCCCTGTGTCTCTCCAGAGGGGACCACACGTTTGCAGACAGCTATCTGACGGTGGTTCCTCACGGGACCGAGTTTGTGGCCTTCAGTATCGACGGGTCGTTTGCAGCCAGCGTGTCCATCATGGGCAGTGACCCCAAAGTGCGTGCAGGGGCTGTGGATGTGGTCAGGTACGGCTCTTACTCTTCACACATAACCGACGCTCCATAATCAAAATCTGACATCTAATGTGTGTGAGTTGTGTGAGCGCAGGCACTGGCAGGACCTGGGATACATGATCATCTACGTGACGGGCCGTCCGGACATGCAGAAGCAGAGGGTGGTGGCCTGGCTGTCACAGCACAACTTCCCTCATGGCATCGTGTCCTTCTGCGACGGGCTGGTGCACGACCCGCTCAGGCACAAGGCCAACTTCCTCAAGGCTCTGACTGAGGTCTGCTCTCTGATCCAGTCTACCACACAGAGAAAGCAGCTGGAACCCCAATCATGCCGTTAACCTCTCTCCTCTGCTCTGCAGACTCACATGAAGATTTTTGCCGGCTACGGCTCAACCAAAGACATCTCGGTGTACAGTGCCATCGGCCTGCCCCCAACACACATCTACATCGTGGGCCGACCCACCAAGAAGATGCAGCAGCAGTGCCAGGTATTTTGGAAAGCTTCCTCACTATTCTAAATGCTCTTCTGTTATTTTTTGCATAAACATTTACATGACATGACCACAGCTGCACATTCATGACAATTTTGCCATGTTAATAAACATAATAAATTACCAAATATGTATATAGTGTTAGTTTAATACTCCTAAAGCTTTTTTTAAGTTATTTAAATGTATTTTCTTAGGAAATACAGTTGTCACGCCGCAGGACATGAACCTAGCGCACATTAAACTTAAAAAATAAGACTATGCAATATTCATTTCTTTTGAGCTGTATTTGAAACCTTGAAGCGAGAGTTTGTTTTGGAACATAAATGACAGAGGAACTGTGAAACTGTCTTTTTAGATACGTGATTTTTTTAGATTTCAAGTAATGCAAAAAAGTTATACCAGCCTCTCAAAATGGACGTCACCAAAAGTTGTCAATAAAGTACACATTTGGGACAAATGAAAAATGGATAGAGGCATGTCAGCATTTTTTGCTTCCTTTTGTTGACATTAGATAAACAATTTGGAGCTTATTTAGTATTTCCATAAACTATATCTGAAATTGGCATTAAAAATTCTAATTTGCCTAATGTTTTTAATTAAATCTAAGATGAATCAGTCTTAAAATTGGATAGCAGGATGATTCTATAATCAGTGGTGTATTTCATGTCCACTGACCAATTTCTGTAAAGCAATGAGAGATATTACATTAAAACATCATCCCCTTTCGGACAAAAGTAGGTGACCTGATCCATCAGTTTACAGTGCATGTGTAGATAGCATATTTGTGTTGTCTGATTTTCAATTGTTCAGGTTTGACATAATTTAAAAGCCCCCAAAAACCAGTGGCAACTGTGGCCTCAGGACCTAGGCCTTCAGACACTTGTACTTTCCAAAATACATCAGTAAAATGCCAAAGTGACCCTAACGAGCCTCTCAGTCCCCGCTCTCACATGTGGAGGCGCTGCAGACACATGACGCACACTGATGTAGATAGTTAGTAGATAGTTACTTAGATAGTTATTTGTAATAGCACTGTTATCGCACTTGGGTCGCACCGTTATCGCACTTGGGTCGCACCGTTATCGCACTGGGCGCACCGTTATCGCACTTGGGTCGCACCGTTATCGCACTTGGGTCGCACCGTTATCGCACTTGGTCGCACCGTATCGCACTTGCGTCGCACTGTTATCGCACTTGGGTCATATTGTTAACCCCAGAGTAGTGCAGATTGAGTCCCTGCAGTCCTCAGAGAGTCGTGGTGGGACTAGCCACTGCACTTGAGAGTGATTTCAGCCTGTCAATCAATGGTAAAGGGAGAGTCTGATTGGTCAGCGCCAGTTCTGAACGTGTGACCTCTAAAACAACACCAAATCTGATTGACACTGTAGTTTTCTGTACTCAGAACATACTTCTTAATGATTTTATTGACATAATTAATTCAAAGTAAGAAATAATATCTAATATTACATTTAACATTTAAATGCTGAAATGTTTAGGCCTTGTGTGAAGCCCTAGAAGTCCTTGACTGTCCTCTCTGCAGAAAATTATTTTAGTATAAAAAAGGGCTTTTAATAAAACCAAAGGTCAGTTAAGACGAAGTGTTGAACTGAAGGGGCTTGTTCTAAAGTCCTAACTCCAAACCACAAAGATGCTTCAGCCTTTGTGGAGCGACTTTTAAGACGTCAGTGGAATAACTGACACGCATGTGTAGAATTCCATTTGATTTTGGATAGCACACATGCTGCCATGTGGGCAGGCACAGCGCCGTGAGCTCGAATCCAGCTCTTGACAATTTACTGCATGTCCTTCCCCAGTCTTCTCCCCATTGCACCCCGTACTTCCGGACAAATAAAGCTATGGCCAAAAATCCTTGACCTCCTTTTCTATTATCCAAGTGTAGAGCTTTTACATTATGTTCAATTGACTACATCTATCAACGAACACATTTGGAAAAAGTCTATTGTAATAGACAGTGAACAGTCATGTGCAACTTTATATAGTTTACGTGTTACATATCTGTTGGATAATTTTTTAGCCATAAACTACTCTACTTTTTTAATATATATATATATATATATATATATATATATATATATATATATATATATATATATATATATATATATATATATATAGTATACAAAACTCTGGGTGGATCAATAGAAAACTACAACAAACAATGGATAAACGTGTGATTTTAAAAGTTATGTATTAATCATGGCTAGGATTCTGCGTAATGGATATAAACTGCTTAAACAGAAATCACTTACCAGATTACAGTACATCCACTGCCAAAAGAAAACCTCCTTTAAAATAATTGTGGCATCATGAGTATGGTTTAGGGGGCCAAATAACTCTTTATTTAAAAAAAATATACTTATATATTAATTGATACTATATACAAAATCACTTATTTAGAATGTTAAGTTTAAGTCCAAGCTTGTGAAGTTCGGTGTGTGTAGGAGCTGCTTTAAGGGCTGATCTGTATGTCTCTGTGGGGGCAAAATGCATTGAAAGAAAAGTTACAATGCCATATAAATCTATGAATGTAAGTGGATTCAATGAAATACTACAACAACCTCAGGTTGGATAATGTTGTTTCCACATGAAAGCTTGTTGTTGAGTGAGGAAAAATGACTGAAAAGACTAAATGTTTATGTTTTGCCTGTAGCGTCTGCCCTTAAACTCTGAAGAGTTAAAAGTGAAGTCCGTTTGGCTTGTGTTGTGTCCAGTTCATCACGGAGGGCTACGCTGCACATCTGTCCCAGCTGGAGTACTCCCACCGCTCACGCCCGCCCAAGTCCAGCAGCACCCGCATGGTCCTGAGGAAGAGCAGCTTCGGCCTGGGCGCCAACAGCGAGTTTCTGAGGAAGAGGAATCATCTGCTGCGGACCATCTCCTCCCAGCCCTCGCCCACTTCCCCCACCGCTGTGCACAGCCACAACCGACCCGAGCGCACACAGAGCCAGTCGGACAGTGAACGCAGCGCTCACTGCAGCCACCAGGGGGCCACGCAGCGCAGTATGAGCATCACAGCCAGCTGCTGGGGAAGGAGTGGCAGCACCAAGGTAGAGCCTGGACTCTTCAGCCCCAAATGATGCTGGGACAGACTGTGGACTGGACACCCGAAAGGTTCCGGACAGACTGTGGACATGTTAGAGAGGGGTGGAGCGGCTTTTCCCACCACAGGGAGCAACCACTGTCAGACTGTGCTGTCATTTGTACCTCCTTCACGTGGAGGGCCCTCAGAGTCACCATTCAAACCAATCATTTACCTCAATGTGTAGAAATGGATCTCACTTTACAATATTACCGATTGTAGAATTCAAAGACTCCTTGGCTCTTTAGAGAGAGAAATAAGGATTCCACAATTTCAAGTTGAGGGCTATTATTATTAATATAACAATGATATGTAGAACTGATTAACTTAAGGTTCATAGTCCCACATGGAGGTGCTATGTGGTGTAAACAGACCTGTGTGTGCCCAGCCCTGGTGTTGAGCTGTTCAGTGGTGCCGTGTGCAGAGGGCCCCCATGGAGTGTAATGACACAGCACATAGAATAACAGAGGCTAAAGCACAACTGACCGTGGGACAGGACAGAGCTCTTGTTCAGATGGAGGCAGAGCTCCTGAAACGTCAAACGTCATGTCTTTATGGAGTTGGACAATGTGTGAGCCAGTCCAAACCCAAGCTGCTACTTAGATCTGAACGCACCGCTCCAGTTGTGTTTGTCCCGTCTGCTCTCGGGACAAAGACTCAACCTGGAACATGACCCTTTAACCCCTGAGGGAGCTACTGTCCAAGGCACAGCGCACTACGGTGGCCCTGAAGGACCAGTCAGTAACAAAAAGTTATTAGGTGAAGGCCAGTTGCACAACTAATAATATGAATTTGGAAAAAATGATGTGTCGCAGAATGAACGTGCTCAGTGCTGTGTAGTCAGGCTTGTCCCTCCGGGCCTCCATAGATAATGCTTCCCCATGACCCTGCTGTTTGTGCCAAAGTGTGTGCGAGCTGTACAGAGGAGCTGATCATTTGTAAGTGGCCTTCAAAGGCTTGTACATACTGTACATGTGACCCGCCTGGTCTCAGACCAGAGTCAAGTGTCTTCTTAATCCTCTGCAGGATCTGCTCTATGACAAAGTAATGCTATTTAAGACTATACATATTTTAAACTGTATTGACTTGGTGAACAAATGTGTTTTATTTTTGTCTCTTAAGCCAAAACCAAGAGATCTAGTCAAGTATACTTGATGGTTTCCTCATGCTGTTTTTGTATCATGAAACAATCAAGATTTAGGACCACTGTATGGAACAATCATTACCTATGAGACACTCACAGACTAGTGACCGTGTCTAAATTTAACTTATTTAAAATTATCTTTATGTAGACTAAATAGAGATTAGATGTTGGTTCATATTTGCACTAGTATTTATCACCTGGTAATCTAACCAGATTATAATCTGAACTACTCATGAGTAATCCTTCATTGTCCGTGGTGGTCCTAAACCCTGTCTGCAGCCTGGCTGTGCTGTACATGAAGCGGTGAATGTGCTCATAACTCCACAGACATCTGCCCTCTGTCTCAGAGACTGTACAGTGTACAGACGCGGTCAGCAGAGCAGTGTTAAAAACACACAGCTGATGGACCAATCCGGCCTGGAGTCTTAGGGCAAATGTGCAATATACTCACCAACGCTGACAATCACTTCACACATGCTGAAACTTTTACTTTACACAAACTTCAACTTTACACAACGTGCTCCCACATTCTCCTATGTTACACACACACACTCTCACATTCTGCTACTTTACACACACACTCTCACATTCTGCTACTTTACACGCACACACTAACATTCTGCTACTTTACACACACTCACATTCTGCTACTTTACACACACACTCACATTCTGCTACTTAACACACACACACACACACACCCTCCACACTCTCACATTCTGCTACTTTACACACACACTCACATTCTGCCTTACTTCACACACACACACACACACACACACACACACACACTCTCACATTCTGCTACTTTACACACAGCTCTCACATTCTGCTACTTTACACACACTCTCACATTCTGCTACTTTACACACACACTCACATTCTGCTACTTTACACACACACACACGTTCTGCTACTTTACACACACTCTCACATTCTGCTACAAACACTCTCCAACTACAGACGCACACAAACAGACCCACTGCTCCGGCTCCTCCAGACCTCCTCGTGCCCCCTGTCCTCCGAAACCCTCAACTATAACAGGTGTGAGGCTTTGAGTGTCTCTAGTTTTAAATCAAAGAATTCAGAGCCCATCAAATATGGATGGGTGGTCTTTTTGGTGGTTCCCCAATTTGAAAAAGCAGACAGAGACTGCGTGACAAGAGTGACAGGTCATGTTTATGTTCATTTGAACATGTTGGATGTAAAACAATACTTTTTATGCAATATTTGTCTCCACTTTGATGACTTGGTTCTACATCTGCGCAAAAAGTCAAATTTGAATCAATCTCGACATTCAGACATTTCTGATCTGCAATGGTCTTTCTAATGGAGAGGTCCACAGCCTTTCGGTAAAAGCATGTGGTTTGAAGCAGAAGTTAGAAAATTGCCTAGAGTTTTGTTTCAATTTGTGCTTTACTTTGTATTATTTCAATTCAAGAAATTAATATTGAAATATATTGTATTTGTTTTTAATAAGACAAAAAAAATCAGTCTATATGAGGAAACATTTGAGTATTTTTGTCATATCGCCCCATTGCATGCAACATTACCTCACACCCATAAAATTATCTATTTTCTGTAACATAAATCCGTTTACTACCTTTTGCAAACAACAAATAAAGTTCAATTTGAGTAAATCTTATGGAATTAAAGAGCTATTCTATGCACAACATTTTATTATTTCGTCTGCTTTTCCAAATTGGTAAATGAGATCATGTGATTTCTACATTTGTTTGAGACCTGGACTAAGGCCTCGCTGGCCCTACTCGAATGTAAAGTACTTGTTTTAGCTCCTAGTCATTCTGAGGCCTTACTTCCCCTCTGCCTTACACTGGTCTAAGTGAAAATGCCTATTCAACATTAAACAGAGGGCGGCCATATTTGAACCCAACCCTGTAGACGACAGGACCCAGAATCTCCTCATTGCACTGGTGTGTATGTGGGTAGTATTGGATAAGTGTATTTATCCATCCCCTTGTGTTTTATGTACAGTGTATAAAGACTACATAATACTCAAAAGTGTGTTGTATGTTCTTTTTGTATAGTTTGAATGTTTTGGATCTAAATGAGAAACTAACTCGAGTCCATTTTCACATGGGCTCAACAAATCATCACAAATACATCATATTTCAACATATCTGTCTGGCATTAAAGGTGTACTATTAAACTATCTTGCCTTTATTTAATTACACGCTCGCCTCTCCACAGACCTGACCAGTAACTGGCCCTGGTGGTGTCACTCACACTGAAATGTTCAATGCCACTTTCTACTACTGTTTACCGTTTTTGTCTTTTTGTTCTCTGCGTCTTTTTATTTTGTACAAAACTGATTGAAAAAAAGAAATGTTAAATGCCACACTGTGGAACATTCCAGGCTGACATGTCCATGTATTAAAGGAGACAAAGTATGCATTTTTCAGGGACCTAACATATGAACTAAAACATGTAGATCATCATGTAACAGTTTGTTCATTGTAAACCACAATCTTGATCCAAAACAGCTTCGTAATAGAAACAGGTCCATTGACTTCCTGTTCAAAACTGCAGCTCTGTTAAACCCCGCCTCTTCATTTCACTGTGACAAGCAGCAGATCCTTTTAACAGGTTTAGATTTTTGAAAAGATTATGTGACATTTTAGAACTGTGTCGCTCTGAGTCTTCATTTTTAATCAATCACAACTAAATACAGGGATGTGGGCATGGTTAAGGGGTAGGTGAAAACGGGAATAATCGGAGCGCGTGAGCCTCAGTTGCAGGACAATACAGGATTAGCTCAAACATGCAGGAATCAAAATACAACTTTGAGTAAATAAAGGATGAGGAAATACTGTTGTGAAGGTTAAAAGCTCATTAAAGCCACTTTAAACATAGACTGGGTCAATACTTTGCATTTTGATAGTTCACAACTTATTTTCAATATCTTGGTTCAGTATTTGGAGGTGGGTCCCTGGGTGCTGCTCCGGGCAGATGGCCCTGAGGCACTGGCTGCAGGATGGGCCAAATGCAGAGGACAGATTTCTCTACGGGGACAAAAAACAACACCTTGTTATCTTCAGTCAACTTTGGGTATGTTCAATCAACCAACATAACATGATTCAAAAACATTTAGCATTAGCATCATGTGGGGCGTGATATAAACATTGCATTTAGACTTTATATCATGACATGACGTCCGTCTTACCTGCCCAGCCTCCTCTGGAAGGCGTTTCCGTCTGCAGCAGTGGCCTGCTGGGAGGTAAATACACTTTATTTTAAAACAGTCTGTGGTGTGGAGAGAGATTTTGTGCAATAAGAGCTTTTTCAAACCTTGTTGATTTCTTTGTGTCTTTCCCGACTCACTATTTCTTCAATGATTTCACCCTCTCCTCTCACCAGTCTGAAAAACAAAGCATGACCCGACTTTTACATATATTTTCAAAGGTTTTGCTTGAAATATAAAATGTATCAACATTTTAAAAGCTGCTTGTGTAGAATAACTGAACCCTGAATATTTAACTTGTTTCAAGGCTTGCTCAAACTAAATTGTGGCTGCGTGTGGTGCTTTCAAAAACACCTGGTTCGTCCGGTCTCTTTGTCCAGCACACGGCGGATGACGCTCTGCCTGGCCTCGTACTCCTCTTTGGTCAGAGGCCTCTTGGTGGACAGCCGCGCCTTCTGCTCATCAGTCATCACTGCCAGAACAGATCTGTTAGTGCTGATACAAGTGTGTCACTTTGTGTCACCCATGTCGCTCGCTGACTGTGTGGAGCTGAACATGACAAACCTGGCTTTGCGTGGCTTATGAAGTCACGGTCCAGAAACCGCTCTGGACCGCAAGACTAACCCAGGACTAAAAAGACTAAGAACTAAACAAAGTGTCAGAGCAAGAACTAATATTTATTTAACATGAGTTTGAGACTTAAAGTACAACAAACTGCTCAAACTGGGAAATGAAGAAGAAAGGATCTGATTTGGAGAATTTCATTTATAATGGGAATTAATTTGCTTTAGTTTATCTAGATAGATCTTGTTTCAAGTTGGCTTTTTTTTTTTTTTTATTGTGCACTTTTTGTTGAGCTTATATCCACAGCTCTTGTGGAGTCGAGCCAAGATACGAATGAGAGAGTTTATGCTACACACTTTCATCATTTCTAAAGGTGAGACACAAAGCGCAGTCGTGAGGAGAATCTTACAACATTCTTATGATCTCACACATGAGCAAACAGCATCTCTCAAAAACATCTCTGCTCTGCACCAGCCATAAGTCTGCGTCGTGTGCAAAAGAAACGCAACAGCAGAAAATTCTGACCTGGTCCAAAATCCTCAGCGGTGTCCTCGTTCTGCCACACCTCCAGAGACAAGGGGGCAGCTGGGGGCCCGCAGAGCAGAGGGGAGGGGCCAGCCGGGGGTCCGAGGTAAAGAGGGGAGGGGCGAGCCGGTGGCCCGAGTCCGAGAGGGGAGGGGCCGCTTGGAGCTGGAGGAGCACTCATAGGCTTGAGCTTCTTCTTCTCCTTCTTTACTTTGGCCTTCTTCCTCTTGCTCTTCTTATTTTTCTGTTTGTGGCGTTTGTGTTTCTTCTTCTTCTTCTTCTTGTCCTCTTGGCTGGATGAAGACGAGGAGCTGGAGGAGGAAGAGGAGAATGTAGACGAGGAGGAAGAACTTCTGCTTCGTTTCTTTTTGCGTTCTTTTTTGTCTGAGAGGAAAAGTGCAAATGTTACGTATCTTTTACAGATACGAGTCCATCCCTGAGTGTTTTGCACTAATTATACACATACATAAACACATTCATATACGTGTGTGTGTATATACATACATATACACACACACACACACACACACACACATATACATTATATATATATATTTATTATATATATATGCACACACACACACATAACATGTATACATTACATATATACGTGTGTATATATATACACACACACACGTGTATATACACATACATACATACACATATACACATGTATATACATACATATGTATTTACATGTATGTGTATGTATATATGTGTATATATGTGTATACATGTATATACATGTATGTATACATATATACATATATATTCTGTAGTGGAACAGAAGAGGGGGATTAGGGGGAACACTTTTATATGTCCCATCTGCAGCTCATGTCCATCAGGATGTCACATTATAAACTAAACTAAATTGTCAAACTGGGGAAAGCATTTTTTATTTAAAATGTTAAATATAACCATACAAAAGTGTTTTGTGAAATGTTGAGCACAATTCTACACAAAGGAATTCAAAGTGATTTCAGAACAATACTTTGAGCAAAATAATCTATTTTGATAGCTTTTAGGGCATTTGACTCAGTGACCCCAAACCACTGTATGATATGGAAGAGAGGCTGAAGAAAAACTGGTGTTTTAACTGTAAAAAAAACCCGTCGAAAATGGGGTAGAAATAAGCACAGTACTACAGTACACCCACTGTAATGCAATCTGTAGACGATAAATGAACAAACTCGTTTGCTGATTCCCCAGTATTTAATGCGTTTATTTATATTTTCACTTCATGTTTGTATTGTTGTATTGTTGTGTACTTCTTGTTCATGTCAAGTAATTTGTTGACGGTTCCAAAAGAAAAACGAAAAACTAATATCTGAATATCTGTTGAAAGTCCAATATCCAACCAACTTCACCAAGGTTATATCAGGACCTGATCATGAAGCAAGGGGTCAAACCAGGACTAATTTCAATAGACATCACCCAGTTCAGTCTGACCTTTGGCCTTGTGCGCGTCCCTCTGAGCGCGGCTCCTGCTCCTGCTGGAGGAGGAAGAGGAGGAAGAAGATCGTCTCCGCTTCTTCTTTCGCGTCTGTTTCTGCTCTCTATCCCGAGACCTGCTGCGATCCATCACTCACCCGAGGAATTACAATACATACATGAAAATATCAGCGCGGACAAAGTTAATTATAATACATCCATGGGACAAAGCTGCAGCGATCTATCCATGTGCCGCTTCCGCTCCAGGCTTTGTTTGGGTCCGTCTTGGAAATCAGTCCGGGTGAGAACTGAACGCCCTCGTGGTTCCTTTATTTTGTTTCGCCCCCTTTAAGTAACTTTGCTTATTTCAATTTTTATTTTAGACATGGTTGGTAGAGTTTTACTCAAGTAAGTTAAAATGATTGTATTCAAGTAGAAGTAAAATCTTATTTTTGTGTACACAGTAAACCTATTTTTATTGTATGCTATAGTAAATTTAAATTGTTTTCTTTAATGCATGCCCTTTTGATTTCACATGTTTTTATTGTTGTTCATCGTTGTATGTTGCACCTTAATGCCGAAACAAGTTCCTATGTTTGTGAATTTTTTGACAATGGCAATAAACCTTTTCTGATTCTGATTTGGACAAACTACAACTTGAGTACTATAGTTTTGACATTAAATAAAATCGGATTCACGAGTTATGAGTTAATATGATCGGACAGACTAAATATTAAATAATGAACACATTGTGGAATTTCCAAAGAATAGACCTTTTTTTTAAAAAAAACGTATTTGAAGGCAAAGTGTTAGAAATTTCGTCAGCATAAAGCCCTTGTCACTTGTAGATTTACTGCCAGTGGGAACAGGAACCAACACTTTAACTCAAGAGACTGTAACACTGTACACTGTTACTCAAGTATGATTTTGAAGTGCAGTTTCTCCGAAAAGTGAATGAAGCCGAGAGCAACCCACCTTTGATAAAGTCAGTTAATTTTTACACATAAAATGATTTTTGTTGTTGTTGCTCAAATCCTTAAACAAAACAAATTAAAACATGGGCTTCATAAAAAAACAACAACACATGGCCACAATGTTATCTTGTAGGAACGAGATCATTATCTTAAGGGAATGGGTTTATTATCACGTGTACATGACTTGGGACAAACGGTTCTGCAAGATAATCATCTTGTGGCCACATGTTAATCTTCTGCAGGGCTCAGTATAAACAGAATGGAATCTACATTAAATTATTACTTTTGTATGTTCTGTATGTGCTACATCTGGGATACATCTGGGACATCACCCAGGACCTCAAGTAGCCCTCCATCAGCTCCCTCATCAAGAAGGCCCAGCAGAGGATGTACTTCCTGCGGCAGCAGAGGAAAGCCAAGCTGCCTGTGCAGATGATGAAATGCAGTTTATACACGGCCATCATTGAGTCCATCCTCACCTCCTCCATCACCGTGTGGTACGCTGGAGCCACAGCCAGGGACAAACAGAGACTACAGCGCATTGTGCGCTCTGCTGAGAAGGTGATCGGCTGCAGACTTCCATCTCTGCAGGACTGTACGTCTCCAGGGCTCTGGGACGAGCAGGTCGGACAACAGCTGACCCCCTCACCCTGGAACGGCTATTTGAACCACTCCCCTCAGGCAGGAGGCTACGGTCCATCGGACCAGAACCTCCCGCCACAAGAATAGTTTCTTTCCCTCTGCCGTTGGACTCATGAACACTTCGTAAACACCCGTCACTTTAACTGCTAAATATTCAACCACTCACTGCACTGTCACTTTCTGCACTACAACTTTAAATCAACTGTAATCTTGTGTGCATAGTAATGCCTGTTTTTATTTTATACTATAGTAATTTTAATTCTTAATGCTTAAATCTCTTAATGCATGCTCTTTTGATTGAATATATGTTGTTTTATGATTGCTCAGTGTTCTATGTTGCACCTTAATGCCGAGAAAAGTTCCTAGGTTTGTGAACTTTGTTCATTAACAATGGCAGTAAACCCTTTCTGATTCTGATAGCCTACACGTACTCTGTCTTCCTTAATGCACTTATGCTTATTTTTGAAACAGTCTTCTTGTGAATAATTCAATTATTGTTTGTACATATTCATTTCACTTTATTACATTACTGCTTCATCATATTGTTATTCTTATGTGATTAAGTGAATACGGAGACATTGTTGAGAAGATAAATGTAATATTTATTCAAAGTCTTTACAAAGGCAATTGTGAATTCTTAAAGCTGGCATTACATATTACATATCTTCAGTCCTGATTGTGGTAGCCCTTTGTAACTAAGGCTAAACCACCACAAAGAATAAAAGAAAAACAGCAACCGGCCACGGCTAGCTCTGCACCATCATTTCAGCCTTTTGGACCAAACTCCCATTTGCTTAAATACTTTACTGCAGTAATAAATAAATCTTAAAATTCTCCTGTGTCATTCATTCCAGACATTTTGATGATAAATAATATTGTAGTGTAAACCTTTTAGCTGCTTCGTGAGTAACAGTTTGAACATGGCCGAGCTGGCGCCGTCTTCCTCCCCGTCCGTGTGCAAAGGAGCCCCAGGAAGCTCTCAGTTAAACTGGTGGAGGAGGGAGGGGGTGGAATGTCAGTGGAGCAGTGCACCCAGGGCTCCATCAGGACGCGGCTGCCATGCGGAGCCTCTCGGGGGGGCACAGCAGGCTGTTCTTCGCCGCCTTCACTGTGTTCATCATCAGCATGGCCACAGTCATGGGCCCCACTCCTCCAGGCACCGGCGTGATGAAGCCCGCCTTCTGTCGCACACCTGAGCAACGACAAGAAGTACACTTAGGACGACGTCAGCAGCTTTATGCAACAGAATCAAACATTAAGGAGTCTGGACATTTCCAAAATAGTTTTTTAAAACTAATGTTATTTCATTTTTCATATTTGCTGCAGCCCAAAGAACATTCGACAGGTATCCATCCATAGTGGGGGTTGAAGACAGTCCAGTATTTATGAACATTAGAGCAGCGAGTGTCAAACTGAAGACCAGAGTGAAAAGTTCAAATCAAAATGAAATGAGAAATCAAATCTCACAATGTATCAAGCCCACCTGTCCCAAATTTAATGCCAGGCAAAAGAACACATTTGAGGTTGTCCCTTTTTTGCTTTTGAAAAATAATTTGCATTAAAAATTTTTTTTTAAAAAAGAGACACTAAATACTGATAAAGATGCGTAAGATGTTTGTTGATAAGACATAACTATGATCTTACTACCCATTATAATATAGAAAAAGTAGTCAAATTTATGTGAATCTTCCAATCTTTTCTAATATTTGATGCAATGTTACTAGGTCTAGTCTATAATTTCAAATCTAAGACAGACATCTAGAGATTGGATAGATTTAAGCATAAACATGAAATATTCTTACAAAAAAAACAACATTACTGATACTAAAACCATAAACAAGGACATTTAAGACCATTGGTTTAAATGTAATGCTTTGAAGGCTTTATCTAATGCTTTTAAGACCTCGCAGCTGCCCTGGTTACACACACAAAACACACAAACACACCCAGCTCAACCATGTGGCGATTGACACACAAAGCCCCGCCTCCACATCCATAGAGCTTTTGGGCCGGAGGCTTCAGAGGAAGAAAGTTTGACTTTGAGTGTTATGTAATGAACACTTGCTTCATCAGAGCAGTTCCACGTTCACCTTCTAGAATAGTTCTAGACATTGCAATATGCAGTCGATCAGCATTTGTTACACCCAGTTTGTGTGTGAAGACAAACAAGAGACTGCATTAGTGTGAAGTCATAATCTTTTAAAGAAAGAGAAATTCAAAGTAACATCAATTATGAATACTGTTCTATATTTACTAATAATGGCCTATTATTGTAAATGTAACAAGTGTAATGTCAATAGTCAATAAAGGGGACATATTATGCACCATCAGCTTAAATGAGCTTTTAACCTTGTTACAACAGTGTTTCCTCATCCATAATTTACTCAAACATGTCAAATCAATCCAAATACAACTTTTGAGTAATTCTGTATTGTTCTGCGCCTCAGGCTACAGTGATCAGCAGGTCCGTTTTCACCCACCCCCTATCCCCACCCACATCCCTGTAACTAGTGGGATGATTTGAAGAATGAAGACTCTGAGCGACACATGTAGAGGTCTAAAATGTCACATGGCAACTTTTCTAAAATAGAAAAAAAAAAGACAATACGCTGCTCTTACAGTGAAATGTCACTACAAAGAGGCGGGGCTTCGCAGTTCTGCAGGTTTGAACAGGAAGTCAATGGACCCGTTTCTATTACTTTTTCTATTACCGTTTTAGATCAATATTGTGGTTTACAATGAACAAAATGTTCATGACCCCCGTACCTTCAAAGTCCACGTCTCCCACCAGCCGGCTCTTCCCCGTCACTGGGTCCTGTATCCGGTTTATGCCCACATCGATGACGGCCGCTCCTTCTTTTATCATGTCTGCAGTGATCAGGTTGGGGATTCCTAAAATAACCATAGTTCAATGAGATACATCCATCTGAAAGTTTCTTCCAAGTGCTGCGGTCAGAAGCGGTTCTAACCTGCTGCAGCCACGATAATGTCAGCGATCTTAGTGTGTTGGCAGAGCTGCTCTTTTGGTGTGTACCGGTGCGAGATGGTGACTGTGGCATCGCCTGAAACACATAAAAGAAATCAATGTAATGTGTAAAGTAACAGACGTTTGATGTTTAACTTAAGTCGAGTCGTTTTCCACATGGAGCTGCACTGTCAGCTCAGGGCCGTCTCTGTGTCGACCAGAACAACAGCCACACTGACTGTGGACCTGCAGGACTGAGGGGAATAATGATGAGAACTCCTTGTGCTCCTTTAGAAGTCGTGGCAGATAGATTGCGTCCCATTCTGTGCTTTGAATGGGCCTTCTTCACGTGTCATTGAGCCCTGCTGTACTTCCTGCTCTTTGTGAGCTGTGATTGGCTCAGAGCCGGCACATGTGGAGCAGGACCAGAGCTAGAAGCTGGTGTACAAATCCTAGCTTCTGTAGCAGAGACATTATGCAACCAGTGCAGGGAGGGCCTCAGGATGAATCTGTCGTCATGGTCACAACAACACCAACCTGCCATTCATCTGAAGCCCTCTGTGTTTTAATTGTGCGCACCCACTCACCTCCGGGCCGCTCGTGCCGCCCGTCCGTGTGCAGGAGCATGGCGATGGGCATGCCCACGTTCTTGGAGCGGCCTGCGACCACCACATTCTTGCCCAGCGTGGGGATACCTGCAGACAGACACACGTCAGGACAGTCGAACAGCAGGGGAGAAGACGAGGCAGGAGTGGGAGGTACCTGTGCGTTTGATGATCTCCCACACACCCCAGGGAGTGGCAGGCAGCATGGTGGACTGGTCCAGGCACATCCGGCCCACATTCACCACATGGAAGCCATCCACGTCCTTGGTGGGCGCCACGGCGTTACAGATCATGCGCTCATCAATGTGATCTGCAGAAACAGACATGATATACTTCACATGACAAGTCCTGAGGAGCCTCTCGCGCAGTGCTGGAGGATAGAACAGGGGTCTCTACAGAAGACCTCCGCTCAGTCTGCTGCAGGAGCGAGAGCGTGGCAGCATCAATGAGCTGCGCGTGCCTCAGAGTGCAAGCCCACGTGACCTACGTGCCTAGGCTCACGGACCCCCGATATAGAAGCACAGAGGGGCCTGTTTGAAGAGCTGTACCTGGCAGAGGCAGCTGCACCAGGAGCCCGTCCACACGGTGGTCTGAGTTGAGTTTGTCGATGAGGTCCAGCAGCGCCTCTTCACTGGTGGACGAGTGCTTCAGGATGGTCTCACTGGAGATTCCTGAAGACCACACCACACTTAGACAGTGCTCTAAGAGATTCCACACGTTCTAATGTGAGCAGTGCTGCTCACCAACATCAGCCGCTGCCCGGGTTTTGTTGAGGACATAGGAGTGGCTGGCCGGGTCGTCCCCCACCAGCACCACACTGAGGTGGGGTCTTCTATTTCCCGCCAGCACCCACTTCTCCACATCCACCCGCGCCTCATCACGGATCTGCCGTGCTAGCTTTCTCCCAGAGATGACCACGGCCTCTTGTCTGGAGACACAAAATTAAAGTATTACAAGAGACATTCCATGTAGCACAGACCTCGAGCAGCAGTAAAAGTTTGTATAGCAACAAAGGGCGTGCTCTTCGACAGGGCAACGGAGCGATTTGGCACGAGCAAACAGGAAATCCAGGCAAGGATTGTACCCAGCACTTCTCCAGAAAATGACATTGCAGCAAAATGTGTTGAATATGTTGTTTTACACCTGGTCCCCCCGGCCCCACACTGTACGGCCCCGGCCCCCCACACTGTACGCCCCCGGCCCCCCACACTGTACGGCCCCGGCCCCCCACACTGTACGGCCCCTCGGCCCTTGTGCCCCACAGTGTAATCCGTCCCCCCCCCCCATCAGCCCATAGGTGTGCGCTGGCTAAAATTAGCCGAGTGCCTTTCTACCTGACAGACACTTGACCCTAGTGCCAGCGTTGCCCTGTGCACCAGCTGCTGTACGACAGAATGCAGGAGTGAAAATTAATACAGAAAAAAAACCTTTCAGTTCAGGGGCCAAAACAATATCTGAGTTCATATGCTATTTTTAGAGCCTAATTACAATATCCTGACCTCGTGTGCCTTCATAGGGAGAACTAAAGCTATAATCTTCTGAAAGGTTACACTTCACTGTGATTGGTTGAACCCACCCATTACTCACTCGGGGAATGACTGAGGCTGACCAATAGGAGAGGGAGTTAGGGTGTGTGTGTTGTGTGTTGTGTGTGTTGATAGAACAGAAGTTTACTTCTTTGGAACGAATTTGGATTTATTTTTTGGCCAATTTTGACAAGCGTGGCTTTAGTTCTTTTGGGCTCGCGCCAGAGCTGCACATTTAGGGCCAAACAGAGGGAATTAAAGCTGCTACTGGTGTTAAATATGCTACCAAAAGTATGTCAGAGCAGTCGAGTTTATCGACATGCGCAACAGGAGCAGATCACCAGATTGACCAGCCCCAGTTCACAATGCACATTTTAAAAACTTAAAATATTACAATTTGATAAAATGCCCAAATTACTACCAACTAAACTTGCCCTGCATTTCATACAGAAGACATCTGTAGCGTGTCAGTATGTACAGCACCGGGCAGTGGAAACATACTCTGGTCTCTTCATATGGAAATGAGCACGCTAACCTTATGTAAGCGGGCTACAGCAGAGGAACCGTGATGTAACAGGCTTTTTGTTGCTAATTGACCCACTAATGCGTCTGTGTGAAAACGGGGTGAGGGCAGACAGTCCCCGCGCCGCTTTAACAACGCCAGCGAGGAACGTGGAACTCCTCAAAACGCAATCCTCTTCTTTTTTTTTTACGACATTTAAAAAAAAAAAAAAAAAAAAAAAAAAACTGCCAGGAAGTCAACTTAAAACTACGAAAATAACTGATCGTAAAAAATACGCAGCTTACGAATATATGAAGCCTTTGAAGGTAATGTTTTTGACAACAACAACAACAACACAGGCTCCAATTCAGAGTTCATGTTTACAAGGTCAACACGGGTGCATGAAATGAGCCGCCTTCACATTTACACATCAGGGACATGGATCATTTGTGTTTGTCCACGAAGACACACAATAGGCTTAAACGACTCGTTTTGCGTCACACAGTAGTGACTGGAATGATCTCCATGAGGTGCGCAGCTTTGGTCATCTGATTTGTGAAAAAGTCTTTAAAGTCCATGGTTAGAGTCGGCGTTTAATATGACAGAACAAAGTGCAACATGTCCCTCCCACTTCTCCATTTGTGAGCAGCCATAGACCTCCTGAAAGGACTTGGACTTGACCTAGACATATGAGCCACAGACCAAACCAGGAAATGGTCCCACCTGTTGACAGTGATCACCTTGGAAACGTTATGGCAGTTCACAGTCAAGAAACATCATGGGCTGACGTTGTAAAACTGTTGAATTCAAATGCAAGCAAAACTTGTCGACTCGATGACATGAGTGCAACGAGGAGAGCCAAGTCCGGTCAGTGAAAACATGTGGTTTGGACCAGAGGACGACTTTGGAAGAAGATGGACTTTTCCTTGTGTTCAAACAAGACTCTAAAACTTTGCCGTTTACGTTCATGAAATGACCAATATTTAAAAAGAGATTCCGGCATCTTTTTTGCTTTAATGGCCAGCGTGCTATACTTATTACTACTGTACAGTCAACTCACTCGAGCCCGTTTCAAATGTCAAGTTTAAAATGGGTCGGCATGACAACTCTGTGGGGAATTCGCCCTCTTGCACATTTGCATATTACCTGTGTCTGCACTGAGGGGAGGCTGATCATGGAAGGTCGTGCTGCAAAGAGAAGAATGTTGGACACTTCCAAAATGGGGCTGAAGGAGAGATCTCTTCATTTCACATCATCAAAAGCAGACACAGTTGTTGTCTTTTGGTGCAGATTGATTAAACTTTAATACTAACTAAAAAAAGAGACGCTCTAAAGACAAACTGTGCCAACATGATCATAGAAAAAAAAAGGAGACATAAATATGATCCGTGAGAGCCTTGGGCGCCTGTGGAGCGTCACGTGGAGGAGCACCCTTGGGACCTCGAGTGAGACGTTAGCTGATTAAACACATGGGCGTCACACAGCTGCTGCCTACATGTATTCAATCAGGACTCCACGAGACCCTGTGAGGACGTGAGGATCTGTATGTGGGACGTTCAGACCAGGAGAAACCAGAGCCAAGTCTAAAAGTGCCAGAGAAGTGAGACGAGCTGCTGTGGCCCGTGCTCATGGTTACAGGGTCCAGGACTCCACTTTCACCCAGTGTCATTTCAAATGGCTTATAAAAAGAATATAAATACTCATTCCTGACAACATCGCAATCCAAATTGGATTTGGCACAATGATCAAATCTCAAAGGCTGCAGTTATTTCAATAATAGAATATTCTCTCTTTAGGACAATATTGTTGTATCTAGGCTTCTACAAATATGTACATGGGAATCTTGTAATAGTTAAAGTTGGTTCTAATGTGTACTGGGAACGATCAAATGTATCGCAAAAGCAGTCAAACTTGTTAGAATATTTACACTGATACAATGCACAAAGGGGTTGGTACAGTTTATGACCTGCTTATAACCAGGTTTAGGTCTGGGAGACATCAGATCTTCAGTTTACACACTGAACAAGAATAAATCTAGTGCACTGCAAACTGTCATGAACAAACAGAAGAATGCTCGGGTCTGAACTGCTGAAAGGTCTCCAGCAGAGGCCTGGGACCTGGGGCCCGGGGCCTGGGACCTGGGGGCCTGTCAGACTGCAAAACCCTGACACGATTTCATCAGCCAGTCAAGCTGCTATGATACCGGCAAACCGGTAGGGGCGCGCCACAGAAGGCGGGCGCGGACATTTATTCCAGTATCTCCCGCACTAATCCACGGAACATGAACGAACACTACATTACAAAACGCACGAACACAGAACACAGCGGGGACAACAGCGTCTGTCACGTCCAGAGCCGATTACAGAGGAAACAACCGTCAGGACGTGTCCTGGAGCCGCAATGGACGCACTCACCTCGCGGCGGTCGTGTGCACTTGGCACACTTGGAGCTGGAAGCGTTGGCACAGTTTCCTGAGGGTCCTGACCGCTGCCATGTTGTCTGAGGCTGGACAAAAGAGAGAGGACAGAGGACAGAAGAGAGAGGATACAGCGCCGGTACGAGCCGTGAGGAGAAGGCTCAGGAGGAGGAAAGAAGAGCGGGTGCGCGGCGATTTAACGTGCTGCCCCCGCCCTTCTTACGCACGACCTGACGTCACCTATCTGCTGCCACGCCCCTCTGGGCGGGCAGTAGCCCATGGAAATATAAGATAATGTAGTGCATCCATGGGTTGGCCTCTTCTACTCAACTGAAGGTCTACTCCTGCAGTGTACTTTAATTTCTTTATTTAATCAGGAATCCCCCCCCCCACACACACACACACATATAGCAATATTTTATTTGAGCGTTTGGATTACAAACTGATCTTGATAGCAGCTTAATAGTTTTTCTATCTTAGGAGACAATGTTGATGTTGAAGTAGTGCGGTTTGTCGTAGGCCCACTGCTGTTTGAGTTGTTTGTGTCTTTTTATTAAATGTCACGTTTAAAATAACAAGTGCTATTTGGCTTCTTCCACATTTGCATGTTGCATGAAAACACTGCCGCCTTCATGTGACTCCAGAGCTGGAAGCCTTCCTCAAGGACACATGATCTGAGCTTCACTTTTATCTACCAATATTTGTTTCCTTTAGAGGTGGAGGTGAGATGTTTATATGTGTGAGTGTAACCCTGGAGCCGCTCTCATGTGCAGGGTCACACAGGGAGCCCTTTGGGAACATGGCTGGGATATTTAGGCAAAGGCAAAAATAAAAAAAAAGACTCTGGTGACTCTCGCAAAAAACAACAAAAAAAGAAAGAACGTAAACTGACCAGTTTTATTTTACTAATCCTCATAAATTTATGCTCTACATAGTAAACAACAACAAAAAGGCCTTTAGAACTATGCAAATGAACAATAAGTAAATGAGTAGGTAAATAAGCTAAAGGCTTTAAGCCTACTATAATAATCTCAGTAAGAGTCATCCTCTTCTCGGCATTTGACCTAGACCAAAAACGCATAGCCTATATTTACAATCAATTAACTTCATTTTTGTAAAGCCCAAAATGACAACAGCAGTTGCCGCTGGGAAACTAGGTTTCTATTTTCAGTTCCTAACTTGCCTGGCCATAAGCTATTTAAAAGAGGAACGTTTTAAGCCTGGTCTTAAAGACTGTGTCGGCCTCTTTAACATGGACAGGAGCTGATTCCACAACACAGGAGCTTGGTAGCTAAACACTCCTACTGTGCTTTTAAAGACTTCTTGGGACCACCAGAAGTCCAGCATTTTGAAAGCGAAGTGGTCTGTTTGGATGATATGGCACTATAGCATCTTTGAGGTCGAATGGGGCCAGGTCATTTATCTTCTTTTAGTTCCTGTAACTGTGTTGTGGCTTTGCAGGCACCAAAACATTACCAGAGCAAGTCCTAAGTGCGTCACCTCTGCCTCTGCTCCTTTCTACACAAACAGAACAGAACAGTACTGCACCTGCTCTGATTGGACAGAGCTCAGGGACATTGATCATTACTTGAATACTACAATGTCCTATACAATCCCAAACATAACACTGTTTTTTTTGCCGAAAACAACTACACCAGTGAAATAACAACTATGATAAATTATGATCTAATTCAAATTTGGTTATAAACATGGTTTGAACTTCAGAATATTTTGGTGATTTCGTTTTGGAGCGATAGGGGGTCTCTGGCCTCAAAACAATTGAGAACCCCTGCTTTAAACAACTCAATTTAGCCTTATACAGTTAAATTACCCACGTTTTAGCGTTTTATAGTAAACACGTGTATTATAATTGTCCCAAAAAGTGCCTGGTCAGCATCTCTTGGGCTCGGAAAGGCTCTAACTCTAACTGTCAGTATTGAATAGAACTCAACATCAAAGCACGGGCTTTTAAATGAGCTTGGATTAACTCTCAACAGCGCCCTCTAGCGAATATTTTCATCTTTAAGGTAGGCAGTCTGCGCTTGTGCCACTGCGATAGTTGCCAGATCCTTTTTTGTATCGGGACTTTTTTGTCCCCTTTAAGCCCACGTTTTCGGCTTGTATTTGAGAGGAAGCTGCTTACGTTGACAGAGAAAAGCTTTGAAGTTTTAATCATTTACAAAAGAAGTTTATTCCAGAACGGAGGCAAATGGAGGCTAATTTAAGTAGACCATGGTAGATTTTCTTAATGCAAATTATTTTAAATCTTTATAACAAAAAAATAAGAGACAATTTTCAATTTTTAGTCTCCATGTCCATGTTAGTTTGCTTCAATACTGAAAAGGATGGAAACAATAAAAATGTTTAGCCTCATATTCATCAGCAGTATATTTGTGGTAATGTATGTATAAACAAATCAAGTACCTTACACATTAAACAATATATTGACAAATATTCAAACAAACATTGATAAAGTATTGTGGGCTTGTGTAAGTATTTGTCCGGTAAAACCTACAAAAAAAAAAAGAATACATTGTCTTCTATTAAATAAGCATACGTCTTTAAATCGGGCTCTAACGTCGATCATAGATTTTTATTCTATATGGGTCTATATGGGTTATGTTAGATACTTGACCAAAACATAACGCACACACACACGCGCGCACACACACACACACACACACACACACACACACCATCACTGACACACACACACACACACACACACACACACACACACACACACACACACACACACACACACGCACAAACTGGGTCACGTCTTTGCTGGTGTCGCGCCCTTTCACTCCCCGTCCTCTCCGCCTCGTCAGATCTGGCAACCCGCACCGTGCAAACTCTGAGATAGAGGAAGAGCAGTGAAGTTAGCCTAGCGTCAGCGCACGAACAGCACGCAGCGGGTCTGTTCTCTCTTCTGCCGCTCTCAAACACAGCTTCTCTCACACCCAGCGACCGTTTCTCATCACCTGAAGGCCACCGGAGAGCGCCGGCAGAGATGAGCTTCTTATTGTGAGTCCAGATCTTTAACGTTGCCGTCGGTGCTCGGTCAAAGTTAGCTGCGGTTCATCAGCAGCAGCAGCAGAGGAAGTTACTGTTGTCTCTCACGAAGACGACCAACCTCACAGTTGAAGTCAGAACCGCTTTAGTTCATAACAACGTTGCCCAATTCTTTCGATTCGAGCATTTAGTGTCGAATAGTTGTTTTGAACAAGCGGACTGAACTTGGTGCTAACTCGATAGCTTGATTCGCAGTGTGTCTGATCTGATCGTGTTTTTTTTTTTTTTTTACATTAGTCACCAGTGCATCATCGGCTCGGATCCTTTCGTCTTTGTCAGTACAGTTGTTACAGTCTAAAGGCAGAGGGAAACCTGCCTAAACTAGTGTACTTCTATTGTCAAAAGACTTCAAGTAACTATCATCTATATGGATCAACTGCACATCTATTGTTGTTCTCACTGACTAGCTGTTATAGACGCTTAAAAATGTCAACAAACACACTAAAAAATACTGACTTCCGAAAAGGGGAAAAAGTGAAAGGGAACATAATGTGATTTCAAAGGAGAAACTGTGATTAACCTCAAAATCTTAAGATTTGTTAGGAGCTAGTGACAGACACTTGAGTGTTTCTGCTGACATTACTTGCAGAAATGTTCAGCCCTCAATAGTTTTTAATTGTATCTCTACAGTAGGGCTGCAACAATGAATCGACTGATTGTGACTAGATGACAAAAAAATAATAATTAAAAATCGTAGTTGTATTTTGACAATTCTTCTTCTTTGGTGTTTTATGGCGATTGGTATCCACCGCCATTCTTTAGACTTTATTCTCAAGACTTTATTCTTTAGACTTTATTCTTTAGATTTTATCCTTTAGATTTCATTCAACAACAACAACAACAACAACAACAACAGCATTTCAAAAAAGAATAAACTATTTCTGATTTTCATCAATATCTTTGTATTCTAGTCTAGATGCCTTCAGTCACCATATGTCAAATTTGATTTGGTTAAAATTGTATTTAAAAAGTCTAATAATCCTTTGGCTTGTTAACTAATTGAACAAATAATCGCTACCTAGTCAACTACTCATATAATTTTTATTTGGAGCCCTAATTTGTTATAAAGGCTTAACACCATTGGAATTTTGAGCAGATACCAGTTTAATTTTTTTTTAGTATGGTCTTCAACATTTTGCCTCCAGGTGCCCCCATTCCAACATTTTGAACATTCTGATGAGTGTTTTTTATAAATGTATATATTTTATCTTGTATGAAATAATACATTTGTCCCTGACTTCTGGTTATGGTTCTGGTGTAGACGGTTCCCTTCCGACATTTGCTTTTAAAAATCACAGTTTCACCCACAAGAACCCAAAAGAACTAGTCTGAAGACACTGTGACAGATGACTAAGCATGGACTAAACAGGAACCTAATGTTTTGGGAGCTAAACAATCGAAGCTGATGAATGCAGCACAGACGAGCGCCAGGTCTCTGCAGGGAGGACGGAGGAGAGGACATAACTATACAACATCTGGTCCTCATGTTAAGTGATGCGGCATGACATGGTGTCATTGAGAGCTGAGGGCTACGAGTGGTACCCGCTTCGACATAATAGAAGCCGTTGTGACTGTCCTGAAAGCGAGAGGCAGAACATCGTATTTCAGGCAATAGGGATGAGTTACGGGAGCTGAGAGCAGAGGTGGTGAAACTGTGGATGGAGAGCAAGGCTATGAAGAGCAAGATTCTGGATTAGGAGTCTAAATCCTGCAGAAACGAGCCAAGACTCGTGGGAATCCCGGAGGTTGAGGGGGGAGACAACACTGAGGGCTTTCTTGAGACCATGATCCCGGAACTTGTATCCAGGACTGGAGTTCCGCTCCCACATGTCACTGTAGAGAGAGCACATCATTTAGGCCAAAAAAAGTCAAGAAGTTTATAAGCCATGAGGCCCGATAATGCGGTTTCTTAACCACCTTGAGATTGAGAGCATTATGCTCTCTGACTGCAAAAGTTAAACGAAGCCTCCAGTTCAAAGGCAAGAAAGAGTTTTTCCTCAAAACTTCATACGAGATACATCAACAACGACGTCTGTGAGGAATTCAAGAAGATACAACTAAGGCATGGCAAGTTCTCCTGGTGATTTTTGAAGGTAAAAAACACATGCTCAAAACACCAGCAGAAGCCTGTATCAGCCTTAAAACACCTGCCATGGACACAATCGGCGGATATCTTTGGCGCATACTCCTGGCGGCAGGGAAAAAGGCCCTTACAAAAAAATGGATGACATAAAATGTACCGACGATCAAGGACTGGACTGAAATTATTATGGACATTTGTAAAATGGAAAAAATAACATAAACATTGTGTCTATTAACTGGTTAATGAGTCTTTGTCAACCAACTTTTTATTAGTTGATTTATATGGCCCATAACAGAAAGTAGAAGGCTTGAGTTTTTTTCTGCTTTTTTAAAAGAAACGCATTATACACAGTTTACAAGTAGTTCCTGTAATAAAAAATACGCATGATTTCCTGTGATCTTGTGGTGTTAGCAGTGCACTTGGAAATACCTGGTCTATTACTTGTGATCTTTTGCCAGCACAGCACATTGGCCCCTTTAATGGACCAAGGATGCCTTTAGCCGACTGCTGCCCTAGTAATAACACAATTATTACTTCTTTGACATTATGTATAAAGGCGAATAAACAAGCAACATGAATTCACAAAGTCTTGAGGATCCATCTTGACTGATTCGTTCACAGTCCGCACCAGTGGTTAAACGGTCCAATCACATGGCATTTAGGGCCTACAGGCGGGACTGGAACCAATCACAGGGCAGCATTGTGGTTTGGGCGGAAGTCAAAACAACTGGACCAAAACCAACATGGCTGCGCCAGCGGCCGATTTCGGCCTATTTTAGGAGAAATACAGACTCGCGCACACAATGGCACTTTGTACATTTGTGGATGAGAAAGTGGACTGTGCTTTTCTGAACACTGGATTTAACACACTTGACGCTGCCACCAATCAACGTGAAGTGTTTTTTTAACGTCCTGACGGCTTTCAATGAGAGACTTTCCAGATTGATTCATGTGAAGAACTCAATTCAGAGTGAGACAAAGATCAATCTTGTATGAGACAGGTTTATTAATCCCAGACATAGAAAATGTTTGGAGCGGTCTAATATTTACCAGCGTTTATATTCAATAAAGCCCTCAAGCAGACTAGATAATTTAGCCACATCATTTTGGCCCTGGTTTTGATACATTTCTTTAAAAGGGACAGTGTGTCTCCATGCTCAGAGGATCCACTCAGTTGGTCTCACAATTAAAATGGTCCAAGCTGTTAAAAATTAGAAATCTGTTGAATTTTGATTTATTGCACAGCTTTCAATTTGGAACTTGTAACAAATCGTCTGTGTTTTCTTTTGTACAACTGAGTGCTACTGATTGCACAATAACACAGATGAGAGGGATTTCTCACTCAGCCAGAGTCCTCCTCTCAACCTGCTCTTTGTCCCTCACTTTATGTTTATTTGTTGCTTGTTTGCAGTGGCAGTCGCTCATCCAAAACCTTCAAGCCCAAGAAGAACATCCCAGAGGGATCGCACCAGTATGAGCTGCTTAAGCACGCTGAGGCCACTCTGGGCAGTGGGAACCTGCGACAGGCCGTCATGCTGCCCGAGGGGGAGGATCTCAACGAGTGGATCGCTGTCAACAGTAAGACCAGAGGCGTTACAGTGTAATAATGACATGATATACTTTGTTTAAGAACAATAAAAAACAGCTTCAATATTTAACATTACAATGTTCTAGAATCTTAAATGGGGAGCACGCAGGGCTGGGCTTTGTTGGATCCTTTTATCTGTTAGGGATTTGGTCAAAGATTTTCCCTGTGAATCATGCAAGATGTCTTAAAAGTGCTGTGTAACTTTTGTGTTGGAAGGCTCACTACCTGCTTGTCACCAGAGAGTATTGCTTTGCCTGTAATGTTTCATATGGCATGTTTCTACTGGTTCACTTTGTAGCAGATTGGGACGGTCCGAAAGTGTCTCTGCTTTTTTAAGTGAACCGTACCGGTTGCCGTTTAGACAATCCACAGCAAAGGCTCTGAGGGTTCCAAAGTTGTCTGATTCATTTTAGGCTCCCGGACTGCTTTAACATGAGATAAATGGATAAGAGGGAACGCAGACTGAAACAAAGACGGAAACAAAGCAGCATTAAGTCGGTGAAATCTCTTATTGGTCCAGGAATGTTCCGTTGTAGAAGACAGTAAAAAGCAGATTTAACCAGAAAATATATATAATTTATTAGCAAAAAAAAAAAAGCTTGTGCACATTAGCTACAGCTGTTTCCAGTTTATCGATGCACACACTCGCATTAAGACCCAAAATATGATATTTCAGTGCATAATGCATCTAACATTATCTAAACCCAATCCATTACATAAAGAAGTTAAAACATGGTGTAGAGGCGCACAGAACAGTTTCATGCTTATGTTTGAGCCTCAGACACCTAATCAAAGTTTTGACAACTGAATACCCCCAGCAACACACATTTTCACATAAATGAAATCCCTGGAAGTGTCATGTATACATCTTTTGGATCATTTTGAGTTTGTACAGTCATGTTTTTAATGTAATAAAGTAATCCAAATAGGATCATATTGTTTCTCCCTCCCTTGTGTACTGAGTGTCATGGCAGCTCTTTTGATTCACCTTTACAGTGTTGCCATGCATGGACTTGTGAGGATTTCCATTAGTCTCCTGAAGCTCTGTGGGCTAAAGGATTACACTTGAATGACTCTTGCATGTCTAAACTCGCTGAGAAATGCTCCAACCGGCTGCATATTCAACACAAACTGGAGAGTTTTAGCCCAAAGCAGCAGCTGTTCAGAACAAAAGAGGTTTCGCTGTCATGTGGCTTCACTGGAGAGTCAGCGGCCCACGCCTGGTCTGAGCTGCAAAAAGCAGAACAACTTAGAACATGCAAGATTTTGGTTTAGCTTCAGCACCACAACACTGAGGGGTGTGGACTGTCAGCTGCTGCTTTGTTCGCCTGATGTCATGCCTTTGGATATGTTTTATGTTCAAAATGTGGTCATGAATTGCAGAGAAAGTGTCTGGGCCATGGTGACAAAAATACTTCCCCAAAACATGTTGCATTAGGACAAAGACGTCTTGGTTGGTTCAGTATAGAAATGGCTACAGAGTGGATATTTATTTCCTTCCTTCCTTCCTCCTATACTGAGGTACTGCAGGCAATGGAAGTCCAGTTTTCATAGATTTCCTCATGTCAGAGAACATGAGAAGGTTCAGAGGAGCCGGGATGGGGCTTGTAGGTAATAGCAAGGGAAGCACCATGATGTTTTCCAGCCTCTGACCAGGTGCCCCCCTTCCCCTCCTTTTCACCTCCAGCCTCCTGCATGCAATAAGACCTTTGCTATTTCTTTATATTTCTGTTATATTTACTGTGATATGATTGCCTGGCATTTGTAGATATTATTGATTTGATATTAATAATAACATTATTAATATTTGAAGCTTGTAACATGAGCTGCTGAGCCACACTATCTCCCTGGCCCTGGACTTCCTAGGGCACTCTGCAAATGGCAAATTAATTGAAACTTAACTTTAGGAAGTGACATATTCATGGGTGCAATGATCCTAATACTTTGGCTCATGTGTTCCAGCTGTGGATTTCTTCAACCAGATCAACATGCTGTACGGCACCATCACCGAATTCTGCACTGAGACCAGCTGCTCTGTCATGTCTGCTGGACCAAGGTACGTCCAGGATTTCATACATTTTTAAGTTCCATGAGCCTTGTTTCCTACGGTTCGAAAGTGTCGTCACTGTCTTAAGTTAACCGTACCGGGCCGTTTAAGCGATTTCAATTCGGACCGGTAAAGCTCTGACTTACAAAGCGGACTGGCTCACTTTTGGTTCCCTGAACGTTTTTTAACAAGATGATCAAAGGCTGAAGGCTAGCAGTTGAAAACTACTGTATCGTATGTCAAAAGCTTGATATGATCTAACTAAAGGACATCCAGTACATTTTTAAACAAACTTTCAGCTATAATGTAGGCTATATTACAGACTCATTTTATACATTTCCCTTTCCAGGCCAAAAATAGTATTGTAGACATGTGCAATGGCAATAATGGTTGCAGAATGTTGAGCATGGTGGACGTTCGACACTTACACAGTCAGACTTTTTCACTATGCCTGAGTTTTCAGCCCGGAATACTAAACATATTTTGTGAATTGCTCAGATCCATTATTTAAGATTAAAAAGTATAGTTAACATTTTATTTAAGAAAACACTTGTCATGTTTTGGTGACGTTGCTCCGGTAACAGAGCTCTTCCTCTGGACACAGAGCCAGGAGACGCACTCCACCGTTAAAAGAACGGTTCCCGCAGGTTGGGGGCCAGGGCCAGTCGAAACATGGCTATAGTCTGCTAATTTAATTAGCGTTATCTTGACATTTCAAAAGTGCGTTACCCCTGGAGTAGTGCCACGTTTTATTTAACGTTTTAGTCTTTGTCTATGTTTGTCCAGCTGCACATTGTATTTGGGAATCTAACCTTTAACATGAAATACAAACATGCTTTAAAGTATAAAAGGATATGGGAACTTTTTTTTTTGAGTTCTGAAAATGTTGACTGACTCGTTTGCTGCCTCACCGAAGAGAAACGGGGGAATTACAGCGTGTTCTATAAATGGAGCACATGATGTCTTCAGATGGCTGGAGCATGATCAGGAAGTCACATGAGGAAAACAGGAATTAAAGCGTGCATGCTCCTTTTTTGAGGCGCTAATCAGGAGTACACTGTAATCGGGAGGAAGAGGCCACACTCACTTCCTCAAATGACATGTGACCGTTCTCCTCCGGGTCTATCAATGATGGATATGACAGTTTATTCTCATCTCAATTCCAAAAGTATGGTTAGGGTCTGGGCGACATTTTGGCTAACAGATTTAATCAGCCCATATAGGAAGTAAGCCTAATGTCTTTATAGAGCTCCTGCACCATGTGATTAAATGTGCTGAGTTACACACTCGTTGCTTCTGCCATATTCAGGCGGCACAGTAGCACAGCAATTAGCACCCTCGCTTTACAGCAAGAAGGCCCTGGGCTTGATTCTCTGGCTTCTGTGTGTGTTCTCCCTGTGTAGGTCTCCTCCGGATACTCCGGTTTCCCCGACCACTAAAAACATGCCCTCTGGGTCCAGGACCCTAAAAAAGAGATGCTACATCTCAGTAGGAGCAGTGAAAATTCACAAACATAGGACCTTGTTTCGGGATTAAGGTGCAACATACAACGATGAACAATAATAAAAACAACATGTATGATATCAAAACAACATGTATTAAATAAAACAATTGAAATTTACTAGTATATGAAATGGAAAAATAGGCTTACTATGTATACAAGAATTTACAGTTAGATTTACGGCGACTTGTGGCTGTAGATGAGTATAAAAGACCAGAACTTCAGTCTTCTTGAAGTGTCAACACTTCATTTATCAATTTTAAGCACTGTTTTTCTTGACTAACAGCGGAGCTAGGCAACAGAATGGGGACATCTTCAAAATGGCGGTGACACCAAATAAGTCAAGTGACTGAAACCCATGGATAGGCAGGGTTATAACATAAATGAATGGCCACAAGCCAGAAATTGTACATTTGGAGTTTATTTTTGTCATTAAATGAAGCTGTAAATAACAATTCATCTTAAAAACTAATCATATTAAACACTAGCGACCCTTACTTTGTTTATTCTTTCATTCCCTTAATTAATCTATTGTTTACCCCACCTAAGGCCCGAAGTCACTGGGCAAGGCTCCAGTCACCTGCGACCCAAGCAGTAGAAAATGAATGAATGAATGAATGAATGAAGGAACGATTAACTTGTTTCAGCCCTGGATTCATAACATTAATTTCTTCATGCAAGCAGCTGGACTAAAAGGAGGCAAGGGTTAAAGCACATAAAACAAATAAAATTATCAATCAATTTATTTCCTTTGAACATTGTTTAATTTCCGTCTCTATTTCACTGTTGCCCTACGAGGCAACTGCTGTTGTAATTTTTGGCATAAATAAATTTAATTGAATAGTACTTTGTGAATAGTTAATTAATGAGATGTTTTTGAACCCATATTTATTAGAAATCTCATTCGCAGGCCTTTTGCAAGTTAAAAGAACAAATTGTCAAACAAATAATTGCAAGATTATTGATTAGCGAAATATTCGTAAATTGCAGCTCTCACTTATAAATGTGACCATATGATATTTTATATCACCATGTAAAAGGGCACATTATTCACAGGAAAACACAAGTTGGAGAAACTGTGGCTCATCACTATCATGTGTTTTGGGACTGCCCTGTTATTCCTAAATACTGGACTGGAGCCCCACTCCAGTCCAGTTACATTACAGACCGTCTTCAACACAGACATTGCATTTGACTTTAAAACAATGTATCTGGGACATAAAACACCACCAACGAAAATGATGGATGGATGCTTTTGGTGAAAGCACAAAAAAAAAAGCAATAAAAGGAAATGGATTATAGGAATGGAGCTAAAATAACTTTGAAAATTCACAAAATAGAAAAATACTGACACAAATTGACAAATTTGCCCGACATCGGGACAAACGGGACTGATACTCAAGAGGACATATGCCTGACTGACTTTCATTGGAACGCTCTAATTCTGTTTTTGTCTTTTTTCTCTCTTGTGTCTTGTTCATTTGGTTATTGTTTTACGTTGTGTGACCAAAATGATTGCACTGAAGACCTGCCTGGGCCTTTTAGTCTGAGTTGTTGTTGCGGTGTCTCCTCCCACAGATATGAGTACCACTGGGCTGACGGCACCAACATCAAGAAGCCCATCAAATGCTCTGCTCCCAAGTACATCGACTACCTGATGACCTGGGTGCAGGACCAGCTGGACGACGAGACCCTCTTCCCCTCCAAGATCGGTACCAAAACACCACTTGAACTGCATCAACAACAGGGCAATGAATTGAATTACAATTATGACTTTTGTTCTAATTGGTGGGCTACAGCTGCTCAGTGGTCAGGGTCAATCGGTCACGGTCCAATTTGGAGCGCTGAAGTTGCTATAGCAACCATGCTAGGGACAAATCAAATTTTTTCAGTTCAATAAAATGTACTCTTTGAGGACATTTTTTTAAAATTGAGCAGCGCTAAGTAAAGTCTGACTTAACTTTGATAATGAGCTAAAATAATTACTTTTGTTTCTCTTTCTGTCAAATAGTCACATTTTCTTGTAACTACATTTAAACTGAGCACCATTGAGGCCACAGCAAACAGAACACAAAATAAAAAAAATGTAAGGAGTCAAACAAGTTTAATGAAGGCAGCGCCAAAATGGACCAAGATCCAAACCGGGCAACGTTCAGGTGCTTCTTGTAATTTCGCATTAGCATCAAAATGTTGCAGCTATAATTGCTAATAATGTGGCGATCAGTCACATAACCAGACTTTTATCAAACATAAACATTTTCATTACGTTGAGCATTTGATTTTCAGACATGAGAAACTGTGTTTCTCATAAGTTATTTGCTCTTCGCAGCACAAATGAACACACTGAAGCACCGGTAGTTTTCAGGTCGTTTTTTCACACGGTTATTGCCACCAGTTTGGTTGATATGAAGTGCTTTTGCCCTGAGAACGCCAGCCGCAATCTGGAGTGCAGTAAACGCTATTTTTAGCTCTCTCTGAGCGGCTTCTCCCACATTCTGTGTGTCAAATGTGGTGTGAAAGCGGCCGACCTCGGGTCGACCTAAACATGAGTAAAAGTGCTTGGACCTTGTATATTTGCATGAATGGAGCTGCAGAGCTGTTAACCTGCGTCTGATGAGGCAAAGTGGACCAACTTAATATCACTTCTGCCACTGCGCAGCAGGTAAAGCCTCTCAAGCACGGGGGGGAATGAGCGCATACGTGCGCGTCCACTCAGCTCTTTTTGTTGTCAAGGAAACAATTGCGGCAGTCAGCTGATGTCTCACGTGGCTCATGGTCCGGTGTTTGGGGAGAATGAGGAGCGATGAATGTGAACACCACCGACCCAAAAGCGGAGATGACAGAACTAAATCTAGAGCGCACTGGGGACGCTCCACAGAGCGCACTAACACGGGTGAAAACTTACTTTCACTTAAATATTAGCTGATCAAAACAAAACCACACATGCCAGTCCACTGTTTTTCCATCTAAAACCAAACACATGTCTAATATTCCCCTGTCTGGATCTTTCCTGGTGCAGTTGAAGCCTCTGCCAGTCTGCTCCTGGTGTGAGGGACTGTTACATGCAGCAGGAACACCACTACACACACACACGCACCCACACACACACTTCCCGAATGCATTTTGAAAAATCTATTTATCTTCCTGTTGGGTATGTAAACATTGTGACTTTAAACATTCCAACTCCCTCCACAAATACTAGCAGGAGTTGTCATGGGTCAGTCAAGTTTTGCCTGGGAGTTGAATTTTACAATTATTAGCGATTAGCAGATTTGACTGTTACAGCAACAAAAGCAACACGTGTCCAATTTAAATGTTTGCAATACTCAAGGTTGTGTTCACATAACATCACAGCATTCTAGATGAATGCCTAGTTTAAAAGCTGCAGTCAGGTCATAATGCTCAGGTAGAATTCACTGTTTTTTAACTGTCAGATTGCAGATTTGTTTATCTGGTTTATTCATATATTTGTAATCACTGGGCCTATTCACGTGAAACAAAAACTGGCACAAAGTTCAGCGTAGGAGCTGTTGGTATAAATAAACAAATGGAAATACATTTTTCACAATAACTTAAGAAAGTGGTGCCATTATTCAACTCCAAAGAGATGATTGTTGTCAGTTGAACTTAAAGCCATAAGATTAATATGACAAGTTTGTGGAGCCAATCCCAAACAAATAATTTATGATCCACAAGTGTTGAAACTTGTCATTTAGATATTTCTATCAAAAACAATGACTCTCGAAGTTACATAGGCCCCCGCTCTCAACTGAAGTAATGACATTTCTAGAACGTGAACACAACTTCTACTGAACGGCTTACGTTTGTATTCGATACAGGAGTGCCGTTCCCCAAGAACTTCATGTCTGTGGCTAAGACCATCCTGAAGCGGCTGTTCCGGGTCTACGCTCATATCTACCACCAGCATTTTGACTCTGTGATGCAGCTGCAGGAGGAGGCCCACCTCAACACCTCCTTCAAACACTTCATCTTCTTTGTGCAGGTCACACGCTCATATCACATTAATGCTGCCTTTCAGATGACAGCACACCTTTGTGTTGGTCAATAGTATATCATACAGATTAGGGATGTCATGATTGATTTGTTAATCTATAATGGTGATTATTTGGGTTATTATTTAGTCAAAATTACCCTGAGAAGTGTTCCCCCCAGGTTTACTGGTTTGGCGGTGTATGTGCACGCGGTCGACCATGTGCTTTCACAGCTAAAGGAGATGGATATAAATGCAATACGCTCATACACATGTAGATGACCAATACAAACTTATAGGTTTATTCTTGTTAGTAATATTATTTGTGTTGTTAATTTTAAATTTCCATTTTAGTTCATGCTTTTTAAAGTGATTAAATGTCTCTAAAAAGATTCAGTTGTAGTCATCTGGACTGTTTTAGAAAAACGATACGTTTCGACTCTCATCCAAGAGTCATTCTCAATCAGTGAAACAAGTCTGAGAACTCCTGTTTATATCCTACTCTGTGAAAGCCCTGCCCACAGGGCGGGACCTCCTGATAAGGGCCATTGAAACTAACTGAGATGGTCCTATTGTACACTGACGTTCGCTCCCTCCTCATTGAGTACCGGATTAGCATCAGAATGCCTCGTACGTCTCCATGGTTTCAGCAGACCATTATAAACAACGGGAAGGTTGAATCTTAAACCTCCATTACGATTTAAGGAAGGATTCTCTTTTTTTAACAAAGATGGCCTCCTTAACTCCTTTCAAGCCATCTTTTCTCCCTGCTCAGAATCTCCACCTCACTGTCTTCAATAGAGTGGTTTGTGGCTTTGAGATGAAGCTGTATGGCGCTCTGGGTTCCTGAACTCGTGTGTCTTCTGTGTTGATACAGGGGGGGGCAGGGCTTTCACAGAGTAGGATATAAACAGGAGTTCTCAGACTTGTTTCACTGATTGAGAATGACTCTTGGATGAGAGTCGAAATGTATCGTTTTTCTAAAACAGTCCAGATGACTACAACTGAATCTTTTTCTACAATGGAACACTCCTGGACGAATGAGGGATTACACCGACACGTCTATAAAAAGCCTTATGAACATATGTTAGAGTGTCAGCGCATTTGTAAGCACTTTTTGTTTAATTTTGTATTTGTTAAATTTATATTCAGGCCTTATCTGCATGAATGAAACTCGAGTACTAGGGATAGGAGTATACCCAGTATTGATATATTGATACCATGCATCAATACTGCTTTGCAAATATCAGTAATAATTAAAGGAATGCCTTGACTTATATTTTGCATATGTCAATGTGCATTTCTTCATTGTTTTGTGTCAAGCACACCCACGCAGCACTGAACCATCTGTGTCAGATGTTTCTTTCATATATTTATTGCAACGCCTTCAAAAATTAGATTAGTATCGAGTATCCGTATCGAAAAAATTACCCCCATCGCACTTGGTGGTATCGATGTAATAAATTGTGGCTGACCCTATCCACGTATTTTACTCCATGCTAACTGTAGCCCTCCGTGCTAACTCCTACTTGCTAGCTCTAGCCCTCCGTGCTAATGCCTACGTGCTAGCTGTAGCCACTTAAAGCAGGGGTGTCAAACTTATTCCGGGCCGCGGGTCGAATATCGACACACAGGGTGTGTTGCCGACCAAACATAACGTGAATTTTTATTAAAAAAGTAAATGGCTTTACATAGTAATGGGTATTTGTGGACACTTCAAATCTGCAGCAGGTAAAAGACACGTGAGTCCATATTCATGCATCAGCAGCAGGAACAGGAATATGGACATGTGATAGGATTCTGATATGAAATGTTGATATCAAAGACCTGTTGGCAGCTGCTCAGACTCAGTTTAAGCTTATCATAGTGATAAACTCTTCATTGGCAAATCAAATGAGTGCATTCTGATTGTATTCACACACTGTCCACCTCTTAAGTCACATTAGTGTGGACACAGGATTCTGAGCTGTCAGAGCTCACAGCAGCTTTACTTTGTCATATTAATGCTTTATTACTCTGACATTTGTAAAACATCTTTACTTGTAGCTCCAAATCTTGTTGGGATGTTTTCCTCACAGTCTCTCCTCTTCCACGTGTTCCCCAAAGCTCTTTCCCTGCTCATACCTCTCTGTTGAAGTAAAGTCTGTAAAGTTTTGTGCGAGTTGGCACTGAGGAGTTCTGCACTGAGGAGACGCTCCAGCAGCACTGGGCTGGGGGAGGGACTTAAAACGCTATATATTGATCAGAACTGAATAATGAATGTTTTGTGGATCCGATTAAAACGTCTGGGGAAAGCAATAGTGAGTTATCTTTTTACTACCACACTTTGACCTATATGGACATGTGATACCTCTTCAGAAAATGTGTTTATTGGCTGAAAGATTTTCTAATTTCTTCCCTTTGTTATATGCACATACCCACAAAATATCTGTGCATGTGTAGCCGTGGTCTTAGTTTTAACTATAGCCGTCTAGAATGTTGTGATGTTACATGAACACAACCTGTTAGCTGCAATATCTGCTGCCTTTGCAGCTGGGATAGAATTATGCCACAATATTCAAAATTCATATTCCTATGAAAGCAGATTATGATATATCATGAATGAAATGATATGGCCCAGGTCTACTTCTGGCTTTTATGTCATCCAACCTTATCTAAACCTTTTTCAATTCTTTGTCAGGAGTTCAACCTGATCGACCGACGCGAGCTGGCACCACTGCAGGACCTGATTGAGAAGCTGGGCTCTAAGGACAGATAGACATTTCCGCCCCCCCTTCTGTCCCCTATCAGCTGTGCTACTACCTCTGACTCTCTCTCTCTGAGCTGTGTGCCTTCTCCACACTCACCTCGCTCTCCTTCTCATGCTGGACGCCCCTGAGCCCGCAGTGTAGTGTCACTTTAGTGTACAGACCATAGTCTATTATTCGAATACATTTCCACACAGGTAACGTTAGGAGTTCAGCGGACCAATGACCTTTTGATATCTGTAGTGAAAGTGAGCAGCTGTTATGTAGGGTACTTTGGATACCTTAACAGTTTTTTACATTTTCACCAGCTGTAAGTAAATCATTTTAGGTATTTTCTAGGCATATATAGTTTATTTAAATTTTAATTTAGAATGTGTTGAAATGTGAATTTGTTTTGAAGTTGCCCTAATCTCAACTAACATGCAAACATGTCCAGTGAGACCCAAATTTTCCCATAATGAAAGTAGACAAGGAAAATCCTCACACATTTGTAGGGATGGGCGATATATCGGTTCCAGTATCGACCAATATTGATAGATTACTTGACAAGGGTTTTTTTTTGGGGGGGGGGGGTTTTTTTTGGGGGGGGGGGGGTGCCCCAGTCTGTGTGTGCCCCAGTCTGTGTGTGCCCATGTGTAGAGGTGGGCATTATATCACATTTTAGATAATATGGTTAAAGTTGTTTTGAAGATATGCAAAATTTCAATTTCGAGTATAACTTTCGAGTAAAAAGTTATGTTGTAAACGTTCAGATCAAAGTATAAAGTGATATTGCTGCACTTTTGTGATCAATTTTACTGACATTTCGTATTTGTCTGAAAATTGAACCTCAACTAATAATTTTAATGACATGTTTTAACAAATTTATGTTGGATAGACATAATATCGTCTGAATATTGTTATCGGGATGCTCAAAAAAATATACAGCTATTCATTTTTATCATCGCCCAGCCCTACCCATGTGTCACTCCCAGTTTGTCCTGAGCAGTCTAATCAGTACAAATGGAAATATGAGATAAATTACGCAAAAAATATGTCTATGTTTACGCGATGATGTAAAAAATTGTTTTATATCCCAGATAAATACATTGTTATTGTTTATACTCGAATTGAAAAAAGCTATGGATTTTTTTTTTGAAAAAAGCTATGGACATCTAAATATCGCTATCAGTAAATATTGGTTATTGACCACAGCAGCTAGCGAAATGTCAGACCATCCCTGTTGCTGACTTTCTCTGATTTAATTGTACTGGCCATGAAAGTTATGTTTTGACTGCTCTCAATAGAAAAAAGTGTCTGATAATCCCACAGTGAATGCAGAACATTGCCTCTGTACAAAAAGCACAACTGGACAGTGGAACGCCCTGTATCGTATTTTTGTGTGTTTTGCACATGTTTGATAGTCCCTGGAAAATTTCAAAAGTGTAATGGAGAAAAAAATCAAATTACAAAGCCTAGTCTACAAAACGTATAGAATCTTGACTACTCATTCTCTCTGACATTCTTTGGCTTTAGGACCTCTGGTTCACCCTGGCTTGTGTGGACGATCCCAAGTACAATGCAATAATGTCAAATTAAGTTGTGCATTCAATTTACGTTAGATTTGGTACATTTAAAGGTGCAAAATTAACTTTTTCTGGTGGGGGGTGGGCTGTCTGTTTGTCTCCAGCCCGGAATGTTACACAGTATATACCCCTACAACAGCTGCGCGCACAGCCGTGCACTTATGTAAACATTCTATCCCATTCTTTTCATGAGACAGCAATTTTAAGAAATGTAATTTGCAATTGCCAACTGTAACAATCTACACAAAACACTTCCACACTCGGTAATCTTTTCTAACGAGGCTCTGGCGTGTAATCGAGTGATTGTCAGTCATCAAAACAGCCCAGGTTTTTCATAGTTTGCTATATTTGGAGGTTAACGCTAACTCTTCAACTGAAAATCAAGCCCCCAGGGAGCAAGATGGCGGTCCATTCAAGTCATTGGGCCGTGTTCGCTAACGCATGTCTCCACTTTTGTCTTTAGCGGCTTGCTACATCCTGTAGCTGTAAGGCCCGGAACTAGCGTCAAGTGATGCGACCCGCTTACAACATGACCAATCAGAGCAATAACTGCTAGATAGAGCCATGCTAAATATGCATTGGTGCTACCTCGAGGAATGGTACCAGCTAATAGAATGCTGTTGTTTTGTTTGCAAACACTGGAAGGGTCTGTAGCATTACACATATCTCTACCTTGTATTTATGATTGGATTGCAGGGAAAAAAAAACATAACTTGTTATGATTATTATGGCTCACCAGTTCTTTGTCAGATGACCTGAAGAAACTATTTGAATTAGTGATGAAACGTCTTCATTCTTAAAACTTAAGTCCACTTGACAGAATAGCATTTTCTGATTATTCACTTCCGGGATTAAATAAAAGGAACAATATTGACACACAAAAGGCCTTATAAGAAGTACTCTTTATGTAGTTTTTTGTTTTGGAGTATAGATTGAACTGCTGTTTACGATTCTCACTCTTATGTTTTTGTTCTTACGTTTATATATTGTGACCTGAATAATACCGATTATCAATTAACTAAATCATCTTTACATGAAAATTATATTGCCATAGAAACAAGCAGGTGGTAGACCATCAACAAAAGTTACATAGTGCACCTTTAAATGAACACAATTATGTTCATTTACAATATTTCAACACAAATATCTTTAGACAATATATATTTGTATATATATATTTGTTTGTTTTACAGTGGTCCTTTTATTCATGTCTTTGACATCTCCTTTTATTCAATGCAGCTACAATGTCCTTTCTCTCGTCTCCCTCTGCTGGGTTTACTGTAATGAAAGCATCTCCTAAAATGAGAAATGTCTGTCAATTGTGGAATGTTAGAATTTCAGTTTGCAGATGGTTTTCATATCTTGCATGAAAAACCCATTTTGTGTCACATTTTTAAAGATGTATTGTTTTTTTCCCCCACTTGATTTTTACATTTACCTTTACAGGGTTGCATTTAAAATTACATTGTGACTTTATTTTTGTTTTTTTGTTTAATAATTGAAAAAGGAGAAAGGGCTTGAAATGAATGAATAGTTTTATATATTTTCAAAAATGTCCAATCTTCACTGGGCAAACACTTTGAGAAACAAGGATGTACAACATGCTGCATTCTGAATTGAAATGTTCAATGAAACATTCTGTGCCTTGATTCTGTAAAAAGTGTAACATGACAGTATTGGAATATACATCTTAAATAAATACACTGAAACTTTGTTGCTCATCTTTTTGGTCTTTATTGACTCTGCTGTAATTTACATGACCGTAAACCATGTCAGTGTTTATGAATTTTGGCAGTTTACCATATCGCCAAGCTTGGGTACTTTTACCAGAGGCCATGGAGCTTGACGGTTCTTCAGTATCTTTGCTGTTCCTGGCACTGCACTTTTCTGGACTGAAGGATTTCTACTCATTGATTACAAAGCCTCGTAGACAAACCAGTATAACAGCACTGACAAAGCCCAGCAAATAATACATTGAAGTGCTGCATAATGTAGAGCAAATGAATTTGTTTAATGATACAGTCAGTAACCATTAAGGTAAAGCTTATCCTCTATTTAAAAAATCAAATCAAATACATTCGAAATGTGTTTCCAATGGACAAACATGGATTAATCTCAATGTATTACTGAACATGAAAACAAAAAATTAAGATTAACAACTACATGTAGTGACAAACATTCACATATGCCTTTTCCTTTAGATATGCTACAGTTTGTTATGCTAAAGCTCAATTTAGGCCAGGAAATTATGTTTATCCATTATAATACAGAAACGTATTTCTACCTTTTGAATTTCCAAATTGTAGGTTATTTATGTTTTCATAGATCTTTTAATCACTGAAAACGTAATGGTCTTCACTTTGCCTCCAGTCTCTTCCATTCTGGAATTGTGTACATTCTGATTGCAGAGCATTTTAAAGGATAAGTAACCTGAGAAATATACCCCCAGTTTTGACTCACAGGTTTGAGCCATATTTAGTTCTCCTGTCATCACTTCCCCAACAATGAATATTCCAAAAATAATTTGTACCGTGTGCTTGGGTAGGTACACATTTATAATTATTTTAACATTTCACCTATTCTCCCTTTTCTGTTCGGTATGCACTTGCCTGTGGGACAAAACACGGGGCACAGTATTTTGATTACGTGTGCGCGTGAGCAGGGTGTTTTTTTTCTGGCACGTCAAGCTTGCAGTCAAGTCGATTTAGTTTCATTTTTATCCAAACTTTGCCAGTACAAAGATTAACTGACATGCAGTGACATTTAGCGGACGGTTTCCCAGGACAGAAGGGGAATTATAACTTATTGATTTTAGTTTGATATCTCTTTTTTTTTTAGTAATTCAAATGTACTAGCTAGTTAACTGCTAGCTGCTAGGCGCTGTTTGCTAACGGTGAGTCTGTTGTGGATGGTTGCTAATGTGTAATAAACCAAACATTTGCGACCTGATAACCAGATCATGTTTAATGTTATAATATCCAGAATACTTCCCTAGCTAAAGTGGAGGGTTTTGGTTTGTATGAAGAATATGGCTAAAGTGGCTAACAGCTAACTTATCAGCTACTTGAATTGTCACTTGTATCTTCACCTTTCCTTCACTTGTTGCTTAGAGTTAAGTGATATTTTCCATCTTTGATCTGCAGCTAAATCTTTCAAATTACGACAGAAAATGAAATGGTTGCGTCGTACCTAGTTTTAGTTTTTTTAAATGTCATGTAATTGGAGTTAGGGAGTATATAGAAACATTTATATCGTGTATTTTGTCTTGAAGATGTAGTGTAGTAAAGCATTGTAGAAAAAGATTCAGTTGTAGTCATCTGGACTGGTTTTAGAAAAACAAAACGTTTCGACTCTCATCCAAGAGTCATTCTCAATCTGTGAAACAAGTCTGAGAACTCATTCGAGTTCCCGAACAAGTTCCAAGGTTTTTTGCCCAAAATTCTTAGAAACATATCGGGGACTGAAATGAGACAAAGCAAAGCTTAAACAGGACTAAAACGGGACTAAAGCAAGATTAAAACAGGACTAAACCATGGATGAAACCAGGACTCAAATTATATTGAGATTTAATATACTGTATGTTCATCATTTAGAACTAAACCCTGTAATTTTTTGTTGAATTTTAGGACATCACATCTACATTCCTTCAAAAAATTCAGCATGGCAGATGAAAATACACAGTTTTGTGGAAACTGGTAAGTGCGTATAACATCCAGGGAGACTATGATAAAGCTGCAGATTAATTTGAAATGTCTTTATTTTTTAGCAAACACGACATTCCCGAAGCAAACTTTACCACTCACGAGATCCACTGTCACAGAAACATCGCTCTGTGTGACGTGTGTCAGGAGCCTGTTCCCCGGTCAGACCTGTACACCCACAAGCAGCAGGAACACTCCCAGGCAAGAAACACGTTTTCATTCAATTACATTTATGTTTTATGGAATGTCTGTTTGCAGTGTATGCATAGTAATAGTGTTAGAAAGAAACGTTGAGAATACTTTTTCTTTCATTTCAGGTTTCATGCAAGTGTGGCCTGAAGATTGATAAAAATCTCTTTGACATCCATCAGGTATTGTTTCCCCTTGAATTCCATTGACGCATTTTTACAATTCAGACCAGCTGCGGTAAATCGAAACAATTTAATTGTGATGTGATCAAATAAAAAAACACGTTGGACAGCGTTAGAAGCTGAGCCCTCAAAAGACAAATCCTACCAGTCTGAAAGGGTGAAAAAACATTTCCAAACATGGTTGGATACTGGATCGTCTCTCACACACAGAATACAAATTCGTAGCAAGAAATGCTGTGGCAATTTGTACTATTTTCTTGGGACACTGATGCACAACCTCTGATCATGATCTAACACATTGTTTATCAGAATAATATTAGATTTAAGAAATGTTTGTTGAACAGTTGTTAGCATGTATGCTAATTTGGATGCTAATTGCTAATCTACACAAACCATTTCTACACTTGATAATGTTTTCTAACACTGCTCTGCTGCTACTCACCAGTGTGGTCGAGTGATTGTCAATGGCCAAAACAAATCTGGATGTTCAGCGTTAGTGAGGTTTGCATTAATGACAACTCATCGTGTCGCAACATCAGATTTTAGTGTTTGTGAGGAAAAACATCACGATTTAATGATTATTCACAATGATTGATTATTACTGAAATGTCATTTCTGTGGTCTAACAGGGGTTTAATCGATAATCGTGATTATTCAGGTCAAATTCAGTTCAAACTATGGCCCGGGGGCTGAATGAGGCCCTCAGACCTCCTTCCTGCTAAATTGGTCCATACAACCCAATGTAGTACTTTTTACTGTAAAATTTGAAAAATTCGATCCTAAATAACACACATTTTGATGAGATACCTAATATTCATGTTCTAAACCTTATGAAAGGTGTAGAGGCTCATCAAATGCAACATTTCCATTGATTCACTTCATTGTCTTCTGTGGCCCTCAAAATGTGGCCCTCAGTAAAAAAAAAAAAATGTGGACACCTCTGGATTAACCTAATAATCTTGACATCCCTGGTGCTAAATCGTGGAATGGTACCACAAACATGGGAAGGTCTAACTATTTATTTTGGATCCCCATTAGTTATTACTGCAGCAATACCTATTCTTTTTGATTTACTGCATTTTGTTACTTAAGTATAACATATAAAAATCTACTTGGGTAAAATATTAGTTAAATAGTAATATTGTTCTTTGGAGAAAAGACTATTTCATGCTGATTACTGATAACTATTCATTTGGTGAGCTTAATAAAAATGTCCTGTTTTTTGTTTTGTTTTTTTGTAGTTCATTAATTTCTCAATGTTTTTTCTGAATATTTTGGTTTGCTCAAGGCGAGGTCTTGGACTTAAAACCTGTTACCATGAACGTGCCTAAAATAACCCCTCAAACCTTACAGAAAGTACTTTTTACTTTTCAGTCAAAAATGTAATGAAGTAGAAAGTACACATACTATACATGCTCTCAAATGTAAAAAGTTTTCACTGTAAAATTTGTAAGGTACAAATAACTAAAAATGTTACTTTTTCTTTTGTACTTTGTTATTTTCCACCACTGTCCACATCTATAATAAATAATCGTTGGACAGTAGATAGTCCAGAACTTGCAATGCTGTGAATCATTCAAATAGGTGCAATTAGCAGAGGTTTAACTGTCTTCTGCAGACATGTCATTTCTCATTTTAAACACTTAAAAGGTTTATTACTTATTATTGAGATTAGGTCAGGTTATTTTGGTTTTATTCAGCCAAAAGCCAAAGGGCTCATGCATATGATTGCAGTGGCCACTATTTGGATCTGGACTGTATCAGAGTGATTGTGATCATGGTTAATATGAGTGTTTGAACTTGATTTCAGAACGCTGAATGTCCACAGCGGCTCGTGCCATGCCCGTACTGTGACTTGGAGCTGGTCTTCAGCCAGTCCAAAGAACACGAAGAGTACTGCGGCACTCGCACTGAGCCCTGTCCACACTGCAGATGCAATGTGATGCTGAGGGAGCAGGCCATCCACCCTTTCCTCTGTGGCAGCCTCACCCCACCTCAGGAGAGGAACAATAGCCGGGCCAGCCCTCCTCTAGGAGATCCACAACCCCCCGCATCCTGGTTTGAGTCACACTCCATCAGGAACCACCTCCAAGCTCAGGACAGAGGTCCCAAGAACAACAACATCAGCGCAACCGAGAACTTCAACAGATATGCTCCTCCCGACTGGAAGAATTCTGCTCCAAGGAATATGTTGAACCACTGTAAGTTCTCAAATCAAAGTCTCATTATATAACCTAACAACAGCCAGACTGCAATACACTACAAATCAGGCTAATATCAAGGACTGTCTTAGAAATAGTTCATGACGAAGATCAACTGTTAGCAGCATATTTGTTTTTCACCATTAGATGAACAATAGTAAATAAATCAATTTATGCTAATATTTAGTAAAATTGTGTGAACCTACGTTATTTTTCACATTGTTAGAATGTATCTATGAATGTTGACAAATTTAACCCCCTGCACAATGCTGTCACTTGATTTGTTCAAAAACAAATAAGCAGAATAAAGATTCAAAGTCTTTCAACTTACAAACCACACAGCGTTGTTTTCAGATTGTACAATGTGAGAATGTCACATCTTATGTTGTGCTTTCGTAAGAAAAATCCAAAAGAAAAGGATTCTGTAAAACATATTTGCAATCAAGTATTTGATATTGTACTGCAGATGCTCCTTCAGACACTACATCAGAAGTCATTCATTAGCTTGTTCTGGAAAGCACCCATGTTTTGCCAACCTGTGTACTCCTGTGTCCACAGTAAAATTTTGTACCGATAGAAATGCTGTCTTAAACACTGCTGGAACATGCCTAATTTCCTCAAATCACACTCTTTCAAGTACAGCGGTAAAAAGTCAAACCCAGAGAATCATCTCCAGTTGTTGTTTTTGCAGTGCTGGACGACAGTGACTTTGCGCCTCACAGCAGCAGGCTCTGGCCACAACAGAACGTTCTGGACGAGGACTCCTCTGGTCTGGACTACATGTTGGCCCTTAGCCTCCAGAGTGATGGTGAGCTAGGAGCCGGAGGGGCCGGAGGAGGACAGCCCAGTCCCTGGAGCTCCATCTGGGAGCAAAGACCGGACAGCACCTCGGACAGCTCCCCACTGTCTCCACCCCCAAACTGCACCTCGTCCACAGCTGCAGGGGGGCCGGACCAGGCCACAGCAGGTCTTAGTACTGTTTAAAGGAGGTGTTTGAGGCCAAAGGTGTGATCATCATTGTCATTGTTCTCTTCTTTTATGTGCACAGAGATCATGTTGCCCTGTGAGTTCTGTGAGGAGCTGTTTCCTGAGGAGGACCTCATCTTGCACCAGGTTTGACTCTTGGAGTAGCTCCAGTTTCCTCTTTAGTTGTGTGTACAGCTTCTCTGACTGTTCTAGAATCTCTTGGATACAAGTTTAATCTGGTATTGGTGCTTTTGGCCAATACCTATAATTACTCAATCACGTGATTTTCTTCTGATACCGATAATAGACTGATATTCTTAGGTTTCAGCTTCCTGTTACATACAACATTTTGAGGACTTTTTCCGATTCAAATGCACTGCTCGTCCTAAAGAAAAAGGTCACACTCACTAATATTTACCTTTTAGCTTTGATTACAGGCACACATTCACTGTGGCTTTGTTTCACTAAGATTGCAGTGTCAAAAGAGAGTGACCACTGCACAAAGCCTTCTCCAGCTCGTCCCAAACACTCACTGCGGTTGAGATCTGGAGTAGACTAGTTTCGGCTTCTTTTTCTCTGCTTGATGCCAATGATTTGGCCCTTGTCAACAGGCCTGGGTTTAGACCAAACTGGGGGGGCACCCGAGTTTCAAAGGGGTGCAAACACTTTTAAATGAGCACTCTTCCATTAAGTGTCATTATTTAACGCACCTGAAATGAGGGTTCAAACACATTTAAAGGAGGTTTCAATGCACCCTTTTGCACCCCTGTAGCAGTGACATGTGGTGAGGTTCATGCCTACTGAGGCACTCACTCTTTCAGAGTCAGATTTACCAAAGCAAATGCGAATGCCAAAAGAGCACCTTAAACATAATTCGATTGACAACAGACAATGATTTGTGCTATATATCTCATTACAGCATTCTTTACACAAACCTGTGACATATTTGATTTAAGGTCAAAATGAATTCCAATTGAGCCAAATTCCAGCCTATTTCAAGCCAAAATAAATACACGTTTATGGTCTTACCTTTACATTTTGACAAGCCGGTTTGTAAATAAGAAATAAACCAGTTCAAGAATGACGAAGAAAACGCAGCAGTCCACAGGCTCAGGAGCGCGCTCTGCCATGAGGCAGGCGTATTGTTTGCCTCACCGAGTGAACTTTTACTGCCGTTTTTATAATGAATCTGCGAGCCTAAACACGTTTCAGAAATACATTTCATACATTATCCAGAATATGGAAGTACAGAGCATATTGTCAGGGTGTTTTATTTATACAGAGGGACAGCGACACATTATCTGCACTGCAAACAGCCATGCATTATACTGTACGCCACGCTCTGCCTCACGGCGCCCCCCCTCGTAAATGCGTAAATTCTGATATTCTTAATTGAAAAAAATATTGTTCCATATTGGATTCAAAGGGAAATTAGGTTTATAATACATACCAGGTGACAAATATTAACTTTTATTATATTTTATTATTCAGTTTTTTTCTCCCAAGATTGACAGGTGAGGCTCTGCCTCCCCTTCCACCCGTGAATGCACGTCACTGCCCGGCCTGCTTCTCAAACACACTGACATCTTTTCCATGACTACGGGATTTGTCTTTCCATATGGTTGTTTCAGAAATAAGAAGCCACTCACTGCATCAGTTGGGTTTAAATACCGTGTAGCTGAAAGATCATCACCACCCTCAGCAGTTTTCCACTAGGAGGCTTGTACATAACAGTATTTGCTTAGTTTAATCCAAGTGGCCACTTTGTTTGGGAAGGGCAGTGTAATATTTGTAAAGTTTTAAATTGTTGATTGCAATTTCTTTCTCCTCATTCTGAAACCCATGGATATGTATGCTAGTTATATATACATATAGATATGTTTCCATACTTCCTTGGTGTTGGCTGTCTGACACGTGTGTGTTGTTCCTGTCCCCAGACTGGCTGCAGTCCGGCCTCTGCCTTTGCATCCTTCAGTAAACAGGCCTCTTCTCCTCCCAGAGAGGACAGGACGTCTCAGGACAAGCCAGGATTTGTGTTCAAAAGTCTGAGTCAGCCCAGCCGTCTGACCTCCATGTTCTCCTCGTTCCCCCAGTATCCCCGCCCCCTGTCCCCCTCCTACAGCCCCCCCGCCAGCCCCCTGGAGGGAGACATACTCATCCCCTGCGAGTTCTGTGGAGTGGCCCTGGAGGAGGCGGTCGTCTTCCACCACCAGGTTAGGCACGTTTAACAGACCCTGTAAAAGTTGTACTTTTTATGATCTCCATTACAATTTTGGATCTCGAAAATAGTATTTTTTTCTATTATTTGACTGAAAAATTAGACAAAATTCAAATTTGTTGGTTAGTTTTTGTTATAGACTTTAAACCATTGGCAAATAGATCTGATGTCAGTTCATCTTTGAAACTGTGTCATGGTCTACTTCATGCCTCCATTCTGATGACATGGAGGCAAAAAATGGCCAACACTATTTGTTTAAATATTTGTCATTGATAGGGAAGGGCGGGTGTGAGATTGAGAGCAGATTGATGCCACGTTTGTATGAATTTGATAAATATGATTAATAGAATCTATTATATTCCTATTGAATATTTCTTACATATAATTTGTCAGGCTGTTGAAACGATTAGGTCTTTTGTACTGAATCTTGACTCTTCATTGTTAAGTTGGTTAGGAAGGTTACAATTTCATCTCCCAACATGTTAATTTATGTTAAAGTAAGTGTTAAACCTTTGCTATTTTCTTGCTTTCTGTCTAAAGGATAAATGTGACATGCGGCCCCAGACTTCTCTCCAGCTGAATAATATGACATCATCTAATAACAAAATGCTCAACTCATCCAAGGACGTGGCACTGAAATCTCCTGACTCTGCTAGACAGTTAAAACATCAAGGTAAATCACAGTTTGTTTGTTAAGTGTTTACAATTCTGAATACAATAATGGGCATTTTCCATTAGTATCTACTTGGCTCTACTCTGTTCCTCTTGGTTCAAATCGAGCCAAGCAGGAACTAAACGTGACGTCCACAGACCGTCAGACGCTGATTGCCTCGCAGTGTTCCTGCAGCAGCAGTGGGACAGAACGGCGCGTTGTCTTCTGTTAAAAAAAAAAAAAAGACCACACTCTTTACTGCAGTAATAAGCAAATGTTGGGCAACTAACATCAGCGGTTTCCTGTCCAGAGTAAAACCACTCGCTTTGAGACGACAAAGGGTTCAAGACCATCCGAGCATTGCATTCCTGGTTTAGATGCACGTCTCAACTCTGTTGTTATCATTTTTTTCAAATCTGGTACAGTAGTGCAGATAAAAGCTTTTAATGCACAGAAAATTGACAATAAACTGCCCAGGAAGTGAGTTTACTGTAGCTGTAATCTGCAGCAGCTTCACCGACTCTTCCAGCGTGTACTTATAATCAGACTCACATGACGATATACATTTGCTCAATATTTTATATTTAATAATGCTTCAAACTGGATTAATGGTGATGTTGTGTGGACTGGGCTTCATTGAATTAGGGAGGAAAACACGATAAGAACATGGATGAGAATGCTGTAGTTTAACTTTAGCTTCACGAGAGGTGAGTAATAAAGTTTATTTGGCAGTTCGCTATTCTCTGTGTTTGTATCCTTCCTCTGTGTCCGTAATTGTTTTATAGTTACAATATTGTAGTGTGCAGCAGTTATCATGTGTTTGAGCAGACATCCTTTTGAGTCATAAATTATTTGTGCTGTTTCCACGTCCAGTTTTACACGGCACCACTGAGCACCACTTGTCACGAAAATGTCGCTAGGGCCGAGTAGAATAGAGTAAAGCAGAGTAGGTACTAATGGAAAAGCGCCATAAGCATGTTATATAGTTTTCGTCTCCACACTAAACCGTACAATAGGGGTCACGCACAGCAAGATGTCAAACTACCCTTGACTCTTTGAATGTGATAGAACACTCCTGGATGAACTAGAGGTTACACAGTCCATCAGCAAAATGGCACCAGAATGCATGGAATTTTCTTCAGTTAATATTAAATGTTCTTGTTGGAGACCCCTCAAACCCCCTCTTCATTTAATGTTTGTACCAGAATAAATTAGCATTAATAATAATAAATTTTTTACATTAATGTCACCTCCTGTCTAGGTGTTGCAAAGTTAGGCCTTGACTTGTTGAACATTTGTCTTATTACTTTTGACCACAGCAGACGTATCGAATGAATTGTTTGGGTTTGAAGAGGACCCCTCAGCCGAACACAGTGTGTGGCCGCCTCACAGACAGCATAGACACAGGAAACCTTCCAACAGCGACGTGAGCGGGAAAAACCAGTCTCCGCTCGAAGGAGATGTGAATGCTGGAGGTGCATCTCAAAAGGGGTAAGCATAGTAGTATAAGTAGTTAATAATCCTGCTGTTTCCTATGCTCATGGTGTAACTTGTACTCACAGGCGAGCTGAAAACAAAGAGGGGAGGGACAACAGAAGGAATCATACGACAAAGGTACTGTTGAATTTGTGGATTTGCGAAATGTGTACCATTTTATTTATTTTTTTACATTATGCTGTTGCAGTGTATTTGTGATTAAAAAAGGAGTAGGAGAAGAATTGTAAACTTGTATGATCCTACAACTTATTTTAGGTGTTGACAGCGTTACTAGTAAAATTACTGTGATACATTCAACACCACACCACACCACCGCTGCGGCAAAATAAAAATCATGCTTCACGTGTAGTAATTCCCTGTGGCCTTATAGGCCACTAAAAGACACTGTGACTTCAGCCAAGCTTCAGCGGCAGAAGCGAGGGGAAAACGGGCTTATTTGGATATATTTTAGAATAATTCATATATAGTTGTGACACGGTAATTTTTGATTTTATTGGTCAATCACTGATGGCCTTGTTTGCCCTGACCACACGCCACTGCAGAAAATACCAATATAATTACATTTGTTTCACAAATCTTAATATTAGTAGTTAATTCAGTTACTGTAAATACATCTAGGGCTGGGTGATACAGACAAAAATTCATATCTGAATATTTTTTGGAGTGTCCCAATAATTTGAATAAATCATCAAACTTAATTTTTTTTTAGGCTTTGAAGAACAACATTTGAGACTAAACAACATTTGTTTAGTCTCAATAAGCTGCTCCGTATAGAATTCTCAGTGCCCTTTTCAGTCATTTGAATAAGCATTCTGTGTTAGTTTTGTAAGTGTGTTCCCATACTCCAGTAGGGTAAAATCAAACCACAATATAATAGGTAAAGGGATTGAGGGTCTAAAAATTGCCCAGTACTGCAACACGCCATTTTTGATTTGGTATTTGGGTAATTTATGGTGTGTCCTGGTGGAATCTGTGTAGATGGATACTGAGAAAACAAAAGGCTGACATGTTTATAATTTTAATAGTTTTTTTTGTTCATACTTGTTTTGTTGCAGCTGCCCAAGAAGCAGAATGAAGAGCCACAAGACGAGTGAGACGGAATCGACTAAACCCTCTTTTCTAAACCTTTGTCACGTTTAAAAATGGTCCCATTATAAAAAAGTGCCTGCATTATTGTCCTTTTTACACTGGACAGATCAGATCACCCATGTATTCATCATGTTTCATCATGTATGTGTGTCTGTATTTTTAATGAGCACGCTACCGTTTTCCAAAAGGGTCATCAGCCTAAAACTACTTCGATTCCAGATTTCATTCCTTCTCATAGGCTACGTTCACACTGCAGGCCAAATAAATTTTTTTTGGCCCATATGTGACCTGTATCCGTTTTTTTTTTTTCTGGGCAGTGTGAACAGCACACATCCGATTTTTTTCAAACCCGACCCTGGCCAATTTTTTATGTGGAAATAAATCCGATAAGTAGCCGTACTTTTAGAATGATTTCAGTCTGATCGCTCGGGTCCCGTTCATTCGTCATCACTAGGCGACATTTCCGGGATAAACGTCACAATTCTGAGTCAAAGTGGAGAGAAATGGCAGATGAATGAACTGTCAGTGGAAGAAGGAAGAAGTTTAACTAATCCATATACGGGGCGACACCTCAATTCAGGCAAAAACTGATGGTCCGTACCATAATTTCGCGGTATTTGAGGAGATTGAGAAGGAGTTGGCTGAGAGGGGGATTACGCGCTCCTGGTTGCAATGCCAGTGGAAATAACAAGCCTTAGTGGGAAATTTAAAGAAACTTAAGGATATCGTTAAAAGGAGCGGACGCAGCCGGGTAATCTGCCCACTTTACTTTTACCGTAAAACAGTGCGCTATCTGTGATGTTGTGTTCTTTTGTGTGCATGCGGGCCACATCTAGCTGCATTCCATTCACACCAGACACAAACAGCAATCGCATTCTTTTGTAACGTGAATGGCCACATAAAGAAAATCAGATTTAGACAAAAAATCTGAATTGGGGTCATACCCTGCAGTGTGAACGTAACCATAGTCTTGTCTAGTCTTGTCAGTGTTCCTATTCCACTGAAGCACTTTTATTAATTATTTTATCAAAAAGGGCTTTTCGAAGGTAAATGACAATGCTTTGATTTGAGTTATTTACTAAAAAAGTTATGATTTTTATACTGTTACTTATATTTGTTTTTAAATCATTCAAACGGTAACTCATGTGATAAAAAAGAAAACATAATTTGTATTTACTTGCAATAATATACTTGTAACCTCTAAATGCATAATTATAAAGTAGGATTTCATTGATACACATCAGTGTTTTTTATGACGACTCAACGCTTAGTTGATTTGGCACATGGTTGGCCTGGCTGTGGAGCGAGTCTAAATAAAAAGTCTCTTGTGTTGTTCATTATAATTGATTCAAAAGTTATTTGGATTTAAAACTTAACATTTAATCATGAAACATTTGTCTTCTTTACTCAGTATATGCCCCATAAGATACCTAATGTAATTGTAGTTCTATGAGTATGTGCATAGCCCTCTATGGGCTTCGCTATTGGCTAGTCATCTAGGCTCTGCACTCAGGTAAGAGAGGGCTGGCCTGATGGTCCTGAAGGTAGAGGGCTACACACATACTTGTAGAACTACAGTTACATTAGGTAATTTAGATTTCTATGTCATGTGCTATGGCCTTTACAGGCTTCATTATTGACTTTTTTTCCACCCCGCCCACTTTTGTCACTTTTTGCCACGGATCAGCACTTCTGTTGTAATCGCACTTCTGGTCAAGTGGGAACTCCTTTAATTTAAGTGGAGAACGAGGGAAAAGTCTGCTAAAATATGTTATAAAGTAGATTGATTTGTGTAAAATGTCAACAAAGCAATCAGCACCGATTCCCTGGGCGGCCTAAAAACAGCTTTTTAGTCTGTGTAGAACTTATTTTCTCTTGAGGTCGGCAGCCCTGTGTAAACTAATACAACTGGAAGGAGGATTACGTCTGATGTCTGCACCAAGACTGACTTCCGGAATAAGGTGCACTGGCTAAAACCTACCTGAAGGCCGTAGGGAACACTACTCCAATCAGGCCTGGTGTAGCATGATAGGAGCATACCCAAGCATCAACAGACCATAAGGTCCAGAGCGCACAAAGGCACCTACAGAGCATTTGCACACAGGCTGCTCTTACCAAGTACACCTGTGTTTATGTGCACAAAGAACAATCCGCCACCTCTCCCAAGAGCACCGCAGCAAGAGAACCTATATCTCTATTCTTACTTTGGGTGCCCATTGCTGACGAACCTTGTATGGAATATCTTGGGCAAAGACGACGCGCTTGCCCTTGTACTGGAGGTCTCCTTTAACTTTTGCATTCTTCATGACACATTTCATTACGCGATCGTTAAGAAACCTCATTATCAGGCCACGTGGTTTATCAGATCTTGGTTTGGTTTGCCCAGGCGGTGTGCTCCTTCTATTGTGATGGGGATGACTTCAACTCCAGAGCCTACAAAGAACTCTGGGATGTTCTTCTCCAAAAAAAATTCAGTATCTTCTCCCTCCTCTCCTTCACGGCTCCCCACAAGCCTGAGGTTGGATCTACGTGATCTGGACTCCAACTTACTTTTCATATTCTAGTCCTCAGCTGGGCTTGCATCACATCTCGGGCCTTCATTGTCTGCAGCTCATCTGTATTGTCTGAAATATGCTGTTCAGCTTCATCAATACGTGCTTCGTTTCCTCCCCCCTTTCAGCTCCCTTATGTCGCTTTCAAACTGTTCAAGTCGGGTCGCTCCAATCACTGCTCTCATTTCAATTTGTAGCGATGCCATGTCACAGGAAATCCCGTAACCCAAGTTCTATGAGTGAGCACGTTATAGAAATGGTTCCAACACTCTCTCCATGAACACAGGGATTTGCACTATTTACCTTGAGCAGCAATAAGAGGCACAGAGGGTTGACGATGACGACAAGACCACTATGCACGAATATGTGATTGTGATGATGCACGAGCAGTGTGTGCATGTCACAACTCTGCTGACCCAGACACAGACCCTTCATGAGTGGATGAAGAGGTGCTGCTCCTCATCACCTGCTCCCGCTAAGAGCATGCTGACAAGAGTCCTGCTTAAATGACCAAAGGCTCGAAGGGTCAGCTCTATCATGGCAGAGAGAGCCCCGGAGTGTAACTGAGACCACTAGACACTCTTGATGTGAGTACATTAACAGAAGTCCGGGGCGTGACACCTAGCCGGCCCACCAACTTTTCAACCCTGTTACAGAGAGAAATGGCTCTTGTGGGTGTGTGGTGACAGCACTACACACACTTTGTGTAAGCATATCAGACACATTAGTAGAAGTCTGGGCGGGCACTGACCCGGTCCACCAGCCTGTAACTTAGAGATGGCCGTGAAGTTTTCTTTGGTGACAGTACTACGCACTCCTGGACCTAGTTTGAGCATGTCATTGCAGAAGTCTGGGTATGGCACTGAGTTGGCCCACCAACGTGCAACCCTGTTACGTCTTCTACAAAGTTTTGAACAATAAATTAAAAAAAAAATAGATATACAGTATAGTTACAAAAAGTACTGCTCTTCATCCTTATAATAATAGTGAGAGGGGGGCCTCCAGGATCTCTCAGCCAGTGCATACTGATACCTTGAGGCGGCCCTGAATACAGTGACCACATCACTGCAGATGCTGCACTGATCCACCCGACAATTTCACCATCCCTCCCTTCCTAGTGAACAAGACCCTGAGATACTTGAACTCCTCCACGGGGGCAAGTACTCCCACCTAGAAGAGGAAACCATCTTGAACCATGGCCTCGGATTTGGAGGTGCTGATTTTTTTCATCCCAGCCACTACACTCTGCTGCAAACTACCCCAGTGCATGGTGCAGGTCCCAGTTTTGCATAACATAATCTGCAAACAGCAGAGATGAGATGTGGTCCCCTAACCAGACTAATCTTTTGCATTTATTCAATCAATTACAGGTGATTTTGCTGCGCTAGAATACCTTTAAAAACATTTTATAATAGTTGCATTCTTTGAAGGAAGGCTCGCCTCATCACAGATCTGACGTGCAAGTTCACCATAAAAGTGAGATAGGGCAGATAGATAGATAGATGCTTGTGGCAGGTATAGACTCTCAAAGGAAACTGCATTACATGGTGGTTTTTACATGAATGCGGTTAATTACTCTTTGCTTCTTTATGAAATTTCACAAATATTGAACCTGATGATTTTTATAGTGTTTAGACCAAGAACTCGCCATATTATAGTAAAAATCAGCATTTTAACAAAATTTATTTGAGCTGTCCTTATCCGCATTGAATAGCCTCATATTGGCCAATTGAAGGTTGTGATATCTGAAATGCAGCAGTACAATCTATGGGAGGGCTATTCAACTTAAGGCCCGGGGGCCAGATCAGGCCCGCCAAACGATTTGATCCGGCCCGCGACCCATCTTCCATATATTATTATTATAGATTTGTTTTCTGTTTTTCTGGTTTAGTACTAGGTTTCTGGGTTAGTCCTCATTTAATTCTGCTTTAGACCTGGTTTGGACCTGGTTTAGACCTAGTTTGATTCTGGGTTAGTGTTGGTTCCAACCTGGTTCGCATTCTATTTGACCCCCGCGAAATCTAGCCCTCAGAAAAATTAAGTTGCGTAGTCCTGATCAATGTGGAATGTAAAGCCAGAAAGCTGGCTACTTACTGGAATTCATACCAACAGATCCCCATGTCTCTGTACTTAGTTGTGATTATTTGAAAAATGAAGACTCAATGTGATACATGTCAGAATAAAACATGTCACACAGCCAAAAATAAAAAACATGTAATTGACAATCTTCTGCTTGTTACAGTGAAATGTGACAATGAAGAGGCGGGGCTTCTCAGTTCTGCAGTTTTGAACAGGAAGTAATTGCACCTGTATTACTCGTCGTTTTAGATCAATATTGCGGTTTACAATTAGCAAAATTAAAATAATTATCTATTCATGTTAATATTCAAAAAATTTGAAGAAAAAAAAAAAAAGCTATAAAGTATGCACCTGTTAACATTATGCTGGCTATAACGGACCTAAAGTAGGCTCTGTTCTCCCCGCTGGGTGGCGCCATTTCACACTCGTTGCAGTCAGGACCGCCGGGATTGAGCCCTGGTCTCCCATGAGCAGAGACGGGGCCGGGGCGGAGCGGTCTGGAGACACGGGGCGGGATTACACCTTCACTGCGTGGGAAATGTGTGTTCAAAAAGCCGCTAACGTCCGAGTGTGGCCCGTGTGTGTGCTGTCTGACACTCAGAACACCCGCAACCACTGGATGAGCGGAACCACTTTATATTCTCTGTAATTATTGCGAGTTTTCGTATTCAGCCTCGCTCTGAGCTCATCCAAACAGACAAAAGGACACCGGGAGAGAAGCGCTACAGGTGGACCGCGCTGCTGAGTTTGACTCGGGTAAACAGGGCTTTTGGCACGGTTCGGCGCTGGGTCAGGAGCCTATTCAAGATGTCTGTGGAAAGTTATTCCTCGCTGGACGAGTCTTCTCTCCGAGCCTTGGTGAGTAGGTCCATGCTCCTGTTCCCTTTAGATCCGGTTATCTCTCTGGCACAGCTTCTCACTGGAAAGACTGTGGCACATGGATGGAAGACGCGGTCCTCTGAATGGCCGTAGAGTTCGGAGCGCGCAGATGAGCCAACAGGTGGACAGGGCACATCACCGACAGCAACACTGGATCCAGTCACGTAGAAGTTTGTGCGAGGATTGTTTAAGGCTGCCGGAATAGGCTTTACTCCCCAAACCCCCCAAACATCCTACTATTTGTTGAGACTTTAAAAATAGACTGCTTCTAGACCAGTTTTAGACCTGGTGTCCCAATGTTAACAGTGGTTCATTGTCACTTTCTTGCGTTGGTTTTACACCTATTAGGCACTGAAAACACGCACGCGCACGCACCAACTTGGCCTTGCTCAAGTACACAACAATGATGAGCTTTAGCTCTGAGAACAGCCATCCTTGTTTTTTCAGTATGAGAATTGAAGTTTCTACAAATGAGCTCTGATGTTTGCAAAGATCTGCTTCACAGCTAGAGTCCAAAAGTAAAGTATGGGGCATTCAAAAACACAATGGTGAAAGTATCAGAGACCACTAGATCATCATGGTCTTTAGGGTTGTAGATCTTTAGTTATTTGGTTGGACCATTTAATAGGTCAAATTTGACATTGGGATTAGAAAGATTATGAACCACAGCAAGAAAGAGGGATTCTGTTTGAGAAATGGGGGTAAATTGTTTCCCTTATTATTAAAGGGGGTGGGATTCATTAAATCATACTTCTGCCCACTCTTTTCTTTAATTAAAGCTTAAGTTTTAGTCCATGTACAATGTCTTTCATTCATTCAGTCATTTGTGACATGACTGGGGACTTTCAGTATGTTCGAACTAAATTCATTGTGAAGTGTAAGTTTAAACTTGTGTGAACTGCAGTGATCTTTTGGTCGTGTCGGTGTTCTTTTAGTCAATAACCTGGTCTGATCATAGACATACTTCATCGTTTTGAGATCTTTTGCCAGCACGTTGCTCAGTTTTAGTCGATTGCTCAACGCACAGAGCATGTCTTTGGGCGACTCCACCTGAAGTTTGTGGGAAATGGTGAAATGCATTCAGTCCCAGTTTGCTGAGAGTTTATAGGATGCGTCCATATCTCTGTACAATATCAGGTTGACTGACTGTAATGTAATACAGACATTATGTCAGCTGTCGTCATCATATGCTCTGTTTGACTCAGAACAGAGCTGTCACAAATCTGTTCTTCAGAGGACAGTGCGGGGTGTGGGACATGCTGCTCACACCGGCCACTGACTCACCTAAGGTTACAACAACGTGTGTGCGAGTGCGCGTGTCCAGACCTAGGGCTGTCAATTTCAAAATAAATAAATCATTAACTTAGACCTGGAAATAGATTTGTAACAGCGTGAGTGTATCCAGTGTTTGTACACAGTGAGTATTTGACCTGTACATCTGTAATCATAATATGGTAACTTTGTGTTTTTACTGCGTAGCAGATGTCAGTATGTGTCAGTGTTGTCGATGGCGCTTGTAAAGCTTAATCTTAACACCCAGTCACACATATTTCTTTATGTCCACTTTATATGCATAGAAAATATAGTTCTAATGTCATGAAACTGATTAAGTAAATACATTTTTACAACATAATAAATTGTGGCCATTTTTATTGAAACTATACCACCTGGCCACAAAAGGCTTCTAAGGGCCAATATTAAATAATAGAATACAAAATATTTTATATTTGAGGTTGCAAGATGTTTTTTAGAAGGTTAAAGGTACCCTTTATAGTGTGAATGTTCAACATTTTGGATGGCCAAAAGGCATTTGGTTTGTAGAATGACCCAATTGATACTCATGAGTAATAACTAAACAAATCTCTGGATAAAATGTGACTTTTCCTGAACAGTTTAGAAAGATCTTTATCAGAGTGTAAGACCACATGTAAATATTAAGTACTGTTTTTTGGTTGTAAACACGATTATTAAGCCTGTTCCTGTCAATCGCATGTTTTTTCACCTTTTTATAAATTGTCACGTTGCTGTGGTCTGCCAGCTACAGTGGAGGGTGATGTCTCTTCATCTGCGTGAACACAATCCACGTTGAGGAATGGTCTCAGACTGCTGGTCATATAAGATTCAGAACTCAGAAATCTATGTTTTTTGACTAAAAAATAAAAAATAAAAAATATATACATTTGAAAGTTGGATATGAACTGTTAAAGTAATGCAAGATTCCCTTTCAAAACTGCCTTTTTTCCTCATATTTATTTCTCACTGTGCCAGTTCATTTTGGCACTAAATAAAGAACCTTTTATTGCAGTTTACCACGACTGCTTGTTGCCCTGCACGTTTGTGCCTTTCCCCCTCACCAGTGGCGGATTGGATTTTCCCAGAAGAATCCATCAGAGGAAAAACATTTGCGCTCAAAGATGGGCAAATGTGACAAGGCAGCCTGTTGACTTTTGCCTTAGGCGGGGTCCCAGGGCATTAGTTCTCCCCCGTCTGCTTCTTCGTACTGCCAAGAGCTACAGACCGAGCCTCCTAAATCACATGTACGAGCACAAACTGTTTCTAAAGTGAGAACAAAGTCGGGTCAAGTGTTTTCTTCCCATTTTAATCACTTGGGTTGAGGAGTACGTCTCGCTTGGAACATGCATTATGAGCGGAGATCAAATGTCCACTTAACATCATTTTTATTGGTCACACATTGTCTCGTGCCTGTTATTCAAGTTGTCTAAAGGGCCTCTATTCAACGCAATGAATTGTCTAAGATTTGAATCAACAAAAGAAAGCTGGAGTTGATTGTTCTTATGCGTGTAATGAGTAATCCTGCATAATTCTCAAAATGTTGTGGTTTTTAAAGACTACACGCCTTCTCCTGCTTTAAAGAATAATCCTGTTCTGCAACTGAGGCGCGAGTGCTTAGAAAATACCTGTTTCACCTGCCCCCTATCCCTGCCCAGATCCCTGTACTTAGTGTGATTGTTTAAAAATATGACTGAGTGACACATGTAGAGTTAAAACATGTCACGTAAAGACTTTTCAAAACTAAAAACATGTAAATGACAATCTTCTGCTTGTTGCAGTGAAACGTCACTGAGGACTTTATTTGTTTAGACTTGACACGCGAGCACTTCCTGGATTTAATGTATTATAATAACAAAACTATTCTCACCAACAGCGCTTTGGCTGTTGAGAAGCTATTGATTGCCGATAGTTTTGATCCGATACTACGTAATACTATGACAAGTGTCAGTGTAATCCCTCATTCGTCCAGGAGTGTTCCATTGTAGAAAGATAATCAGTTGTAGTCATCTGGACTCGATACTGGAAACGATACGTTTCGACTCTCATCCAAGAGTTTCAATGGGCCATTATCAGGAGGTCCCGCCCTGTGGGCAGGGCTTTCACAGAGTAGGATATAAACAGGAGTTCTCAGACTTGTTTCACTGATTGAGAATGACTCTTGGATGAGAGTCGAAACTAATCGTTTTTTCTAAAACAGAGTCCAGATTACTACTGCTGAATCTTTTCTACACTATGGCAAGTATTGCAATATTATTCCATACCAATACCAATTTTACTTTTTCACTCCACCACAGTTTACATATCAAAAATTAAATAATGATTAACTAAAATATATGAAAATGTATGTGTAAATTGTAAGAAAAAAGAATTTAAAAAAATCTGATAATTGTTACTTTTGATACCCGAGTCAGTATTGATAAATCAATATTTTTGTTTTGAAGATGACCTCAAAAAATGTAGTTGATGTGTCACGGAAACAAAAAAACTAAATAGAAAATAAAATGTTTATGAAGAAAATAAAATACAGGAATAATTGTTCTTTTTTTTGATCGTCAGAACTATTCAAACAATAATACAATGTTAATCTGATAAGGATGTATGCCTTTGATGAGCAGAGTTGAATTCAAAGCAGAGAGAGGCGATCAGATAACTACTTCAGAAGAGGGATGTGGCTCATAAAAGTGATGATGTGGGCCTGTGGCAGATTTAACGTTGCACTTAGTCGGACCGTAGCGGCTCAGGCTAAATCCTGGCTCATTGTTGTGATAGGCCTGGCTCCTCTGCTGTCAGCCTGTCCTGTGTGAAGGCTGCTTTTGTTCAGCAGAAAACAGCCACTGTCTGAGGTTTTCATGTGACCCTGATCCTGCTACATTGTTCTGGAGCTTAAAGATTCATTGTGTACGTGTTGTAGGACTGAAGCATAACCAGTATCTTATAGAGCCTTCCTGGAGTGACGTTCTTTTAATCTGCGCACCCAGCCTGGTACTAATGTAAACGCTCATCCCATTCATTTTAATGATCTTGTGGTTAATGGTTGTTGTAGTAGTAAGAGTCGATATTACTTCCTGTTTGTCAAAGCTTTGCTTGCCCGCTACTGTATGTTTTTGGTGCGATTAGTTCTGAAATAATGTTAAATGTCTGTCAAATGTTTAAAAAAAATCAAGATACAATCGCTACTAAAACTAGCAAGTCTGGATTAAAAAGAAGTTTGATCCAATATTGGTCTTAAAAGTAGTTGTTTTTTGCGCTTTCAAAATCTGTGAGCCTGTTCTCTAGTTTTGAAATTGAGTTTGAAATTTTAGTATCGTGACAATACATGTTACATATGTGTTAATTTTTGCGTTAATCGTTATAATCGTTTTGTAATGAGGCTCTGTAGGGTTTTATAGCAGCATTATCACGATTTTTGTCAATGTAATATTATGTATTGCAGTGCTTCCCAACACTTGGGGTACGCGAGCACTTGCTTGGGGGTACTTGAAGGGATTTCAGATTTTAAAAGATGGCATTGAATAGTTTTTAATATGAAACTGTTTTTTTTGCCATACCTGTACATTCTAATATTGTTTCGGTAGGATGATTTTTGCATATAATTGCCATCATAATAGAACTATGACTAAGATTGTTTAACATTTATCTTACAAATATTCTCGTAGTATTAATTGCTGCGTTGAACAGATTTCTATTACATGTCTCCGATTATCCTCATCGAACTAAAAACCCTCAAACCTGCTCATCCTTCAGCGTCCCACCCCCCTGCACTGCTCTGACGGCTCCGACCGGCCCAGAGTTAAATGCACTGGTATGAAAATGATTGCATTTCTACTGTTTGACCTCAATATTATAAGAAAGAACTGTAATAATGTAGATTCGAAGAGCCGTTACATCCTGATTCTCTCATGACATTTCCTTTGCTGGCTGTTGTCTCTTGTGCGGGCATTCTGGAGCTGACCTGTGACCTGTTGAAGGTTACCAAAATGCCACATATGTTCGTGCTGATGTTTGCTCTGACTTGGTGTCAGGAGTTTCCACTGGACTCACTGTGGACAAACACTGCTCGCTGCTGATGCTGAGGCTAAAACAGTATATGTGAGCAAGCAGAACTGATTATCAGTGTAGTGTAGGTAGACATGGTCAAAAGAGTCAGGCGTGCTGTCCCAGTGGTCGAGTGGTTAGGGCTCAGCACCAGTATGCCAGGTTGGTTGGGGAAGAGTGGTTGGGGAAGAGTGGTTGGGGAAGAGTGGTTGGGGAAGAGTGGTTGGGGAAGAGTGGTTGGGGAAGAGTGGTTGGGGAAGAGTGGTTGGGGGAGCTTGTCGAAGCCTGTTAGAGGCGTTTGGAGAAGGCAGTCAGGAGGTCATGTGGTCACAACAGCCCTAATCCCACACTACATTCAGCCACAGTCCTGTACATGCGCCTAATCCTCTCCATGGCAACCACAGGAGCATTCTCTCTGCACAATCACTTTAATATTTGCTAAACAAAGAGTTTATCGCAGGCAGAGCTTACGTTTGTAGCAGGCTATATGCTACGGAAATTAGCATGATCATTGAACATTTTCTGGTAAATCTCAGCACTTTCATAACATTTAAAATGTTATTATGTATTTGTCAAAAAAGATGCCAGTATGTTTATTTGAGAAGGGTCAACTCATTGGAATCTAAGAAGAATCAGACTACTACAGATCTGAACCCCAGAGAGAATGTTTGGGAAGCTTATAGAAACAATGTCTTTTTTTGGTGTATGGATAAGTATTGCAAATGTTGTTGAATATATTCTTTTACAATGTCGAGTATATTGTTTATACAAACAAAGCGGCAAAAAGAGTAAATATTAAAATGGGAGTAAACGTACATTGTAATCTTCTAATTAAGGTTCTAACGTGATTTTTCTGCCCTTTAGTAGGTAATGTTACACAATTTTGTCTAATACTTAAACCTCAACTAATACATGTAAATTAAAAACACACAAAATATTCTCTTAACATTGTTATTGGGATACGGCAAAAATATTGACATTTTCATTTTATGCCACTCCTATGTCAGTATTTAAAGCAACAAAGATCGTTATCAATGTTTTTCTCTTCATTAATTCACTTTTTAAACTCTCAAAGCGAATTGCGCTAGCAGCCAATCTTGATGGTTATTCTTTGTAAATGTTATCTATAACATAAACACCAACCTTTTGTGACCCCAGCAATGTTACATTTTCGTAGTAACACACATCACTCCTGGCAGGTGTGGAGTGCCACACAGTATTTCAATGAGGAGAGCGGCTGTCAACACAACCCTGGTGCCTCAACACATGTGGTTGATAGATTAATAGAGGAATATGTTGGGGCAAAACAAACCTGCGTAATCTGGGCTGGTGTTTTTATTAGCTGACTGCACTTGTCACATCTTGTCAGACACGCGCTGTTCGATAACTTATAATCTACATTCTCAGACAGTGCATTGCAGGCTGGGGCTGAGTGCAGCTTGTGGAGCACAGGTTTAAGTGTGATCTTATCAGTGTTGACACCCGGAGCGTCACAGTGAAGTGCACAGACCTGCTGGACCAGCCGGTGTCCTACTACCCTGCTATCGCCCAGCTCAGAGCCGGGCGGGCTCTTCTGAGAACCCTGGCCCGTTGCCCAACTCTGGGCCAGTGCATTATCCAGCTGACCCAGTCTTAATATGTATGGAAGCTTAGAAAAGACAGAATTCAGTCTTTATTTTAGATCACAATCGGTTGAATAGTTCATGTACTTGAAGATAAGTCCAATTTAAATGGCTGTTTAATTCATGCAATTAAAGGCTGCAGCATTTAAAAAAGAAAAAGTATTTTACATTTTATTTTAAACTACACCTCCATTTCCAACAAAATATTCAGGCACTGGAGTGTCTGCTGTCAGAAGTGGGAATGAACATTAGGCAACGGGAATGCTATTCTAATAGAGCCATGTGTTTTGTTGTGAACACAATTTGACAGTCTGAAATGCTCAGAATGAGCCCGGTGATGTATTTGGTTTATGGACTTAAAACTGCACAGGAGACTCCTAAAGTTTACCTGTGATGTAACCATCTTTAGAAAATGTACAGGGGATTTCTTTGGCTCAGGGCAAGATAAACTCGTAAACTGGATTAAACTGGACAGCATGGTAGCACAGCGGGTCCTGGCTTCGAGCTACGTGGGACCTTTCTGTGTCGAGTTTGCATGTTCTCCCCATGTCTGCTTAGGTTTCCTCCGCGCGCTCCGGTTTCCCCTACCACTAAAAACATGTACTGTAGTATGCTGGTGTATGAAAAAGTGTGAATGAATGTGGTACTACAGATATTTGATGGGACCTTTTTATTTTTTATTCCGTCACACATTTGCTGTGGCATAGTTTCAACAAGCAACTGCAGTGATAAAAGCTTTATTTCCCTCCAGCGTTGCATTATTTTTCACACAGACCTTGTATTGAGGATGGAGAGAGTGACCACTGGACAAAGCCTTCTCCAGATCGTCCCAAACACTCACTGGGGGTCAGGTCTGGTGTAGATGAGTTTCTGCTTCTCCTTTAGAGGTTTTCTCTGCTTGATGCCAGTAATTTGACCCTTCTCAAACACACTGACATCATTTTATTTATTTTTGTCAAACTAAAACGCATAACAGACATAACATGACCAGAGAGCAAACATTCAATATAAACATTAACTAAACATTTAAACAAGTATAAAAACAGTCCCAAAGAGTCTAGAGTCGGTCAAATTAGTCCTTTTCCAAATTAAGTTTGAATGTTATTTTTTCCATTAGTCTAATTCCTGTAATTATGTCAGTCCAGTCCTTGATCGTCGGGGGGTTCCGCGTCATCCATTACACTGACATATTTTCCATGACCACGGGATTTGTCTTTTTGCATGGTTGTTTCAGAAATGAGAAGCCACTCTGCAACACTTAGGTTTAAATCCTGTGTTGCAGCTGAAAGATCATCACCTGCAGCAGTTCTCCAGGAGGAGAGGGCCTGTTTGCTTAGTGGAATCCAAGTGGTCCCTTTTATTATGGACAGGCAGTGCACCTCTCCAGTTAAAATGGGTGGCTGTGTGTGTGGCTCTGTGTCTGACGCCCCCTGTGTCCCCTGTAGGACCCTCACCCCGGTGAGCAGCAAACATCCAGCCTGTGTCTATAACTGTGTACTTTCACTGTCCTGTCTGTCCAGCTGATGGATGAGACCCCAGAGGCCCCGTTTATGGTCCCACACAGGAGAAGGGCTCTATGCTGAGGGCCCCTGAGAGAGAGTTAAATGTCACTCCCATCGTTAGAGTGGCGAGCGGAAAAAGGATTGTGGACTCCCTCTGGGCATTGAGAGACAGGACTCTTATAGACATTGTAGTGTATTAAAGTGTTTTTAGATTTTTAATGAGACTATCACAGCACCAGATTATTTATTTGTTCCGTCCATATGATATATGGTGTATTTATATTTTATCTATCTACCTATCTACATACTTTTTAAATTTTAATTTAAACACATAAAACTTATAAAAGACAAAGGACATGACAGAGAGTATGCAAACAAAATCAAGACCGGCAATAAATAAATAAAAATTACAATTGATTCCCATGTAGTCCAGAGTCTGTTAAAGTCATTTTTAACATGAAGTCCAAAATGTAATTTTAATTTTTTGATTTTTTGATTGTCAGTTTTGGGTCAGTTGGTGCTGTTTGAGTCATACATTTTTTTGGGAATGGTTTCCTTCTTTCCTGTTGCTAGGAGTACGCTCCAAAGGTGTCCATTCATCATGTCCATGGCAGGATGTTTTGCGGCCCAGATACATAGTTCTGAAATCAAGTGGGATAGTGGTTTTAAGACTTTATTAATCTCAGTTTAATATTTCTGGGCACCAGGACATCCCAAAAAACATGCTAATGGTGAGCCTCCTGGAAACCACAGTTTCTCCTGCAGTTAGAATTTCCTTGTGAATAGTGAGCAGTTTCACATGGCGTTATAAAGAAATGTGTCACGTTTTTCCTACAAAATTCCTTCCAAACATGCAATTTATGGTTCTCTATTGCGATTTACATACATTCCCACTCTTTGTCGGTCAAAACCAAATTACCTTCTCTTTCCCTCATCTTTCTCTATTGTTTATATACATAGTTGCTGTCCAGATTATCAATCCATTTATCTAATTTAGATATTATTTTCCTTGCAAGTTCTCATTTATTAAGCCATAATAAGAATTTCACTCAGATGGTTATAATAGTCATTGCTTTGTTTAATTTATTGGTTATAATAACTCCTCATTTGTAAATATGTGTATTAGGTTCTTGAAATCAGGTTTAACTAATTTAGTCCTAGTTTAGTTTAGGGTTAGTCCTTGCAGTTTCAGTAAAATTACTTGAAAATGTCCTATATTCTGCTAAATCGAGCGTGAAACATCAGAATGCCTCGGGCGTCTCCAGGGTTTTGGCTAATCAGGTACTCAAGGAGGAGGGAGCCAAAGCCAGGTCACAATAGGACGTAGATGGCCCATCTCATTTTAGTTTCAATGGCCCATTATCAGGAGGTCCCGCCCTGTGGGCAGGGCTTTCACAGAGTAGGATATAAACCGTTCTCAGAGTCCAGATGACTACAACTGAATCTTTTTCTACAATTGAATTGACAGATATAGTGCATCTTAGTATGTCACGTAAATCTGTGTGGTGTTTATGATGATCCTTCTAACAACAACAATATCACGTGAAGTAAGGACAAGAGAGGTCAAGACATACAGCAAATTGTCGTAGCCGGAATCTAACTCACGCCGCATCTTGCACATGTACTACTCACTCAGCCACCGAGCTGCACAGATGACATAATTCAAGTGCATAATAGACCAGAAGACGGGGACAGTTTGATCAGAATGTAAATGTCTGTTAAGGATGAGAGTGTTTTTGAGTCCTGCTCTGTTACATCTGAGTGTCCTGTATCGTCGTCCAGAGGGCAGCAGAGGGAAATAACCGTGCTGTGGATGAGAGTGGTCCTGTGCTTCTGACTGTGCTTAAAATACAGTAAATCGCCAGGAACTTGAAAAAGTAACATTTCTCGTATGCACTATTTTTCCCCCCTTATTATTTTCAGATCTAGGACATCTTGGTACCAAAATATAGTTTCCAAAGTTTGAATATTGCATTATGAAGCTTTAGTATTAAGTATGCAAATGCAGAAAGAAAGGGAACCAATGGAGTCAAAACTGAACTACTGGTGCTGTTGCGCTTCCTCATGCACTGTAATCCCTGTAAACACTGTCAGCTTGCAGCCGATAAGAGTGCCCAAACAGGAAACTCTGCCCAAAATATCCTGTCCTCTTCAGCTGATGAGAAGAGGAAACCTAAATATGCGGCTCATCATGGATATTTTTAGACTTCAGAGGCATTTCTGTACATTTATCATTTTATCCACTGCAGTGGTATGCTTCCTGCTTTGGCCTACATGAAGTTGTATGGCGCTTTACACTACATTTTTTTTTTTCATTTAAATGTTTTTATTTTTTTAATTTAGGAAACATAAAAAAATAAAATAAAAAAAACAGTAAAGTGGAAACAAGACTGTAGACATCAAACAAATCATAAAAAAGAGAAAGAAGAAAAAATTATGGCATAGAAACCCAAAGAAAGAGCCAACATTTTGTCCAAAGTCTGTGAAATGTATCCATTTTCCTGTCAAGTCATTTTTCCATTTTACGAATGTCCAATATAATATTGGTCCAGTCCTTGGTTGTCAGTGCATTTTCTGCCATCCATCTTTTTGTAAGAGCCTTTTTTGCTGCAGCCAGGAGGATGTTCCAGAGATGACTGCCAATTGTGTCCATAGCAGGAGTCCTGAGGCCCAGATACATAGTTCTGAAATCCATTGGAATGGTGGTGTCATACAGTGTTTAAGGCTTTATTGATCTAAACTTGTGAACAACAGGACAATCCCAAAACACATGATAGTGATTTGCCTCCTGGCTGCCACATCCTCTCCAACAGTCTGCATTTCCCTGATGTGTAATTGGCACTTTGACATGGGGTTATAAAGAAGCGAAACACATTTTTCCAACAGAATTCCCTCCAAACATGTGATTTTGTGGTTTTTCCACTGAGTGTGCGTATACTTTCCCACTCTTCATGATCCAGAACAAAGTGACCCTCTTTACCATTTACCCTTAATGTAATCAGTAGAGTGAGTGCCCAGATTGTTAATACATTTATACAATTTAGATCATTAATCCCCTTGAAAGTTCAGATTTATATGCTTAAATAAATATTTCATGAAAAGGCTATGATGGTCATAATTCTTTTTATCATTAATATATATTATTATTATTATAATATTATTATTATTATAATAATAATAATAAATAATAATAATATAATAATAATAATAATAATAATAATAATTAATAATAATTAATTATTATTTGTAAATGCCAAAAAAAAAAAAAAGTCCTGTTTCTCTAAGCCAAAGGATTCTCCAAACTCTTCTTTACAATCTGGTAAAAGACCTTTTATACCTTTTGAACAGTGTGTTACTTCTAAACGTATTAAAGGTCCTGCTGTACCCGATTTTAAAAAATTTAATAAAGTCAAATTTGTTTGGCTTTAGCACAGATATATTGTAAAAAGCAGCTATTCGGTTGAAAATGAGACTGATATATCTAATCAAGAGAGCGTTATATTCTTTGCGAAGCAGGAAGGGCGCTGTATGCACGGCTAATGTAAGTGTGTGATCACGAACGGTTCTGTCCACAGTTTAACCCAGTTTAAATTGAACTAGTTATTATGATGTATTTTTTGGTTTGAAGTATGAGGAGGCCATGAGGAGGACATAGACTTGAGAGATGTCCAAAGTTAATGTAAGGTAGCTACTAGACTAATCTGATGACAAGTGTAGCTTTATTTATGAGGCTGTAGGTTTTAGTGTTGGAGGAGGGGATCTGTTTCCAATTGAGCTGTCTGGAGAAGCGATTCCTCCTGTTAAAGATGTCTTCGCATTGATATTTCATATTTTATATTGTGCATCAATGTACTCTAAACAATTAAATCCCCTCTGGGGAGTGAAGCATTTCGATGTGAGGCACGATAAACGAATAATTTTCTGTCACTTTGTCAAACCTAGCCTTAACTCAATCACCTGCTCCTAAACCTAACCCTAATCCTGACCTGAAAATTCATTGTCAAAAATTTGTATTTACTAGCGTAGCCACCAAAGCAAAGTGGCTGCTCTGTGGTTGTGGGAGAAAATGATGGATCCATTAAAATATTTGGATAGGGTATTGTTATCTTAAATCTGTGGCCAGTTGTCACTTGTGGCCAGTACATTGGAACTGCTGTGAAAAAATCTCAACAGACCAGAAATACTTTTCTCTTAAAGCGCAAAGTAAAAACAAATTGCCCCTTGTTCAGCTGCCAAGGCACAGCTTTCACAAAGGTCAGAGTTTGTGGTGATTTGAGCCTTTTTTCAGATAATTATCTTTTTCCCGGTTCAAAATCCTTCAGTTTTCTTAAAAGCAGCTTTTTAATTTTTAGCTTTAGCTCACTATAGCCAACTCTCACTCTGATTGGTCAGAGGTGTCATGTGGTACGCGAACCCGCGCTCCTCTGCCATTAACTCAAAGTGGGCCATATTCCATGACCGAGTGTCATTGTAAACTATGGTAGCATCTTATGATAGCATCTTAGCTCAGCCTCCTGGCTTTGATTGGGCGGTGGCTCGCAGATAACTGCCAGTAACTGCTACACCCAAAGGCCAGTCTTTGAATTGCACTCTCATCAACAAGCGGCTCATGCCAGTGCTAACTACTTTGCCAACAAATATACATTCCAATGATGACCCTCTGCTAATGTTACTCCTTAAGGAGAATCAGAGAAAAGGAGGTACAGCACCAAAAAAGCCTTGTGGCTCTTCAGCTCAAAAACACTGCTGCCACTGAGGAAATGACAATTCTAAACAAACTGTACGCCTTTAGTAGTTTAGTCCAATAATGGTGATTGGTGTTGTCTTTATTCAACGAAAGTTTTTTTAATCGACTAATTCTTTCATCAAGATGACAGCCGGACCACAGCAGAAAAGAGAAGCTGTTGGGTGAGTAAGTTGGAGCTTTGGGAGTGACTGGACAGTTAAATCTGTCTTCTCAGTTATGAAAATCCTGTTTTCTAGTACTTCTGTGTACATAGTAGTTTTTACTCAAGATCTTAATCATTTTAAGAGCGTTGCCATTGTTACACCATGCTCCTTTTTAAGTCTATTAATGGGTCCACAGGGCATGTCTTTAGTTGGCCAGTAAGTTCTTTAGTCAATTAAAGCCTTACTAAACATATTTGAAATAATATTGATAATTTTGCTTTATATTTGCCTCAGAAATTGGCTTCCAAGTATATTTCAAGAGTGCCTAGATCAGGGGTGTCAAACTCATTTTGGGCCAGGGGCCGCTTTTCGACACTCAGGCTGGGTCGCGGGCCGAACATAATGTAAAAAGTAAAAAATAAAACAATAAAAAATATAACAAATGTTATATAGCTTAGTAATAGTTATATGCCTATTTTTATTTTTATTGTATAGTAATTTTAAATTGTTTCTTAATGCATGCCCTTTTTGATTGAATATATGTTGTTTTATTATTGCTCAGTGTTCTATGTTGCACCTTAAGGCCGAGACAAGTTCCTATGTTTGTGAATTTTGTTCATTGACAATGGCAATAAACTTTTTCTGATTCTGATATGTGGACACTGTTGCACAAATGTGCAGCAGGTGAAAGACTGGTCCATATTCATGCAGCAGGAACAGGAACATGGACTTGTGATATGATTCTGATATTAAATGTTTGTATCACAGACATGTTAATATTGCTGCACAAACTCAATATGAGCTCACTATTTTTACAGTTTAAGCTTATTTTAGTGACAAATTATTCATGTGGTGAATCATATGAGAGCTCAAAGCAGCTTCACTCTGTCATGTTCAGACTTTATTACACTCTGACCTGTGTTTTTACCTGTGGCTCATGATCTGTCCAGGTTTTGCACTGGTTTGGATGTTTTCCTCACAGAGTTGTCAGCAAAGAAGTTTGTTTTCTTGTTGTTAGCTTCACATTAGCGCCGCTTTTAGCACAGCTCTAACGTCCACAAAACCGCCTCTTTTCTTTATTCCTCGTGTTTCCCACGATCTGCCCTGGAGCAGAGCGCCACGTGTGAAGCGGGCGCTACAGGTCATCGCTGCCGGTGTGTTCGATTTTAAACCTGCTGCGATGAGTGTCGCTGGTCGCTGTCGTTTGTCGCCTCCCGTGTGTAGAGCCCAACAGCCCTCGCACACACAGCAGCGCAGAGCAGCGCGGGGGAGGCGCCGCGGCTACAAAGGATTGTGGGAATTGTAGTTCTAAAAACGCAATATATCTATTGGAAATGAATAATTATAAACTAGAAATGTTCGGCGGGCCAGATGAAAACGTCTGGCGGGCCACATCTGGCCCGCGGGCCATGCGTTTGACACATGTGGCCTAGATGTACTTATGTCCCTGTTCCTGGAAAAAAGCATAACATGTCTCCTATACCTCAAGGAACAGGGTTCAATTTGAACAGCTAGCTCCGCCCACTTAATATCAATAACTTCTACTTCTTAGTACCAACATCTAGAAAAAGTAAAAATCACATACATTATTACATTATCATTATTAAGAGTTCCGCATTGACTTTATGTGTAGTGAAATTTCAAAGCAATAATGATTCAATTTGATGGTACTATTTAACCAGTTCTACCGCTCTCACCTCTCTCGTGATCCAAATCCAGGTCAGCGTTGGCGTCTCTCTCTGGTTCAGTAGAACAACATGAAGGCGTGGCATTGTTTACAGGAGGAAATGGGACACAGCACGTGGCCTTTGGCTTTGTAACGGCTGCTCCTGGGTTTACTGCCAACTCTCTCATACAAAGTCCACTTGTCCATGATCCGTGGACACAAACGGGCCGGTGCGGGTAGACGGAGAAGTCCCAGAGGAAGACACATTTCCTGCTGCGGATGTTGAATTTGGGTTTTTTCTGGCGATACACAGTTTGGTCTCAATTTAATCTTGGCTGCAGGATGTAGCCTTCTCACATACTTGTTGATAGTTTTGGAGACATTGTGGCGGATGCGTGTAAATCCATTGTGTTATTTTGTGGATAGAGTTTATTCCTGTGGGGCATACAGACTCCTGGAGATAAACAGACAAATGGAGACGTGGTAAGACTGATAAAGTCTTACCTCATCCTTGCGTTGGGGAATAAGGCCGCTCAAATTAAATGGGTGGGAGATATGGAAAGAAACGTTTTTGAATAATAGGTATCGATCATATTGGGTGTCTCGATTCATGAGATAGAGGCTGACCAATAAGAGTAGTTGGGTAGAGTCAGTGTTGGAGCTTAGAGCTGCATGAAACGTAAATAACTTAAAGAGGAATGTGCATGTATTGATATTAAACATGACCTTTCTGTGTCCCCTGATACAAGGTTAGCATGATGACATCTATTATCGCTTTCACTGATAACAAATGTATTGTGGATTTATTCTTAATTACAAAATCATTGGACATGATAAAAGCCCAGCACCTGCACCAAAAATAAATCAGAGCTAGTTTGGCCGCTGCAATTCAGTGAGACTGGAATTCTGGAAGAGAAGGAGATGAACACAAACTGAGAAGGACAAACACTTGGATGTGTCCCTTGCGTTACCATAATCAACATTATTTTATAACCTACATTGTTTGCCGGCAATCCCTTTGCGTTGCTGTACACAGTAACAAAATCATTAAAATATCAAATAAACAAGCAAAGTATATACAGTTGACTGAGCTTTATTTATCTTTTGTGTTGACAGATTACCACAATACAAAGCCATACAATAAGCACGTGTAAGACTGTCCTCAAGCAATGAAGAACATCGCTAAACCCATATGAGTGGATTGACAAGAGCACCAGCGCAAAACAACAGAATGTGCTTGTTTTAGCACTGTAGTTTATTTAAATCAAACTCACCACATCATCAAAACTAACGTTACTGATTGAAAATGTAACTAGTACTAGATTACATGGGTGCACAAAACAAATGCGTTACGTTCCTCGTTACTCTAAAGAAGTAATTTGACTACCCTAACGCGTTACCAGCTAAATGCCAATCATTCACCGCATTGAGTTTTCAAGAACTGGTCACAATTTTCAGTGCCCAGAGTAGAATTTACCTAAAGCTACCAACTATTAACATGCTAACAGCACACCTAATGCTTCACGGAGAATAAAATGCTCTGTAATTACCGTATTTTTCGGACTTTTGACGCACTGTAGAAGAAGACGTCAGTGGACAGCGGTCACTGTCCAGGGGACACGTTGTGTTCTCTGTATTTTAAGCTTCAAAATGCTGTATGTTTTATTACAATCCAACTCGTATTCAGTGAGAAATTTGTCTAATGAGGAAGTAAATCTAGACGCAGTCTGCAGTTTAGAACCTACCACATTGAAATGAGACGTTCTGAGGGTCAAAAGACAGCCCTGCATCACTGCAGTGGAACAATCTTTCTGTGTAAATATCTCATGAACGTAACATAATGTAACACAGATACAGGTAAATCAGCTCACCCAGAGTAATCAAGGACAGAGGGGACAGTAGAGACAGCTCAGATGTTCTTTGTATGTTAAACTTTAAAATGCTGTGTGTTTTATTACAATCCAAGTCATATTCACTGAGAAATTTGTCTGATTAGATCCGCAGCGCAGCGGACCGTGGGTGCGCCTTGAGACCCCCAGTTCAAAAGACAACTGGCACATCACTGCCATGTACAATATGTGTAAATATGTCATGTTACAACGTGGGCACCTGCGGCTTATTGACACAATGTTTATGTTATGTTATGTATTTCACCATAAGAGCTGCTTTTACAACATGTATAGGAGCAAAACAAAGTTTACTTCCATGAAAAAAGCGCCTTTAAATAGGACCTTTCTATATTGTACATGAAGCATTGTCATTGTTTTTGAGGTGCCGCACACTTTCTTTAGCGAAAAAGATTACACAGCACACCAACCTTTAAAACATTACCACTCTAAAATAGTACATTATTCTATTAAATGCATTTGTGAATTTGTATCTAAGGCACACTCAGCAATAACCCAAGGCACAATAATGTTCCCCAGCACTGGTTAAATGTCCTGTAGAGGACCGTCTGTGGTTGCTTTACACAGCGGATGTCTCCACACAGTAAAGGTCAGATCACATCTCTACAGTGTGTCCAGGAGGGACTGTATCTCTGTAGTGTATGTACAGGAGGGTTCCCTGTGCCCGCGGTGCATTCCTCCATGCCCCTTTCTTTTGTGCCTGTCCTGCGGAGTGGAAAGGGGCGAACTCTGTACCCCATCCTACATCCGGCCACACACCCTTTAACACTTGAGAAATCGAAATGATGCAGGGGACATTTTAGGGTTGATGATCTAAAGGCAAACCCCTGTCTCTCAGTGGGCTGCGTTCACATTCTAGAATTTGTCGTAATTTCAGATGGAGGGGAGGAGTCGTTTAAGATCTATGGGAGAGTCACTGTTTTTGTAAGAAATCTCAAACACAATGAGCGTGGGTTGATCTGTGCGTCTCCTTGGCCTGCAGCGCTCTTCTCTCACAGATCTGCTCACTTCTCAAGTTCAGGGTGTGTCCTCAAACAGCCACCGTACACTCCACAACCCGCGGCTTTCACTAATGATTTACGTAAGCTTCAACTTGACTTTGACTCAAGATCAGAACACAGCAATAACAGATGTATTACTCTACGGTGCGCCAGGAAAATGTTGGTTCTGCTGAATAAATACGTAAAGTAATTTTGTGTTGTAGTTATACAAGTAGTTATGTAATCATTTATATTATGCTGATTTCTCATATATTGTTACTACGACAATTAGAGGTGGACAATATATAGAAATGTAGATAATATTGTGAATGGTGTTTTGAAGATATGCAAAATTGTGAGTATTTTTAAAAAAGAGCTGATTTATAAAGTGGTATAAGGGGATGTTTCAGCTAACTGGTTTAAAGGCATGTTTTAACACATGACTGTTTTTCAGATGACATGTCATATATCATTATCAGGGTACTCCAAAATATAATTGATTAATTAAATTCATTTTTGACAAAATTGCCCACCGCTAACTACGATTACATACATAGGTCATTATTTTACATTTTGTTCTTGGTAAATTGCAAAATTGATCTACAATGGCCTGATAATAGAAAGATTGAATGGAGCTGAAGCAACTAAATCATTTCTCTTGAGGGTCAATAAAGTATTGTTATTCTGATACAGACCTCAGGCAGTTTTCTCACGAGTCACAATGGCTCATCTGATTATGTTCTTGCCTAGCATCTAGAAGACACACTCCACCAATGTTTTAGGAAGATGTGAGTCTGGTCACTGGGATCAAATATCACAGGGACTGAAAAGCATCACAGATTTCTGCTGAATCAATGAGCAAAGCACAGAATTCTGTCAATCTGAGGTGAGAGAAATTTGAATTTGCTCTAAATGATTGTTGGTAAATGAGCTCATTTGTTTCACATAGTATTGTCACGATACTAACTTTTCAAACTCAATTTCAATACTAAGGAAAAGGCTGGATACTTGATACCAATTTCAATACCACAAAGATCATTAAAAAATGTATAAGTTTTTGGAGGTTTCTTGCACTTTGGCTGACAAGTGTAATTTCCACAGTAGCAGCTGGAGATCCACTTGAGCGTATATGATAAAGGACTGTGTGTCCTTATAGGGCAACAGGTCTGATTTAGCGTTCAGATGATTGCACTCAGCCACTGTCAGTCAAACTTGACTCCACACCTGCTCAGTATGGAACACTGAAGCAGAGACTTGGACTGGGCTTGGGAATCCTTCTAAAATGTGCAGAGATGGATGTCGTTTAGGATTTTTTGCATAGTTTTTAGACGTTTTGGCAGTAACTTGTAGGTCTACAGTTTGTTCTGGTTAAGTTCTAGGTCACATCCCTTTTTGTATAATTCCTAGCTTTCAGATTTCAGTTTTTATATGCGATATTTTGAGAACTTTTTCCACTTTTCCACCATCAATCTAATGTCCAATGATATTTAAAACAGATTGAGGCAGCTAAAATTAATGTTTAAAATTAGGGGTGGGCAATATATCGAATTTTAGATAATACCTTGAATGTGGTTTTTAAAATATGCAAAATTCCAATATTGAGCTTATCATTTATAGGAAAAAATGCAACGAGCTGATGAAAAAAACAACATTTTGTGTAAACTTTCAAATAAAGGCACAAGGTGATAATTCTGCCACTTTTCTGATTAGTTTTACCTTTTGCATTTGCCTGATTAAACCTGTGTTGCTGCGTGATTATTACAACAATAATCAGCATTGTATTAGATATCATTTATATAGTTATATATATATATATATATATATATAGTTATATGAAACATATTGAGAACTTTTTTCCATTCAGAAGATTCATATTTTGTTTTTTTGCAATGCCCCATTTCATCATTCTCAAAACCTGAGCAGTGTTTACATCCCGACTATACATCAGAGGCGTATTGTGCCAACTGCAGCTCGGAGATTTTACCTCTGCAACCTTTGTCCTCCCAAGCTTTTTGTATATACACCACTTTGACACTGTAAGAGAAGCAGAGCCAGCCAGAGAGAAGACGGCTGCATTTCCAGCGTGCAACAGTAGCAACACAAAGCAACATTCAAGTCAGTCTTAAGGCCATTGTGCGTTTTCCCAGGCGCAGTGAAGTATTCCCACACACACTGTGGTTATTGTAATGAAAGACTCGTGTTTGTGAAGCTGGGGTAATTTCATGTCTGCTTTGTCGCAACACTGTCATTTAACCCCGCACTCTCTTTCACCTCTAATCCTATTACAGGCCTGCCACCACAAACTAGGATGGGGGGTAGAAATGTCTTATTGCAGTTGTGATTAGATGAGCTAAAATCAAGATTCACTTCTCTGTACATTTTTAACATGTCTTGGAGCAAGTTATTTGTCTTTCTTTTTTTTTTTTTACTCCCTTTCTTAGATTGTCCTATACCATCTTTCTTCCTAGTCTGAACAATTTTGCAAAGATAGTGGCATTTTGTAAGTTAAATAAAAATGACCATTCAAATTGTAGTTGGGTTGTGATTACTCTGAGCAATGTATGTATGTAACCTTTTAATACTTTCCACAAAAGGTTGGTCAACATTCTTCCTCCAAAGTGAGAGATCTGCTGAAAAAGACACAAGCTGACCATTGATAGTTAGAAATGACTGAATCTCAACCTTTGATTTATTGCACATCCTGACTCGCAAGGTTTGGCTTTAGTCTAATGAGCCACAAGTCAAGTGCGCAGAGTTCCGTTGTTCCCGGATTACTCCCTCTGGCCCCAGCCGGCTCACTACAGCCCTCCTGCTCCCTCATCTCTAATTGGTTGAGACTGGTTGAGCGGCTTTGGGTGGATATCTTTAGCCAAGTCACAGCTTTCACTCCAACTCAACCTGAAGAGACTTAGAACCAGACAGATGATAGGAGAGTATACTGAATGGTTAAACCTCGGCAGGTAGAGGTCAGGGATGTGATGTAGGACCATTGATCTAGAGATGGTCCAAAGTCTTGATATATGACTCTTTCGACTTTTGGCACAGCCTTAGGGAGAGTATGGAGTTGTTTGTGATGATGTCTTAGGGCCTAGAGTCTAGACACTGATTGTGGTGCAGGGCTGAGGAGGTTGCCGAGATGATGAACCAGATGATTGCTGCAGTGCAAGAGCATGACAGACTGGTGAGAAGGTTGAGTTTAGGCTTCAGCGTTGTTCAAACACAGCTGAGGAGGAGGTGAGTCAGAGGGAGCTGTGTGTGCAGGCTCAGTTTATGCAACTTTACAACACAATTTTATATTTTAGCTGCTGACAAATATATGACAGATGCAGAAGATCATATGAGGTGAGTGAGGAACAGTGTGATGAGCGTCATTACAGGTGTGTCCTCCAGCCACTGTGTCAGAACCATGTGTGACATATAGGGACACATAGGCCCACATCCTCAGGTATTCGGATTATTTATTTAGGCTTAAATTTATGAGGCCAAATGTGACACCTGATTTATGTTAATATTTGAGCTCTTTGCTATAGTTAGTCACAACAACCAATCTTCCTGGTTAGCTTTATTGAACGCTGTTAAATACTGGACTTTCATTAATGGTGACATAAAATCCCTGAGTTTCCGAGCTTAAAGCAGATGAAAGAATGTAAACCAGTCGGAACCCCGACTTCTCATCTCGGAAACCAGAGCACCCCACCACAAGAATGCAACATAACATCCGAGCTTCGTAACATGCTGCTAAAAAACTTGCATCGTTTCACTGCCCACGTAATCTTTAAACCTTATTGACCTCATGTGCGCCTCAGTTATGCTTTCTACTACAGCAGCACCTCTCTAACAGACATGTGACACAAAAGCACAAACGGTGTAGGCCTGGTGAGAGTGACAGTTGGCCTAGTTTGAAAAACACAGTTCAAGTGAAGGTGTCACTGCCCCCTCTCTCCCCCCCTCTCCCCCTCTCTCTGCTCCAGTGTAAAGTCCAGTGCTCTGTCTGTACTCTAACGGTCGCTGTTTTCTCTGGCACGTGCCCAGTCAAAGGTGTTTGTTTTCAGCACTCATTACCCTGCTCTGCTGCGGCTGCCCATGGAGCCCTCACCCCCTCGTGTAAGAACTGGTACTGGGCCAACTGTGGCACAGAAAGGTTCTTTTATTATTGGTCCGTTTGAATGTAAACAGTGGATTTGAACTGCCTTGGTTTGGAGTAGAGTGACATTCAAGTCTAAGCTCTTTTGTCATACAGTCATATACAATGATGGAATATTAATACAAAGTCCCAAATGCAATAGTCACATTATTAGAGAGGACCTAAACAATAATTAATTGTGCTCCAGAGGGAAGTTTACTGCGAATTCTGATTTATCAGATATTAATTTGGAAAATGCTTGGCTTTTACACACAATACATATCCAGTCAAATATCTCATTTAAAAATATACCACAGTAGATCCAAAGTGTGACTGGCTGTGAATTAGAACGGCAAACTTTGATTCATTTATTTCATGGATGCAACTTTTCATGAAAAATGTGGATGGAATTTTTTTATTAAAAAAAATGCATAATTTGATCAGAATATAAAGTCAAATTAATCGATAAATGTCTAAATATTATGATTCTGTTAGGGCCCTTTCATATTCACAAATGTAAAACCCAAAAATCAAAACGTTGCGTTAAGTTAAAATTAAGGTTAAGGTACACTTTATTGGTGAAATTTGCTGCTTATTTACAACGTATTGTATCAACTGTTTGTATGTTATCTACTGTTATAATAATAATAATAATAATAATATATTTAAAAAAAAGGATCGAACAGCCATAATTCAGAAGGTGCTAAACATAATTTACTGTACTAGCCAGTATAAAAGCAGGACAATACACAGGACCTGCTGCACAGTATAAAAGTGATTGCCAAAGCAACAGCAAACTCACAATGGAGTAACAGCAGTGTGTGACTGAGTCAGCGCTTGTTCAACATGTGTCTGCGTCTGTGAATGTGACACATGGTAATAAAGGCTGATTTACACCAAGTCATCAAGTCTCTGCTTCGATACCCACATGTCTGCCCTGAGATTACAATGTGTTTAAAGTAAAGAAATAACACTTCATAGATAAGAAGGGGATGTTGTCAAGTCAAAATATTGTGTCACAGCTAGTGTTGAAACTAAATACTCGTGTGTGTGTGTGTGTGTGTGTGTGTGTATGTATGTATACGTTGGTGTACTTGTGTGTATGTATGTATGTATACGTTGGTGTACATGTGTGTATGTATACGTATGTATATGTGTATATTATTTTTTCAGATTTCTTTTGTTCTGTCAGATTTTTTTTTTACTGTCTTAAAGCAGTGCTAAGTAACATTTTCATCGTCTTTGTAACTCCTTGTGGTGGCTAAATATGTTTTCGTGGCATTTTAAGTGTGGGTTGTTGCCCCCTGCTGTCTCTGGGCGGAAAACCATCTTTGCAACATTTGCCGACATCAACCTGAAGAATCAGAAAGAGTTTATTGCCATTGTCAATGAACAAAATTCACAAACATAGGAACTTGTCTCGGCCTTAAGGTGCAACATAGAACACTGAGCAATAATAAAACAACATATATTCAATCAAAAAGGGCATGCATTAAGAAACAATTTAAAATTACTATATAATAAATAAAAATAGGCATTTCTATGTACACAAGAGTTACAGTTAGGACAACTCTCCTGAGAAACCCTCGGCTTTAAAAAAGAAATATTTGGCAATGTGAACCATCTTATTATGATAAAGAAAGAAAGAAAGAAAACAGGGGGTGTAAAAAAATAGATTTTAGTCTGTTCTGACGATGTATTTTCCCAAGGGAGATGCAGGGGGAGCTCTATCGCAAAGTTACATAGTTCTCCTTTAAAGGACATATATTATGCAAAATTGAGTTTTCTGAGCTTTTAACCATGTTCTAATGTTACCTGAACAAAACAAAACCTGTAGTTGCATTTAGCTTCTTTCACGCTAGTTTGACGAATCTTAGTTAGAAAGTCCTCTTCTCTCCCGACCGTCAAAAACACTCAGTTCTGAATCTCCTCGATAACTGACATCATCTTGATTTGCTCCAAGAATCTTCTTTGCTGTTTTAAAAGTCCATAAATCATTTGCGGACTTGTTCTGTGCAGTTCTGCCGTGAAATCAAGACCATTGCAAGTGCGTGCTCAAGAATTTTTTTTTGTAGAAAAAAAAGAAATACCAAAGTAAAAGTAAGGCGAGGATGTTTAAAGGCTAACAATAATACAAATGATGCATAATATGTGACCTTTTAAAAACTTGAAAAACAGAACTAGTACATTATAAACGTTTCCTTTGGGCATCCTAATTATTCGCGGCAAAGTGTTTATAAGCAAGCGTTTACTGTCACGGTGAAGCTAACAAACATTAGCATGCTAACAGTACACTTCTTGCTTCTCGGAGAATAAAATGCAGCCAACATACAGTGGTCTCATTTTCACCCTTAAAGATGCTTTTACCACTGTGATATCCTCATAAATACATACTAAAGTGACGCTGACCTTGTATCTGACTAAATAATTATGATATTCTTGCCGTAAGTATTGTCATTATACCTAATTTGATTATTACAGGAGATTTCCTTCACTTGCTTCTTCACTTGTTCACCTGCTCACTCATATTTTGCAGATTAAATGACATTCTTCTGTAAATTTGCCTGCCTGCTTTCAGTATACACTAAAAAGCAGTTTTTGTTTGTTTGACGTGTACAACTCTAGTACAGTTTCTGCGGTACAGTTGAACGCGCTGACTCAGCTCGTCCATGCCGTGATAACCACCAAATCTCTTTGTTCTTTGTCATATTTTGTTATGAGTGTCCCACATTAGTCAGTCAACACTTCAGCAGACCCTGCTCCTGTCTGCTCTCTCTCCTCTCCCCAAATGCGCCGTCTGCTGTGTCTGCTGCGTCTGCTCCTCTGAGTCAACAGGAATGTGAAGAATGGAGCCTTTTCTACCCAGCCCTCTTCTGGCCATATTTAGGCATTCCCCTGCTCTCTCTTTCTCGTCTTTCTGCCTCTTTCCTGCCCCTTTTCTCCTGCCGTAAGTGTAACATCCGTGGCCCTCTAGCTTCCGTGCCTTACTCCTACCAGCTTCATCCACACTTCTTATTAGGGATACACCGATATATATCGGCCCAGTATTTGTATTGGCATTCACGTCATTTAGTACAAATTCATTGCGAGCCGCGATTAATGCAGTGTTTTTTCCGGACACTATTTGACTAGTTTTCCTCCTAAACGATCAGTTTAGTGTGACTGTATCTCATCACACACACAGTCTCTCCTCCTTCTTTAAACCAGAGTCTGAGGAGACACGATGACACTCGGACTGGAGAGGTTCAGATGGAGGATGGAGTAGTGTGAAGGCTAATTTTACTCTAATATATTATAGCCAATAGCAGGGGGGTAAATGTCCATATCGGCGCACCACTAATTCTTATATAATAGATAGAAACCCCACAATCTGTACTTAAGGCCATAAACCATCACCCGACCTAACTTTAAACAGCTCCAGCAATTCTTAAACGTGAACTGAACTCAAAAACATGATTTAGTTGTTATTGGTTTTATTGTGTTGCATTTAATTATATTTATATATTCTATTGTGTGTCTGTGTGTGTGTATGTGTATATATAAATATCGTTTTAATTATCTTAATAATGATCCTTCCTGCGTTGTTCAAGTATTACACCAGTGAATGGACTGTACAACTAAACCCACATGTTCAAGCCACTCAAAGCCCACAAATATCACTATATACCCCTGTTTTGAACATTACAATTTGAATTCTCTGCAGGTTTCTCTCAGCTGTCAGCTTTTATTATTCATTCATTGGGAACAGTTGTTAATGAACATGCACGATACACATGCTGTAAACATGTTGGCTTGTGGCAGTGAGCGACACTCATTCATTCACCAGTGTACTTCATCACGAGAGGCAAAATGCGTGAAGTATCTTGCCCAAGGACAAAACGGCAATATGCACTAGAGCCACTGCTGCCCCCACTGCTGCCCCCACTGCTGCCCCCACTGCTGCCCCCACTGCTGCCCCACCTGCCACTGCTGCCCCCACTGCTGCCCCCCTGCCACTGCTGCCAGCCCCACTGCTGCCCCCCACTTGCTGCCCCACTGCTGCCCCCACTGCTGCCCCCACTGCTGCCCCCTGCTGCCCCACTGCTGCCCCACCTGCTGCCCCACTGCCCCACTGCTGCCCCCACCACTGCTGCCCCCACTGCTGCCCCCACTTAGTGTTCACAGCAGTCTCCCATCCAGGTACAAACCAGATCCAACCCCACTTACCTTCTGAGATCAGATGAGCTTGGACATTCCCTCTCCATAACTCAAGAACTATTTCTGCATACGGGCAAAACAAACTGCTTCAATATACTCATATACTCATATACTCATATACTCATATACTCATATACTCATATACTCATACACATCTCGCCTCCCTTTTACTAAATATATTTCTAAAATGGAATTCCTCATGACAATCAATGGCTGCCATTACATATTTCCGCCAGTAGAGAGCGGTCTCTCCTCTCTGCTCCTGTCTCTTCCTGTCTGTACCTGTCTCTGCACCTGTCTCCACCTGTCTCTGCTCCAGTCAAACCTGTCTCCTCCTGTCTTTGCTCCTGTCTCTGCTCCTGTCTCTGCGCCTGTCTCTGCGCCTGTCTCTGCGCCTGTCTCTGCGCCTGTCTCTCTGCGCCTGTCTCTGCACCTGTCTGTCCCTGTCTCAGCTCCAGTCTGCTCCTGTCTTCTCCTGTCTCTGCTCCTGTCTGTACCTGTCTCAGCACCTGTCTTCTCCTGTCTCTGCTCCTGTCTGTACCTGTCTCAGCACCTGTCTTCTCCTGTTTCTGCTCCAGTCTGCACCTGTCTCTGCACCTGTCTCCTGCTGCACCTGTCTGCTCCTGTCTGCTCCAGTCTGCTCCTGTCTCCTCCTGTCTTTCTCCTGCTCCTGTCTCTGCTCCTGTCTCTGCTCCTGTCTCTGCTCCTGTCTCTGCTCCTGTCTCTCCTGTCTCTGCTCCTGTCTCTGCTCCTGTCCTCTGTCTGTTCCTGTCTCTGTTCCTGTCTCTGCTCCTGTCTCTGCTCCTGTCTCTGCTCCTGTCTCTGCGCCTGTCTCTGCGCCTGTCTCTGCGCCTGTCTCTGCACCTGTCTGTCCCTGTCTCAGCTCCAGTCTGCTCCTGTCTGCTCCTGTCACGTTAATGACCTGCTGCTTGTGTTATTATCCAATAGCGGCGCAGCCTTCAGCCACAGACATGAGCTCTGACAGATGTGACACCTGGTTCTCTCACATTTTCGATTTCTTTTTTTTTCAAAATACAGAGTCTTTTCTTTTTCTCTTTTTGTGTTTCTTCGAGTCTCTCCCTTTCTCCTCTCTCTTTGTCTCTTCCTCCCTCTCCTCACCTCTTCTCCCTCTTCATCTCCTCCTCTTCCTCTCTCTCTCTCTCTCTCTCAGCCTGATTTGTCTGTCGGGGCGTTACAGGAGCTCAGTTGAATCACATGTCATCGCCGCTCCATAATAAACCCTCTTTTCACTCCCTTCTGAGTCACACTTCAGCCCCAGCTCACTGCTCCATCGTGAAGAAGCCTTTTTAGCACATTTTTGGCAACGCTCACCAACAATTTAACAGACTAGGATGTCAGGTGCAGTTGATGAATGTCCCCAGTGTAAGACGTTTGGAAAGAAACATATGTGATTGTATAAATGTGATCTTTTCGGTTCTGTAGCCAATAAGCAAGTCAAATAAGCAACTTTTTAAATACATTTGAACTTTTATTTGAGCTGATATTGACGCAAATCAGCTTTTTGACCAAACAAACTATTTTGGCAGGTTTTGGCTTTATTAGACAGGACAGTGTTGTGGGATTAGAGGGAGAAAGACATAAAGCAAATTGTCAGAGCTGGAATTTAACTCACCTGGCAAATGTGCTATCCACTCAGCCGCCAAGTGGCACTTACTCTATAACATTCTAAAGCCCTTTGCTCTCCTTTGGCAGCTGGACGGGACCATGGACCTAGACGAGCGGCGCCTGATCCGCTCGGCCATCCGCGAGCTCAGGAGGAGAGAGATCCAGGACATGGAGGCCGCCCTGGCCACCAAGAGGTTCAGGCCCACCAGAGTGCCCCCGCTGGAGGACAAGGAGAACCACGAGGAGAACCACAGGGAGCACCTCCACCAGCATAAGTGAGCTCCACCTCTGCAAACACGAAACACAGCACAGAGCTGCAAGATTGAGATTTGAAAGATTGTGATTGGCAAATGACAAAAGTTGATATTTAATATAGAGAAACTCACTATCTCGTCTTCATGAATTCTTATTAGGCCTGCAAGATATATCGTGATAGATGTATTTGCAGTTGGAGTGGTTGCAATTAGCAAATGGCAAAAACAGATTATTTAAATCTTATGTATAAAACCCGTGCATGAAACATGTTCTGAAATGCATGGGATTCTTAGTATTTATCAGTTCAGATTTCAGTCTTCTTTCAAATGTAAAAATTCCTGGATGTGTTTTAAAATGTGAATTTTGAACAGAATCCTGCCGTCAAGACAATCGCAATATTTGTTAAAGGTGCACTAAACTTTTCTGGTTGTCTCATGAAACTGGTATTGTTCTTGTTCTACAGACTGATAAAGTATAAACCAAAAGGTCCCATTACGTCCAGAGTTGCTCCGATCAGGATATTTGAGGCCGATCACCGATACGAACATCTGAAATTTTGATTTTAATATATGATGATGTGAAATTTGACCAAATCTATTTAGTTTATAGGATCAATTCAGTTTTCTTGGTGCTTCAGTTCATCAATTAACTACATGGGTTAAATGAATACTGTGCTGCTCATGTCCGCGTCATGCAGCCGTGCCTCTGGTGCAGCGATGGGAAACCATTTGGCTCAGTCTTCATATGGCTGAGATCACACATTTGGCTGTGAATTTCTATTATTCTTTTAACTAAAAGACTAGTGGGAGAGCTCGTGTGTTGTTACAGAAACACGTGGCAGCTCCGTGTTGTTGTCCGCTCCGGGAGCAGGCGAGCAGCGAGCGGGAGCAGATGGTGGATACATCGAGACTTAAAGGACCACATCAGAGCACGTTTTAAGAGGGTTTCAAAGAGCTTAAACGACGCTATCAGATCATCTACCTCAAAACAAATGTGTTGACGATGTAAAGTGTGATCGGTGCGTCTGATCAGCCCATTTTGCAGATCACCGATCATGTGATTTTTTTTTTTTTTTTAAGTGATCGGCGGCCGATCGATCGGAGCACCTCTAATTACGTCAATTGTGATCTACTGGTCAATCTCCGAGGCAGTGGGGTCAATCCCAAAGCCCTGTCTGTTTATATAGTTTATAAATGCGCCGACACAGGTTCACACCAGCACCGCTGTTGGCACGCTAGAGCGTACAGCGGCCTGAACACAAGTCAAAAGTGTAAGCCGAAAGTAGATGTGCAGAACGCACACAAGGAGGGAGGAGAGAGGGGAGAGGAAGTCACCTTTGATGAGGAGCAGGAGGAGGAGACATGTAGTGCCATAACGTAAGCATGTTCATGTTGTTGTCCTTCACAAAGCAACTTTCTCAAGCCCCTCCTCTCATTGTTATCATGGAGCTGGTCTCACTAATGACTAATATAAGAGTAATGTTTTTTAATAAAATGTTATTATGAAGCCATTCTGTGTTTCATATAGCTCAATTACATTTACTCAACAATACAAACCTATTTATCATTTGAGAATGATAAATTATATATAATATAGCCTAAATCTATTAGATCTTCAGGTTTTGCTGAATCTAAAAGCTTGCAAGCTGAAAATGTATGGGCACCCCGGTATAAACATTTATTTATTCAATTTCAGGCTTTCATTGCCAAAAAATACTTTGGTGTAGAGATGCGCCAATATCCCTATGTGATGACATCACATGATTTAAGGCTACGATAGATTATTTTTGGTGGTTTTGGAACCTACAGTAGACCGTAATGCCTCTCGAGGCGCAGTGCAAGTCATGGGCTGCGTGCACACACTTGTGCGTGTATAGAAGCCCAGTGTGTAAACAAGCCCGATCAGTTTATATGAAGTTTATTGTCTGGCGTACAAGAGACTGCAGATGAATGTGCAGAACGACTAGTTTGTTACACATGGGGGGCCAGATGAGCGAGCCATGAGCTACAGTCAGCGCCAGCACAGTATTTTTAGCAGAGGGACCACATCGCTGTCACCTTGCTGGAGTGCTCACTGGTTGCAGCACAAGCCCACAGCGGAGCCGCAGAACGCACATGTGCTCGATAGAGAACAGAAGGAGGAGGAGGAGCAGGAGCTGGAGGAGGAGACTGTAGCGCTGTAGTGTAATCCTACCTGTTCACAGAGCTGTTTGTTGTTGATCTCACAGTCTCAAGCCCCGCCCTTAAGCGTTACCATGGAGCTCATCTCACTGATAACTGATATAATACTCAAATCACATTTCCTCTCCTCACACAACCTCTTTTGAGTTAGTTATAGGACCTGCTAGCTGAAACCACATTAGTGCCCCTTTAATGCACTGAAATATGCACTGGGAACTCAATTTTGAATACATCTCAAACCGAGTCACAATATTTGTACGAAGAATATTTAATTCCCAAAATGGTGGCCCGCTACTCCAACGGAACACATTCCGCAGTCCTCCCTCGGCAGCACAGGAAACAGCGGAGCACAAGGAGGAAGTGACACGGTGGGTCTGAAGAAGGAAGAGTGAATGACCTAAAAACCATGTGTGTCCTGACCAATCCACGCCACGTCTGAGCTCATGGACCGACTGTGGTTGTTAAAGAGCGGTTTGGATCAGGCTGGTTCTGTGGGATTTAAAGTCAATATTTACATGTCCTAATAAGACATTACTCCCTTTAGCCTCAGTGCTGTGTGTATTCATTAAACCAATATAAATAATAAATCAATAAAACGATACAAATCCTTCTGCTCCGAGCGGCACACACAGATGCAGGCAGAGAGAAGAACGCGCTGAAATGATTCCACATAACGCTCCGACTTCTGCTGCGCCTAGCGAGACATTTCACTTCTGTGCTTAATCCTTGTGATCAACCCAAGTAAGCACATCCTTGTTGGCCTTCGACTCAGCTTCTGGAATAAGGTGGAAGTAAAATAGACTGTCTGGGCGCCGTCCTCCAGAGAAAATAAATTCTACACAGACTAAAAAGCCGCTTCCCAGGGAATCGGTGCATTGTTGACTTGTTGGTCTAAAGAATAAACATAAAGTGCGAGGAGGAGACTGCACAGAATGCGACAACACTGCTCTCTTATCCAGTTTGTAGTAAAACAGTGCTGTAGATGAGGTTGTTGTCAAACCAAATTGTATATTTTTTTAAATGAAAAATAATCTAAATCAGCCTTGCATCGCTGGGCAAAACTATCAGCAGAGCTCATCGGTCAACGCTTTCACTAGATTCTAAACAATCGGCACCGGCCACGAAAAAAACTCTTATTGGTTGATCTCTAAGGTTAACCCTGAGATCTGACCTTTGTAACTTGGCCTGATGGCGTAACCACTCTGCCACCTTTCAACCATAACCACCAATAAGTTGTACAGAAAGAAGCAGCTCTACTTCTGTACAGGACTGATGCCAACGGTTTGTTCAAGTTCAAGGATTGGAGCGTCGAACAACAGCAAAGCCATTCTCCACTCCTCCCTTCCAACTTCAATTTGAAATTATTATTTACAACAAGTGAACTTGAACTTGAACTCTGCTCAACAAAATCTGTCTTAAATGAACTGGTAGTGATCCATACTTATACTTTATTATTCAGCTGATTTCCAATTTGAGCAACCTCTCTAAAAGCACATTCAACTATTTTCACTTTCTTTGATGACCGCTGCATTGTGGTGCTGACGCCTGACCGCACCATCACCTTCTAACCTGAACATGTTTCAAGAAATACTACGTCAAGGTGATGATGAACAATTGGATCATTTCCCAGTTTTCCTTTCAAACTTGAGTGCGTATATGTCTAATTTTCCTTCTCAATGCCATTACGGGCGGTGATTGCTGTAATCAGTCCCATGCGGCGCTGCTTTCGTACGACTTGGGAAAACAAAGGGCATACCTCGTCCACGTGCACACCCATCTGCACATGCACGCTCCTACGCTCCAGGAATGTGACTGTCTGACCTTATCGTGGAACATTTTTCCTCACAACACTGCAGAGTTTGTGAGAGTTATTTAAAATTAATAAATAATAAATAATAAATAATAAATAATAAATAATAAATAACAAATAACAAATAACAAATAATAAATAATAAATAATAAATAATAAATAATAAATAATAAATAATAAATAATAATTCAGTTCAGTTCACGGTGCAACTTTTGAGCTAAAATATGATCTGCTAAACTAATACTGAATGAGGAATGGAATGCATTTCAGAACTTGTTTGTAGAATTAAAACCCTTGGAGAAAGGGAGAGGTAAGATATTATAACTTCAAATTCATAATACTCAAACTAGAGTAGTAGTGTCCAAGAAATATCTCAATTAAAGGTATAAATGTATTTTGGCAAACTGCTACTCTTTAAAAATTCAAGTTAATGTAATAGAAAAGAAGTGAATGACCTGTGGATCATTCATTTGCGTAGGTGGTAATTAATATGTGTAAAAGTCTTTTCACAGCTAATTCACAGATAAATGTGAGTCAAGTAAACGCGGACATACTTTACATTAGTCCTATGAGTTATGTTTACAGTCTTGTGGTAGCATCTCCCGAGCTAAGCGCTAACTAAAGTGAAAGAAAGCATCAAACCAGCCACGTTTACCACACTCACTGCTCAGTTCAACACTAATAAGATTTATACTAGTCCTGACGAAACAATTGTCCGTTTTGATAGTAATCGCAAACATGTGTGCGCTCCATCTATGGTGACAATCTTTTAATCTTTTATTTAGAAACCGTTATTTTGTTGTTTGCATGAAGTTAACTTTTATTCTTGAGTCATGCATTCAGAAGCACTACGTCACACTCAAATAAACGACGGCACAGATAAATGTCAGCACTGCGCTTCATATTTGAGTATTAATCTGTCAGTAAATTGGATACATTTTTTGTATTCTAAAGAGTCTAAGCTTTAAAACAAGGATGCCCAGGTGGCAAGGTAGCGGCAAGATTTTTGCCGATAGCCCATTTTGGTTGATAATATTGGCCAACAGTTACACTGTAATAACACTAATATATATTACTAAATACTATTATTTAGATGGTTAGGCTATACTGTATGTTATTTGCCCATACATTTTTTAACACTTGCAGGCCTAATTTCCCGTACGTTGACACTTTCCAAATAATTTCTGTCTGTTATCCTGTTAAGTCTTGAACTTTCCTCTAGGCCCGACAGCAGCGGCGCACTGGACCTCCTCTCTCAGAAGCTTCAGGGCATCAGGGACATCGAGGAGCTCACAAAAATGGTGAGTTTTGACAAGCAGCGGGGTCATTTGTAGTTGTAAGCACATTATTGCAGTTTTTGCATTAGTTCCTACTCGGCTTTACTGCTACTCGGCCCTGCACTCGTGGCCCCGCTCAGCCCCAGTAGCATTTTCGTTACAAGTGGTGCTCAGTGGTGCTGTGTAAAACTGGGCGTGGAAACGGCACAAATGATTTGTGACTCAAAAGGATGTCTGCTCGACATACACACATGACAACTGCTACACACTACAATATAGTAACTAAAAACATCAGTGAAACTGCTACAGCAACCGCCAATAAAGCAGCGCAAAGCAGACGGAGTTACGGACACAGAGGAAGGATACAAACACGGAGAATAGTGAACTGACCAATAAACTTTATTTCTCACTTCTCATACTACAGAGTTCTGATCCATGTCCTTATCATGTTTTCCTTCCCAATTCAAGGAAGCCCAGTCCACAAAACATCACCATTAATCCAGTTTGAAGCGTTCTTATTGAAAATAAAACATTAAGCAAAAGTATAGATCCTCACGTGAGTTTGTATGTAAAGCCACACTGGAAGAGTCGGTGAAGCTGCTGCAGATTACAGCGACAGTAAACTCACTTCCTGTGAAGGCCGGCCTGGACTGGCCATCAGGAGCGCCATTGGCTGGTGCACTTGTGGGCCGGTCACTGTCTGACTAGTGCAACATAATGCAGAGTTCTGATATCACACTTCAACGGCCCACTCTCAATCAGATTTCTCTTCCTATGCTCGGCTCTAGTTCATCGCAGGCCCACAGACGTGGGCCGGCCCACGTCAACCGACAGCCCCCGTCCCATCGCAGCCCAGTGCTGCAGTCCCCGTTCTCATAGTCGCAAAATTGTTCTAAGAATGTTTGGCCAATTGTAAAATTGTACAGATCGTACAGAGCAATCAAAGTGATCAAAGCCACACGCATCGTGCTGACATGATCTCGGCAAAGGAGCAAAGACTTATCCTCAAAAGTTTGAGTTTAGACGTCCTAATGCAAGTCTGTGAAGGGACCACTTTAGGGGGGCAACAAGCGCACTCAGGGGGATCTGTTGGAAACTTATTTTATTTTATGGAGTAATTCAATTTCAATAATTCAATTTGGATTTGTATACCAATTAAAAATCCAACGTAAAATAGTTCTAGCATTATTTTGTTTAAAAGTTGTAATAGTATTGGCTTATACTGTAAAAAAATACTGCTTTAAAGCATTTGGGTGTGAGTAACAATAAAATGGGCAGAATTTACCACAACAGGCCAAGCCAAGCTTCATTAAGCAATCTAAAATGCACTAAAACCGAAAAGCACTCCTGTAGTAAGATTATCCTATTGATCTGATTGATCAATCAGATTTTTTTTTCATTGCTAAATCGCCGGATAGCCACGATCATGGTCGCGTAAGGGGCCAGTCCAGACCAATCTGGGGCCAGTCCAGACCAAAAAGTCCAGGGCCTATTTTTTCTCCCAGTCCAGCCCTGCGTGCAGTTTATCAGATTATCTGCTCTACTGCACCTCAAAAATGATAAGACCGTTTTACGTGCATCTAAATTAGAAGTGCAGTGCTCTGCTCGTTTTCTTCTCGAAGCGAGTGGTTTTACACGGGACAAGAGGAAACGGCTGATTTAGACCATGATTGTCTAGTCTTTGCTCCCGGGATCATACAAATCTTATAAGACTCTCTTCATGTCTGTGGTTTGCATTTATGTCTGACGTTTAAAGACCCTTAAAGACTCGTGTAGTGCGCTGCATGTTTACGGAGCACGCCTGCTGCTGCTGGAGGTGACACCAAATGGAAATGCGCTAAAGCAGCCAACGGAAAAGGCTTATAAGTACAAGCATGGGGGACCCACACACCAATAGGGGGCCCCACAAACCACTGTTCAGTCTCTTCTGGGGAAAAGGGGTTTTTGTGCAAAGGTTAGCATATCCTTCTGAGAAGTTTATAATGTTTCCTCTGTTCCAGCTGCGTTCTGCTGAAGAGTACGAGGAGAGGAAGATGATCCGAGCCACCATCAGACAGATCAGAGAGGAGCAGCAGCAAAGTACGGCACCCAGACACGGCACCCAGACACGGCACCCAGACACGGCACCCAGACACGGCACCCACCAAACGACCAGGACACGGCACCCAGACACGGCACCCAGACACGGCACCCAGACACGGCACCCAGGACACGGGCCACCCAGACACGGCACCCAGACACGGCACCCAGACACGGCACCCAGACACGGCACCCAGACACGGCACCCAGACACGGGCACCCCAGACACGGCACCCAGACACGGCACCCAGACACGCAGTCACGCCACCCAGACACGCCACCCAGTCACGCCACCCAGTCACCCGACACCCAGTCACGCCACCCGACACCCAGTCACGCCACCCGACACCCAGTCACGCCACCCGACACCCAGTCACGCCACCCACAATAATACATGAAAATGAAGGTTGTGCTTGCAACAGAGAAACAAAATTATTATTAATTCATTCATTGATTCATTCATTTGAGTTTTAGTCTGTTGTAAATGGAGCGACCAAAGGATGTGCAGGCTTTAGGAACAGAATTTAACTATCAAACCTTTTTACCATCTAAAGATTTGTGAATGAAAATGAAGTGGTGAGTCTGTCTGTGGGTGTGGAGAGAGGGCCACTTCAGCAGAGTAAAGGCTGCTGTTGTGATGCACCAGTCACAACGCAAATGTGTGTGAGATAAATAACATCAGGTTATGGAGCAGTCGCCATAGTCTAAAATCAATAGGACTGTAGTTTGAAGTGTGAAGGAGGTTTTATTATGATTAAAAGCATATTTATTTTACTTTACTACTGCTTACTACATTTAGTAACATTTAGTAACATTTTGTAAAGTCAGTATGTTTTTGTTGTTTGTTGCTTGTGCATTCTTGGGCACCAGATTTGCTTTCAGCTCCAGTAAAGGAAAGGTAAAGCCCATATAAAGCCCTCTGACTGAAGCGAAGCCGTTGTGCTGAGCTTTAGCTCCAACTCATCTGAAAGTTTTCTTAAAGGGGCACAGGCACCTTTTCCTCTCACACTACTGCCCTCCATACCACATTCCCATGTGTCTCCACCGTGCTGAGGCGCTGCAACAGGAGTGGTTTTATACCGAAACACTTGAAAGTGGTTAAACAGTTGAAATTCTGAAATGTGGTTACCAGTCACTTGAGTGTTTGTGCTGTTTGAAGGATGGTTTTATGGCAGTATTGCTGTTACCACCACAGCCCAACCTCATATAGCCTGGACATTTCTATAACTCCAAACTTTGGCCCCAGCTTTTCTATCTAGCACCTACTGCTCCACCTCATGCCTTCACTTGCCCGCGCCTCAGCAGCAGTGCACTGGAGCTCAGCCTGAGACTGTGGCAGATTCTTGAATGATAATGACTCAGATTAAAGATTCTTCTCATTCCTGGGGCCGCTCTGCTCCCTGAAGCCCTTTTGCGATCCTATCAAGACAGATACTGAAGAAAAACTGAGATCAGCCATTCCTGGGATTATGTGCTTCGGGTGAGCAGTGTCGGCACTTTCCTCTCTTACGTGGTACAAGTGCACGCAGCAGCCAAATATACATTTGTAATGTTCATATTTGTCACATTGCTCCCACTGCAGTTTAGTCATTTTGACTCTAGATGTCACTGTGCTTAGCTTGATACCAACTCCTTTGTGCAGTGGTTTCCAAAGTGGAATTATGACACTGTATTTCAAAACAGTATGTTTTATTTAAATTGGGTCAGATAACATAATATACTACAAATAAACTACATCTGAAAAGATTTGCAACTTGAAATTATTACAGACGTCCATTTCATTTTACTGTGGGGGTCCCGAACTGGTTGACTGAGTATTTAGGGGTCCCAGCCTGAAGAGTTTGGGAACCCCTGCCTTAGTGCACCTACAGATGCAGTTCTGCGCCCTCTGCTGGTGTTTTGGATGCAGTTTCTAATTTAAATCCGTGAGGCACATACACCTTTTCAACTCCACAGCAAAGGTTTGTTTAAGGACACATACTATGATAAATTAACTTTTTGGCCACTTAATTCTTGCTTGTTGATGAATCCTGTTTAGTAAGTCTTCCCCCTCAGAGCCTCAGAAAACACACAGAATTTCCCAGTTTTGTAACATCAAAGGTAGAGCACCAAGATCTCCTGTGCTGTTTTTAACTCCATAAATCATCACCATACTCATTCTTATTATTTCTGCCTCAAACCAGTTACCATTACAACTGTGTGCTTACAGTAGCACGTCGGGGCAAGCTAGGTTTGTTTATCTCCCCTATGTTATCCCCTCTGCAGCCAGCAGATGGCGCTCTAACTCTTCTTCTTCTTCTTCTTCTTCTTCTTCGGTGGTGTTTCCTCAATTACTGACATGGGATATGCCTGACTGATATAAAGTTCTGTGGGGTTTTGGCAGACCAATTATTTAAAGTTCTAAAAGGGATGCCACAATAAAGGTACACGAGCATGTTTAAAGTGCACATGAAGGTTCTCATGTTTTTCATCATGATATCGTTAGGTGGGATACACACAGGTTGCTTCTTTTTCGTTCTCCTTCTCTGGGCCTTCTCTGTTTCTTCTCTGAATGGAGTGCTGCTCCCGGTCTGGTCGATCTTGTCTTAGTCTTCTTCTCCTTCTTTGATGGGGTTCGTGGCAGTTGGTGTCGCCGCCGGTTGCCGATCGAATCCCCCCAGCTTATATACCCTTATCTTCAAAGCTCATGAGTTCAAAGCTCATGTGGTCAAAGCACATGAGGTCAAAGCACATGAGGTCAAAGCACAATGGAATACATATGACATAAGGTCAAAGCACAATGGAATACATATGACATGATAAAGCACCCTATCATGCAATGACTGGGGCGCCCTCTACTGAGTGTTCCATAAACTACAGATGCATGTAAACATCAACTGAACTGAAATGACAGCGAACAAACAAGACCCAAAGTGTTCTACAGAGAGTCCTTTGTACAGCACCTGTGGTAAATATTTATTGTAACACATTAATTGAATTGCAGATTGTGAACAAAATCTGAATAATAAAAGTTTAAAATTACAGGAAGTAGTGCAGCGTTCTAAAACACTCCCTCTGTGACGTGGCATTGAAAACAGACAATTTACACTTAACTGACACACTTTTCAGACATTTTAAACAATCATTCAACAAAATAAAGGTGCTATATGGTATTATTGTTTGTCAAATTATAACTTGTGTAATTTATATGGATTTTGGCTCTTGTTTACAGTCTATTGCTTGGTAACAGTTTGGGAATTTCCTCGACATATGCCATATTTGTGCTCATGTTCAACCAGGAAGTACAATTATAAACTTTACAAATATGGTGAAACTGTTGACAAATAGGCAAAATGTTTAATAAAGTCTGAAATATTCACTACTTTTTAATGAAATGTGTCTGACCTTGTTTAAAAAGCTTGAATATTAATTGATATGGGACTTTAAAGGACAAAGTAAACACTAAACTAAGAAAAATGCTTGTAAATAGTTCTGAAAATTGAATCTGAGGTCAAATATCTCGGTCTTATTGGCTGTTGTTTGTTCCTGTAGGCCCAGCGGAGAGGTGCAGAGCTCTGGAGCGGATGGACGGTCCCAGCGGGGTCAGGACGCAGGTGAGGGCTTCTCAGTCTCCTTCCTGTCTCAGAGGCAGCTGTGGTGGAGCTGGTTTGGCCATCAGGGCACATCCCCACCCAGCAGGCGGAGAGCAGGCGGTTAAGGAAGTACGCAGGAAGTGACACGAGAGCTAAACTAACTCCAAATGCACTTTACATTCACAAGTTAAAGGAAACCACAACACACACTGAAGATCCAATCATTTGCCCAATCATTTAAAAGTGCCACCTACTTGTGTCCATTGTGAAGTTTATATGTTTAATGCCATAATTCAATTTATGAACCATGGCTCAAGATTTTCCCCATGATCAGAAATGTTTCATAAATGACATATATATATATATATATATATATATATATATATATATATATATATATATATATATATATATATATATATATATATATATATATATATATATATATATATATATATATATATATATATTATAGCTATATATATATATATATATATATATATATATATATATATAACAAAACACACACACACAATATACATATACATATACATTACTGTTGTTGCCTGTAGGCTTTATTGACAGGAAAGTACAGAGTGAAGTGGGGATGAGAGAGAAGGGAGGACATGCAGTAAACTGTCAGAGTCGGGAATCAAACTTACAACACTGCGTCATAAGTGCGCCTGTGACCCAACCACTCGACCACCGGGCGTGGCGTGAGGTAGCTGGAGTTTGGGAGTAACTCGACACTTTAATCTGCCGCGTTTCACTCAGTAGTTTCTGCGCGAGATCCTAACCGTGTTTGAGCGCTTTCGTCCGCGCCACGCCACATTTATCGACGTACATGGGGGCAAGTCTTTCGTCCACCAGGAACTTCTTTAGTCGACGCCAGCTCTACTTCATGGTGGAAACTGCACCTTTTAATAACCTGTATGTTTCAGAGCTAAAGATGGAGTTGTGTGTGCGTGTTTAAGCCTCTGTGTTTGCGGTTTCTTTTAGCCCCTCCCCAGTTTACATCGAGTGGAAATTCATTAAGCCCCTCTTTGTTGTTTGTGTAATTGCTCAAGTCATTTTTAAAAATGTTTTTTATTTCTTTTTTTTTTTTTTTAGCTTTTAAAGTCTTGATAGAGTGGATGTGTCCTTTTCTGTTTTATTTTGACATAAACACATCGTCACTTTAAGAGCTGAACGTTTCAAAAAGAATAAGATTAGACACAGAATATAGCCGTAACACAATACCTGTTCCTATGCTAAGGTGACCACAAGAAGAGAAGGCCTCAAAAAATGCAGAACCTTCATATTGTGTCTGCACTGTAACCATAAGTGACACATTCCAGGCTGTGTGGCGTCCAGTCCAGTCCCCTCCATCTTCTCTCCATCCTGCCGCTCCTGCTCCTGTTTTTGTTGCATTCTTCTCTGTGGCTGCTCTCAAACCTCCGCGGTCCGTGCGAGAGGAAAACAAAACACCACCACGTCTACACACCACCGTAACACACGATTGAGCGGGGATTAGCCTGCCTCAGCCTTATGAGCTGACTCCTGGTAAACAAATGTCATGAATTGCCCCATTTGGAGATGAAACGCGTAGAATATTTTGCCCAAGTTTGGCCCAGACGTTTGGGAAAGGCGTGGTTTGCTTCACTTGTTGTTTTTGGACACTAATGTCAGTACTACTACATAAAAACAAGATCGGACTCTCCGTGACAGTGCCATCTTGTGTGTTTGTCAGTTTAAAGGGGACATTTTTAACCAGTTTGTAATGTTCCCTGAACAAAAACATACCTGTTTTTTTTTTCCTTCACTTGTTTGCATTTCTGTGGTCAAATTGTGTTGTCACATTGCCTAATGGTTTTCATTGTTCAATCATTCTGGATTTTATTATTTTTACTAATACTACTTGTTTTTAGCTCACTACACTCTAAAATTAGGACACTATGATATTGAGATGAACTGTTTTTGCCCTCTATGTAAATGACAATATAATAAGTCATTGCATTTAACGAGTGCGGATGATAACGCAGACGTTTCCTTCCGCTGTGTGACTTATAATGTTCGAAGTCTCTGCGCTCGTGCCAGCTCATTGAAGTGACACAGAGCTGTAATGGGCCTGCTGGGGTGTGTGTTCTCCATTGTTCTCCTCCATTGTTCTCCATTGTGCTCTCCTGTGCAGTAAGAAGTGTGTCTGCTCCGAGCGGAAACGCTGACGACCCAGAAATGGCGTCACAGGAAATCCTCGGTGACTTCACTTCCTGTGAGCCGGCTGAGTTCTGTGATGGGCCGCTGATGGACGAGAGGGGCAGTAATACAGAATACATTGCAGAAGCTTATTAAGAGCCTTCATGACATTGAATGCTGCTCGCATGTTTTTACACACTGTGGTTTTCCACATATGGAGTACTCTTGAACCTCCTGGTCTCACTCTGCTGGCACCACACTCAGACCAATAGAATCTCTTTTTTAAAAGGCCATAAAAGTCAGCAGCAACACATGTGCAATGCCCCTAACCTCTACATCGACGTAAGCATGCATTTGTCATTTCAAATCTAACCCAAAGCACAAAAGCCTAAAAAAAATACAATATTTTGGGCTGTCACTATAGCAAACTATAAGCTCTTTTTGTCGCCGCAGCTTAAGAAACTGGGCGCTACATAGACCATGATCCTCCATTTCAGTGCAAACATGAAGACATGACATGCTCAAGCACACATTTAAACATTTTTGGAATATAACGGCAATGATTCACATAAAAGTCTTGTCAGGTCATTTTAAAATGGAAAAGTATCATTTCTATCATTCTGTTCGCCACTTTTAAATATCGCGATAAATATCATTCCATGAGATTTAAATATTGTGATAACATTATTGTACCGAGAGATTTGAATGTTCCATCCCTAAAGCAAAAACTGTGGTTGAGTTCATGTTGCGTTCACTCCAGTCACAGAGCTATGGATGTGAGAGAGAGAAAACCTGTTCAGCTGTTTCTGACTGGTTCACTGCGGTGAGCTCTATAATGAGCTGATTCGATAAATTCTAGCTGGTTGGCCCAAACAAAATATTGGATCGCTGGAGATTTAAGAGAGCAAAAACACTAAAAAGTGCAAATATTGGCAAAACGATATATTTCGATCTCCAGTGGAGATACCTCAATAATCGCGATATTTCACATACAATTCCACAACATAAAGGCCTATACATTTTTTATGAAACAAATATATTTTTACAACAGTATTTATTTGTTAAACCCCAAGTTGTTTTAATAATCACAACTGGGAACTGCATTTACTGCATTACATCAACAAATTTGCTTTCTCTAAATAAATAAGCAAATATATGCCTTTATACTCCATCTGAAGATACCTGTTGTGTTTTTTTTGTTTTTTTTTCTCAAGACAAAACATAGCCCCTCAAATGAAAAGCCCTAAATCTTACTTTAACACGGCTACAAATAAAGTAGTGAGGCGTTCTCCTTAGTGATGAGTAAAGTTCAGTACATTCCCAGTGTGAAACCTGCTTGTGTCTGCTAATGATGTTCAGGTCCACAGTGTGTGTGTGTGTGTGTGTGTGTGTGTGTGTGTATTCCAGCTCAAACACAACGTTTTGTTCTATACACACCCACAACTTCCCAGTATACGGTCTGAGCCAAAACACTGACTAGTCTGTTTTAAATGGGATATCAGAATCAGAAAAGGATGTTATTTGTTCTAACTTTAAAATAATTCAAAAAGATGGCATAGCAGTATTTTATATTTCTTTATCTATCTAACTATATCTTGATTTATTCTCACTTTGCGCACTTGCTTTGTTCTGGTTAAGTTTTTATTGTACAGTCTTGGTTTAGTCCTAGTTTAGACCTGGCTCAGTCTTGCTTTGGTCCTGTTTTAGTCCTGGTTCAGTCCTTGTTTAATCCTGGTTTAGTTGGTCCCAGTTCAGTCCTAGTTTAGTTTTGCTTTGGTCCTGTTTCAGTCATAGTTTAGTCCTGTGTCAGTCCGTGTCAGTCCCGGGTCAGTCCCGGGTCAGTACCGGGTCAGTCCCGGGTCAGTCCCGGGTCAGTCCCCGGTTGAGTCCCGGGTCAGTCCCGGTTCAGTCTGCCCGCAGATTGTGCTTTTACGGATATTTTTGTGCTCTTTACCAAAATTGAACGTGAATTAAACCAAACTCGACATCCTGCTATGTTTTTAATGTGAAAAACCATTAAAACACCCTGATCAAATCTCCTCAGAGTAGATTTAGCGTGCCTCTTTGAACTGCTCGACACCGCGGAGCGCTGCAGAAAAGCACAGCATTTTCTTGTGCCTGCTCAGCTCCAGCCTTAACCAGCCGCCGCTCATAAAACCTGATAATTATAGGTGTGGTGACAACGGCGTCTGTGGAAACTGTGCAGGCTTTCCCAACAAAACACAAGGGGCCGACCTAAGTGAAGTGCACTGGGATGCTTTAGTGACCAGGGGCCCTTCAGATTGAACGCACTACTGCAGAACTGTTGTGTCATTGTTTCCCCCACATACAACACTATGTTCTGTTTTGAGCTACTTTTTGGCACTTCAGCGTTGGCATTTTTCTTACTACAGCCTAAAATCGTGTAAATGTATATGAAAAACATTCTGGGGATACCACTTGATGACATCACAAGGTGGAAGCACACATTTTGAGCTCTGGAGAAGAGGCAGGATGACTCCGTACTCGTGTGAAGGGGACAATGGGTATGTTTTGATGAGAAAACAAAAAGAGTTCAAAAAGCTGAACGTAGATTTAGAATACCGGTAATATAGGGCGGAAGGTCTGCCAACTCCTCATTTCCCTGGAGATTTGAGTTTTGCTTTGCCTGGAATGTTCCACTAACTGTCTGTCACCAGATTGATAAGTGTAGAACTCATTTCAATCTAGAAAAGCTCTCGCTGAAATGATCGGGAAAATGGTTAAATCCAGTTGAGGGAAAAGCACAAATTGGTATTTAGGCTAACAGATTCAAGTACGTCCATCTGCGCCGCCATGTTTGTTTGGCTCCGCCTTAACCACAATGCTGCCAGTGATTGGTCCATCCTGCACCAAACAAACAGCGGGCGCTTGACAAGATGGATTCTTGTGGAGCTTGTGAACTTACAAATATTACGAGAATTCATCTTGCTGGCCAGGTTATGTTCCACAGTATGACCTTAAACGTATCTATCTCTATGCAGACAAGGATGTTACGTCACCAGGGCAAGTTACGGGTCAGATCTGTGAAGAATGCAGGTGTAGTAGATTGCGACTTGCTTGTGGGTTATCATTTGCGCGGTAAGAAACGTCTCTTAAGTGTGATTGCCCGACCGGCTTTTGAGTCAGAAAGGGAGAAAGGGGCGTGAATCGAGATAGAAGGGGGTGTGATCAGATAGGGGGGATGGGCGGGGCTAAGGAGGTGTTGGGCGGAGCCAGCAGCAGCAGTTTGAGAGGGAGCGAGAGAGAGAGAGAGAGAGGCAGTAGTAGAGTCGTGTGGACAGCGGAGTGACTGCTCATAGGCACGCGGGCAGGGAATCTGTCAACACAAGGTAACGTGACTTTAATCATCTCCTCCAGCTGGGACTGACTGCTCGTGTCAGCTCTTTAAACAGCTGCACTGCGTGGAAATGATGGACCATGTGCTTGGGAGCCTTTCTGTAGCTTGGAACTTTTGGGGAAAAAAGTTTTTATGTATTTTATTGTATTTTTAAGGTTTAAGTTTTAAAGTTTTAATTGGAGTTAGTAAACTTTTAATTGTATTAACTTTGAAGCCGCAAAGTTACATCAAGCCCTGATTAACTAATCGATTTAATTTGATAATGACTTCTTTAGACTGAAATAATAACAATTTAATTTAAAACGACAAAATAAAATGAAAATGTATGAAATATATTGAAACCAGACTTTTATAGTGCTCAGAATGGGAAAAAAAAAATGTAATCCTGGGTTAGTCCTGGTTTAGTCCTTGTGCTGTCTTTTATAGTAATCGTGGTTGAGTCCTGGTTGAGTCCTGGTTGAGTATTGGTTTAGTCCTGATTTAGTCCTGGTCCAGTTCTAGTCCAGAGTTTGTCCAGCTTTAGTCCTGGTCCAGTTTTTAAGTCCTGCTTTAGTCCAGCTTTAGTCCTGGTCCAGTTCTAGTCATGCTTTCGTCCACCTTTAGTCCTGGTCCAGTTCTAGTCCAGAGTAAGTCCAGCTTTAGTCCTGGTCCCGTTCTAGTCCAGAGTTTGTCCATCTTTAGTCCTGGTCCAGTTCTAGTCCTGCTTTAGTCCATCTTTAGTCCTGGTCCAGTTTCTAGTCCAGAGTTAGTCCAGCTTTAGTCCTGGTCCAGTTCTAGTCCAGAGTTTGTCCAGCTTTAGTCCTGGTCCAGTTCTAGTCCAGAGTTAGTCCAGCTTTAGTCCTGGTCCAGTTCAGGTCCTGCTTTAGTCCGGCTTTAGTCCTGGTCCAGTATTAGTCCTGCTTTAGTCCATCTTTAGTCCTGGTCCAGTCCTGGTCCTGCTTTGGTCCAGCTTTAGTCTCGTCTGTCAGTGCGCTCTGTTTGTGGCTGAGAGTAGTGCATCTCAGTGCACACAACAGTAACATGGTATTGTCATGTGATAATCTTTTTTAATAGTAAAATGATTTCATATTTTCAGACTGATTTCTTTAAGTGACTTGGAAGAATCTGAGTTTGAATACAAAGAAGAGCTGCAATGTCACTCAGATTAATTATTAGTTTATATTTTTCTGACCATTGTGGCAAAAGAGCATAAATATGTGCAAAATGGTTTCATGTGACTTTTATTACAAATTTAGTTCAGAGTAACAATTATGTTTGATTACACTGTGTCACCATGGAAACCACTCCGGCCCTCCTCTTTACTTTACATCTTTAAAAGCAGATTACAGTCATTCATTCCTCTGTAGTTCCAGTGGTTCTTCAAACTGGCCTCACGAAAGGAGATTTGGCTCTGTCCTTCTGTCCGTCTGACAGTATCATTTCACTTCTACATGTAAACAACAATTGTCAAAGCACTTGTAAGAACCAGCCAAAACCTTTCCCTTTTCTTTCTTTTCAGTTGTAGTGCGTCTTTGAAATGACTGATACTTCCAAAGTCGGTTGTTTTTAGATTCTCTTTGATACTAGGGTTAGGGTTAAGGTATTATCTAGAATATAGAATAATATTATTATGTTTCAAATGCTGTTCTATCTAAAGTGCATGTTAAAGTTGGTTTAAAGACGTTTTCAACCGTTTTTATGCTTTAAAGCAGGGGTGTCCAAACTATGGCCCGGGGGCCAAATGCGGCCCTCAGACCAATTGTTGTTGGCCCTCAGGCTTCCTGCTAAGTTGGCCCAAACAACAAAAAGTAGTACTTTTTTAAAATTGGAAACAATTCTAAACATTCAATGTTATACCAACCGAATATTATTGTTCTAAGTCTTAATAAAGGTGTGGAGGTCCATCAAAACTATGTCAAATGCAAAATTTTGAATGGTTCACTTGATTGTCGGGTTGTCTGTGGCCCCTGCTCCGCATAAGTTTCAAAATGCGGCCCTCGGTGGAAAAAGTTTGGACACCCCTGCTTTAAAGGCACTTACCCAATTGTTTCATCTAATGCAGTGAAATCTGTTTTGCACCAGTACAAATATATTGTAAAAGCAGCTATTCTGGTGAAAATGGGATCGCAGTGTGCTCTCTGCATCCAATTATTGTTTGTTAGCTTTGCGGTGAATACGATGCCAGGAAAGCAATAGGTAACTTTGGCCCGCTGCAAAGAGTGTAAAAATGAACTAGTTCTGTTTTTCAGTGTTTTAAGATGGTAAACATCCTGGTACAGCACCGTTAAAGTGCTATGGTGAACTTGAAATGGAACATGGTAAATGAACTGACAAAATGATGATAACCTGAGCCTGTTTCCCTCTGATCTGATCTGGAGTCTGTAGAGGAGCAGACGTGGCGACGTGATCTGCTGGATCAGATGGAGCGTTTGAGTGGAAAAATGGAAATATACTTGCTGAGTTTCAGTTCTTTTTCAACCTACACAAAGATTATACACTTCATTGCAGGAGATTGTGGAAAAAAATCTATTTCTTGAAATATGTGTTGGTGTCTCAGGTGTTTAGTGTTAATGTTTTCTTTGTGATTGTGAAAATATATGAAGTTTAATGTTTTAAAAACATTAATTATTTAGCTTCATTCAGACTAGTGTTAATAAACCGGTTTACAAGTTCATATCCCTCTGAGCATCGGAAAACATTCTGTTTTAAATTTCACACATTTGTGACATCAAAGGTAGAGCTCTGGAGGTCTCCTGTGCTGTTTTTAAGTCCATAAATCATCACCAGACTCAAATCACGTTCATACAACTGTGTGCTTATATTAGCATGTCGAGGCAAGCTACATTTTGTTTATTTCACCAAGATAATTCCATCTGATGCCAGTAGATGGAGTGCTAACAACAATCCTGAGAAGGGATTACTATTATTATATCTTTTTTTAAAGTTTGTGTACTAAAAATCAAGTGACTGAAATTCAGACACACAATTCTAATTATATGGATTTATTTTCATTGTTAAAAATTCCTAAAAGACCCCACAATAGAAATGTGTTGAGATTTAAAATGTATATTAATATATAATAATATATTAGCCTCTCTTTCTGTATTAAACGTTTGGATTTACTTTTTGTCATATATTAAGAAACAGTCTAAGTTAAATAATGACAATATTCATGATGATATCCAGTATCATATTTTCCTCATTGCATGCAGCCGGGGGTCTGTGGGTTCCATGCTTCATTGACGGCTGCTGGAGTTCTTGGAACTGTTCCGAGCGTGTGGCAGTGCAGTAATGGAAAAGAACTGTCCAGGTTTTCCTCAAGATCAGTCTGACGCTGTGAGCTCAGCGGCACAGGAGAGGAGAAAGAGAGGGATTACAGTGCTGGAAAACAGAAGAGAGGCAAGTAGTTAAGGATAAGTTTAGTTTGTTTATTTAAGAGCGAAAGAAAGAAAATTATTTTTCATTTCACTGCCATTTTCAGGACGTCACCGTATGTCGTAGCCTATCTCTGCTTTTAGATATTCATGAAAACAGTGCATGCCACTGAAAATGAAGTTCTGTGTTTTGGCCTTATCTAGCGCAGGGGAGTCACTGACACTTAAAAGCAAACAAACTGCCTCAACAAACTTTTGCAGATTCTCTACATCGAAGCGTCCTCTCGTCCACAGCCGCTCTCAGTACAGACACGCCCCTAAAAGCTTTCAAGAGCATGGACTTTGTTTGTGCTTGCAAGTATAATGACGTTTATTAACATAGCCACACAATTAACCTGGTAGTTTCATGTGCAAACTATTTCCTGAAATATAGTGCTCCCTGCACCAGCTGGAGTGATTTTTAAGAGTTCAACTGGTCCCTCCAGATGGCGCTAATCCCCTTCTGGTGACTTTATGGGATGTTATAGAAGAACAATTCTTTCTTTTGAGGCTTGTTGTTGGTAAAATCCACAGTTCAGCAGCAGACGGCTCAACAGCTTCTGTCCTCAAGATGGACTTCAGGCCGATGAATACTGTTTGTACTAGTCCTGGCTTGGTTCAGTCCTGCTTTAAGTCTTGTATCAGTCTCGTTTCGGTCTTCAGTATTTGTATAGAAAACATTCTTTTTCAGCATCTATGCTTTCAGTTTCACACTGAACCCTTGTATTATGTATCTGATGCCCTCTGCTGGTGATTGAAAGGAGTGAAGCATGTTGAAAAGGCCAAGAGGAGCACAGCTAACTAGCAACACTTATGGATCGATTCTTCCAACTTACACCAATCATTTTAAATTTCCAATGATCAAAATAAGTCACTAATAACACAAAGGAGCTCTTATACTGTGTATAAGTATAAGTTGCACATACAAACAGCTCCAGGTCAATTTTACGTCACAAAATGGTTAAGAACTCCAGGAGTGAATTTACCAGAGCATGTCCCCTTTAAGGTTCAGAGTAGAGCTCACATTTGGTGTGTGCTAAAGTTATTGGTGATATTTTATACAGTTTATCATGGGAGACGAGCCCAATTGGTTTCACAGACTCAGACACTCGACCCTGTTCTCCGTTGGAAAGATCGCTGATGAACGCCGACGTATTTGGAAGAAAGAAAGTACTAGTTTGGATCACGTCTTTTCACAATGTCATTGAAATGCACTTTGATTTATACATAAATATTTGCAATGACGTTTGAAATGGAAATGGTTTCATCTCCATCCCAAAGTAGATATTTTGAGAGAAGACTGAAACAAAGAACTGATCAACTTTCACTCGGATAAGCAGAAGAATATGATTTTGATGTGGGTTATATTGATAATAGTTCTGGCCTGAGACAAAATTACATGAAAAAATGGGTCAAATAGAAGGGGCAGTCTGTGTTTGACTTTTAAGCTTTTAACCAACATTGTTCCGGCATCAAAAAAATACCTGGGGTTGTATTTAGATGAATTTATTTTTTAATGAATACTGTTTAGGAAGTCCTCTCCCTCTGAGTCTCACAAAGATTTGACCCTTAGCTAGAGTTCAGAGATCATCGACAGACTTGATCTGATCATTTCTGCTGTAAAATCTCATTGTTCACATTACACTTCACAACTGTGCTCACATTATGATGTCGGTGCAGGTTTGTTTGATTCCTCTTTGTAATTCCCTCTATTCGCTGATGTGGACCTAGAGAAAGTCATTTGGTTTTTGGGACATACATTATTTAAAGTTCTAAAACATGAGACGCCAAAGCAAAGGAACAATAATAAGTTTACAGGACAATTACGATACACAAAAGGCATACGATGTGTCCTTTTAAAAAAGTGCTTAAGCACCTCCAAACTGCTCATTGGGTCAGTTAAGGCTCACATAACTGTAACCGTATCTTTTGTATTAGTCCAGCATTGCTCTGGTAGCTCTTGAGTGTAATGACAGACCGGCTTCTCTCTCTCTGCGCTGTATGAAGTGCATGGTCCTCCCTGCTCCTGCTCTGTGGTTTAGAGCTGCTGTGATGTGCCAGCTGTCTGTCTGAGGCGAGTGGAGAAGAGAGAGAAGAGAGGAATATGGCCTTCTGCCAAACTATGGGCTCAACATGTCTAAGTATTTGTCTAGGAAAACCTAAAAAATGGGATTTTGCCATCAAAAATGCTGTGGCTATCACAATCTGCTATTAACTCTCCAAATGCAGTCAAATCCAATGTGACATGTGTTTAAACCAGGCTCTGATATCACTCACTGTATTTAAGTGCTTGAATTTGACACATTTTCTGATTTGTTGTTGTTCCTCTTGATTTTTGCCTCCATTCTGGAATTTAGAATGTTTGTGTTTTACACACTATTAAAGGCTTTTAAAGGGCCTTACAGATATTACAGAATATTAGTTTTATCCAATATTCTCTTAAAACCTTGACTCAGTAGAATAGAAAGTTGGCCCTCCGCTCGAAATTGCTCAAAAGCATTATCAACGTTACAATTGCTTTACCCGAATGGCAAACTGCAGCATGTTAACTCTGCACATTTACACTGAGCCCACAAGAGCCACTACTGCTGGTACTGCTGTATACTGTTACTGTTACTACTACTACCATTACATTTCTACTACTACTACTACCACCACGTCTTTACTGGTTCTGTTCTGCTGTGGGACGCTCTAGAGGACACAGGCCCTTGTCTTTACAGCCCATTAACTTTTATTGTCCTGGCCTTATAATGAGTGTCTAATGGACAAACGGTCATCAGGTGCGGCTTAAGCCCGTCGTCATGGCGTCTAGAGTCAATAGGCTTAAATACACACTTTACCTGTGTCCCCTAGCTGCGGGCTCTTCATGTGCACAACCTGGTTTCGTCCTTTCTTTTTGCCTACGTTATTCAGCCGTTTTAAACTACATTTGGTGAGTCAAAAGAATTTACAAGTCATGATGTGGATCGTAAGATATTTACTATCAAGCGTGCGATAACTACTGTGAGATACTTCTGAGATCATTTCTGCACAAAACGAGCAACAAAAGCATGCGCCCTCATGAACACACACAGGTCAGGTGATGGAGCACTGCCCTCAGAGAAACCTCCCAGACCACCTCGGCTCTGTTTGCGGTACAATACCCAAGCATGGGAAGGAGAAGAACTTGAAGGATGAGTGACGTTTGGGCATTTAGTCCCACTTGGCTCTTTGCGCCTCAGATTTCAGTGGGTGCAGCCGGTCCTTCTCGCTCTGCTTCTGCCTGTTGCTCTGAAGTGTCTGAGGATGCTCTCATCTCGTCTCTGCCCTGTAATCAGCTCCTGTTTGGGGGCAGAGCTCGTTCCTCCCTGGGCCTCTTCTCCGTCCATCCAGAGACAGGGCTGTGGTTGGCTCTGTCAGCAGTGCCACACAACGCTCCAGTGTAAGGTGGCATTAAACATATAAATTTTACTCATGAGGAGATACTTTGCTGTTTTTGTTGTTGCTACATGTTGACAGAAATCTGGACTCGGGAGGTGGGGCCCTCAGCTTCGGGGCCCTACACTGTTTGTGTAGTGTGCGTTTAGGAAGGTGTGTCTCTGATTCTGATTCTTCCTTGTGAGCGGGTGGCCTTTCCACAGACGCGCCAGGTACAAGAGCGAGATGTGACGGCTCAGGAGCAAACATCTTACTACAGAACTAGGAAAAAAAACAAATCAGATGGATTTTTTTTAAGCCGATACCGACGGTGGACCAAAACACACGTGCCAGTCTGAGGTCATCTTTCCCTGTGGTTCTTTCCTGGTGCAGTTGAAGCCTCTCCCAGTCTGCTTTTACAATATTTCCCAGGTTTACATACGTTTTGACAAATCAGTTCAACTGGACTTGGTGTAGTGAGTGACTAGAGGTTCTGGGTTAAAATGAGGTGTGACATGTCCGTATTGACAGAGCTGAAGTTGGTAAAAATCTGTTTGTGACTGCTTGCTTCCTGCTTGCTTCCAATAATCTACAACTATGGCACAAATGAGTGAAACGTTTAAGCTTGAATTGGGAAACCGGAGCACTAATGAAATGGAGGATCCTAATTAATGTCCAAATATTTTCGACTTTGGGAGTTGCAGTTCTGAATGTACTATATATAGTCTCACAGTTGTATATGATGGAACATATTTGTATTCCCCAGTCTGAACCATATATCTGATGCATTGAATAACTTCACTGCAAACTCTTCCACTCTTGTGTGTTTGGGGCAGGTGTAGGAGTGTGAAGGTCTTTACTGAAAAGAGGCGTCAGACAGGGTTATTATTTGTGCAGCTGATGTTGTTCGGGCGGAGTGGTCCCGGGCCACAGGGGTGCGGGCCCCTGTTCAGGTTTACGGCCCTCACTGCTCCCATCCATCTGTCCAAACCCAGCTGGGGAACCGGGAATAACCAGTAAAACAGGACATATTTTAAAAGAGAATGGAAGAAGAATATATATTGTAGCAACAAAAAAAAAGCACGATTATTCAAGATGATTGACACCAAAACTAAATGTCATCTTAAGTCACTTTGATGCGCTTTGTCCAATAGACCATTTAAAAGGTAAATACATTCCAAACTCTGAAATGGGGGCAAAAGGGAAGTGAACATGCTGTGATTTGAATGCGGAAAATGGAATTAACCTGGTAAAGCAAAACCACTCAACTGTACTGTGCGTGAGCCGTACGGTACCGGCTTGTGCATGTTTTATTTAATAGACTATTATTATTTTACATTTGTGATGAAGGCAATATCTTTTTATTTTATTTTACTGCAGCTGAAGATTTATTACACCCTAGTGAATGACAATACATCTGTTTCAGTATCGGTGTCATCCAATATTGGAGGATTATCGTTATCGGATTGGGCCAAGACACAATCATTCAATGAGTTGTTTTATATCCCTGATAAATACATTCTGTTACTCTTTTTACCAAAGTCAAAAGTTCATTTCTAATCTTCAGCGATAGATATGATCGATTTAGGGCCTTGTTACGGATTTTAAAATCAAAATATTGGTTTCAGCTCATAATACCCATATCAGACCATCCCTTTTTACTTTTTACAGTTTTGAGGCTAGAAAGTTTTCAGTCATTTGCAAATGGTAATAAAGCTAAGTGACAACACTGGGAATTCAAGTTTGTTTTGTTCATAATAGTTCAAGTCTGCAGCATTTTCATCCGATCTCAGTCATTTTTCCTCCTTTTCAGAATTTTTCACATTCTAATGACTGATCATTTTAAAGGATCCACAGATCTACAGCATGTTTCCAGTCTCAATTATAAAACTGACATAAATGGCCAGATAAAATCATCTTTTTGTGTGTGTGACCTGAATAATTACTTTGATCAAATGTTGTGATTTTACCATTTTATTATTGTTTTTGAATCTTTTTAGTTTTCATTCATATATGTTTGGGACATTACCGGAGGTTTAATATTTCTGAGTGTAGACTATGTTGGTGACCTACCGTATCCTCAAAACTGTCCAGAGTAGCTAAAAGTGTGGCCGATTTGAACAACCGTCCCTTGTTTTTGTTTACGATGAAACAGACTGCTTTTCCAAATGTATGGAGCGAGTGAGCCACGCTTTACAATGAAAAGTAGAGAGACTTGAGTCTGTGTAATCCCTCATTTGTCCAGGAGTGTTCCATTGCAGAAAAAGATTCAGTTGTAGTAATCTGGACTCTGTTTTAGAAAAACAAAACGTTTCGAATCCAAGAGTCATTCTCAATCTGTGAAACAAGTCTGAGAACTCAGGTTTATATCCTACTCTGTGAAAGCCCTGCCCACAGGGCGGGACCTCCTGATAACGGCCCATTGAAACTTCACTGGGATGGGCCTATTGTTCCCTGGCGTTTGGCTCCCTCACCTTGAGTGCCTGATTAGCATTAGAATGCCTCGGGCGTCTCCATGGTTTCAGCAGACCATTATAAACAACTGGAAGGTTGAATCTTAAACCTCCATTACGATTTAAGGAAGGATTCTCTTTTTTAACAAAGGTTGCCTCCTGAGACTTGACCCGTGCAGCTGCCTAAACATGTGTCGTGCAGCCGGAGGGTCCGAGGGGCTTTGACCGTGACCTCGCTGTCACCTGTGAGCGGGGTCTTGTAGATCAAGTTCAATCAAACTGTTTCTCAAAGGTTTGATTCAGTTTGTGTCGTGTCGACGTATGATAAAAAACATTAACTCATATATTTTTTTGTTCTAAGCTTTTCTTGCCTAGAGCCCTTGTGTTAAATAGAGGTCACACAGATGACCGCACAACATTCAGAAGTGTCAATGATGTGTAATGAAATGTTCTCCTGTAAAACACATTTAACATGTGAAAGAGCTGCTAGAATCTAATAACAAATATAAAAGTCTACAAAGCTGTTAATTATTTAGTTTGTATCTGACATCTGACCGTAGATAAAACATCACACTGCAGCTGCGCTCACATTTATCACTAATTCAGACTTTTGGATCGCACGTAGATGAATTCATTTACTTTCTGTCCTTAAATAACATTTTTCTGAGTCCAAGTGTTGAGGAAATTAATTGTTGTTAAAGTGTCCTTTATCTCTCCCTGGCATGAGTGAAAGATTTAGCAAAGCTCAGCACAATCGACAACGAAGAAATGACTTTACATTTCACCGTTTAAAGTTAATTTGAGCAAAACAATTTTTGACTCCAAAGACAAAAATCTGGCCAAAAAAAGGAAAGAAACACTTTTTGTCAGTTGTGCTGCTCATAGTTGTCTCAGTCAGAACTAAGGGGCATTTTTGAAGGAAAATGATGTGTATTCATGGGTGTCAGCTTGCTGTTCTATGCAACATTTTGAGGACTTTTCCCCCGTTCAAAATGTATAATATTTCATTTTAAATGGTTACACACAAAGGCACCGGTTTAATTTCACAACATTCTGAAAGCCATTTTTAACCCCCTTCATTTTGCTTTGCTTAAGTCTTTAATAGAAGTCCACAAGCTTTAAATCTGTCCAACATTTTTCATTTGGTCTGATACATACTTCATATTGGATTCTTCCCAGCCTAACCTACATTCTCCACCATTCCCTCTCATGTGTCATAAAAGGTTGGAAAATGAAAAGTCTGGGAAATGTGAGCTTGGATGTGGAAAAGAGCTCCACAGCAGAACTCCTGTGGACTGTGGATGAAACATGTGTTTTTGTGTTTTCTCTCACAGGCGTCTGAGAGCACGAGAAGCCAGAGCACGGCGACGCAGCACCGACCCGACGCACCCACAACAGGTACCACTCTGCCATCTGTGTATTACTATTACACTGTTTTATCTTCAGATTGTGCCTCTCCAAAAGAGAAAAGGGGCACACGGGCTAATATTTGGAAGGACCGCCTTTAGCTTACGTTACAGTAGGAGGCTCGTACGTAACTGTATTTGCTTAGTTGACTCCACGGACAGGCAGTGTATAATTAATTCATCCACGTTTCATTGATTAAGAAAACTGTGTGAATAGTTGCTGCTCTGTAAGTGAGGCTAAAAACAATAGCTGTTTGCCTCTATATTCTTGGCTCTTGCTTCAGGTGTCTTGCCCAGGGGCACAACCACAATACAAACTTGGTCAAGGTTTAATCCTCCGGTTTAAGATGTGGGCCAACAGCCGCCTTCACCCGCCCGCCTGAGGTTCAAATTTGCACTGCTTCCAAAGGCAAAAATATTTCCCCTCGTCATGTGACCATGTTTTTGGGATTCATACTGTGCATCTGTGGGCCGTTTTGTGAACCTGATAAGCAGCGGCTCATGAACACAAAACCGACAGAATAATGAACTGTTTGTGTTTGTATGCTGATGTATGTATATACCGCAGTGACGTGACTGTTGCCGCGAGTGATCCACTGATCGGTGTTCGGTCACAATCTGAGGCGTACTTGCGTTTGCCTAAAAAGCGACGAGATAATTGTGTGAAAAGTTACTTATTGCTCCTTTTTAAACATGTCAAATGAATAAAACGCATGTCACGTTATGAACAATGAGCATTTACCATTATCATGTGCCCCCGGTGGTGGTCAGGAGAAGTGCATGCGTAGTGTTTGTTGTGTTCAGTGGCCTTGATGCTCTGTTTAGCCGGTCTAATTAGCCGTGCACAAGTTAAGCATTGACCCGCTCTGCTCTGGTCCGCTTTACTAACTCCCCTCTGCGCCTGTTCAAACACTCGGTCAAAGGGCCCATTCTGACGGGGGCCGGTCAGGAGGTCAAGTAGGCTCGGGCCCTCATCACACTTTATTAAATGTGCAGAGTTTTAGTTTTACTAATCTGGGTTGAGGGTTTGAAGTGTTTGCTAATAAAGAGCGTTGAATAGGGCCTTCAGAGAGGACTGAATATGCAGCATTCACCTGTGTCGTTATAGTGACGTTTGTGCAAGAAACAGGCTGTAAAAACCGAGCACAAGAGGAGGAGCTAATGCTTTGGAACACACATAGAACTGTTCGAGTTTGAAGTCGGATTAGAATGTCATTTCCTGGTCAAAATCGTACCTGGAGTTGTATTATTTGGTAGTTTCATTCACTCGTTTGAGTTTGTGAGCTGTGTATTTTATCATGCAGTCAACATTTAAACAACTTTGTATAGAATAACATTATTATATAATTCAAACTATCATTCTAAGTACAAAAATGATTATGATGAGATGAAGGGGTGACACAATTCACCTATTTCATTGTTCATTATGATTTGCTACACTGATCAGCACTCTTCCTCAATCCACGCCACGTATCGATGTAAACGCCAGTCTACTTGTAAAATATTGATTATATCTAAATACTGGAGTTCCCAAATGGTTGCTCTCCTTTCATTCTTTTCGGTAAATGTTCTTCTAATCGCGGTTAAATTGTGTTTATTCTCGTGCTGATTGTAGTCTGTGTAAAAATCAAGTGAGATGATGAGAGTGATGCCATGAGGACACCACTGACACTGAAGGCGTCTCTGCCTTGTGTCCTGCATCCAATGGAATCATAGTTTTAAAGGAGATCTATCAAATCGAATTGTTTGAAAGAAGAAAAAAAGCGTGAAATATTGTTTTGTAATCATATTTTTTGGCCATCGAAATGCATTGTATCTAGAAGGGTATGGTTACCCTGAGTTGCTATAAAGTGTCTTTGCCTAGTGGCTAATGTGTAGCGTTGCAAAGGTTTATTTTTCTTCAATTAAAGCGACAACAACATAAAACTTGTCATATTAACATGGCATGAAATGGGTTTCGAAAAAATATTGGTACCACTTTATAATAACTACACCTTAATTAGCCTTAATAAAGCATGAACAAAGATTTTATTCATAATAAAAAAAAGAACTTTATTAAGAATGATTCAGGCTTAGTAACTACTTTAGGTGTTAGGTTAAAGTATTAAGGCGTAACAAAGCCTGAATCATTCTTAATTAACTATTTGTTCATTATGAAGTAAGTCTTTATTTAAACAAAGTGTAGTGATTATAAAGTGGTCCAAAATATTGTGCTAACTATGTAAAATAAAGCAAGACAACAGTGGCTAAATATTGGTGACTCACTGATGTATCGTTGAATAAAAAAAGCTTGTATGAAGACTGAGGGCCCCTGTTTGTCTTACTGTGGCCCCTGGAAACACCACAGCCACACCTTCGGCTAAATCCAGCTGATCCCAGAACAGCTCCGCGCCGCCTTGTTGTGGCCGCTCTGCTTCCCCACAACGTGCCATTTCCATCGGGTTAGCGCGAGGTCAGGAGCAGGGACCACCTCAGAACTTCCCACAGCCGAGGCGCAGAAGCGGGCAGAGAGGAGAGCTTCTACTGGACCTGCTGAACAAAGAGCAGGGCGTGATGTTCTACCCAAAATAACCCACGGACCTCAAATGCACCAGCACTGAAAAAGACTCATATTTACACTGAAAGGCCCAGTGTCCGGCCAAAGCATTCTTGGGCAAACTGTAACTGACAAAGCAGTTATTTAGGCCTGGAATGTTGACTGTCTCTTCTGTTAGCAGAGTGCTGTGGTCTGTGGACTTATTTTAGAGAATTAGTGTAAACATGTTAAGCACAAATTAAGCAAAATGTACTCTTTTTGAGCTTTTAATCATGCTATAATGACGTTTTTTTTCCTTGAGGGCGGGGCCAAGGCAGACTCAGTTTAAGCATTTCATTGTGAGATTTGAATATAGAGTACATTGTTTTTATTTAAACATGATACAAAAAGAGTATAAAGGTTGATCTTGTCGGACTCATTTGTCACAATCTTGAGATATACATTTTTGTTCACCCTTAATTACGACTGCGTGCTTACATTATCATGTCAGGGCATGTTGCTAAATAGCTAGCTTTAGTTTTTTTCCCCATGGTAATGCCCTCTGCTTCCAGTAGATGGTGCGCTAATGCCAAATTCCAGTAAATCCCAGCCAAAGCGAAGGTGCAAGAGCAAGGACAAAGATTATGTGCAATTTAAGCTCAAGTCGGTATTTTAAAGTTGCATTATGTACATTTTCTGGTTGAGGGTCCACCACCTGCTCGTTTCCCTGGAGCTTTGTCTAGAATGTTCCAAAATATAGCGTTAAACTTGCATATCGCCATGGGAATGTGTGGTCCGGTGCCCAAAACATTAGTTATAAAGCTGGTTATAAAGTGTAAGATGCCAAATGTCTGGCTTTGCGGTACAGCTGGTCCTCTGGTGTCATTAGAACAAGTGGAGGCAGTCTCAGTCTCGTTTGCATCAGAAGAAGCCAAACAAAAGATCTGGCACATCACAAACACTTTGCATTTGTGTGTTTACATATGAACTATGTGACGGCACCATTTTCATGACTATCCTTAAGCATGTGCGTACGTTCAACAACCAGACGTGTCCATAGACAAATATTATGTGCAGTTACAGGCATCGTCTTGCGCACGTCTTTTCAAAGAGATCGGGGGGATTATTGGGCATAATGTTTCAGACATTGTGAACAGCAGTCTCACGCCGGGTGTAGTGCCGTAGTGGTTTTTACTTTCAAAGTTGGGAACTCCTTTTCCACAGTCGCCTCTACATTGTGGAGTTCCCCAGGGCTCTGTTCTCTGAGCTGTTCGTTTCTTTGTACCTCTTTCACTTTTTAGAAACCACGGGACATTATATGACTTTCATGAAGACAGTTCCATGCTCCTTCTGTTCCCTGGCACCTCTGCAGAAATGACTCCTGAAAGAGTCCAAAATGGGAATAGTTGATTTTTAATTTGGACTCACTGAGGTCTGAGGCTCCAACTTGAGACTGATTTAGTCCTGGTTTATTCCTGCTTCAAGTCCATGAATCCCTGCTGGAGAGCTGCACACTGTAGTTTGTTCTTGGGCCAGAAAGTCTTCAGAAAAACCCAACGACAAACGGGCATCACTATAACACATTTGCTCAGGGACATCGTGAGTGCGCATTTGTCCCGCTGTAGCACATTTGTAACGAGCTCGCATGTGTTTAGTCCATCTACTGAACCATTCCCCTTGACCTGACCCCTAAGCCCTGACCCTCGAGGAGAGCCGACCGACTACTCGACAAAAGAAAACTCTCAAAAACATAACGATTTGGGCCCCGGTTTGAACAAAAATAAACTGTTTTCCGCTCCAGAGCCATTTCAGTCAATTATTCGATGTACTGATTTTGTTTACAAGCATTTATACACAACAGCAGGCCGTAAAAGGTAATTATGAGATTAGTCTGCCTGTTTTTACATATACTAGTACTTTTCTGAATAAATAGTTGTTTTTACATGAACCCCCGTGAGGTTGTGGTCTTGTCAGTGCAGTTTGGGTCAGATACACGGTTAGATCAGGTCTTTCCAAGTGATGTCCCCTTTAAAGTTTCTCACTGTTGAAAAGCTATATTTGGAACAGTGTGTATTCCAGAAAAGAGACGAGACACTTTGAATAGAGCCTTGGCTTCTGGGCTGGAGACTTGTGATTTGAATTGTAAATAACGGAAGCCTGGACAGGACATTTGGCTGCACACTCTGTCAGTGTCAGAAACTATAGTCACTCTTCCCGTTTCTGTTTTAGAGTATTCCAATAATGATAATTAGACATTAGATATTATGTCACTCCAACAGAAATGTGTCAAAACAATGTCAGTAACAGACAAATGTGACAGGACTTTAAAATGACCATCAGTGAGTCATTGGTCAGTGAAATGGAGAGTTTCTTTACTGTCTGTCCTTCTACACTCCTCTTTTTATTCTAGTTGTGTTAATTTGAGCAGGAACTGTGCAAACAAATCAGTATTTGCCAAATGGATGTGTCAGAGATAAACAACAATAATTTGAACACTAAAAGTGTAAAAACTCGTCTCCCTCATCTGGATCTGGACCATGAAGTACGGCAGCTAACAGGAAACGCAAACTTCCACTCCAATCTCCTGTCCATCCTTCATGTGTGTTGTATTGTTTTTTGTTTTCAAAATGGTCTTCTCTGAGCGCTCACAAATCTGGACTTCTCCTGCACAGTTTTAAACCCATAAACCATGACTGGACTCTTTGGCAATACATTTATCATGATACTTTTACACTGCAGAAAGTACCGGTATATCAATTGCTGAGTTCTACACTTGAACACTTGAGTTCTAACTGAATCTGTTGCTGAAAAGGTGAATTATTAAGTGATATTAATAGCATTGTAAACGTATAGCTCCAATGCATTTTATTATTTTACATAATCAAAGCATCATTTTAGTACGCGTTTACACCGGGTTTAGAAGGATCATGTATCAGGAGTAGTGAGGGGTCTCGTAAAGGATTTAGCGATACTCCTTATCGATTCTGCGTTTTAATGGTTTTTTTAGTACTTTTACACCTAAAAATAAAAACTATTAATTTACAATCATTAATTCCTCTACTCCGAAACATGTATGTTCTGTTTTCAACTTTCAAATCAAAATATGCAATTTTGTTTTGTTTTAATCAACTAAATACTACTAACTAGTTGAAACACTATCAGGATGAGCTCCTTTTCCTGTGACCTGTCGGCCCTGCTTTGATTACCCGGTGCGCGGTGTGGGGTTCACGTCGCCTGTGTCTCTGTGTGCGTTTGCTCCAGAGCCTGAATTAAATGGTGCTTTACCCCTGAACCAGCAGCTCACAGGTCTAACCCCTGACTCCTCCTGTGTCTCCAGGCTCAGTCTTTAGCATGGTGCTGGTGTTCGACCCCCTGCTGAAGGATGAGGGGCCCCAGCCTCTACTCATCCAGGCCCCCAGAGAGGCCCTCCACCCAGGGCCAGACCCGCTCCCGTCGCTGCGCCAGAGATTGGACTCCACCTCCTCTGACCGCAGCTCTGCCTCTTCTGACCGCAGCTCTGCCTCCTCCTCCAATGCGGACACTGCAGGCTCTGGGTTCAGGACCAGACTGGGCTCGGGGGCCTCTGACCGGAGCCAGAGGCCACTTCAGCACAGCCGACTAGACTCAGGGGCCTCAGACAAGAGCCAAGGGCCGCTCCAGCGCAGCCGGCTAGACTCAGGGGCCTCAGACAAGAGCCAAGAGTCGCTCCAGCGCAGCCGCCGAGACTCAGGGGCCTCAGACAAGAGCCAGGGGCCGCTCCAGCGCAGCCTCCTAGACTCAGGGTCCTCAGACAAGAGCCAGGGGCCAGTCCAGCGCAGCCGCCTAGACTCGGGTCCTCAGACAAGAGCCAGGGGCCGCTCCCAGCGCAGCCGCCTGGACTCGGGTCCTCAGACAAGAGCCAGGGGCCGCTCCAGCGAAGCCGCCTGGACTCGGGGTCCTCAGACAAGAGCCAGGGCCGCTCCAGCGCAGCCGCCTGGACTCGGGGTCCTCCAGACAAGAGCCAGGGCCGCTCCAGCGAGCCGCCTGGACTCGGGGTCCTCAGACAAGAGCCAGGGCCGCTCCCAGCGTCAGCCGCCTGGACTCGGGGTCCTCAGACAAGAGCCAGGGGCCGCTCCAGCGCAGCCGCCTGGACTCGGGGTCCTCAGACAAGAGCCAGGGGCCGCTCCAGCGCAGCCGCCTGGACTCGGGGGCCTCAGACAAAAGCCAGGGGCCACTCCAGCGCAGCCGTTTGGATTCGGGGGCCTCGGAGCACAGAGATGGCTCCCTGCCCAGCACGAGAAACAGGCCGGACTCTGATGACCTGTTGGACCATGGACACCGCCCCAGACGGGGCTCTGGGGCCTTGGAGCACAGTTCCTCCGCATGCTCAGATGACGAGGGGCCCGCCGAGCCTGCGCCTGTGACCAACGGCTCCACACACTGCATAGATTCATTGGAGGGAGAGGGCAGGGGCGCGCTGAAGGAGCAGGAGCAGCCAGACGGGGCCGGACTCTCCAGACGGGGCTCAAAACAAGGCGTGAATGGCTGTCTGAGGGGCCGCACGGACTTCCTCAACCTGAAGGTAAGGCTCACCGAGCAGGCTGAAGGGCCCTTTGCAAATACAGTGGCTCCCTCTGCTGGACAAAGGAGACACAACAATGTGACGTTTAAAGCTCTTGTGCTTGTCAATTTTCTTTAATCAACACACTTATTAAGTCACAAAAAAGGGGCTGTCCTTAAATAAAGATAAGATAATGTCCTACAATAGGGGAAATTCCAGCAAAGTTCAAGAACAGGAGCAGGAGAATAGAAATAAACACGAATCCAAACCTACCCCTGTGTGAAAAATGAATCGCGCCTTCAGATTAATATCCAAGATTTTCAGAAAGCTGAGTCCAGACCTGACCACACCAGGAGCAGAGCCTGTCAAGTAACTACTATGTCTAAAAAAACAAACAAATGAGAAACGATTACACAAGTGTGTTACGACCTCTATGAAGCAGAGAACTCGACCTGTGTCTGTCAGGACATTGTTTTTCTGAATTATGAAAATGAATATTTACCCTAATAACGCCGCACTGGTCTATATTTTATGCAGAATCAAACATTCCTCTGTTTATTTCATGACCATTACTATAAAAGGAAATGTAAAAATAAATCTTAAAAAAATATATTATGCATTTTAGGTAATACATTAGTTTGGTAGAACATGAGCATTGGATAAAGTGCAAAAACAAGTCAAATTAGTTAATTAGAGTATTTTGTGGGGAAATAGACATTTTTGTTTATTAATTTGGATCCTTCCCACATGTTTTTTTATTTCTTCTAAAATATAATTGAAAATCACTGTACTTTAGGTACATAAACAGAACTTACAGAACTTGTAACTAAATAATCACATTAAATTTAAAAAGTTAAAATACATGCTGTATTGTGCTTGTGCCACCAGGAGGCGTTCGCATGTTTTGGGTCAAGGATGTCCAAACTTTTTTCACTGAGGGCCGCATTTTGAAACTTATACAGAGCAGAGGACCACAGACCACCCGACAATGAAGTGAATCATTCGAAATTTAGCATTAGACTTTGTTTCGACGAGCATCCACACCTTTAATAAGACTTGGAACATTAGCATTAGGTTGGTTTAACATCAAAATGCTTGAATTTGTCCAATTTTACAGTAAAAAGTTCCACTAGTTTTTGTTTGGACCAACTTAGCAGGAAGCCGTAGGGCCAACAAAAATTGGTCTGAGGGCCGCATTTGGCCCCCGGGCCGTAGATTGGACATGCCTGTTTTGAGTGAGCATGAGAGAGAGAGCAGATCTGGCGATGACCCTGAATGTGAACATGAGAACACGCAGTTGCTTGTCCATATCCGCGGATAATAAACGAAAAACCGCTGACATCTACAAAAGTTTCATCTTCCATAAGTGCAGCAATTTATTACAAAATTCCGATTAAAAAGTGCAGCCCTAGGCCCTTTTCACAATAGGCCCGACTAGCTCCGTTTGCAGTAAAAGTGCAGATCTTCACTTTTCATTCCATTCATTCTCTGAGTGCTTTTGGCTCAAAGCTAAAGGCTAACATACATTAACTTAAAAATAAAACAGACAAATTTGATAAAAGTACAAAGAAGGCAAAGTGGAGTGTTTTTATTACAGGTTAGTTCAGTTTGTGCTGTTATTTTAACATCATTGATGTTGTATGTTGTATGTTAGCTTTAGCTTAGAGACGAAAGCACTTACTTTACTTTATAAACATAGAGGTTTCCAGCTGAAGTATTTACATGGTCTGTAAATGTCTTAACATGATTATCCACCTGTAACTAACTCTCCGCTTTGTTCTATTTATTTATTTATTTTAGCGAGACTCGGCTAATTCCCCATAAGGAATGATTGGAGCAGGAAGTGGAGCTCCACATTTTTAAGGCAACAGGAATTAGCTTCATGAGGCTTCACAGGCTTCATGAAAAGGCGCTCTAAGTTCTTTTTGTAGCGTTTTCCACCACAATTGGTTACCATGACATTCTCTCTTGCCTATATTATAACTCAATGATGGGTGATACATGAAAATATCAGTATAGTTGTTTACAAAATTAGAATAACGAGTATATAGTCTAAATGAGAAAAATTACTATCAGAACGCTTAAAAAGTGCCAGGTAATAATCCGAACAGAAACTTGCATTGATGCTCTAAACCAGCGTCCGTCAACTATATTTTCCTGAGGGCCAGATATTCCTGAGGGCTGTGTGCTCTGGCTCGTATAGATATACCGGTACAACGTGCCACCTTTTTTGACACAGTTGGAGTCACATAAAATCTCCCCAATACTATATCTGTTAATGAGAGTATAACAACTGCTATATTTGATTTGAGTGAAAATGAAACGCGTAAGCATTAAACATTAAACATTGAGGAGCCATGCGTGAAAACAGTTGCGTGAGACTTCATGTGGTGGTATTCCTCTGCAAAGTGCGTTCAAACTGTTTGATTTAACTGTCTACTTTTGTGTTAAGTAAGGATTAAACAATGAGGAGCAGTGAATTACACTTTTTTTAATGTGCCAGCTTGGAATCTAGAATTCCACAACACAGTGGTGTGGTGTTACTCCGCGAAGCACATTTTACTAAAAGAAAATAAAAGTCTCTACAGTGTCTCGATGAATAAGCATAAACTAATCCGAAAAATATATAAAGAAGTTGTCATAAACTCTCGGAAAAGCATTGGCCAGGACTTAAGGAACAAAAAAAAATCCTCGCTGTCCTTCTGTAGTCTTTCCCTGTCATGAGTCTCTCTGTGGCTGCGTTGTCTCGCTGTCTCCTCTAATGTGTTTGGACAGCGCAGCCTGGACTTTTGTCGTCCCAGCGTTGGGTTTTGTGAGTGTAGCGTAAACACCGGGGGCCCCTCGTGTCTCCGCTCTCTAAAAAAAGACCAGATCCTCCTCCTCTTAACTCCAAACACTGCAGTTGCATAATGAAAACATGTCCACTGCCTCTGATAAAAGTAAACATAGGGACTGTTACAGTAGATGAGGAGACCTTTGAAAAGCTTGACTGGTGTAGTCCTGGTGTAGACCTGGTGTAGTCCTGGTGTAGACCTGGTGTAGACCTGGTTTATACCTGGTGTAGTCCTTAATAGACCTGGTGTAGTCCTTAATAGACCTGGTGTAGTCCTTAATAGACCTGGTGTAGTCCTTTAATAGACCTGGTGTAGTCCTGGTTTAGACCTGGCGTAGTCCTGATTTAGACCTGGTGTAGTCCAGGTGTAGTCCTGGTTTAGACCTGGTGTAGTCCTTATTTAGACTTTGTGTAGTCCTGGTGTAGTCCTTGTTTAGACCTGGTGTAGTCCTGATTTAGACCTGGTGTAGTCCTGGTGTACTCCTGGAATGTTTTAGCGCAAGATGATTGGATAAGAGAGAACACAACACACTAATTTGAAAACAAGACGGTTAAAAGTAGATATAAACAGAAAAGAATAATTTCTCACAAATCCTGATTTGATCTTGTGATAAACCACTGTACTTCCACTGATGCTAACTTATATGTTGAGCCCACATGCTTACAATACAATGCTACCACACGTTAGCATCAGCTGTTTCCTGTTTATCGCACAGCATTCACATCAAGACCCAAAACATCATATTTCCAGTGCATAATCCATCTAATATTATCCAAGCACAATGTATTACATAAAGAGACATTAAGTTATTATTACCAAGAACTTATACAAAGAAATTACCATTCTGACTGAAGTTTTTATTATGGCATTTAAATCAGAACTCAGAAGGGGAAAAATATTTTTATATATATGAATGTCCGGATTATTAGTGCATTTGCACTAATAATCCGGACATTCATAGAACTAAATGAAGGAATTTTATTTTGACAGATGAAGAATGGGAAAATATAAGTACCTCTCAATCTCAAAATCATATTTGGAAGGAATTCTGTTCGAAAAAATGTTATTATTTTTTAATAACACCATGTCAAAGGTCACTACTCCAGGGATCTGATGACTACTGGAGACACTGTGGTTGTCAGGAGGCTCATCGTTACCATGGGTTCTTTAACTGCCCTATTATTCACAATTATTGGACTGAGATAAATGAGGCGCTTTGGATTGTCAACACCGATATTTCATTTGATTTTGAAACAATGTACCTGTAGATGTGGATGCAGGTCTCCAGAGATGGAGCTGATTAATGGATACCGGTGGAATGCACTTTTGGCTGTAGTGAAAAGGCATTAACAGAAAAGTGGATGGCTGGGATTGCGCTAACTATCAAGGACTGGACTGAGATAACGGACATTCACAAAATGGAAAAACTGTCTTTCACACTGAACTTGAACATGGACAAGTTTTACAGACGGGACAGATACAGGATGGGACATGATGCCAGACTAATATTTTCTTTTCTAAATGTTTCTTTAAGATTCTCCATTTCTTTTTAATTAAGCCTTTCACTCTGGTGTTTTGTTTGTGTTTATATAAACGGTTAAAAAAAGAATGATTGTGAAGTGCTGAGCTCGGTCGAATGATTGAAGGAAAATGTTCAGGTACAATTTAGATTTGATTTACCGGTATTAGTAAAACATGTGGTGTATTTCGGTGATGTCAGTGGCTCACGTGGCAGAGCTCTTCCGCTGGACCAGACCCAGGACCTGAACATGGAGCCTCTTCCATGAAAAGAACCGTTCCAATGTGCTCTATAGTCTAGGGGTCCAGGGCCAGTCAAAACATGGCATTATTTCAGTTCTGGATCAAGTCCTCATTTAGACCTGGTTTGGACTGGTTCAGCCCTGGTTCAGACTGCGTTGTTCCTGGTTCTGACCATGTTTAGTCCTGGTTCTGATACACAACCATAATTTCACTTGTGTTTTGTGTGTAGGTCACCGTCAACAACACCCTGAAGAAGCCCAAAGATCCAGGTAAGACGATATATAAGAAGAAGATCCGTACCATTAAAACAGTTAAACAAGTCCATCCTTCCAAACCCCTCGCATAACTCCTCTGTGCGTCTCCCTCTTCAGTTCTGGAACACTTCACCCGCACCAACTCCGTACGAGAGCGACTGCGCAAATACAATGAGTCAACCGCCCAGCAGAGCCAGAGCACCCACAGCAGCAGAAGCATGGCCCCTGTGTCCTACGCTGGGGGCCAATCGCAGGGCTCAGGGGGCGGGACGGAGGGGCCGGCGGCAGCAGCTGAAGAAAAGCCCAGAGCGGAGGAGGAGCGGGCCCCAGGGAGCGCAGCCGGGCAGCAGCAGCAGCAGTCAGACACAGACATGAAGACGTTCCTCAGCATCGAGATCAAGGACGGGCCCCCCAGAAGCAACGCGGGGGCCGTGTCCAGCATGGGGCCCCACGCATCAACGCTAACACACTGGGACAGAGGACAGGTATGTGCACGGAGGGGAAAATATCTTATTGTGAAGGCTTGAAAGCCTGTGTGAAAGCCTGACGTTTACACTCCCAAACATGTCGTAAATGAATGAGATAATTTGATTTGCTTTTCTTTATAAATGTAAATTTGAAAGCATAAAACATAAATCTAATCACAATTTTTTTTTTTTTTTTCAAAACCATTCAGCCCAAGCGCTGTAACGATTAATCGATTAATCGAGACAAGTGGACTTGAAATGATCCTAGTTTTATTGTTAATTGCGATGGTTCTCTGCACTATACACACACACTATACACACACTATACTCACACACTATACAGACAGTTGCATTATTATATCCAAATGTCAAAACATTTATTTTCTTTGGTAAAAAGCTGGTGTCTGGAGGATGGTTTGGTGGTCTTGTTTGAGCATTTGTTGGTCTTGACTATTCCTCTTTAAAAGCTGAAGCAAATTTTAAATTAGTTTTAAGGACTTGTTTTAAAATATTTTAAGGGGGTTAACGTTATTTATCTCCTTGGGGGAAATTCATTCACTGTATTTGACCCATCCTTCAATGCCCCATGGCAAACTTGTCAGGAGCAGCTGCGGTGCAGCGCTCCTGAACCAGATCCAGATCTTGAGTCAGGACCTTCCTATGGTGCATGTTTTGGGTTGATGGGAGAAACTCAGAGGAAACCCACCCAGACACATGAGAAAAAAGCAAACTCCCCACGACCCGGGAGTCGAACCTGAGACCTTCTTGCTTCTTGCATAAGTGCTAACCACTCAGCCACTGGGCCACCAAATACTGCAATATCAATATTGTTTGTGACAATTGATGTTTTTGACTTTCAGTTACATTAAAGCATGTTCATGTCTAATTCAGACTTTAGAATAAAACTTAACATAAATACTGTAAATAAAAATCAGCCTTGTTACTTCATCGATACTTTTAAGATATATTTTGCCGCTCTAATACACAGTCCTCCTAACTTTGATGTAACCTAATTGAATATATGTTAATGTTAATGTTTGTAGTTTGATCCCTGTCTGGACAGAATACAATACAGGATTTTAACAGAATTTTAAATTAAGCCCCAGTATATCCTTTATTACAAATCATACACCAAACTATTATATTCAACAATTTGGCGTAGTTCTAATCCTGAGGTCAGTGTCTGTGAAAGAGGGTCAGTGTCTGAAAGCGGAGGGTCGGTGTGTGTGTGAGCGGAGGGTCAGTGTGTGTGTGTGTGTGTGAGCGGAGGGTCAGTGTGTGTGTGTGTGTGGGTGAGCGGAGGTCAGTGTGTGTGAGCGGCGGGTCGTGTGTGTGTGTGTGTGTGTGTGTGTGTGTGCGAGCGGAGGGTCAGTGTGTGTGTGTGTGTGTGTGTGTGTGTGTGTGAGAGAGCGGAGGGTCCGTGTGTGCGAGTGAGCGGAGGGTCAGTGTGTGCGAGTGAGCGAGGGTCAGTGTGTGCGAAGTGAGCGGAGGGTCAGTGTGTGTGCGAGCGGAGGGTCGGTGTGTGTGTGTGTGTGTGTGTGTGTGCGCGAGTGGAGGGTCGGTGTGTGTGTGTGTGTGTGTGCGGAGCGGAGGTCGGTGTGTGTGTGTGTGTGTGTGCGAGCGGAGGGTCGGGTGTGTGTGTGTGTGTGTGTGCAAGCGAGGGTCAGTGCTGTGTGTGAGCGGAGGGTCGGTGTGTGTGTGTGTGAGCGGAGGGTGTGTGTGTGCGAGCGGAGGGTCGGTGTGTGTGTGTGTGTGTGCGAGCGGAGGGTCAGTGTGTGTGTGTGTGTGTGTTGCGAGGAGGGTCGGTGTGTGTGTGTGTGTGTGTGTGTGTGCGAGCGGAGGGTCGGTTGTGTGTGTGTGTGTGCAAGCGGGGTCAGTGTGTGTGTTTGAGCGGAGGGTCGGTGTGTGTGTGTGTGTGCGTGTGAGGTCAGTGTGTGTGTGTGTGTGTGAACGGAGGGTCTGTGTGTGTGTGTGTGTGTGTGCGAGCGGAGGTCGGTGTGTGTGTGTGTTGCGGAGGGTCGGTGTGTGTGTGTGTGTGTGTGCGAGCGGAGGGTCGTGTGTGTGTGTGTGTGAGAGCGGGGGTCTGTGTGTGCGAGCGCGGGGTCTGTGTGTGCGAGCGCGGAGGGTCAGTGTGTGTGTGAGAGCGGAGGGTCAGTGTGTGTGCGTGAGAGCGGAGGGTCAGTGTGTGTGTCTGAGAGCGAGAGGGTCAGTGTGTGTGTGGTGTGTGTGGTGTGTGTGTGTGACGGCGGAGGGTGTTGGTGTGTGTGTGTGTGTTGTGTGTGTGTGCGAGCGGAGGGTCAGTGTGTGTGTGTGTGAGACGGAGGGTCAGTGTGTGTGTGTGCGAGCGGAGGGTCAGTGTGTGTGTGTGTGTGTGTGAGACGGAGGGGTTCAGTGTGTGTGTGTGCGAGCGGAGGGTCAGTGTGTGTGTGCGAGCGAGGGAGTGTGTGTGTGCGAGCGAGGGTCAGTGTGCGTGTGTGAGAGCGGAGGGTCAGTGTGTGTGTGTGAGAGCGGAGGGTCATGTGTGTGTGAGAGCGGTCAGTGTGTGTGGCAGGGAGGGTCAGTTTGTGTGCGAGTGGATGGTCAGTGCGCGTGTGCGAGTGGAGGGTCAGTGCGCGTGTGTGCGAGTGAGGGTCAGTGGTGTCTGTGCGAGCGGAGGTCAGTGTGTGCGTGCGAGCGTGAGGTCAGTTGTGTGCGGCAGGGTCAGTGTTGTGTGGTGCGAGTGGAGGGTCAGTGTGTGTGTGTGCGAGCGAGGGTCAGTGTGTGTGTGTGTGTGCGAGCGGAGGGTCAGTGTGTCGTGTGTGCGAGCGGAGGGTCAGTGTGGCGTGTGTGCGAGCGGAGGGTGTGTGCGGAGCGGAGGGTCAGTGTGCGTGTGTGCGACGGTCAGTGTGCGTGTGTGCGAGCGAGGGTCAGTGTGTGTGTGCGGATGGTCAGTGTGTGTGGCGAGCGGAGGGTCAGTGTTGTGTCGAGCGGAGGGTCAGTGTGTGTGTGGTGTGTGGCGAGCGAGGGTCAGTGTGTGTGCGCGAGCGGAGGGTCAGTGTGCGTCGTGTGCGAGCGGTCAGTGTGTGGGTGAGAGGAGCGGAGGGTCAGTGTGCGTGTGTGCGAGCGGAGGGTCAGTGTGTGAGAGCGAGCGGAGGGTCAGTGTGTGATGTCTCTGCTGTGGTGATGATACCTTTACAGTACCTACCTTTGTCTATGAATGATCTACAAAGTACCCAAACAGTTGACTCACCCCTGCCTGCCCCGCCGCTGTGCCACCCTCACCCTCTGCGGCGCCTCCACTGGGTCCTGTTAGCATTAGCTCCATCATTTCCCACCTCCGTCCATTTGCGTGGTGCAGTCCTTTTTTGGTCAGCTGTCTGCCATGTTGTAGCCCCTCTGATGCGTACGTGGTGGGCATTAGCATTAGCGTGTGGTCGTTTGTTATGGAGCAGATGAGGGGAAGGACGGAGCTGTGTTTACATGGAGGAGCTGACGTCAGGTACATTAGTCTGTGTGGAACCTGATGTTTATGGCTCTGTGGAACATTGAGTGATGGACATACCTCACCTTCAGGACCAGGGAGGCTGAGGCTCTACGCAAAACACTCTTCAGATCATATCTTTAAGCTCATATATTACGCCATTTGTAGACTTTAGCTACTGTAGCAACTCATCACCTTTTTAAAGAGTAGAATTAGATCCTCATTTTAATATTTGTTCAATGTAAACCGCAGTATTGAAAGGTTAGTAATAGAAACGTGTCCTTTGACTTCCTGTTCAAAACTAAGCCCTAATCTTCATAGTGGCATTTCTTTGTAGCAAGCAGCAGATTTTCTTTTAATTCTTATTTGGGAAAAGTGACTATATAACATTCATTCAAATCCTACATGTGTTACTCAGAGACTTCCTTTTACAAATAATGACAACCAAGTAAAGGGATGTGGGCTATAGGGGATAGGTAAAAGCTGAGCACTCTGCAGGATTACTCAAACCATTCATCACTGAAAATACAACTTCTTCTTATCATTGTATTTAGTTTGAAGGTGTTCACATTTTTAGACATTTTGTATTTTTACATATTTTTCTGGTAATTCCATTAGTGGTCTGTGATAGCCACGTTTAGATCCTGTTCCCATGGTTCTGTTCCCATGGTTGCTTATTGCTTTCCATTTCCCCAAAGGGGAATATCAAATTGATTAGTTATTGGTAGTTCTTTGTATTTGGGGATTGACTTGAAATAAAAACGTTGTCCTAGGTAGGCCGTACAGTTCTTGAAGTTGCAGAGATGATTTCACAGTGCCACCTTCAGACATGTTGAATACGGCCTTGATGCCAAGTGCTTCCCATTCTGAAACCTGAATCGGAACAAGGAGGGATAAAGTGGGGATTCTTCAACATTTTTGGTTAATAGAGGAGGCTTTCTTCTGGCTTGCCAGGAATAAACATGTTATTAACAATATAGCTGTCTTTGGTGCCAGGTATGTGTTTAACACTTTCACGGAATGGTACACCAGATAATATCAAAGGAATGTCTCCAGGGGAGTCAAGTTCAGTATGTGTTGTGTTTGGATCTTGCGTTACCCATTCTGAGATGTTTTTCAGTTGTATTGCCCAGTACTGGAGGTTTGCTATTGAAAGCCTGCCTTTGTGTACAGCTAATTGTATTTTTCTAATCTGAATTTGGGACGCCTGCCATTCCACATACATTTAGACATCATTTTTTCTTTAAAAATGTATTTAAGGAGTGAGTTAGGAAGCATTTGGAGAGGATATTCATTTTTATGACTGGTATTTGACCTAATTTGGTAGAGACTTTGAGTTTTACCAAATCCTCCAGTTGGTAGGGAATATGAATTCCTAGATATTTAAAGCCATTGTAAGATATATGAAAGTCCTATAACAGTTTAGTATTGGGGTTTCTACTGCCACATCGAGGCATAACTCTGGATTTACCTATATTAAGTTTGTACCCAGAATAGCAACTAGTTTAGTTTAGTCTTACACCATGTACAAAATCATTCAGCTTCAAGAGAGAAGATGATCTGCACCAGGTTTAGCTACTGCTGCTTTCCATCTGCAGTCCCTGGGCAGGTGAATACAGTAATAAACAGTCATACAAGTACACATTTCATCACAATTACAATTTCATTATTAGCATTAGCTCTGTAAAATAGAATATAAAACAAATCCATTTCTAAGAATTACAAAATTAGTTCAGACGGATTGAAAATACAGCTAAGATCTAACTTGGCTGATGTTGGCTCTGTTGATTATCTAGGATGTACTTTTTCAAGTTTGGAGGGAAGTTATGAATATCTACAGACAATTTCAGACTATTTGGAAGTTGATTCCACTGTCTGATAGTTATAAAAGAAAAGGCCGAATGTGCAAAGGCAGAGGATCTTTTCGAGATCCTGCAATTTCTGCTGCTGTGGAGCAGGTCGATCGAGCCGTTTGTTCAGAGCGAAGTTGAACATATTTTTTGAAGGGAGAAGCAGCATTTTTAATTATTTTCTTAGATTTGAAAATTAAATAAAATTGTCAAAACTAAGCAATTTGTATTTGCTACGGATGTTGCAATGGTGATAACCAAGCAGGGTTTTTGTCCATTGCCTTTAATGCGTGGTTATAGAGCGATCTGAGAGATTTGAGCGTGGTCTCATTGGCCTGAAACCAACAGGATAAACACTAGACCATGTGTGGGGTCATCATAGCATTGAAATAGGTGAAAGCGGCCTCGACTGTCAAACTGTTCCTCATGTGTCTTAAAGATGAGATATTATATTTGATTGAGTTGCATACTTTTTTGATATGCTTTTTAAAAGACAAAGTTTGATCCAAATAAACCCCCAGGTATTTTGTCTCGGTGACAATGTTTATCTTTGTTCCATTGACATAGATGGTATATCTTTAATTTTGTTTTGTTTGGTCAAATACATACCAACTGTCTTTTTACTACTGAGTGTTATGCTGTGGATAAAATCAGTAATTGGCTTCAATCCTCATGCCTAACTAAATTCTTTGATAATGTTTAGAACATCTGGAATTGATTCTTTACAGTTGGTTACATGTAATAAAAGCTATAATTTCCTCTGTCTCACATTTGATACGGTTCGATTGACAAATAAAAGAAAGACTGATGAGGGACAGCCTTGCTTCATGCAGTGTAATGTAAAGACTGGGGGTAAGACACCATTAGATAAAAGTCCTGCTTGGGGACTAGAATATAGGAGTTTAATAAAAAAATAAATAAAAAAAATCAAAAAGAAAAACTTTCAAAACCATCAAATGCCTTTTCAGCATCCAGGGAGATCACCATAGAATCAATATCTTTATACTTAATACAAAATACAACTTTCAGTAAAATATTATATCGGATATATGTGATATATGAGGAACATCATATATTAAATAATAATAATCATCATAAAACTCAAATTTATCTCAAACCTTACTAAAGTTACAAATGTAACTGCGGTGCTTTCCATCTACAGTCCCTGGGCAGGTGAATACAGTAATAAACAGTAATACAAGTACACATTTCATCACAATTACAATTTCATTATTAGCATTAGCTCTGTAAAATAGAATATAAAACAAATCCATTTCTAAGAATTACAAAATTAGTTCAGACGGATTGAAAATACAGGACTGAAATTGAATTCTAGCAGCAGGTGCAGGCACCCCAGGTGGTAGTGTAACGAGTGAACTAGTTTTAAAAGCGGCGAAAACATGTTAACTCATTGAATGTATAATGGTTGTTGCAGTGGTAGTGAAGGAACATAACATGACCAAGTGAATAGACCAACGTGGTGGAGAACTTCAGTCAATCAAGCTTCTGAAGGAAGCTTCTGGTTTCTGAATTACCAAAGCACATCAAAAGATGAACGTTTTTGAGATCTCCAGAGGAGACTTGAACGACATAATGTCTACAAGACTAGACCTGGCTGACACCTGGTCTAAAATACAAGGCTTTAAACTGAACAAGATCTGAAACATAGCAATTGCAGCTTCCCATGTAAACAATAAGAATTTGCCTCCTAACGGGTCAAATCTCACCTGGTGTATACCGCTGTTCAGCCCTTGAGCTTCACCCTCCTTGTCAGTGTGAATGGAATTGTGGCAACCACTACACTATTGTGGTCTTTTGACTGTCTAGAAAAGCAGATAAATGCATCATTATCATCAGACGAAGAGTATTGTATAGAAATTATAACGTGTTTCTATTTCCATATTCTACAGAGCTGACACTGGGCCACAGACAGACACCATTCAAGATCTCCACCTCCACATTCAACTCTGGTCCCTCCATCAAGGTAAGGGCCGGCTGCGTGTTTACTGTCCTATACGGATACGGGGAAAATACTTCTCAGTTTTCATAGATGCGTCATTTCTTTTTTGAGTGCGTGCTAAAGGTTTATTGTGGATATTATTCAGACAATAATCCGCTCAAGATAAATAGATACTTTATTGATCCGAAAGGAAATTCTGCACTTCTCAGCCGCTATCGTGTCTCAGTCAAAGGTCTCAGTGCAGCTTAGCAGGAGGGTTGGTCAGGTGGAGTCAGCAGATTGTGAGTAAAAATGCGCCGTCTCTGTGGTTGTCTGCTGAATTACCACTCGAGTGTGGAGATGCAAGGAATTGCCAACTACTGACCAATGACATGAGTCTGTTGTATTCTCTGATCATTGCTGGGTTTCAGATGACATTATACAGACCAATACAATCTAATACAGATGGAAGCAGCTAAAATGAATGAATTTAGTCACAATAGATATAGTCAGATTAAACATTTGTGAATTTACCTTTTAGATATTTCACAGCAAATACAACAGGGAATTCTGGCTCTTGCCCCCATCTGAGGTCATGACATCATCACATTCTAAACCCCTAATAGCTTGTGTTCACGTGACATCACAACGTTCTAGAAGGCCCGTAGTTTAACTGAGCTGAAACATAATTCTCAGGCAGAATTAGCTGTTTAATTGTAACTAAAGACGATGAATGTGGCAAGATTGTGGAGCCAGTCCCAAACAAATAATGATACATTTCAACATTTATGGATCAGTTTTAGTGTTTGTATTTTTTAAAGGTTTTTTTGGCCATAGGCTTTATTATACAGGACAGTATAGTGTAAAATGGAGATGAGACTGGGGAAGGACACTGCAGAAATCAAAACATCAAATTGTTGAAGGTGAACACACACCTATTTACTGGAGTCTGGAGCATTTCCTACGTTAACCTTATGTAGAGGCAAGGCACGAATCAGGCTCCAAACAAGAGGAACAGCCATCAGACACTGGCCGAGGTGTTTAGCGCGGTGGAAGCTCAGCGCGGGGTTCAACATACGACTAGCCTACTTTAGATGCGTTTCATAATCATGGCACAAAAGTCCCTTCAAGCTCCAAGTTTGTCAGAGCTGTAAAATATCAATAACGTGCAATGACCAAAAATGTCTCCATGAAAGTTTAATAATCTTTCTGTTTGGCCTCTTTGCTCTTATCACAACAATCGTTTTATTTGCCCTAATTTAATTTGCCTGGGCCCCACAGCTTTTGTAAATATTTTAAATACAGAACTCACACTGTCACTCAGTCCTTATTTCACAAATAATCACACTACGTACAGGGAAGTGGGTGGGGCTAGGGGGAAGGTAACACTCGATCCTCAGTTGTAAGACAATACAGGATTATTCAAACATTCAGGACTCAATTAAAATAATTCGAGTTAACTAATGATGAGGAAGCACAAGGTTAAAGATCATTAAAGTGGTATTTTGCATATTATGTCCCCTTTAAGATTAAAAAAACAACAACAATGTGTATGTTAGTTTTAAATTAGTCACTTTGATTGGGTGACAACAACATAAAATCATAATCTGCAATCTGTAAATTTGTAGCGGGACGTCTCTTTTCCTCATCCATAAACAGGTTTTGTAATATTCAACACGATATTTTCCCCCGTGGTGCAGCCCTAGTTCCAACCCAGCACATGTCCTCAGCAGTGGTTCTCTGATAGCACCTTGAGTCCAGGTCACACAGTTCCAGTTCCTTGTCCCTATAAAAGCTGCCGCACGCCTCCCTGGCTCTTCTCTGACAGGCTTTACTGTACTGCGCCCGGGCCATGTTTATGAAAAGTGCTCTGTCCTTGTACGGTATGAGCAGGAGAGCGAGGCCCCGAGGGAGATCAGGGCATTCCTCTTGCTCTCTCTGCGGACCATCTCCTCCGCTCCTCTGTGTTTCCTAAATCACACCTGTCGACCGGGTTCAGCTGCACTTGCACTCGCACACTGGGGATAACAGAGATGCTAACAACCAAATACACACAAACAGACGTGTATCTATGCAGTGAAAGCAACTCGAATCATTTAGTCACAAAGCATTTAAATGAAACAAACAAGTGTTTTTCTTTATGCTCTGGTCCCCAAGAGCATGTTTATAAGCCACATTAATGCATAATACTAACTTTAAAGAGGCTCTACCCAATTTGTTTTCCTAATTTGGAAAAACAAACCCAAAAAGCACAGGTAATATTTGTATTGTTGTCGTTTTATAGTATCGCAGCATTTTGAAGATAATAATGAATATGTGCTTGTACTGGAACACATTTTCCTCGACTACAACTACATCACCTCTTTAAAGTTTGGGCTTGGGTCTTTGTTAAGTTTTTGTTTTGAGGTTTGACTAGTAAATTATGAAACGTGGATATTTCAGTTAAATAAGAAATGCTATGATTGTATTGTGCAATATAAAATATACTGTGTACATTAAGCAACAGCCCAACGAAAACAATTGTAGACATCACTTGGTTTTACATCGGCTGCTCACTCACAACGGGTCTAAGGCTGTATCTCTGACATCACAGTGAGGTTCCTCCATGAAAGGTAGTGTCTTGTGACTGAACCTGCTGCAGGCTCTGACCCTTTTTGGCCCGCTTCGGTTTGGCCTCAGAGGAGCGGCTCTAATCTGGTCCAGGATCAGGACACAGGAGGAGAGAAGAGCAGGACTGTTACACACTAGGAGAGCAGAGAACAGCTGAAAGTAGTCAGGCGGTCTAGGACTGTGTGGAGTAAGAGATGGACTTCTGGTTTGAGTTGGACTTTTGAAGCGCATGCAGGTAAATGTCAGGGTAGATATTGCTTGTTGTCAGTATTGGGTTCTTGAGGTTTGGGGGTGCAATGCTCTTTGTAGCAAACTACCAAAATCATTAGATAAAACCAACCAGTTCTCCAAGTGTAAGGAAGGCTCACAGTATTATATCATTTTGTGTGCAACACTTAACTTTAGACATTTTAACATGTGCTGCAGTGTAACTTCACCTGTCACACAGCAGGACGTTCAGGAGAAATTTGCCATGTTAAAACATCTCATAAATTATATATGTTTATAGTGTTTGTTTAATAATGATGTAACTGTCCTAACCGTACTTTTACCTCTTTACATTTGTGAGCCGGCATCTGTACTTTCTACTGGACTACATTTTTAACTGGACTGGACCTATAGTTTTATTTAAGGGTTCCTTTGACCATAATCATGTTGACATTCTGCCCAAAGGTTTTAAGTTAAACTCCAGCTTTGAACAAACAAAAAAAATATATACATATATATATATATACAATTCACTACAAAAATTAAGAAATGTAATCAAATTGACCAAAAATCAGCACAATTCGCTATCAAAATCACCAGTTATTAGAATAGTTATTTTTCTCAGGAAATACAGCTGTCCCACTCCTGGCACATGTTCACATTTGTCATAAAAGTAGGATTTTACAAAAATAGGGCAACACTAGGCACTAAGTTCAAACACTGAAGCCCAGAGTTTGTTCTGGAGCATAAATGACAGATGAGCTCAATACTATAACTGTTTTGTGTTAAATAATACAAAGACATAAAACACAACTTCATTATAAAACTACTGTACGTTTTGTGGAAGTTTGGAGAGAGAAATATATTATTTAAAAAGAAATTTAAGTGATAACGCCCAAAATCCCCAAGTGTAGTCACTACAGCCGAGTTAGGACACTGTTATAGAGCTTTATTAAGTTAAATGTGTGGCTCTTATTTGTTGTCTACATGTAGATGTTTTGGGTCGGAGTACCCGAGTACCCAGGGAGAAGTTAAAATGCTTGAATTTTTACCAGTTTGTTTTTTTTGGCTGCTTTTTAGGTGGAAACTAAAGTAGGAAATTAAAGAACACATATTAAGCTTTTCTTTGTTGTTTGTTTATGGTTCTAATGTATGACACCCATGGACCATTCTTTTTATATTGTGGACATTTTAAATTGCCAAATTGATCTAAAACAACTTAATATTAAAAGAAAACTTCTGTGCTGGTTTCTGTGATTAAAGATTACTCAAACATGCATGAATCACGCTAAACAACAACTATAAAATGGTTTTTAGGCATATTCCACTGCATTTTACAGCTAAAACATTTTTTAACTGGACAGAAAACTACAAAGTTCAGTATTTTTACTGAAATGGCTGAGGGGTTAGGTCTAGCACACACCTGGGCATTTGCGGCCCCAGGGGCCGGATCAGGCCCTCGGCCTGTTTTAATCCGGCCCTCCTCCCCCCGGGATCATATGTGTTTTACTCTTAGTTTCTCTTATTTTTAACTGCCTTGGCGCTGTAACATGTTTATGCACATGTGTCCTTAATAAAGATAACATGAAATTAATGAATAATAGATTCAGTAGCCAGTATTTTACAGAAAAGTGCTTATAATGATAAGAATTTTTTACACCAATGATCGCGGGCCGGCCCTCCGCCACTCGCCTGGATTCCAATATGGTCCTCGAGGAAAAATAACTGCCCACCCCTGGTCTAGCATGTTTATGGAGAGTCACATAAACACAAGGGCATTTTGATGTAGAAATGAACGGGTCCAATTCATTACAATTCATAATTAAAGTCACTCATTTTGCCTTTTTACAAAGATATCTTTTAAGCCACTACATGTACCCCGTCTCCTGCTGTTTGTTGATTACCTGGTTCACTTGGATCTTTTGGGTGGTCCGGCACTCTTTGGTGGTCTAAACCTCAGAAGATGACGTTTCTGATTTCCCTTCTTTCTCCCAATAAAACGTGTTAATGCAGTGAGAGTGCAGTGGAATCGGGTGATGGTGGAAAGCCCCATGTACATGTAAGTCTGAGCGAGGGTTTGAAAAGGAACAGAAGGAACGCTTAAGAAATGCTTCTCACCAGGACTTCCAGCGTTGGAGATACAATCAATAAATAACTATTATTATTTATTATTCTGTTAACCTTTATTTAACCTGGTGAGAACCCTTGTTCCTGGGGCAAAGGGAAAATATGATGATCGCACACCAATCATAAAAACATTTACACAGTTAAGAGACATTTAAGACAAAACAAATAAAAACAGAGTTTACATTTAAAAGCCCAGGTAATTTGTATAGGATTGTCTGTCTTTATTTTTTCAAATCTCTCTCTCAAAGAAAAACAAAAAACTAAGCAAAACCACTTCTCCCAACATCAAGGGAGTTCCAAGCTGCAGGAGTATCTTAGGAAATGACTCTTTCCCCAGTCAGGGGATATACATAATGCGTGAGCGCAGGGCATAATAACCCTCCGCTCTCTGCGTGAGGGCACACAAGTACGTTTTTAGTGTATAAAGTGTGTGCAGTCTGATGGTTCGGGGGACAAAGGACTTTCTCAGTCTGTGGAGCAGCGTTGGGACAAGAGTGCTGCTGAACATTATATACAGAGCATCGCCATAATCCAATAGAGGCATAAATACCCGACCATTTATGAGCTTCAAGGGGAAAACAGGCTTTATTTACAAAATGAGAGCTCAAGATTTACCTTCAATGTATGAGTCCATTTGTACTTGATCTTTGGGTCTATAATGAAACCAAGGTATTTATAATTTGAGACAAACGCAATAGAATTTCCCTGAGAGGTCTTAGTCAGTGGGACCTCTGACACGCATCCATGAAAAAAAAAAAAAAACATGGCATAGTTTTTTATTAATTCAGCATGCCAACTTCTGGAAATTCAGTATAGTATAGTAATATGAATTGAGAATTAATCTAAATTGTACCTGAATGATACTTTTAAATCCTAAGGCTGATCGCAGCGATTGCAAAAAGACATTTAGTAATTCTATCTTTGTGGCTGTGAAACCTGGCTAACACTAGAGTAAACAGGAAACTACGTCCGGTTTCCTCCAATTTCTGTATTTATTTAACTTCTCTCCAAAGCCTCGCCACTACATTTCAACCTCTTCATGTAAAGCATTGGCTTTGGACAATTTTAGATACGTTATGCACTGCAAATATAATGATTTGGGTCTTGATGCGATCGATAAACAGGAAACGGCTGAGGCTTACGTGCACTTGCTTTGTTTTGCTGTCTGTAGGCTCAAAATATAAGTTTGCGTCAGTGGAAATACAGCAGTTTAATCACAGGATCAAGTCAGTGTTTGGTGAGAAATTATTATTATTATCTGTTTAGTTTTCATTTGAGTCTGTGTTCGCTCATCTCGCTCAAAAGTGTTCCAGGCGCCGAAAACGATCCGGACCGCTTTGGAAGCTGTACCTCTCACGGCCCACTTTTGATGTTTTAAACAGCCTGGTACGGGTCAGTTAAGACAGTGGAGACACATTTGGCCATTCTGACGCGCTCAAAAGTGAACCAGTGGAAACATGGCTATAGACGTTAGTGTCTAGATACACTAACATCTAAGTATATTAAAAAAGTATTATTGTTGTAATAATCCAAGAAACTAGCTCAAAAATGACAAAAATGTAGCATGCAACTTAAAATGAGGTGTTTAAGATTTCAGATCTCAAATGATTTAGTTTTGATTTAAGCTTGAGTTGGCCCAGGTATAGCCTTTCTTCATCAACACCTGATTTTGAAGCGGCAAAAGGAGGAAGTCAATAATACCGATGCTTTTGGCTCTTGATTATTAGATGCAGACAGCCTGCAGTGGTCTGATTTAGTCACTAAGTGCAGAGATTACAATGTACTCTGTGGAGGAAAAATAATACCTACCTGTTTTACCTGTATACAAGAATTATATTTAACTGTGGTCTCACTATTTGATATGGAGGAAAATCTTCTTGCTTATAACACGACTAGTACTGGTAATAAGGCACCTTGACTGTCTATTGGGGGTCTTTCAAAGGAGGCTCCTGGTGAGTTGTTACTTACACTAAATCATTTGTCTGTTTTGTTCTTGTTGCATATCTTATTTCACTCTTACTTGTATCATAATACTGTTCTGTTTTCCATATCCATGTTCGGCTAAGTCTGTGTCCTTAGCCTCTCCCTAACCCACAGAAACATGAATTCCACAGCCCATGATGGACACCAGCAGAAACACCATGCTTTTATGAGTCTATTAAGTGAAATAGCAGAGCAGATGGACGTTCTGTGGTGTCAGGTGTTTAAACAGAGGCAAAACAGATTGATAATGCGTCTCTAAACAACCTGTCGCAGGAGCATTCGAGCCATGCACAGAGCTGTCAGCGCAGCGAGCAACCTCCAGCCATCCACTCTGAACCTGAACCTCCAGCCAGGCCTCCATAGCTCCAGTGTTGTCTCTGAGTTGAGCCATCAATTTAGAAGGGAGGAGGTGTGTTTACACACTCATGATCAAAGTACAGCTAGGCTACTTATATTGGATCCTAGCTCCTTTTTGCAATTATTATTTACAAAAGTTAAATATTTAGTAAGCTTGACTACAACTTTTTTTTTCCCGATTCGTGATCTCATGATAAATTATAATATTTAAACTATTGTATAACCTTGCCACGATAAGCATAAAACAGGATGATCCCAGTAAACCCTTTTCTAAATGTACCCTATAAATAAAAATTTGTGGAAAAATGAAATAAAAATTGAAATCTGTGGAAATGACACTTGGTTAGTGTCAATAATTAGTCATACAACTTTCTATAGCTCAAATGTCATTGTACGACAAAGAAAATTGAAAATGTACCTCACAAAGAAAAAGTACACAAATAGTGAGCCATAAAAATGATTGTTCTTTCTATCTAATATTGAACAACAACTAAGTCAATATATGTTGTAATGTCATCATTATCGTGACGGCCTCGTTTCGGCACACGCTGGTTATCGGCAGTAAAAAAATAAATATTGCTGTTTGTTATTCATTGAAAAAAATCTGAATTATTGGACCATCCCCTTTTAATATAGTGAAAACATGTCTTTACAGGCCATGTCAGGGACATAGTTGACATGGTTTTCTTTTAACAAGAATGTCCCAGGTTTTGTTCCCAGCCCATATGACGAGTTTGCATTGTATCCTTGTGTCACTTATTTCTGGGTTTGCCAGTTTTTTGGGTTTTTTTTATCAACTTTTATCAAAATATGCCTGATCATCATTATGATCAGCTAGGTACTCCACATTTCTGGACAATAAAGAATGACTATAATATCCAAAATGATCTGTCTCTAATACATAGAAATATAAATATAGTAATCCATTCTTAAAAATCGACCTTTCGCAAAGTCCCTGGTGACAACTGACCAATTCTCGTTCCAATCTTTGAGAAACTTTTGATCACTGGCAGTCCTTGTTTCCCTGCTTTAGCTTCACTTTTACCATCCCACATTTTTAGCTGTGCTTTTGTGCCTTGGCTGCGGATGAATAGACAAACTCATGACACCTGGAACAAGCGGTTGGGCTTTGCTGTCGGGGCAACCGGATTCTCTGACCCCATTGGCCGCCTGTGAGAGGCTGCCGCAGAGGGGAGATTAGCTGAGGGTATAAAAAGCATTGTTGTTTTGGAAGGTCCCTGTGCAGAGGACAGACGGACTGCAAAATGCCCTCCCTGAGCTAGACGACGACTTTCTAAATCTACATTTTGCTAAACTGAGAAGAAATAGTGCAAAACGTTTAAACTTGTGTAAACCTTGCATTGGATTACTGTGACAATGCCTGGAGTCAACTTGGATTTTCTCTCAACTTCATCCACATTGCAGTTACCCAGTCCAGAGAGGGTCACTGGTCATCTTCTGGTTCAAGACACACCTACAGAAGATGAGAATGTTGCTGAGCAAAATTTGGAGTCTCTACTTTGTTTCGCTGTCCAGGAAATTCACATGGACATGAAAGTATTTGGAAAGCGCGTGGACGAAAGTTTAGAGAAGGCTGCCGCTTCGGTGGTACCGCTGGCTAAAACTTTGGCCCAGTTGCAAGAAGAGAACAAGATCCTGAAGGGTGAACAGGAAAGGTTAGCAAGGGAGGTGGAGGTTCTATGTCAGACAATGGGGTTTCAAGATGTACATTTGGAAAGACTTGTCAGTTCAGAAGCTTCGTCCAAAACCTCTAGCGTGTTAAATTATCCACAAGGGGTTGATCAAGGGTCTGTACAGTCTTCACCCCAAGAAGCAAACACTTCTCCAATAGATCTTCCACAACAAGATTTAAGCTCTCTAAAACATTCTTCACGTGAGGTCATATTGGACCCACAATACTTTGAATCTTCAGAAAGTCCTGTAGCAAAGGAGTCAGTAGAATTTAAAACTTCACCCGAAACTGCAAACAGTCCATTGGGTTCTCCAATAGGTATACCTGAGGGGTTGGTATTGGCACCGCAAAACTTTGAACCAAAAGATGACATATATGGATTTACAAGATCTATACACAAAGTGCAAGGATTAGAGTGTTCATCTGCCAACAGTACGACAAATGCTTCGGATAAGTCAAAATTGGACAAATATGGCCACCCTGAAGTTGCAGAGTCGTGGTCAGTCACTCACCACCCAGCCTTGTCCCACCCTCGCTCCCTTTCTGCTCCGCCTCTGGTGGGATACGCTCCAGGCAGCACGGTATCTCTCCTCTTAACAACACCTCAATGTCACCCTCTAAGATAAAATTGTTTCAGCCTTTCCTTTTTGTTATTTGTATTTAAAGAGTCATTTCAGTTGGATTTTGAAAAGAGGTGGGCAGTATTTGATCTACAAGATGGCTTTGAAATTCATGTTTTGAAAGTAGGATTGTCAAAAATATCCAAAATCATAGACTAATCGATACCAAAAAACAGGTTCATTACCTGTACAGAAAGAATAGAACGAATCTTGACTAACTTAACGTACTTGCTTGAAATAATTGTGATTTCAGGTCAAGTCAATTCTATTTATTTTTGTAACAGCCAAAATCCCAACAGCAATTGCCTCGAAGGGCGACTGAAAAAGAATTATGAGCTAAATAATCGTGTATAAGATTTTTTTACATAATCGAGCAGCCATAACACCGCGTACTTAAAACAAGCTGTTTACTGACCATCTCCATTCTTTAAACCTAGGAAAAATGCTAAGCCAGTTTGAAAAATACAAATATTTGCATCTAAATTGCCCTGTCCCTTTTAAAACCTACTTTCTAGCACCTTTTGATGTTGCTCTGCCCTCTTTGACCTTATTTCCCTCTTCTAGTCCGGCCTGTAGACTCTTTCAGCTTGGGTTTGAAATGGCGATCAGGTTCTTCTCAAACTAGCGAGACTTTGAGACATTGAAATACAGTGTTTACGTGTCAGGATCCGAGCTGAGGTTTTTCCACTGAACTCTCTCTTTACCTTTTATATCCATCCTAGAATAACCTCAAAGTCATGTGTCCCAGTTACGTCAAATGGATTTAGCCCTCTGGTAATCTGATACCACTGAGCCATCAAACTGCTTTGGTACTAAGGCTACTCGATTATGGAAAAAATGTATGGGAAAAAAACAACATTTCTGTAACTGATGAACTATGATTATAATCACAGATAAAATGTGATTCATCACACAGCTCTGTTTGGTTCATGCTCACACATTTTTGTTTAAATTGCTGTAAGATATATTCTGGTTTTATAATTACTAGCATCTATTTCTAACACTCTTATGAGAATCCTACTGTATATGGGCTTTGAATGGGACTGCTTTAAATCCTTTTTCCAGTCCACTGACAGCTGGCTTTTCTGACACGCGAAGACCTCGCAACGCTTATTTCCTCTCCAAAAGCCCCCCTTACAATTAGACCGCACAATCAGAAAAACACTTCAAAATGTCGCCTTCCCTGACCAGTTTAATAATGTTGTGGAGCTCTATCAGAACTACTACTGCAAGACCACATAGTACCATAAAGAAAGTACTATTATTTAGTATTGAAAATTACAATCTATTGTATAAAAAAAAACAGTTTTTTTTAAGTTATTGTATCAAATTTGGTATCAAGTTTATTCCTTAAGATTAAAATTTAGTTTGAAATGTTGGTCTCAGGATAACACTAGTTTTAACTAAGCTTTTAGGCTAATCTGTTGAAGCTGTATTGGAAAATATTGGACTCAGTATAAAACCTCTTTTTCCACGTACTGTCCCAGAATGGAACCAATTACCAACTGATGCATTTCTAAGCCTGATTTTTTTTTACTCCTTTTAAAGTCGGCTGGCAAAACTTTTTATACTACTATCACACGCTCTCCTCTCATCGGTGCGAGATCAATTTGGAGTTTACTGATTTTAATTAAATTTGCAATCAAAATTCCAATTTTATCGAGATTCTGTTATTTCTGATCATCAGGGATCAGCTTGGGTCCACAGCCAATCCTCTGTCAGTAAAAGCATGTGGTTTGGAGCCAGGTTCAGACTTTGGAGGACAAAATTGACAGTTTTTGTGCTAAATGCAAATGTTATCACATGATCTCTCTGGGTGGAGTCTGCATGTCCTCCCCGTGTTACCGTGGGTTCTCTCCGGGTTCTCGTGACTTCCTCCCACCGACCAAACACATGCATGTGTGAGGTAAACTGGCAACTCTAAATTGCCTCTGTGAAGAGCTGGTCCCTGTCCAGGGTGTACCCGCCTAAGGCCCATAGTCACTGGGATAGGCTCCAGTCACCCGCAACCCCTGACGGGAACCTGTGGTCAGGGGGGAAAATTAACGAATGAATGAATGAATGCAAATGTTTCAAAGTATGTATTTTTTATGTTCAGGAAATAATATTGATTTGTTTTTAATAAGACAAACTAAATCAAAAACAAAATTGTGATTCATCAATATATGGAGATAAAATCGCGGTCCATTTTCTGGTCACATCGCTCAGCCTTTGTGGCCATATTATGTCTAATTCTCCCCCACACTGTTGTCTCGTGGCTGCTTGGGAACTTTGTTGTTGAACCCAAACATTCCTCTCCGGTCAAGTGGCCTCCACGCCTCTGTCCACTCTGTGCTCTGTGCACTGTGGTCCCACACACACTGCACACATGTGTGGAACACTTTGTACACAAAGTACATAACACCCCTTGTGCGAGGAGTATTATTGTTGTATTAGTGACATGTTCTATAAACTACGTCGTTGACATCGTTTATAGACCACAGAAACAATAAGCTGTTGTTTATAGACTCTTTCAGCGTTTGCAAACTGAACGGCTGCATTCTAAAGGCTGGCACACATTAGCTCCTCCCATTTTTAATGGGTGAGTACAGTATTAACTGCCAATTATCACAAACGATGAAAAACCAGGGCTGTTTTGGCGACTGACAACCACACAACCACACAACCACACGCGAGTAAAACCAGAGTAACACCAGAGTCGATTAACACCAGATTTGAGTCGAAATTAGCATACATGTTAACAGCCATGTGATAAACATTTCTATGTAGCACAATATTGCACCAAAAATATAGTGGGCCACAACAGCATGACAATGAAGAAACTTTAGAAACTTTAGAGCTGGAAGTACGATATTAACTCAGTTACTCGTTGGCAAATGTAACAAACTACGCTGTCTACAAACTTCAAAATGAACCTTTTGCTGCCTCACTAAAAGAATTGAATAGATGAAAATAGTACATTGGATAATAAGAAACAAGCCAGTGTAATCCCTCACTCACACCCCAGGCCTGTTCCATCATAGACAAAGATTCAGTTGTAATCATCTGTTTTTGACTCTTATAAAAAAGCATCCATCCATCCATCCATCCATCCATCCATCCATCTTTAGAATTCTGTGATATATAAGGCCCTACTCTATGTTTATGCCAGAACAGAACATGTCCACTGACACTGCCCTGCCTGGTCCGGGTGTATCTGAATGGTCCCTGATGGTCCTCACAAACCCCCAGGACTTCTGAGGCCTATCATGGCTCCAGCAGCTCTCATTCTCTCTCCCCGTCTGTGAGGCCGTGCGATGGTGCTGTTCCAAACTCATCAGGCTCTGGGATCACATGGTGTTCACACATTATGTCCAACTACGGTCATACTGATTCTACTACAACTACTACGACTACTACTGTGCCAAAATACCTCACATAGAGCAGAGGCGTGTGAAGGTAGATCTGGTCACTTGGAAATGATCATCAGAAATGATCATATTTTTACTTCCAAGAGGCCTGTACATTTATCATATCTACAATAATTAACTGACGTGTCAAACATGTTCAAGTCAAATGAAGGAATTCTCTGCGTTTTAGACATTTTGAATCATAATACAGCCATGTTTCCACTGGTGCAATTTGGAGCGGATCAGAACCCAGTCAAGCAAACCAAAATGGGCCTTGAGAGGTCTAGCTTCCAAAGAAGGCTACTTTAAAGCTACGCTTTAGTGCAAGATGATAGAAAAAGAGAGAACACAAGATGGCAAAAAGCATATAAATTGAAAATAATCATTTCTCACCAAACGCTGACTTGATCCTGTGATAATCTGCTGTTTTTCTAGTACTATGAAGGAAACATGCTTCGCAAAACAAATCTAGTGCAAAAGCTGTTTAGTGTTTATCAATGCACGGCTCTTGTGTCAAAACCGAAAATATTCATGAGGTGCTCACGAAGCAGAGCTCTGCCTCTGGACCCGAGCCCGGCCCAGAGCCCGGCCCCGAGCAACACACTCCACCTGTAACAGAACTGTTCCAAAGTGCTCTGAAGTGAACCTGTCTGGGGGATCACGACAAGTTAAAATGTGACAACTATGAAGTTAGTGTTCATTTTGAAAACCTATTTTAGTTTTGGTCTTTTGACTCGCATACTTTTGGACTGAATGTCTTCTTTACTATAATGGCAAAAGGCAGAGGAATTCAAGGAATACAATAAATAAAAATGCAAAATATTTTTCTTCAGTCCTTTCCATGTGACCCTGCAGCTGTGCATTCTCGTGTTCCAGATGGAGACGGAGCCGATCGTGGCCTCAGAGCCGGTGTTCTCGGCCCCTCCCTCGATTCAGGTGGGACGTCCTGCCGCAGACCTCCCTAACGGCCCCAGTGCCACATCCAAACCAGAGGAATGCCCTGGCAAACTCACCCCCGAGACGCTGGCCGCCATCGAGGACGAGGAACTGCTCGACAAGATGGTCAGGCTTTTACCATCATATTATACGTTATACGTATGTTTTTGATTACATAAATGCACTAAGTCTGAGCTGGTTTTGTTTTCAAAAAGGTTCTACTGTCACAACTGAACTTGGGGTACCTTAAAGCTGAATATTGCGTTCACAAATTAAGTTGAGTTTCAGTCGCAGGATCTGGCAACCCAAAGTGAGGGATGTCATTCTGCGTTTCGATTGGCTAAACATACAATGACAAAAATCAATACAAATGTTAAAATATATGATCAGAGCGACAAACCACCAGATTTGAGTAAATTGGAGTTGGTTCCATAATGGGGCTTGCTTAGAGGAAGGTTTTAGGGAATTTTCTCTCAAATTCGCTTCAGTACAATCAACAGTGGCCCAAAAATTGAACTACTAAAACATACTAAGCATTTCCAAACGGGGATTATACGAGTGATAACAAGTTTGAAACTCTCTGAAGAAGCGTCTCTCTAATGGCTGGAGGTGAATCATCACATTAAAGAGCCTTTATTTGAGTACGGGTTAGACCTGGCCTTGTTGTCCTCATGTTAAAGCCTCTTGTAGGTTTGCCGTGGGCTTTGGCGATTGGGAGTAATGTGAAGCTGTGTTTGGTATTGAGTCAAAGTTGGTCCATTTATCTTCTCAATTTGAAGTTTTTCTTCACAGCTCTTTTGTGGTGCCCTTCCAGAGCCAGTGTAGGTGACATACTCCATCTTAGAAAACAAAATAATCAAAACGTTGATCTTAAACGCACTCGCCAAAAATGCTTCAAGTTACAAGTGAAATAATGGAACTGTATTTGTCTGTACATTTACACTTTCTAAAGTATTTTAAGTTGGAATGATGTTTGTTTTTCTCTTTAGCCAAATGTTGTTTTCTAAGCATCTTATTTCTGTGACTTATCGTGAACACTGAATACAAATATTATGCTCAAATGTTATTCATTATAATAATTGGTAATTGGCATAATAATAACTTGATTGATTTCTGCTTTTTTTCCAGCTGGATGAATCCAAAGACTTTGAGGAGAGAAGGCTGATCCGCGCCGCCATGAGGGACCTGAGGAAGAGGAGGAGAGGTAACTAACTCAAATAGCCCATAGTCCTGCCAAGTATTCCACATGTGCAGATCTAATAAAGCTAACTCTGACTCCCGTAGAGGTCATGCTGGGCTGCACGCAGGAGGACATGGGTAGGACGCTGTGTGCATTGAAATGGCATGATGTGACTTTCCCTACAGTTAAATAAATGCATGATGACTCCCTGCACAAGCGCATTTAGGCATTTGTGTGTCTTACGTACAGTTGTGTAACACCCATCTTATTCTTGGAGTTCGCATAGTGGATTTTGACATAGCATTAGCACAAGACATGCTAACAGAGGATTATCTGTCATTTTAAAGGGGACTTATTCTGTAAAATCCCCTTGAATGAGTTTTTATCCTCATCATTTCTTTACTCAAAGTTGTAATTGGTTGATTCCTGAGGCTCGAGTGCTCAGAGAAGTCCTAAATGATGTCACTATGAAGAGGCGGGGCTTATCAGTTCTGCAGTTTTGAACAGGAAGTCAGTGGACCTGTTTCTGTTACTATTATAAGCCGTTTTAGATCCATATTGTGGTGTACGAAATGTAAAATGCTGATCTGCTTATGTTACAGTTTAATACCAAGTACCTGGAAAAAGCACGTCTCCTTTAAGTAGACTCAAATAGATCAGTAATTGGTAAAAAAAATAACGTATCAGTATCATTATTGTGAAGTCGTATTTCAATAGGGATACATTTGGCATTGGATTTGTCTCAAATACCTGATATCTTTCATCTTCAAGTTTGACATCAGTTTTAAGTCAGACGCTCTCCCTGACTCAACCTTCGTCACGGATCCTGGCTCAGCCCCAGAATAAGGTTTTGCCGCAGCAGATATATCGTAAAAGTAACGCTTTGTCGTCCAAGAACCTCAGAAAGTTGTGAAAGGCACTTATAAAGTCACTGCGGTGAATCATTTGGACCGCTGCAAAGAGTTTAAAACGAACAAATTCTGTTTTGATTCTTCGCTTACGTTTTAAGACAATAAAACTCCGGTACAGCGCTCTTAACTAGTGTAATGATAGACTTTTTTTCATTTTCATTTTGTTTGAAAACCCAGAAAGCCCTAAAATCACTGCAGTGTGGTGTTGTGTGGCGCACGACAGCTGACCACTCCCACGTGTGTGTGTGTGTGTGTGTGTGTGTGTTTACCATGGGCGGACTCAAACTTGATCAGACTGTACCTTTTATATTTTTCCTGTGGTTAGTATCCCATTATCTATGTCATCTATACACAAAATTACACCCAGAATGCAGGAACAGTTGAAGCGTAGGGAACACGATAGTTTAAAGATAAATTCAAATAAATAAGTAAAGATGTTATTTGTTTTTTATTGGTTTATTTACCTCTACCTATATCACATCTGCTGCTCCAACCAGGAAGTAACATTATAAACTTCAACAAAATTGTCAAAGTAGGAAAAACTTGGCAAGATTAATATTTTTTTTAAATAAAGCCTTGAATATAATGATGTTATCATGTGCACTTTCAGCTCATAGAAAGTGTAATAGCAGAAAAACAAGTCAATGTAATCCCTCATTCATCCAGGAGAGCTTCATGGTAGAGCATGTTTCAAAGGTAGTCATTCAGACACTGTTTTGAAAATCAAGATGTTTTCAAGCTGATGGAAGTGGTTGGTTAGAGCTGCTGCTGACACCGTTTACTTCAGATTGAAAATGACTTACAGATGGAAGTTGAAACGATTTCTAAAAAGTGTCCAGTGACTATCTGTGAACCCTTTTCTACTACGAGATCGACAGATAATACTGTAGATGGTTCCGGGCCTTGTGTCGTCCAGCACGGATCCTGGCTCAAATCTGGACGGGTGGATCAGTTTGCCCCATTGGCACCTAACCTGAAAGTTTTTTTAGGTAACTTAGTTTGAAATATTAGTCTGGTTTGAGCTTAGGTTTAAGCTTAGGTTTAAGCTCCAGAAAAACGAGTTCCCCACCGTCTGGTCACATGAACCCCACATGCGCAGGGCCGATGTGGAAAGAATGTCAGGTGGTTCCTAAATGTCTCCTTCCATGCATCTGTGGAGGCTCTGTGCTTTTCCACTGCCCTCATGTTCCTCTGCTCCTCCGTAGACCAAAGGGAGAAGGAGCGAGAGAGCCGCCTGCAGGAGCTCCGGCAGCAGAGGGACCAGAAGTCGACGTCCAGAGCCGGGACGGGGGCGGGGACAGGGGAGGTGGTCATCAGGAAGCTGGAAAAGTCTGCTGACGGAAACACACTCAGCCAAGTCACCAAGATGGACCGATTTGCACAGTCCGGTACGTGTCTAGACTCCTCCTGGGCTGGGACAATGCGCTTTTGTCACCATGCGATCACCACACAGACGGCCCGATAATATTTGTATCGTGATCTCAGTGTATTGCGATGCACAATATATTGCACTACTGGTTTTGTCAGGGACATAGTCCGCAAACACATATGTGCGTGTAACATGAAGCCACATGAAAGTGAATTCATGTCCACATTAACTGAACGCTGTGGGCCCTGAAGATGGTGTTTCAATATTGTGATACATGTTTCTGAAACGCACCACAACAAAACCATGATACATTATATTGCAAAACGGGATCTGCAGTATTGCCCCGGCCCTACCCATCTACACTTATTCACATACAGAAATAAGACTGGAATAGATGCTGTATATTGTCACTGTCAGACAAAAATATTAAAATGAAATTAAAAATGCATATTTTTTGTATTCACACATAAAATGAAATGAGTAACAATTTCTAACTAATATTTAGTCAGCCTAAAAATTGTGTAATTAACTAAATACAAGTATGGCTTTTTAAAATAATTGTTTTATTGCACTAAAACATTAATGTGAGTTGGCTTGCATATCCACAAACCTGACTCGTACTCGGTCTCCATACAGCCTGTTCAGAATTGTGGCATTAAATGTCCTTTTCCATAGATTCATGCAGGTGACGTGCCACCTCCAGAAAGTTACACGTCTCACTTTAACTTTTAAGGTGGTAAAAAAAAGGATTTTTAAAAAATATTTCATAAACCTTGACTATTTTGTTGCTCACAGATGATGGGAGCAGATCCAGTCGCAGCACTGTGGTTGAGACCAGCTATGTTCAGAAAACGGACAGTAAGTCCCCTCCTTTGTTTTTTTTACAATCGTCGTCATCTCGTTCACCTCCTCTAATACCAGCCCGCTGAGTTCTGTTTAATATTCTGGGAAAATGCCATCACTTCACTTAGCCATGTGAGGGAAACCTGATTTTTCACAGAGCTCTGTTGTGAAGGTGTTTATCCCCGTTTCCCTGGTCCAAGTCCTTTTTATCAGTATTTTAGGTATTACTGTTACAAACCAGCTCTGTGCTCGTGTGGAGAGAAGAAACATGACATAACATCAAAAAGTCAAATGGTAAAATGTCAATTATAAATATAAAATATGGATTTATGTAAAGGAATAAATAATACAGATAATATTGTAAATTACAGCAAAAGAGAATAGAATGATCAATACAATACAAGAGGGTTCATTTAATTTAACAGTCACCTAAATTAACTAATGGTGACCTCTAGTGACTAGTTTCAACTACTACACACATTTAACAACAGAGACAGTAGTGAAGGCCAGCTGGCGTGTTATGGGAGGTGCTGTTAATATTTACAGTGTGTACATTTTCATTGCACTATGGGGAACTTTTTTTCCTTCTTTTTGTGGTACATTAGGGGTCTTTTGCACTGTTCCATTTGATGTGAATAAGAATTAGGGGCACAGGGTGGTACTTCTTACTAAATAGGGACTGGGGGATTATAGGAAGTTAGTTCTTGTACTGCTATGTGCGAAAACGCGCATCAACATTTGAGCTGTCGAGGGTCTAATAACCTTTTTTTCCCTTTTTGTGATGCACACTGTGATGGTTCACACAATCAGTTGTGGCTAAGACTGAAGTTTGTCAGAGTGAATATCAGGCTCATCGTGTGTATGTGTGTGTGTGTTTCAGGAGGAACAGTCCAGTCTAAATCCTACAGCTACTCCTCGTCCTCGTCCTCGTCCTCATCCTCCACCTCCACCTCCATATCCTCCAACACCAAGAAAGTGGGCAGGTTAGTTTACGTCGATTTTTCTCGTTCAAACTCCACGCCCTTCCCCAATCCGCGTCTACTCCCTCACTCTATGCACTAGCCGCTTGATTTGCCGTGAGAGCCCTCGCAGGGAGAATAGGGCCCGCAATTCATCTGCTCATTCATATTGCCTAATTTGATTTGATTTAACAAAACATCACTGAATACATAAGTATAAAAAAGAAATGAAATTAAAGTTTTATTAATATTGCACAATAATATATAAAGTAATGATTTCTTAATTATGTATTTATTATTTATATACAAAATTATGAATTAACAAAACTTGAATTCTGTCAACTGGACAAAAATTTGGAATTGAAGCTTTTTCAGTTCTATCTGCCCAATATCGGTATCTGTCTGATGGGAGGCGCTACACTGAAACTAACACACCCTGTAGTTTACAGTCAGCAGTCAAATGATTACACAGTTGTTTGTTATTTTGACATTGTTGTTATGTTGTTGTGCTGTCTGCAGTGTGTTTGACCGTGAGGATGACAGCCTGTCTCGTGGAGGTGGCGGGGGCCTGGCTGCAGTGGAGAGGAGGCAGGCAGAGAGGAGGAAGGAGCTGATGAGGGCTCAGACCATGCCCAAGTCCTCCTCCATGCAAGCGCGCAAAGCCATTATCGAGCGGCTGGACAAGGACGCCTCCGCAGGGTAAGGAGACGACCACCACTACTAAACCTGATAGCATTGGATTTTGCCCGTCCAATGAAGCCCACTACCATCGTATCCAAAACTATCACCACTGGGGTCTCAATGCCATTGTGCCATGCTGATAATAATTTGAATAAAACATTTAAAATCCATTGTACTTTGTCTTGTTACACTAAACACAAGTTTAACAGATTTCTCATGTAAACATATTCTAGTTATCTGATTTTTGTAAACATTTTTGTAAACATTGCCACTGCCCCCGTCCACAGCTCTGGAGGTCCGGCCGTGGTGAAGATCAACAGGGTCCAGCGCTCCACCAGCTTCGGAGTCCCCAACGCCAACACCATTAAGCAGATGCTGCTGGACTGGTGTCGAGCCAAGACCAGGTCCTACGAGGTGAGAAAACCCACTGTCCATCCTGTCAACATGGGGGAGTTCATTTAAAGGGCACAGATTATGTACTTGTACTTGACTATGTACAAAATGTACTTGTTCTAAGATTGTTTCCTCATCAAAAACATAGCTGGAGTTGTATTTAGCTTCATTCACACTTGATTGGTGAACCCTGTTTAATAAGTCCTCTACCCCCAAAAGTAGCGCTCTGAGATCTTCTGTGCAGTTTTTAAGGCCATAAATAATCACCAGACTTTTCTGTTGTCAAACCACAATCATTACAAATGCCAGCGTGACATGAAGTCATTTTGGTTTTTGTAAACTACTTTTTTTGTTCTAAAAATGAGGCCAAAGTAAAGCTACTCACGAGTATGTTTAAGGACTAGAATAATACAAGTATGCCTAATATTTGTCCTTTAACTCTCTCATCATTCCAATTTAAAAAAAAGGGTTACATCATTATTATATTACATCTTAATCTAAGTGAGTAAACTTAAACCTTGGAGTGTTGTTGCTGGTGGGAGCTACTGTCGCACATGGATGGAAGAGAGTGCTATCGGAATGACAGAATGCCATCTTGAGAGACAAAGGCAGCAGGCTGTGATTGATGGATTGTGATAGATATTTGAGTGCAGACTGAGTTTGGGAAATGAGCCTTTAGCTATACTGCTCCCACAGTTTACAACACTGTTCAAACTGAACTGAAGTGTTGTGTTTCTCTGAGGATAAACACAAAGAGCGAGAATCCAATGATCATTTAAATGTAGTCCTGTTTTCAGATTTTACATTTAGTGCAAATGTATAAATGTTTTGCAGGTCACCCTTGAAAAGAGATTTTGATCTACTAGTTAAATGCATGTTAATAATTAATTAATTAATAAATAAGCTGTAGGAATATGAATGTCTTCCTGGTTATCCAGTGTATAGTTCATTAGTTCTTAATGAGAGTTCATTTTGTTAACGGTGGGCTCTCCTCTGTAGCACGTGGACATCCAGAACTTCTCGTCCAGCTGGAGCAATGGCATGGCCTTCTGTGCTCTGGTGCATCACTTCTTCCCCGAGGCGTTCGACTACAGCTCTCTCAAGCCCTCAGAGCGCAGACACAACTTCGACCTGGCCTTCAGCGCGGCCGAGTGAGTGACCGCTCCACACGCACATGCACACACATACATACACACGTTTACTACAACGCCACGACTGTCTGAGGAGATGGTCAAAGCAATGACTGAGCCCAGACAGCAGGAGGCGCTCTGGACAGTCTCCCCCACCTCTCCTGTCTCTCCTGTGTCCCTCACACGCTGTAGTTGGACTGGGCACTGAACTGGTGTCACAATGCCACGTACTGTCATAGACAACACATTATGCACACTATTGTTCACTATTGTTCACTATTGTTCACTATTGTCTCTGTAGTTCCCTGTGTCACCAGAGCACCAGTGTGTTTAGAACCACCACATGTACTGTTTTTGTGTAAAACTGGCTCCTATGCATTGTGATTCTGATCAGTAATAGAGATTAGCTTCAGAACAGTTTGTATGGAAAGATTGGTGCTGTTATCCCTGTCATAATCTACTTTTCACTTGGTGGCAGTATAAAAGAGTCATTTCTAAATAGATGTATTACTTTATGAGGATTAAACGACAAGAACCGTTGGATTAAGCAGTTTTAACTCATGGCATGTGTCATTTTTCCACTGGTTCACTTTGGAGCGGATTGGTACTGTCTCCACTCTTTTGAGTGAACAATACCGGCCGTTTAAGGGATCCAAAGTAGGCTGTGAACAGTACTAGTTCTAAGTTCTAAGTACTAAGAGAGTACGGTGACTCAAGCCAAAACAAGATGGCAAAAGCAGGTATATACAGAAAAGAATATTTTTTTACCAAAGGCTGACTTGATCTTGTGATAAACTGTATTTCCACTGATGCTAACTTATACGTTGGGCCCACAGACTTAAGAAAACAAAGCTAGCACACGTTAGCCAAAGCTGCTTCCTGTTTATCGACACGCAGCGCTCGCATCGAGGCCCAAAGTAATATATAGTCGGGATTCGAACTCCCAACACTGTGTGCGGCTGCACTTGGAGCCTGGCATGTGTGCTGTGCCTTAAACACGTGACCACCGGGCAGCACCAAAATAATATATATCCAGTGCATAATACCTCTAACATTGTCCAAATCTAATGCATTACATAAAAAGATGTTCAAATGAACATAAAAGCAGAAAAAGCTGAGGATAAACCAGAAGTTACTTCCTGTTCTAGCTTTAACCACGCCTCACAACATGTACCTGATGTACAGGATGTCCAGTGCCAGGCCTCTGCCCAATCCTTACTACTTTACTGCCACTTTGGGCTTAACTAAAGTGATTGATGATTTACATCTCATAAACATGGCATCTCATTATCATGCCCATTAACTTCCAGTGGAAATACAGGTGAAAAAAGAAATGGTTTGGGCCAGGAACACCAGTAGTGAGTAAAGGGCATTGGACTGGGCTTTTTATTTTATGCTAAACTTATTACCAGTTTCTTCATCATTTGCAAACTGGATAATATTCAAAATAATTAAGAATTGTTGCATTGCACTTCAGCAATCACATTTTAGACACTCATGGGGCCCCTCTGGTGTCTATGGGGCGTCTGTTTATAGGACCAGCCTTTAGATGTTTAGATTGTACATTAGGAGAAGTCATTCTTAAATGCATGGAGCCCTGTGTACTCTGTGTACTCTGTGTACTCTGTGTACTCTGTGTACTCTGTAGTGTATGTACCCTGTGTACTTCTGATGTGCTCACTGTGCTGTAGATGAAGCATGTCACAGTCTAATGTGTTTGTGTCACTCACTCTGCTGCTGTTCACTGCTCTCTATACACCTCTGTCTCTCTCTCTCTCTCTCTGACTGTCTCTCTGTCCTCCTCCTTCTGTCTCTCTGTCCCTGCACGTCCCCCTTCCTGCTCCCACCTGGCCTGGCCTCAGGAGACTGGTGGACTGTCCTCAGCTGCTGGACGTGGACGACATGGTGAAGATGCGTGAGCCCGACTGGAAGTGCGTGTACACGTATCTGCAGGAGTTCTACCGCGGCCTAGTGACCAAAGGCCTGGTCAAATTACGCGCCAACAGCAGCTAAACCCAGCACCAGCGCTGTACTCGTCCCAATCATGGTGAGACAGGCCCTCAAGGACTAACACAGACAGGCAGGGGCCATCCGGAGGCTGGAGTCTCAGTTTACAGTTGGTTTAGACCAGACCAGGGTTGGTTGTTCTCATCAAAATTCTTTTGAGTTGTGGTAAGAGTAGGGCTGCAACAAATGCTAAGCTAATCAAAGTCATATTTTGATCATGGTGATCATTATATGGACTATAAAGACTCTAAAACATATACAAAAAGACATTTTATAACAAAGACAGTGGCATTATTAAATCAAAATATAAAACATTAAAAAACAAGTTCAGATTTTCATCAATAATACAATATTTGTAAATATTCTCTATCCAAGCGCTTTCAGCCACCATATTTCAAACTTAGTTAATTATGTATTTGTAAAGTCTCAATGTTCAGAACTCTATCTGCAGCAGATTACTCTCTGGGAAGACAGCAACATCTAGTGGTTAAAATGTGTAATTGACTAAAGATTGCTAGACAAGACTTAAAACTGTTAATTCAAATCAATATTTGTATTAAAAGCATAAAGTAGCAAATTGCCTGACCTAGAGCAATAATATACAATACTGATATTCTTAAAATGAATAGCTCAATAATAATTATAGGTCTATATTTTTAGCAATCCATCCGGAATGTGCTGAAACCGGCCTGTAATGTCTTGATTGAGATTTGAGTGTCATCAAAAGAGAATGGATTGTAAATTAGCCCCAAAAAAATAAGAAAAATCAGAAATGATTCTTGGTTTGGTGGATGACATCTAGAGTGTGAAGTGTGAAGTCTGATGGTGATAAACGTGTGCAAACTTGATGAAACTAGCCCTAAAAACTGAAACTTGCTAAATTAACTGCTATTCCGAGTGTTCAGGCCTCGAGAGGAGATTTGAGCAGGAGCATAAAGACATCTGTGGTATAATGTTATTGGTGAAATATTTGCGTTGGTCCTGCTCCGCTGTCCTCATCGCTCACAGGTCAATCATCAGTAAGGCAGATTAAAGGTGCACGCCACGCTTCCATTGGTCCGGTCCAAAATGGACTCCACTATCTTAAGTGAACCATAATGGTCCATTTAAGTGATCCAAACACCTGAGAAAATCAGTGTTAATATTTGGTTCAGAAGCCTTTGTGTACAATTGCAGAGATCAAACGTTTCCTGTAGTCCTGTTGTAGGCTTCAGTGCTGACGATGAGCAACACGGAGTGTCAGCTCCCTCCAAAGATTTTCTATTGGATTTAGGTCTGGAGACTGGTTAGGCCACTCCAGAACCTTGATCTATGTCATACGGAACCACTCCTTGGGTATCCTGGCTGTGTGCTTCGGGTCATTGTCATGTTGGAAGACCCAGCCACGGCCCATCTTCAATACTCTGACTGAGCGAAGGGGGGTGTTAACCAAAATCTTGCAATACATGGTTCCATTCATTCTCCCCCGTGCTTCACAGAAGGGATGGTGTTCTTGGGATAGTACTCATCCTTCTTCTTCCTCCAAACACGGCGGGTGGAGTTTTTACCTAAATGTCATCATCCAGATGGTCATTGTCAAACTTCAGACGGGCCTGCACATGTGCTGACTTAAGCAGGGGAAACTGGTCCCAGCTCTCCTCAGGTCATTCACCAGCTCCTCCCATAGTTCTGGGCAGATTCCTCACCTTTCTTATCATCATTCAGACCCCACGAGATGAGATCTTGCATGGAGCCCCAGTCCGAGGGCGATTGACAGTCATCTTTAGCCTCTTCCAATAGTTGCTCCAAAAGTTGATCTTTATTCACCAAGCTGCTTGCCAATTGCCCCGTGGCCCTTTCCTTCCTTATGGAGGTCTACAATTTTGTCTCAGGTGTCTGTTGACAGCTCTTTGGTCTTGCCCTTGGTAGTAGTTGGAGTCTGACTGATTGTGACAGGTGTCTTTATGCAGCTAACCAGCTCAAACAGGTGCTTCTATTTTAGATTAATAAGTGGCTTATAATAAGTGGCTTGGACATTTTAAAGGCAGACTAATAGGTCGTTGAGGGCCAGAATTCTTTTTGATTGTCAGGTGTTCAAATACTTATTTGCAGCAATAACATACAAATAAATCATATAAAAATGATACAATGTGATTACCGGATTTTTACATTTTGATTGTGTCTCTCACAGTGGAAATGCACCTACGATGAAAATTTCAGACCCCTCCATAAGTTCTAAGTGGAAGAACTTGCAAAATTGTAGCGTGTTCAAATACTTATTTTCCTCATTGTATATGTTGAACCCACATGCTTAGCAAAACAAAGCTAGCAAAGCATGTTAGCATCAGCTGTTTCCTGTATATCAACGCATGGCACTCGAGTTAAGACCCAAAACATTATATTTCCAGTGCATAATCCAGTGCATCTAACATTAACCAAAGCCAGTGCATTACATAAAGAGAGGATAAAACACGGCGTAGAGGCTTTGCAGGGAAGTGAAATAAATGCAGAAAAATCTGTTCCTATTTACTCTAGCTCTAGCCACATAGATGCGTAAAACGTTCCATCCTGAGTTCCCAGAGTTCGGGCTTTTTTAGGACAACAATTACTGATATTTGTTACTCTAAGTAAAATGAGCAGTTTTCTAACACAGATGCTTAGCAAGTTTTCTATGGGAAGTAACATACTGTAACATTAACTTTACCCAGTACATGATGAGTCGTGCGTTGCTGATCTGTCTCTGTGTGTGTGTGTGTGTGTGCGTGCGTGTGCGATTGCGCGTGTGTGTGTGTGTGTGTGTGTGCGTGCGTGCGTGCGTGAGTGCAGGACGTACGCCCGGTGCATGCCATTGCTGGAGGTGGAGGACATGATGATCATGGGGAACAAGCCAGACTCCAAGTGCGTCTTCACCTACGTCCAGTCTCTGGTCAACCACCTGCGGCGCGTGGAGATGTCCCGGGGACTGCCCTCCGACCTTTGACCCCTCACCTCTGCTGCTCCAGGGAAACTGCAGGAGCCAAAGTTATCACACTTTTAAGCTTTATGGTTTGAGTGCTTCATTTATTTTTCTCACTGCAAAACGACTATGTAAAAGAGTTTAAATTACTTTAATAACAGTTAATTTCAAATGCACTTTATATGTTTGTCAAGCTTGTCAGCGCTTCAGGAAAACATAAAACACACAAAGTTGCCCTGGGGTGAACAGATGGAAACATGGCTGCCATCTCACTCACATTCTATTCCCAAAAGCAAGGTGACAGAAGTGTCGTGCCCAATGATACTGGTCCAAGCTGGAATGGCACTGCCAACCTTCTGGCTGTAAGACGACCTACCGAAGATCATTTGTTTAGTCAGATTTTGAAGTTTAAATGCTGAAAAAACATGTTCACATTTAAAATGACAATTTCCCCTTTTAAATATTCAATGCAAATAGTTTCAAGCCTGAAACTGAATTTTGTAACCTTTACTGAACCAGGTAAGAACCCATTGAGGCCGCAACCTCTTTTCAAGGGAATTTGATTGTACATTTTCGAATGACTTCAGCACTTAAAACTCAAAATCCAGTGAAACAGATGATTTTCCATACAACTACTCTACACATTACACATTTTGGCAGAAAAAACTTCAAATACTCAAATTAATCGAGTTCCATTAAGTAGATGCAGAGCAGGCCTTTCTGTGTGGTTTGTCTGTTTGTCTCTGTGTCTGAGTAAGTTTCCTCCAGTTTCTCCTATCAATCCAAAACATGCACCACAGGTTAAATCCTCCAGCTACAGTCCGGACCAAGGCTAGACCAAGATCTAGAAATAGGCTCCGCTGCGCCTCAAGTTTAACCCAGCGGCATTCAAGGATGGGTTAAACACAGGTCCCTACGGGGACAATTAAGTGTACCATACACATTCAAAAGGAACATCTTATTTTGAAGTGAAGCCCATTTACCTCTTGCACATCTTCCCTTTGCAGTGCTTTGTAAAACCTCTAAACTGTGTCACGTTTCTACGACAGTTCTGGTATTCAACAGACTTCACATGGAGTCGTAACATTCTGTAGAGCTCATCCACAAACCCAGAGAGCAGGGGTTGGAATCTTTGCTCAGATCTGCCTAAAAAGATTAGTTTGGACTTGGAAATATTGGGGCTGCCAATAGAAACTAAACTGTTAATGTTATCTCTCAGCACAAATGCATTCAAACAAACTATTTGGAGATTTTTTTCTAATGCGAGAACGTGAACTCAGCCTATTAAATAACATATTAGAGCAATATTTATGTGTTAGGACAAGTTAAACTGCTGTACATATAGTTAAACAGTTATTCAAATGTTATGTTGCAGCACACACTTTTTAAACTTGAGATTGTCACTTTATACTGTGCTTCTTTCTTCACTGAATGTGTCCTCACACTTGAGACGGGCTGTCCAATATGGGAAAAACAAAACTTGATCAAATATTGTGAACTTTCATTACAAATTCTGTAAACCTTTTTAATGTTGTAAAGGCATTTTATTTTTACAATATGGATAGTAAAAATGCCTATATTTTCATCTTCGGGTTGCTATGACGACACATTGTTCAGCCCTGATCAAACCTCTTCGATTTCCTCAATATTTTTTTTGTAATTTCTGGTACTTTATCAAACACAGCTTGAAATTATTTTATAATTATTTATGCATTACCAAGCTAAGAATGAAGACATTTTGTTTTTATAATGTGCCTGTTGTCCAGATTTAATAATAATTTAATTCCAACAAAACTGCTTCCACACACACCGTTTTAAATGTATTTATCATAGGTTTTAAATGTAATATTTTTATGATTAGTGTGTACTTGGTTATGCTTTTTACGTGCTTGTTTAGCAAAACTTTGGATAGATCATTCTGACTGAAAATGGCTGTACATTTAGAACAAAGAAATTGATTTATTAATATGGTTTGGCTGGTTTTTCAGAGATAGTTCAAAGAGATTCGGAGCGTGAAGGCTGTGTACATAGAAGCAAATGTCACGTGTCTGTGCACCACTTTATCTGTAAATGAATAATTAAACTCTTTTGAGAATGTTTGTGCAAGTATATTTTGTTCATGCTATACCATTTTATTCGCATATGACATACATTGAAAGCACATCCTTTAATCATCATAGAATCATAAAGATCTTCCTCTCTCAAAGGAAACATCTGCCACGTTCACATGCAAAAGTTAAGGTATGTTTCTTTTTTAAATTATAACATTTATCTACTACTGCTGCTTCATAAGAAACAATGGTGAGAAAACATGAAACATTTAATTTCACATTTAATTATTACTGTGAGTTTTACATATTTTTAGCTGATTTGTGTATTTGAAGGTAAAAATTCAAACAGTGCTTTGGATTAGGGATGTCATGATATCAAGGTTAGTGTTACGATTATTGTAAGATTACAAATAAACTTGAATTGCCATATTTCTTATAGAGCACAATTTGTACACAAGGCAATTCAAAGTGCTTCACACAACGGGGAAAAAAATGAATTAAAATCACAAAGACACAAAACATAAGACAAAAAAGAGAATAATGCAAAGAAAATCATTTCAGTCATGCACAGCTAAACAAAACAGTTTTTAGCTCATTCGAACATTGCTTGAGGCCTGTCTCACATCTTCAGGAAGACTTCCAGATTTTAGCTGTATAAAACTGACGCAGACTGCCCATGTTTAGTCCTGACTCTGGGCACCATCACAAGATTAATGATTATTCACGATTATTGGCTCATCATAATAATAATTCTTTAATTCTAATACATCATTGTTTTATTGTGGCCTTTGAGCTTCATGAAATTAAACTTTCTGAATGCAAATGTAGCCCATCTAATTTATTATGCTATAATGTAATTGTGATGGTATAGTACACTGTTAAATTATTTTTGAATAAATTGTACATTTATCATGGAGCACTTGATATCAAGGTGCGCGTCCGTGAAAGGGGCGGTACCTGGACGGAGTTTGAGGTCCAGTTCGGCCATGCCTATTCATTGAGGTGAACGTGGCCCGGGTGTGTTGAGGGGTGTTGTAGCCCTGCGTGCCTCAAATGTTTGTGTTTGAACCGTGGACTTATTCAAATTTGCAATAGACATCTTGGTGCTTCTGCCGGTTTGGAGATGCATTGGGAGAACACCTCTGTGGTAAACAGCTGAGTGGAGCAAGCCACCGGTTGAGGCCCACATCAGACAGATCGAGGAGAAATTGCTGACTGTGCTTGCTTTGGAACTCTATGATCTGTGTACAATGTTGGAATTAACCGTAAATGAAGAGGACAATCACTTTTATCTCGCAAAATGAGAAGGATTATCCTGCACAATCTGGAAGGAGAAGACGTAATTTCGCTGGAGGATGAAGGAATGTCTCTGTTGCTTTAGAGTTTGTGACCGCGTTGAAGAATTTAAGACAATGGCCCCGTCTGCTTCTCCTATGCCAAGAGCCCCTTCTCCTGGATTCGACTGGTACTGTAACACTCAAACCATGCTTAATGTGTCCAACATTCCAGTTGCTGCCTCTAATCTGAGTGTTCCCGTCTATAATGCAAATCCAGCATTTTGTCACCAGTTGTACAGAAAGGAATAAAAATTGTTGGGCAAATTGGTGAACCACATCAAAAGGATAAACTTGGCTATACTAGTTTGGAGAGGCAGATCCAAAAAGCACTATATAAAGGATACAGAGAGGCTGACATTGTGGAGGCTCTAATCCAGGCCATTGCTCCAGGAATACAATTAAACTGGACTTGACTCTACATTGACACAAATTCTTAGGACACACTTAATCGAAAAGGATGCTACCGAACTTTATCATTCTCACTCGAGCAGCAGGAGAGACGCCCATCCAGTTTGTACTCAGATCAATGGACTTAAGGCAGCAGATTCTGTTTGCATCTGAAAGGGTTGAAAGTGGTTTTAAATATAGCCCTGAATTAATTAAAAAAATAAAGTTCCTGCAGACCGTCCTTACAGGTTTGATGGATGACACAATCAGGACTGATTTAAGGCCATACTTGCGGGACCCAAAGGTATCTGATGAGGTGCTGCTGGAGAGGGTTACAGATGCATATACTTTGGAAAAAGGAGACCTGGGCAATAAAGCAATCTGTGAGGCTATTCAGCAAGTTTCGAACCAGCTCTCCAACCTCCACCAAAACCCAAGACCCCCACCATTAGAGAAGTTCGGCCGACCATATGGCAGAAAATCCAGGTTCCAGCAGAGACCACAAATCTTAGGGAAATGTCAGCGCTGCCAGACCATGAACCCCGACGGCAAGTGTGACCACTGTTTTTAAATGTGGCAGTTCTGATCGCTGCTCGCTCAATTAGATAAATCCTACGGTACATCTTGGTAAGATTGATGCCCAGTTCGGCCAGACTACCTCTCTGTGACCCACGTGAGTCTATATAGTCACGTGACACCAAGAGGATTCCAAGGGACTGATAGCTCTGGCGGTCATCCGGGATTCATAGAACTGTAGTTACATGTGTAACTTTCGCTCTATTTCATCCCATCTAAGGCGGTGCCTTAAACACTGGATGACACACATCAACAATGTCCCGAGGGATCCCATAGGACAATACAAAAAAATGAGATAAAACACGCCTACCTTACGACGAGGAAGGGTGCTGTCTCAGAATCCCCTCTAGGGGGTTGGGGATGGGCACATTGATTCTATAGAATCGGGCAAATGTAGAAGGCGAAGTCCAGGAGGCCGCCGCGCAGATGGCTTCCAGGGGCAGTCCGCTCATGGCCACCCAGGAGGTGGACAGGCTTCTGGTCGAGTGGCATTTCACACCCTCCGGAGGCTGACGCTTCTGAGAGAAATAAGACTGCTCAACGGCCTCGACCACCCATCGGGCAAGGCGCTGCTTAGAAAGCCATCATAGCATACAAAGAGGCAATCTGACTGCCGAACAGGTGTCGTGGCCCGTATGTAAGCCTCCAAGGCCCGGACTGGGTAGAGTGTGTTACCGGAGGCCCCTGTGTCAAACCATGCAAGTTGGTGGGGTGAGTGCTACTCAAAGAAAACACCTTTTAGTAAGGAAATTCAATTCAATTTATTTTTGTAACGCACAAAATCACGACAGTAGTTGCTTCGAGGGGCTACAGTGGAAATAACAGAATAAACAGTGTTTATAGGTACTTGGTAATGTCCGAGCTTCCGTGTCCTTAAATGGATGTCCCAAGCGCCCCTGTCCTTAGACCCTCCTTCTCGGTCCGGAAAAACTACCAAATCTCTTTGCGAAAAAGTAGAAACCTGGAGAAGTTCCACAGTGAAGGCGAGATCCAATTCTCTCAGACGGACAGGCGGACGAGCCTCAATTTGCAGATAGCTGGTGGAGCTGGATCCACTCAGGAGGAGAACCAATTCTTCGAGGCAGATGAAAAACTGTTCATATGGAGTAGAGATCGTTTTCCCCAGGCAAGAGGCATCCGGCAAAGAGTGACCCCCAAACCAGCAGCATTCCACCTGCAGCAGGACTCACCAACAGACAAGGCCTGTAGTTCAAAGTGAAATATTCCTGTCACTTCCCACAAGGCACCACCAACACGGTCGTGCCAGAAAGATATTGCAGCAACATATACCTTAAGGGTAGATGGAGACAGCCCCTGAGTTCCTGCAAGAACTCCAGCATGGTGGAAACAACAAGCTTCCATCTATTTGTATACAACCGTAATGTATTACAATCTCCATGCATTGGAGATTGTGTGCTCTATCCCGTCACCATACTCTGAGAAAGTCCTGCCGAACCCTGCAGCGGCCTCACTCTTGCACTGGATCGGGGTGCAGAATTCTCCCTCAAAGCTGGGAGAGGAGATCTCTCCTGAGGGGAAGGGGTCACGGGTGGCCGATCAAAATGGCACCACCAGGAGAAGGCTGTGTCCCCCTTGATGAAGCCTCAATAGAGTCGGGAAAATCAGAGGGAGTGGTGGAAATGCGTCAAGCAGAGTTCTGAGCCAGTAATGCGCCAGCGCATCCTGGCCCAGGGCAGCCAGTCTGGGAAAACCATAGGCGACAGCGAGTCGCCTCCCTGGACGCAAAGAGGTTGACCTCTGCCCTGCCAAACATTCCCCAAATGCTGTCTACCACTTCCGGGTGAAGTCACCACTCGTCGAGTCAAGTTCATCAGTCTCACCGACCTGGTCCCCCCCAAGTGGTTGATCTGTTGAACCACTATGGTGTTGTCGGAGTGAACCATGACATGTCTGCCACGCAGAACTGGAAGGAAATAGTTCAACGCCAGGTGCACTGTCATCAGCTCTGGCACATTTATGTGCTATTTATGTTCCTTGCGCTGTGTGCCTTTGTCATGTCGCACACCATCCTGTGAGTGACGCATCGGTGTGCACCATCTCCCTCCGAGATGGAAGGGAGCCAAACGGAATACCCCGCTCTATCCAGGACCTGTCTCGCCACAACCGCCCGTGCCAGTTTTAAGTGCAAGCCGTTCACCCACATTTGCATGGGGCAGAGAGAAAGCAAGTAAGTGGGAGCACAGACCAGCCAGTTGTCCAGGTAAGGCAGTATTTTTAAGCCACGTGCCTGGAGGGGAGCCAGAGCTGCAGCAGTATATTCGGAGTAGTCAGCAACTTCTGACTACTCCGCTGAGGTCACTTCCGGGTAAGTGTATGCTAATTTCAGTCGCTCGCTTCTTTTTATTGTTCACCCACGAATTATACAAATGAAGCCTGCGTAAATTCAGCTTGGAAGACCTAACTCGTCCACTGCTACAACAGGGCTCACCTGCTCTCCAGCCTAAATCGACGTACTCAAGCGGCGACTCCCTTCGGGTCGGCGCACCTCCTCTGCTCCCAATCAGCGCTCAGCCTGCTCCATTTAAACTCTCATGCAGTTCAGCTCGGCGCTTCAGACTGTACTTCAACTCTATTGTACAAACTAAGCATACAATGTCAAGTTACGATTCTGACGAACTTCCCGGCTCCCCACTCCTTTTCGATGCGGGCTCCGGGATCCATATTGAGCCTCCGGCAAGGAAGAGCGCGCACCTCGCCGCAAAAGCCGACGCTCCTTCTGCGCCCGGGTCTACGGGGGTTCTTCCAGGGCCGTGCCTGGACCCCTCCCAGCTGGACTGGCTGGCCACGTACTTCCACGACGAGGAGTTTTTGCCTCTGCCTCGGACCTATTCAACCCCACCAGCCGGGCGCCCCAGCGGCAAAAGAACCCGGAAATCATCTCCTCCTCCCGCTAAGCGCCGGCGAAGCCACCGTTTTTCCCCTTTTCACATCTGAGCGGGATGCCTCTTCCAGCACCGCGGCTCTTCCCGCTACCACAAACGTTCCTTTTCAACGGATTACCCCGACACCCTCCTCTCCACCGTCCAGGCCCTTCACCACGCCGTAACAACTCTCAATTCTCGGCTCCAGGGTGCTGTTCCAGTCGGCCCCACAGCTCCACCGACGGCGCCTCTCCCTGGCACGGAGCCGCGGCCCGGTCCCTCCTCTTTCTTTTCGCTCGGAACCGCCCGCCCCGGACCCCCCATAGGTAGGCCGTACATTCCAATGCATGCTAATATTTCTCTGCGTCTCCGTGCTAAGATCCTGCAGGGCAGTTATGTTAATCTCGTGTCCCTCATCCTCCCGTCCCCCGAGATGGACAGGCACGTAGCGTCCTCAGTAGACTTCACGGCGGTGTTTAAATCTGCGGATCCCCACCTTTCTAAAGAGCTTTCGCTCGGGGAATTTTTGGTAGCTTTCAGCGCTTATAGGGACATCATTTGTTCGTTTTTTCCGGAGTATAGAGCCGACAATTACTTGGCACTAATAGGAGACCTCAATATGAAATACGGGCGTAGCGTTTTCTACCAGTACCACAAAGCATTTGCGTCTAAGTGCGCGGCCATCCTCAGCCAATCAAATATGAGGCTCGACTGGTCCATTCTGGACACGGACATTTTGATTACCCAGGCCATGCTGTGCTCAACGTGTGGTTCTGCCGGCCACACCTGCGCGCTATGCCCGTCCATGCCTTTCGCTGCCGCAGCGCAACATCCTGCTCCCCCATCCTTGTTGCCAGGCATACCGCCCATGGACCGTAGGGGTAGGAAGATCGAGGTATTCGATAATGTTCCAATTTGTAATAATTTCAATGAGAGCGTGTGCACCCTGTCTAACTGCCATTTTCTCCACATCTGTAGTCAATGCAAGGATGCGCACCCGAAATCAGTGTGCCCTCGCCGCTCGTTCCAAGGCAGAGCGGCTCGTCGTGGTTACAAAAATTAATTAACAATAACTTGTCCACACCTATCATTGTTTCTGAGTTGGCTGCTGAACTACGCCTTCACCCTGACCGAACTCTCGTTGATTTTTTACTTACGGGCCTTTCTCAGGTTTTTTTTGTTGGGGTCCCTCCCCTGCCCACCGTCGTGCACGTTTCTCGTAACCTTCAGTCAGCTTTGTGCGAGCCAGGAATAGTGTCTCAGTTATTGAATAGAGAGGTTGAAAAGGGGTACATGATAGGCCCTTTTAACTCTCCTCCTTTTTCAGTTTTCCGCACAAGCCCGCTCGGTATAGCCACAAGCGCTTAATTCTCGACCACTCATCGCCGCATTCGGGCCCCGTTCCTAGCATAAACAGTCTCATTCCGCCACTCCCGTTCTCCCTCCATTACGCCACAGTCGATCACGCTATTTCTCTCATCAAACGAGCAGGCCGCTGCGCTTGGCTTGCCAAGGCAGATATCACAGACGCTTTCAAGATTGTTCCAATTCATCCTTCTCAATGGCATCTTTTCGGGGTTTGATGGGCATCAAAGTTTTATTTTGCAGTGCGCCTCTCGTTCGGATGCAGTCAGCAGCCCTTGCTTGTTTAACATGGTTTCCGAGGCGTTGTGCTTTTGTTGAACAATGTAGCCCTCCCCTCCGTGCTCCACCTGCTGGATGATTTTCTCCTCATAGATCCCCCCCTCAGCTGTGCCCGGAGGTTCCCTGCCACAGCTCAAGCAGCTTTTTCTTCGTCTAGGCGTGCCGCTTTCCGACGCAAAGTCCGTCGGCCCCATAACATCTCTAGAGTTCTTGGGCATATGTTTAGACTCCGTGGCCATGGTCGCGTCTCTCCCCCCAGACAAGCTCGCCCGCATCGGTGACATCGTGCAGTCGTCTGTCTCCGCTACAGCCATCTCTAAGTGCCCGCCTTCTCCAGGATTGTCCCTCCCTTCTTGAACTGTATTTCTTTCTTTTATGATGACATAATTCAGTCTTCCGACTCCCTGCATTTTTACACAGATGCTGCCGCCTCCTCTGGTCATCACTGGATCTCTTCGGGCTCTGTGCAGAAAACGAATTGCGGCACGTTGCGATAACCTGGCAGAAGTAGAAGTCATAAATAAAGGCCGTTCCACCTCCAAATCTTTAATGCCGTTCATCACCTGGTCTGCCGTAAACAATAACTTAATTCTCACAGCCCAACACATCCCCGGGCATTCTAATTTAATCGCAGATGCTCTCTCGTTTCAAACTCCAGGTCTTTCACCGCCTCAGAACTCCTGCCTGGAGCTCTGGAGTAGCCAGTTTTCATCTGCAACCACTTCTTGACACTGCCAATTATTACGTCTCATCAGGGTTGGCCCAGTCCAAAATCAAAGCGCATAGACATGCTTGGCGCTCATATTCTCAATTTTGTGCTGCTCACCATGTTCCCCAACGCCCCGTCCAGCTCCACATAGTAGTTGCTTTCTATTTTTGTTTTATTGTATAGTAATTATTAACTTTCTGTTTTGACCATCGCCGGCTATGTTTATGAATTTTGTTCAAACTACCTTACATTCGAACACTACTAGCTGGCATTAACTTCAATTCTAAACGCCATAATCTTTCTGCTCAAAGCTTGTTTTCAGACCCCACCATTAAATTACTTCTCAAAGGTTTCGCTAAACACTCACCCGCTCTACCCGATAAGCGCCGCCCTATCACACTTCCCATCCTGCATCAAATACTCACCGCATTATGCTCTAGCCCCTTTACACCCTACACTAGGGTTCTCCTCCGCAGTGCCTTTCTTCTGGCTTTTTACGGGTTCCTAAGAATAGGGGAATTCTCTTCTCGCTCCTCCCGTTTTGATCCATCATCAGATCTAGCCTTCTCCCATCTCAGTTTCTATTCAGACCATTATAACCTAAGCCCTCAAAAAAAAATCAATGTGCAATTATTAGGTCAAACTACGGCCCGTCTCAATTCCCGTTGTTCCTCACTTCAGAAGGCCAGCTCATGACGGCACCTTGGTTTCAGAAACATCTTAGGGCAACACTGTCCCAATGCAATCTGCCCCCTCGTCTCTACTCCAGGCCTTCGTTCAGAATAGGAGCTGCCACATCCGCGGCCACTCGGCATATCCTCTGTAGCCCTCCAACAACTTGGGCGTTGGTCCTCTTCTGCCTATGCCTTGTATGTTTGTCCCGACCTGCCTGCAATTTTGGCAGCCCAACGTTCCCTTGACCCCTAGTAAGTATCGTCTCAACAAATACTGGTGGTAGGTATAGATTTTCTCATTACCTGTCCCCTCGTCTTCCAGACCATGCTTGCTTCATACACCTTCTGCCTCTCCGGCTTCCGCCTGTGACCCACGTCTCACAGTCAACCTCTGCTGTTTCTGCTTTCATCTGTGACTCACGTCTCGGTCAACCTCTGCTGCCTCTCCTCCCATCTGTGACCCACGTCTCGGTCAACCTCTGCTGCCTCTCCTCCCATCTGTGACCCACGTCAAAGTCAACCTCTGCTGTTTCTGCTTCCGTCTGTGACCCACGCCTCACAGTCAGCCCCTGCTACTCTGCTCCCGTCTGTGACTCACACTCACAGTCTGACCTTGCGCTTCCCTGCTCCCGTCCTTGGCCCGTGTTCTCACAGTCTGACCTTGCGCTTCCCTGCTCCCGTCCTTGGCCCGTGTTCTCGCAGTCTGCCCCTGCGCTTCCCTGCTCCCGTCTGAGCCCCACGTCTCAGTCATCTCTGCCGTCTCTGCGCATCCGTGACCCATGTCTCTCAATCTTCGTTCATCTCTACTCAACATTTCGCCACTCGCAGGTAAGCTTCTAGCTTGTTCTAATTAAATTCAGTATCCGCCCTTCCGGGCTATCATGTTATCATGGCTGCTAGCGTCCCCGCCGTTCCTTTTTGTAGTTGTGCATCTGCTGCCCTAATGTTTCTGTTTCGAGCATCAGTTAATGATCAGGGCACACGACGGCACACACCCGGGTTTTTTGGGGGGAGACATCTAATAATTCTATTATGGAGCGCCCATAATCGCAATGTCTTCCGCTGGGGTCTGAGCGCCAAATAACAACGTAATAAAACTTGCTAAACTGTTCTGCCCGTGTTTGTCTGAGTCTCTCCAGGGTGAAATACTATTTTGGTTTCCTATACACCAGTGAAAGTGTGATTGCTCCTTAAACAATCCGGAGCCTTGTACTGCTCACTTTCATTCAGTATTTTGTGGATTAAAAACCCCCAGCCCTAGCTAGTTTAGTCGCTAGCGCCATGACTTTCGCCGCTTTTACCTGCCCAAGTTGTCATATGTTGAGTCAGAACCCTGGCTTCTTCTCCGACGACAGGTGCGTGAAGTGCAGTGTATTGGTAGCTTTGGAAGCCAGGGTTATGGAGTTAGAAGCATGGATCCTTAAGTCTAGCTATAGCCAGGTTGTAGCATCAGGTTTACCGGACCGTGCGTCCGGAGGCAGAATTAGCATTAGCAGCGCAACCAAGGCTAAGACTAGTGCCTTCCGTGCAGCCTGGACTAGACCAGGAACAAAATGGGGACCAATTTTGTGACAGAGGCAACGAGGCGCTAAACGCCAGCCTGTAGTGCACCGTGAGCTTCCCGTCTACAATAGGTTTGCTCCCCTCAGTGATCACACGCCCCCGCTGAATGGACTTGTGATACTCTGGTAATTAGAAGTTCTATAGTCGATGTTTACCAGGGGCCAGAATGCGTGACATCGAAGGAAACTTTAGGCTTTTAAAGCAGAGTAGACAGAGGTTCCGCCCAATTGTGATTCACGCAGGCGGTAACGACGCCCGGCGGAGACAATCAGAGGTGCTCAGAGGTGTGTGAATTGGCAAAGACGATGTCAGATACCGTAATATTTTCTGGTCCCCTGCCCAATCCGATCAACGCTGAACTGCTGAACTGTTCAACAATGTAGTCTTTGTTGAAAATTGGAGTGCGTTTTGGGGAAAGCCCGGGCTCATACCCAGGGATGGCATCCATCCGACTTCGGAGGGTACATCCCTTTTTAGTTCGGAATTTGACCGATAGCCTTAGTCGTCTAAAGTGACCACCCAGGGATGAGCCCCGGGCGCAGAGCAGCAGTGTAAGACGCTCCTCTATCGCTGAGCTCTCGCCCGCTCTGTCACAAATTAAGTGCTCAGACTCAAGGCAGATAGAGACTGTGTGTCCCTCGTGCAAATAATGCCAAAAAGTCAAACCTCAGAAAAGCTAGTTCAGGCGTCAGACCAAAGAACTTAATAAAAATAACACTCACAAATGCTCATTTATTTGTTTATTTGTATCATGTAAAATGTGGACTGCTAAACGTCAATTTCCTCTAAATAACTTTTAGTTAATGAATTAATTAGTGATTGTAACATAGATCTTCTAGCTCTAACTGAAACTTGTCTTCAACAAGATGATTATGTCAGACTAAATGAGTCCACCCCACCCACTCATGTTAACTTTCAGACCGCCAGGAGCACAGGTGGTGGTGTGGCAGTAATCTCACACTCAAGCCTACTCTTGAGTTCTAATTATAGATTCTTGTTCCTGACCTGTCGATAAACTACAGACCTATTTCAAATTCACCCTTTGTCTCTAAAATACTTGAGTTGTAGTTAAACAGCTTTGTCGCCATCTACAGGACAATAACTTATTCGACGTTTTCCAGTCAGGGTTCAGAGCCCACCACAGCACTGAAACTACATTAGTTAAAGTAACAAATGATTTGTTATTAGTTGCGATGGACTGGTCTCAATCCTGGTTCTATTGGACCTCAGCTCAGCGTTCGACACCATCGACCACAACATTCTACTGCAGAGGTTAGAATCTGATGATCTGAGGTGTCAGAGGGACAGCCCTCAGCTGGTTTAAATCCTACGTATTGGATAGGTACCAGTTTCTTAATGTAAACCAGAGCTCCTCACCCTGTTCTAAAGTAACCTACGGTGTGCCACATGGTTCTGTTCTCGGTACAATTCTGCTTACTCTTTATTTGCTGCCGTTAGGTAACATTATCAGAAAGCATAGCTATTGCAGGAGCATCAAGCGCAGCCTCACCAAAGAGCTCTCTTGGGACAACCGGAACGCTCCTTAACGTCCTCGTGAGGTTCCGTGAGGGAGACTGGGCCAACCACACCTGGTGGCAAGCCTGTGTCAGAGTGGACACATGCGACCGAGCTCCCTGGACATAAGAGCAAACGCATGCAGAGACGCATCAAGCATTCCCTGTGCCTGTACAGCCACATTAGACTTCTCCAGTGCAGTGGAAAGGCCAAGCAACAGGTGGGAAAGGGAGTTCCCCATTCTACCAGCCGCGCCCCCGCATCGTACGCCCGGCACAAGAATTAGTTGGTGATATGACATTGCAGATTCGGGCACCTCAGGTTAGCCCTAAGGCCCTACTCCGGAGAGACAATGAACGAGGCAACAGCTGGCTCGACAGGCGGCATATGGCCCAGGCCAAACTGGGGGGCTTCTTGCATGGATGCCAAGGCCCTCCAATCTGACTTCAAGCGCGATAACGCCTGTGTCAGTCCAGCAAGTGTGCAGCTCCATGACATACTCCTGTCAGGGTGGTATGACAAATGGGGGACAGTCCGTTGGCGCTTAAAAAAGACTCTAGTAGTAGCCTCAGTCACTTGCGGCACGTCCAATCACAAGTGGCTAAGCGCAGAACGAACGACGGAGAGGGACACATCGTCATCCCTGTCTGGACAGCCTGTGGATGCATGGGAGCCAGTCTCTGAGGCCTGAGACTCCAAATCCTCCTCATGCATGGGTGCCGCATCACTTGCAGGAAAACCAGGTAAACCAGGATCCCCCTAACGCTAGCCCAGAAACGGGCAAGCCTGTTGCAGGAGCGCCTTCATCTGAGCCAACTCAGACGTGAGGTGGTCCATACGAGGAGACAACTTCCTGTTGTCTTCTGCTCGGAGGAGGCAGAGCGCTTTAAACCAGAGGTGTGAGCGGTGGGTAACCAATCTGACCTTGACTCAGAAATGGGCTATTCCAGAGCGCTTTCAGGACCATCTCTTCCATGCACCCCACTTTACTGTGTACAGTGACAACAATCCCCTTTCGTATGTCACCAAGTCTGCTAAGATCAATAACACAGGCCATTGGTGGGTTGCAGAGTTGGCCGTCTACCAGTTCACAATCAAGTACTGGCCTAGGACTGCAAATTGTTAATGCAGATTTCTTGTCAAGACAGACCTATTCACACACTCATTGAAGAGTGCTCTGAGGAATGCCATCAAGAGGATATTGAAGACATTGGAATGGGGGTTAACCCTGCGACGAGTTGGCCACTCTCCAGGGTGTACCCTGCCTAAGGCCCAAAGGCACTGGGATAGGCTCCAGTCACCTGCAACCCCTAACGGGAACAAGCGATAGAAAATGAATGAATTAAAGAATGGAATGGGGGTGTGAGGGGAGAGTTAACTGGATATCAGCAGTCACATGCAACATTGATGCACTGCCAGAAGAGGTCAACATTTTCCCATCAGTTCAGCCCTTGGCAGCTAGAGACATCAAGGCAGCACACATGTTTGACCCAACCATCACCAAAGTCCTGAGCCTAAAAAGTGCACCAGTTTGACACCTGCTCAGAGAGTCGCCCCGCTTGCATGTTAATGAAGAAGGCTGTCTCCCTCCAGAGAATTCCAGTCGAACACAATTGGTTGTTCCAGAGTCCATGAGGGCCCTTATTTACAAGCAACTGCATGAATATATGGGATATTTGGGAGCAGACAGAGTTGTCACCCTGGCATGCGATCGCTTTTTCTGACCCAAGATGAAACAAGACATTGAACATCATGTCACAAGGGTCTGCTGCTGCTTTAAGAGAAAGAAGCCAATCCAGAGTATTAAAACATCAGTCCTGTTCGAGATGGTCTCCTTTGACTGCCTGCATTTGGAGAAGAGTAGCGGTAGGGAGGAGTACATCCTTGTACTAGTTCATCGAAATATGCACAGGCCTATGCTACGAGAGACAAGTCCAGGAAGACGGTGGCCAAGAAACTCTTTGATTTTGTTCTTTGCTTTGGATTTCCCTCAAGAATTCACCACGACCAGGGGAGAGAGTTTGAAAATCAGCTCTTCCGCAAGCTCAAGAGTTTTTCTTGTGTGAAACACTCCTGCACGTCCCCTTATCATCCGCAGTCTAACCCAGCGGAGCGCTTCAACAGGACATTGCTCGGCATGTTGAGGACGCTGGCAGACACCCAGAAGACATGCTGGAAAGAACATCTAAGTAAATTTGTCTGTGGCTATAACTCAACTGTCAATGAAGCCACTGGGTTTTCTCAATTTTTTTCTACACTTTGGCCGTGAACCTACTCTGCCCATTGACCTGCTCATCCCTCTCAGGAGAAAGGACAAGGAATCAGTATGTGGTTGTGTATGCAGAGAAGTGGAGGGAAGCTATGCAGCAGGCTTATGACATGGAAAACATGTGTAAATCAGCCAGGAGAGGGCAGCAGTGCTACAACCAGCGCACATGGAGTTCTATGCTACTGTCTGGTGACCATGTGCTAGTTCGAAATCTTCCCCTCAGAGGTGGTCCTGGGAAGCTGCAGAGTTATTGGAAGGAAAATATCTACGTTGTGAGCGAGAGGAGGGGTCCAGACTGTCTTGTTTACGCAGTTGAGCCCCTACGGGGTGCTGGGAGAAGACGTGTGTTACGCTGCAATCTGTTACTGCTCTGACCTTACCCGGTAGAGGAGCCTCCAGCAGACATTCCTCAGCCAAGCTCAAGCCTGCGTCAAGCTCAAACAAGGAGAAGTCTGAGAGTCCAGCCAGAGCTTCAAGTGAGGAAGAATTTGGTGTCTGGGCAGCACAACAACCAGTCCCTCCCATCACCAGAGCAGCTGCAAGAGAACCTATGACAAGAGATTGGCATGAAGAGAGAGCTGTGCCTGCTCTCCAGCCAGAAGTTGTTGCTACTGACGTTCTTGGAGGCGAGCCAGAGTCCCAGGAGGGTTCACAAGAGAGGTTACAGCTGCACCACAAGCACCTACGAGCACCTACGAGCAGATAGGTGAACCTTCTGTCCGAGAGCTGTACGGTTGTTGTGGGAGGTGCTGGAGAGGTAGCAGATGACTGCAAAAGACCCTATATGTATCCTTTTTTACACTATTAACTAGAAGTGCTAATGTAAATAGTGGTTTATTGATTAGGGTCTGAAAGTGGGTGAAGAAACCGAAGCAAAGTAGTTGATATTTTGAGAGTATTTGGGAATGTAACGTAGAGGAAGGATTATGGTAAAAAAAAAAATGTAATAATGTTTTGGGTGAAACAAGTTTTGTCCCATTGTGTGGAGATCGGGGGGGCCACAGATTCTTCACTGTACTATGCACCCATTGATGCCAACGGACTGAATATCCCTGTTAAGGGAAAAAGGACATTTTAAATGATAGTTATTTATAGTGGGTAATATTTTCCCACGGTTCCTACCAGTATACTTATTACCTTGAGCCATCTTAATAAGAATAAAACCCACAGCGTACTGTGGGTTTTATTCTGTGTTGTTTTATTCTGTTGTTTTATTCTCTTGTACAGTGTCCTTGGGTGTTCTGAAAGGCGCTTTTAAATAAAATGTATTATTATTATTATTATTATCTTTTATTATTGTATTGTCTTATACACTTTGGTCAAATTCGAAAATGAAATAAAAAAAAATATATGGGGAGCACTTCTCTTTTTAGTGGGGGAGGGTGTAGCCCATCTAATTTATTATGCTAATATGTAATTGTGATGGTATAGTACTGTTAAATTATTATTTTTTGTGTAAATTGTAAATTTGTCATGGAGCACTTGAATCAAGGTGCACGTCCATGAAAGGGGCTGTACCTGGACGGAGTTTGGAGTGAAGAGTAAACGCCTACTAATTTGAGTTGAGTGGGGCCCGGGTGTGTTGAGTGTTGTAGCCCTGCGTGCCTCAAATGTTTGTGTTTGAACCGTGGACTTATTAAAAGTTGCAAAACGGAAAGGGTCCTGTAATAATTCGAGGGTGCAACACAAAATTAAAGTTGGGATATAAACAGTCAAAAATGGCCACGATTATTAGTTTTTAGTTCTTTTAGTTCTCGATTATATTGTGACCTGAATAATCATGATTATCGATTAATCTTGACATCCCTACTCTGCGTTGCATATTTATAAAATATATATTTTTTGTCTAAAATCTCCCATATTTTTCAATATTTTTATATTGTTCAACCCCAAAACTTTTAAAAGCCAACTTCTCAAACTATCTGAGAACACTTTTATTTATGTAAATGGTAAGGAAACATCCTATAATATATTTGTTTTCTTTTATTCAGATATCACATTGTATTGACAAAAACCTCACCAATGCAAAAACCGATTCGACTAGTCTACCCTATATATATTGCAATTATTTAAAAAGCTGAACGATGCAAAGTTTAAACGCTAGGATTGTATCATTAGGCACCTAAATACGGCACCTGTGCGCCCCTGTAATAAACTCAAGACGAGTCGAGGTGGCTTAAAGGTAGGTTTTTTAATCTATTTTATTTTAAATGTTTCTATTTTTCAAAACTATAACAACAAAACACAGAAGAACAAAACACGACCAGAGAGAGGAGACAAACCATAACAAGCAGACATCCAACAACAGCCATAAATGAGAAAAAAGACAAAAATCAGCACACACAACCCAAAGCAAACGTCCCATCTAGTCCACAGTCTGTTAAATCACGCCCAAAATCACAACAGTAGTTGACTCGAGGGGCTACAGTGGAAAACAAAATAAACAATGTTCATAGGGACTTGGAAATGTCCCGCATTCTGTGTCCTTAGACAGATGTCCCAAGCTCCCCTGTCCTTAGACCCTCCTTCTTGGCCAGGAAAAACTACCAAACCTCTTTGGGAAAAAGTAGAAACCTGTAGAAGTTCCACAGTGAAGGAGACATCCGACTCCCTCGAACGGACAGGCGGACTCGCCTCAATTTGCAGATACACGATGGAGCAAGACCCACTCAGGAGGAGAACCAATTCTTCGAGGCTGATGAAGAACCGTTCATATGGAGTAGAGACCGTTTCTCCAGGCAGTTGAGGAGCATCTGGATCCACAGGTCATCGATGTGCCTGCTCCACTCCATCGGGGAAGTGGGAGAAAAAGAAAGAAAAGCCATGAACAAATTGTCAGTGAAATTAAATTTTAAATATTGTATGATAGAAAAGTAGTAGGAAACGGAGGATAGTGCTCAAACTGCCATACTTCCCCCAGTATAGTTGCTCCTAGTGCAGCATAGCTGGGAACTGTAGGTTTTTATTTCTGTTCCTAACTGGCCTGACCATAAGCGATTTCAAAGAGGAACTTTTTAAGCCTGGTCTTAAATGAAGAGACTGTGTCGGCCTCTTTAACATGGACAGGGAGCTGATTCCACAACACAGGAGCTTGGTAGCTAAACCCTCTACCTCAGGGGTGGGCAGTCATTTTTCCTCGAGGGCCATATTGGAATCCAGGCGAGTGGCGGAGGGCCGGCCCGCGATCATTGGTGTAAAAAATTCTTATCATTATAAGCACTTTTCTGTAAAATACTGTCTACTGAATCTATTATTCATTCATTTCATGTTATCTTTATTAAGGACACAAGTGCAGACACATGTTACAGCGTAAGACAGTTAAAAATAAAAGAAACTAAGAGTAAAACACATATGATCCCCGGGGGGAGGAGGGCGGGATTAAAACAGGCCGAGGGCCTGATTAGGCCCCTGGGGCCGCAAATGCCCAGGTGTGCTCTACCTCCTACTGTGCTTTTAGAGACTCTTGGGACCACCAGAAGTCCAGCATTTTGAGAGCGAAGTGCTCTGTTTGGTGATGATAAGGTACTATAGCATCTTTGAGCTAGGATGGGGCCAGGTCATTTATGGCTTTGTAAATCAGGAGGAGGATTTTGAATTTGATTCTAATAGGTCCATTTTCAAATTAGGTCCAGATGTAATCTTTTCCATTTTATGAATGTCCATTACAATGTTAGTCCACTCCTTGATTGTCGGTGCATTTTGTGTTATCCATTTTTTTGTAAGCGCCTTTTTCACTGCAGCCAGGAGCATGCTGCTTAAAGGGAGGTTTACATACGGAAAGTATAATCCAAGCTTTAGCGCCTTGCAAGGCGGTGCAGCCGTTGAAAAACAAATGAATTGCCTTCATGGCCTATAAAGTCCAAATGCATGATGGGAAGTGCAATGCTGTGTAACCCACCCGTGAGGAGAGAGCGCACTGTCAGCTGATTGGACCTGATCTGTACTGATTAGAAACACAGACATCCACATGAGGCATCCACATGAGACCGTTGCTGTTTAGTCGAGGGCTATAATGTACGTGCGACCAATACAAGAAAGTGTTCCAAATAAAACTATTACATAAAACAATTTAAATTATTAAAACCAGTCAAACATGAAATTACCTTACAGCCCGTTCTCTGTTTTAACCAAATTATTTATTTATAACAAGTATTCCTTAGTTTAGTATCCACACATCGTTTTAGTATACATTTTTAAAACATATATTTATTAAAGTCAGTGAGAGAGAAGCCCGGTCGGATTCTGACTCTGGCTCGGGCTTAAGATCTTACCTCTACTTCACAGGAGCATCACTACATTGCTCAGTGCCGTGCCGCTCTTCCCAGGTCGTGCAGCCGGTTTCCCTCTCGAGGCCTACTTCGGATGGAGGGATCTTATCAATGACGCAGAATATCCACAGAAGTTTGGACACATGCCGGCAGTGGAGCCGGACATTGCCTCCCTCATTGTTCATCCAGAGAAGACGTTAAGGACAAATGCCCGGTGTGCATAATCACAGTCTCATGTTACGGGCGACCTGCTTTGTAAAGCGTATGACATTGGAGCTTGTATGGGTTGCATTAGTAACTCCTTGTTTCATCTGATGTTGGGCCTGGGTTTCGTCCGTCCCGTGCTTCCCGGCCGTCAACCCTCCAAGCCCACTGGGGGTCGAGGGGCTTCCAGATGAGGTTGGATGTGGGACATTTTAACCCTGAAACAGAGACTGTGCTACGGCATGTGTCCAACGGGGCTCTACGGGTGAACTTGGCAAAGAGCTGCCGGGTGTAGCTGCAGGTGACTACTTTTTTTGAGATGGTCCTCAACTCCCCTTTGCCCAAGCGGATCGACGATATTCTGGGAATTTGGGAATTTTTTAACATGGAAATTTTCTTCTGTATGTCATCTTCCTCAGCCTCTTGGGCAAGCTGACTGCGTCCGACTGTAGTACCTCTGGGGCTGCTTTCTTTTTGCCCCCTTCAGATTTGGCACAACGGCCTACACCTGGATCCCACATGTTGGCCGCCTGGATCCCACAGGCAGCTGTCTCCCCAGTGCCTGGTGTCTCTGTGCAGGTGGCGGAACGAGGCCTTTATTACGCAGGGCATTCCATTGGGTCCTCTTTCTGCCCAAAGGGAGGTTGTCTACATCAATGCCTCCCTCCTGGGTTGGGGTGCAACATGGCAGGAGTGAGTGGATGGTACAAGGGTCATGGTCCCAGAGGCAAGGCAGGCTTCACGTTAATGTGCTTGAGTTCTTGGCTGTCACACTCGCGCTGCGCCATTTTTTCCCGCATCTGTGTGGCCGTCATGTGATGTACGGTCCGACAAAACCAGTGTGGTTTTTCACATGTATCACCAGGGCGGCACCAAATCGCTGACCCTGTGATTGCACAACAGGCCCAGACTTGGGCTGTTACGCACCTTGCCAGTCTGAGTGCTGTCCACATTCCGGGAGTTTGAAATGTGTCTACCGACTTCCTTTCCACCTCCTGGTGAAGCTGCCAGTCCTGTCCCCCCAAAGTGGTCGGTGGTGAGGGGCATTTGGGAGACCTTCGGCAGGGCACGGGTTGATCTTTTTTTCCTCGTGCGACGCGGCACAGCACGTGCTGGCTCACGACTTGCCCAGGACGCTGCTTCATGCGTTTCCCCCCATTTCCCCTGATCTACCAGAAGCTTCTCAGGGTCCTTCAGGACAGCCACAGCCTCCTCCTAGTAGCCCCGTTATGGCCGGGCTCACATGGTTCTCTTTGCTGCTCAGGCTCTGCTGCGGCTCAGCGAGTCTCCCCTCCAGGCGGGATCGCCTCTCAACGGGGGGATTCTATAACCCAATCCCGAGCCCCTGAAGCTCTGGGTGTGGCCTCTACAGGGCCCGGCCTGTCATTTTTGAGTTATGTCGGTGAGATCGGGAACACAATGAACATGTGCTCGTGCACCGTCAATCCGTCCTTTGTATTCCTGTAAATGGAAACGGTTTGATGCCTAGTGTCGCAACAGCGGGGAGGATCCAGTGCACTGTGCAGGACCTACTTGGTCAGGGGCACTCTCCCTCAACCCCGAAGGTATATATTGCTGCAATCTCCTTTTGGCAGTTGGGGTGAGATGGATCCTCTGTCGGCCGTGACTGAGAAATTTTCCTTTTTCTGGCTTTCAATGAACACTGCATCACTGGTGATGGACTCCAGTGAAGCGGGTGAGTGAGCTCCATGCCTTGTCTGTGACAGAATCCTGAGAACCTTTTTGTTGGTTTTTCCACACTGGATTGTTGGTGTAATCACAGAAGCGTATGCTCTACAGGGGCGACTGCTGCCTCCTGGGGCTCTCAACTTCATGGGTTGCTATGAATGGGGTGTCTTTGGACGTGATCTGTGTGGCGGCCTCTTGGACATCCCCAAATACCTTTGCAAGATTCTACAGAGCGACATTCATTTACATCCCATTTAGTTATGGTTTTGTCTATTCCTGTTAGTGTGACATTTTTAAAGCTGAAGTACGCTATTTAGGCAGAATAGTGTCAGCACAGGTCAGTAGAGTTGATCCTGCAGATTTTGAAGCAGTAAGAGCACTCAAAGACATCAAACCACAAAACGTTGGTCAGCTCAGAAACATTTTAGGCCTCCTGTCATACTATAGACAGTACATAAAAGACTTTTCCAGAAAAGCAAGCTGTCTGTATGAACTGTTGAAAGCTGAAAAAGACACAGACAACTTAACTCCAAAAGTGACAAAGACAAAACAAAAGAAAGCCAGTCCAGTTGTGCCCTCTACAAAACAAATATCGTGGACTGATAAACACCAAAGTGCACTCGAGGGACTAATAGACTGTTTGCTCAACCCACCAGTCCTCGGTTTCCCGGATTTCACACACCCGTTTATCGTACACACTGACGCCTCACACAAGGGACTAGGTGCTGTGTTGTACCAAAGACAAAATGGTAAGCTGCGAGTTTTTGCTTATGGCTCCCGCACATTAACAGCCGCTGAAAAGAACTACCACTTTCATGCAGGCAAGCTAGAGTTTTTAGCTTTGAAGTGGGCTATCACAGACAAATTTAGAGACTATTTATACTATGCCCCAACATTCACTGTGTTTAGTGACAACAACCCGCTAACATACATTTTATCGACTGCTAAACTGAACGCAACAACTTCAAGATGGGTAGCTGAGCTTGCTGACTTTCATTTCACTAATAAGTACAAACCAGGAAAAGAAAATGGTGATGCTGATGCTTTATCAAGAATGCCCCTGGATGTAGAGACACTAATGAAAGACTGCTCTGTAGAACTTGCTCCTGACTCTATTTCAGCTGCTATTCAGGCCATTGAGGTGCAAAACGACACCCCTGCCACATGGACGTTGTCAGTAACAGCCATGTCAGTCACAGCACAAGGTGAGCCAGCTGAAGCATCACTCACACCCATACCGAAAGAACAGTTAAGCCATGCACAAAAGATTGATGCTGTTATAGGCCCGGTATTACAGTGTAAACAGTCAGATTCAAAGCCATTGACCAAAGAACTAAAAACATTCAGTCCGAAAACCAAGTGTCTGTTCAGAGAATGGGACAAACTAGTGCTAGACAGTGATGGCATCCTGTGCCGAACCACATCTGCCCGTAAACAACTAGTCCTGCCGGAACCATTCATAAAGACAGTGCTTGAAGAACTGCACAACAACATGGGTCATCAAGGTGTTGACCGCACAGTGTCCCTAGTACGTGACCGCTTCTTTTGGCCATACATGCAGTCAGACATTGAGTATTATGTGACCAAAGTTTGTTCCAGAAAAAAACCCAGTCGTGACACAAGAGCCCCTTTAACCAATATTGTAACAACACAGCCGTTTAAACTTGTGTGCATAGACTTTCTACATCTTGACAAATGCAAAGGCGGTTATGAATATATTTTAGTAAATAGTTGATCACTTCACACGCTTTGCACAAGCCTATGCCACTACCTCAAAGTCAGGAACAACTGCAGCAAACCTTGTATTCAATGACTATGCCCTGAAATTTGGTTTTCCTTCTCGCATTCACCATGACCAAGGCGGTGAATTTGAAAATCAGTTATTCGCTCAGCTCAAGAAACTCAGTGGCATGGCTGGCCCAAGAACAACGCCCTATCACCCGATGGGGAATGGTCAAGTTGAACGTATGAACAGGACATTATTACAAATGCTCAAGACAATAACTGAAAACACAAAGTCCAACTGGAAGGAATCAATCAACAAGTTGATGTACTCATATAACTGTACACGCTGTGAAGTAACTGGTTATTCCCCATTTTATCCACTGTTTGGACGGTCACCCAGATTACCAGTAGATATGCTCTTTGGACTGTATTCAGATTCAAGGTTTAATGACCACAGAGACTATGTGGAAAAATGGAGAAAAGGCATGGAAGAAGCATATGCCATAGCAAATGAGAATGCAAAGAAAGCTGCTATGACACCAAAGTGAGGAGCACTGTGTTACAGCCTGGCGAGGGGAGGCCCAAGGGAAACTAAGAGAGTATTGGGAAGACACTATTCACACAGTAGTCAGGCAAATGGGGCCTGACCTCCCAATCTATGAGGTGAGACCAGAGAGAGGCAAAGGACCTCTAGAGTGCGACACAGAAACTTACTCATGTCATGTGACCACTTACCTTTCGAACGTGACCCTGGTAAAGACATTCCTGCAAAGCAGAAAAAGAGAAGCAAACCTGCTCAAGACGACACTGTGTCTGATGAGGAGAGTGGTGATGAGTACAGCTTTTACTATGCACCACCCCAGCTTCCTGTGTCCCAGCCATTAGACTCTCCTGCTGAAACTTTAAGAGAACCTACAGCAGTGATACATCAGCCTCCAGCACCAGCACCAGCATCAGCACGTGGCGCATCACCAGATCCCCCTGGTGGAGACCAACGGGACCTGCCTGACCCTGTTGCTGAGGAGACACCTCGTGAGGAGACGGATTCAGCAGCTGGTGATCCACCGGCCCCTCCATCACCTGCTGCACCTGTGGGATCCGAGGAGCCAACGCGCCCAGCGACCTCAACGAGAGAGACACCCGCCGAGACGGATGACCTACGACCACCTGGGCACTCCATCCTGCTTCAGTGTCCAGCCTGCCCCATCACTGCTTCCTGTGTATCCAGGTTTGGTACCATGGTTTCCAGCTCTACAGGCATACTACACCCAGCCCTTTGGTATGTATGGACAACAACAAACTTAAGTTGACATTTTTTGCCATAGATGACCTAGTACGAGAGACTGTCGTCAGAACTGCTTTTGTTCCTTTTGGATTATGAACACAGAAAATAGACTGTTTATGGACTATATATTCTTTCAAATCTGAATTGTGGTGTTGCAGTAGTTACAATGCACTGATGTGAGTGGAATGGGTTGCTCTTACGCTAATGGACTAATGAGTAAACATGGACTGTGAAGAAATATTATTTTGGTATGATGTCGGGACAACATTTTTCAAGTGGGGAGAGTGTGATAGGTACTAAATATTCCTAAAATATCTCTATTTGCCTTTGTACAGTGATGTAATTCATAAAGTGAGTTCATGCTTAAAAAGACAGTTAAAAGGTTTGCTATAAATATTAATTTACAAAATCCTTTAAAACAATATAAATATGGTTAAAAGTCTGTTAAAAATGTTATTTTGTCATGCACTGATAATAATTTAGTTTGATATAATTCTGATCATTTAATCAGTAATCAGCCAGAAAGCCTGAATCCATTTGTCGATTGATTGGTAATGCCTTCCACTCACCACTAGGGGTCCCGCGTTGTTTCTGCTCATTGCATTAAACCTCTGCATGAGAGAAACAACACAGATGAATCACTCTCGTGAATCTCTTCTCCCTACTTTCAGGTAAAGGTTACCAATTTTATTTCGTTCTAATCTGTACATTGTTAAAACGTTTTTGCAGTTAATCCAGCATGATGAATGAGGCTGAAGTTACTTTTTATTGTGTTTTGAGGACTTAGACAACACGTTTTCCTGAATATGTGAACTTGCGCTCCGCCATCTTGTTTTAATACAAACACGTTGTTCATAAGCCACTGTTCCAACATTGGACATTTTGTATTGTGAAAATACTTGATTTCATTGCATTAAACCTCTGCATGAGAGAAACACAGATAAATCACTCTCGTGATTCTTTCTCCCTACTTTCAGGGGTGCAACACTTTAAGCACCGCCTCTTGTGGTCATCCAGAATTCATAGAACCATGGTTATAGTCGTAACTTTAATTCTAAAACATGACATCATAACTAAGAATTCATCCAAAAATTTGGCTAAATTTTCAGTAAACAAATGTTTCCACTATTTCAACATTAATTAAACTAAATAAAAGTGTCATATTTTGATTTGTCAAATAATAATGTATATGGACATTACAGTACAGCAGTACAATTTTATAAACTCCCAACCTGGGACACAGCTTTTTTTTAAGATAAATCCTAAATCTAGTTATCTTTACTGCGTTTTAGTAAAATGAGCAGTCCAACCTGTTATAGGCCCTTAAAAGTTTAACCAAATTTATAGTGGGAAGCAATTAGTAGATCATAACTAGTTTTTGATAGTACCATTTTACCTATTTATTTTTTATAATATTTTATTTTACAAAATAAATAAATCACAAACCAAAGACAGAACTTATGACACACTTTATTAAAATAACAGTGTAATTTCAGGTGGTTTTCCCAGGTTAAAAGGAGACATGATGTCGTTTTGGCTTTAGCATTATTTGTTTATTAACTTCAAATTCACATAAACACAAAAACACACAACATGTCCCCTTCAAGTACAAGTCATGATAAAAAAAAAAAAAGTAAATCACAGGTCATTGCGCTTGTTGGTAACCCGTTCTCCTGCAGGCCCCTGAGCTCCCGTGAACCCTGCCTGACCCACACCAGCAGAGTGTCGGCCCCAGACCTTCAGTGCTTTGTGCCTGGGGCGTCATTGGGCGTGGATGTGGGAGAGCGGGACACGGCGGGCTAACTCAGGGTGTGATCCGGTGCTCAGGACCACACACACGACACACACACACACCGTGAGGTCCTGGGGACGGACACTGGAGAGAGGAAATGGTTTTTAGATTTTTGATTATAGCTCACGGACACTGGAAATCTCTTTAGACGCAGATTAAACATTGTAAATATGGAAAATGATAAATGGTCACAAAGTACCTACGTCAAGAAAAACAAACACTGTTTCACATTATTGGTAAAGTTCGATTTGAGATCACTCAGATAAAATAAATCCGGTTAGAAATTGCAGAGAATCTCTCTCCTCTAGATCTATAAAAATCAATAAAAACAAGGTACATGACTGGAATATAGAGTTGCTCCAATCAGCATATTTGAGGCTGATCACAGATCTGAAATTTTTATTTGCCGAACCCGGTCACATCAACTTTGTGCCGAAAACCTTTTTTTCCTAATAATAAATATACGTTAATATGATAATACGAAGGTCGACCAAATCTATCTAGTTCATAATATCAACACCGTTTTCTTGGCAATTTTAGTCACTAATGTTCTTCTGTTCAATTATCCGCGTGGGTTGAATGAATACTTTTGCATCATGCAGCGGCACATCAAAAGCCAAACAGTACCCAACAGTAGTAAACAGAGTAGCCTGGACAGTTTGAGAAAGAAAAACATGCAGAACCAATAAGTGCTTTGCATTTTCACCATATGCAGCCATTTGGTAACTGTACAGCTTCAAAAAGCACATTTTCTCAGCAAAATAAGACATGATAGCTTTCACAGGCCCATGGCTCTTTTTACATTCAAGGCACACAGGAAATGATCGCTTTTTAATGAGTAAATCACCAGCGTGTGCGTACCCACAAACAAGTGAAGTCTGTGCATTCTGTGGATGCGATGGGAGACCATTGAGCTCAGCCTGAGCGCGTCACTTCATATGGCTGATAGAGGTTCAGGCTATTATTATCTATTATTCTTGTAACTAAAAGACTAATGGCAGAGCTCGTAGTTCTGTGTTGTTGTCCGCTCCGGGAGCAGGCGACGTGCAAGCGGGAGCAGATGGATACATCAGGACTGAAAACACGCTATGATGTGATCCTAAAGAGGGTTTCAGGAGGAGCTTAAACGACGCTACTGCAATAACTTACAGATCATCTACCTCAAGACATATGTGATGACGATGTAAAGTGTGATTACGGCAAAAAAACGTGATTGGTGATCAGCAAAATGGGAGCGCCTCTACTGGAATGTTTGATACTTCTTTGCATTTGGTAATAAACTGTCTTTTCTCTACCTGGATTTTCCATTTCACAAAGAAAAACACAGTATATGTAGATCGTGGCTTTACGAATATTATTGCTAAATTTATTTTTTGATGGTCCGGAGACGGTGCAGGTGTAAACAACCACACTGCTACACCTCTCTGCCCAAAAAAATAAAATCTCCAAGTCACCAACAAAAGAAGCATTATCTTCATTGTTTTTTCTCTGTTTAAACAATGGACGGACTGTAACTTTGGAGGAAGCTGACTCTCAAGATAAAGATACATATTTAGAATACTTAGAATCAAAGATTCGTTTACACTTAAAACAGTGCAAACAAATAGATAAACAAGCAATTATCAGGAGGCGCCGACCAAATGACTACAACTGAATCTTTTTCTAGAATGAATAACTCCTGGACGAATGAGAGATTACAGACTTAATTCTAAAGGCTTATAAATCAGAACTTTCAAAAAGGGAAATATCAAATGATACAAATGCATCAATAATCCGGACAACCATACTATTATATATTAAAAATGAATGTGAAAGAGAAGATAATTTCACTCTGACGGACAAAGAATGGGAAAATGTATGTACATCTCAATGGAGGACCACAAAAATCACGTTTGACATGGTGGTATGAAAAAAACCCTCTCTCCAAAGTTCCCACTGTGCACAAGGAAATACTAACTGCTGGACAAACTGCGGCTGCCTGGAGGCCCACCATTACCATGTGTTTTGGGTTTGTCCTGTTGTTCACAAATATTGGACAGCGATTAAGGCACTTCAAACTATTTGACACTGGCAAACTATATAGTTATACATACATAGTAGTCCAGTGGAATGCCAAAGAGTGCATCTCTTTGGGCCTCAAACTCCTGCCATGGACACAATAAATGGATGCCTTTTGGAACATACATTTGGCTGCAGGAAAAAGGCCATCACAAACCATACCAACGACTGGACAGATATAGTAACAGACACAAAACAAATAGAAAAAATTGAATTCAGACTTAATCTGAATATGAACAAATTTGAAAGATTTTGGACTAAAATTGGATTTGACCATTTGTAGCTTTTTTAGGATGTCTTTTGTTTTTCCCCCCCATCTGCTTTGCTTCCTCTCTGTTCTATCTTCTTTTTTGTTGTGTATATAATTATTATTACTAATATTATTTATTATTATTATTTATTATTTATTATTATTATTATTATTATTATTATTATTATTATTATTGAATGAAAATCAAATGTTTCTTTTATCTCTCTTTATTATTGTATGTATTTTATGTATTTTTGAACACTGCATGTTTGGCTCAGAGTCTGAATTTGTCAAAGACCTGGAGGAGAGTACAGAGCTCTGGATGGACATGGGCAGTAGGTGAAAATGTTCATGTCTCAAAAAACAAAACAAAAAAAAGGTTTAAAAAACATACCTGGAAGATTTTATGTTTCATTAATCCAGTTTACGAGCTTGTTTTCGCTCCAAATTAAAATTTTCTCAGATTGTTGCATAAAAGGGTAAGAATCTAGTCCGTACATCAACGGACTCATTCTGCGGTCAAACTGTGTTCACGACAAACACATAACTGCATTATAGCTTAGCAGCCATGTTGCCCAAGGGCTTCCATTAATTTATTCTTTCATTCTGTTCATTCTCAATGATGACAGCAGAGGGTGCTCCAATGACTCGCTTCGGAAATAGAGATATTGTTTGTAAAAGTGTGTTTTCCAAATGTACATTATTTTAAGTTAGAAAATGTGACAGACTAAACCAAAGGCAACCAAAAATATAAATAAAAGTAACTTAAAGCCACAAGAGTCAATGATATGTACACTTTAGGATAATGATGAGGGAACACAGTTGGAACACGGCTCAAAGCCCACAATAAGAGTGGCTCTTAACCTTTGTCAAATGTAGCTTTTGTCAATTAAACTAACATACCAGCAGTGTCTTCCCCTAAAGGTCAGTGTGTTCGGACTCCTTGGGCTCCGAGGCCACGGCAGACTGGAGCGGCAGCTCGTCTGGGAATGGGCTGTCTTTGGCAGGGGAGAACCTGAACTCAGCAGGCACCTCGTCCTCTGCCTGTTCTTTCTTATAGAAGCCCAGTTTGTCCAGCAGCGCGTTGATCTCGGAGCGAGTCATGTCGCTCAGAGGGATCCGCTGGAGAGACAGACAGAGAGGCTTGATTTAGACGATGTCGTGTTCTACAGATGGGTCAGAACTCTACCAAAATACATATTTTTAAAAATCTAAAGTGAGTGTGTAACTCACGTCCAGTTCCTCATAGTAGTGGTTCAGGAGGACGAGCTCCGGGTCGGCCCCAGGAATGTGCTTCATCACCAGGTTATGACTGAAGAGGGTCAAGTCTCCACACACAGTAGGTCACACACATACACACACACACTTAAATCGGTAAAGATAAAGCTAGCCCTTAAAAAGTTCAACATTGACACTAAGATACTTGAAACTCCAGATTTACAACATGTTTGACACATGAATTGCATTGTGGAAGAGTTGGTTGCACCAAAACTTGCGTCTCCACCATAGAGACTCTGACACCAAAACAAACATGGTCTATATGTACTCAAGGAGGAACTGCAATCACATCTGAGCCTGTGTTTCCAGAGCCTCTCCATTTATGGACAGGCCAATGCCTCATGTGAAGGAACTGGCAACCCAAATGAGACACTCACTTTAGGCTTATTCTGCTTTCAGATTATAGAATTGTCTTTACTAAAACACCAAATTATAACAATTACAAACGAACAAATTGTCAATAAGAATAAATCAGCATTACAAGTGGTATCAGTGAAAGCTATTGTGATGAACATGGGGACACAGAAAGGGGCATATTTTTGGGATTTAAAATCTAAATTCTGCATAACCTCTCTTTAAATGGTTCTAAGGGGGAAAGATTGGAATATTTATTTTTTAGTTAAAATAAAAAGAATAATAAATAATAAAAAGTAATTCACACTTGAAAAACATGCATACATATTTATCAAAATATATTAATATCAAAATGATGCTTTTTTTCCCCCACGACTCTACAACATTTTTTATTTGTATATTTAAAACGTTGGAGCGGACATTTGAGAGACACTGTACATACACCACACAAAGCAGCCTGTGTTGAGCCTGTGGGCAGAGAAGGATACTACAGAGGAATGTCCTGGACCACGAAGTCCTTGACCTGCGCACAGACACACACAGAGCGGGTTTAGTGAAAGTGTAGCTGTGACATTTGAAAGCCTGGTGTTGGAGATCTCACCTCTCTGAGCCTGTTCAGCTGTCATCCGCCACACGTCTGCAACACGATCACATGTTAGCAAGAGAAGTACAAGTCATTCAGCTAACCTCACTATGACACTAATCAAGTACCATAATATACAAATACATAAAAGGTCATTTTCAGCACCAACCTGAAACTTTAAGTGGGTATAACAGGTTAGACTACTCATGTCACAAATCACAAATACAACATAGTCGGCTGTACCAGATTTCTTTCATATAATATAAATATGTATCGCTCCAGCACAGATATATTGTAAGAGCAGCTTAGAATGAGAAGGAGCCCGCTGTGTGTGCGTCTGTATCCAATTATCCGTTTTAGCAGATGGTGCGCTGTTAGCATGACCATTTTGTTTTGATTTACTGGGCAAACAATTTCAAATGAACTAAATTATTTTTGTTTCATTTTGTTGCAGTTTAAAATGGTACTTCCTGGTTGGACATGAGCGTCAGACGTGACATATAGGCAATTCTATAACTGTTACTGTAGCGTAGCTTAAAGTGAACTTTCACATGGAGAGCCATCGCCCAATCACAATCAAGGGCTCATCAGTGGAGAAAGTGGACTGTTGTTTTCTTTTTATTTTCTGGGGGTACACACATCCCAGGACCTGAGCAGGACCTGAGCAGGACCTGAGCAGGACCTGAGCAGGACCTGAGCAGGACCTGAGCAGGACCTGAGCAGGACCTGAGCAGGACCTGAGCAGGACCTGAACTAGCCAAGATGACAGAGGGACCTGAAACTCTCACCACAAGTTCTGAGGAACTTTTACACAGTCAGCACCACAGAGGGCATCCTGACTGAGATTTTGATGACGTTATGCATATTAATGAGACTGCATTGTTGCCTGGATTTCAGTTGTTTTCCATGTCAATACTGGCCAAAGTTGGCCAATTCTATGACCCATCAAAACAGACAAAATCATTGTCTTTTGTGAAATGCCAAAGTCAAAGAAAAATCCCCCCCCTTGTTATCAGTATCAGTATCAGTATGTATTGAATCATGACACGTATTGTGCACACCCCTACTACATGGATGTGAAAAAAAATTAAATAATAAGCATTTCACAGCCTCTTTTCATGATAAAAGCTGAAAGGGAGAAGGGCGTGTCTGTCTCCAGGAGGATCAGGTTTGAGGACATGAAGACACGCCTCAGGTTGAAGAACGAGCTCGTCTTTGTGCAGATCCAGGACTGAGCCCGAGGGTAGGCGTGTTTGTGCGCAACCTGATCCTGCGCTTTACAAAGACGAGCTGCAGGACATGGCAACAACAGCAGATCTGAACCAGGTCATGTGACAGTCTTGAGCATCTTCAAGAAACAAAATCTGGGATATGCCAGCAGCGGCACTGACTCAAGTTGAAATGTGTTAAATGTAAAGCACCATGATGTATGCATCGGGCTGCTCTGCTATTCTTAGTCAATGTCTTTGTATCTGTCCCTATTCAAATAAACCAATAAATAAAATAAACTTGTGAAGCTGGATTTTCTACCATGCTCCACCCTCCTGCCACCTGTCCACCACTGTCTGCCAATCACAGCCCGCCACCTTTGACTCTCTTTGTCCTGGTTGGGACCTGATTTGGTTAGATAAATCCCGGCATTACCTAGTCCTGGATTTAGTACTAGTTTAGTCCTATATTTAGTCCTGGCTAACTACATTTAGTTAGTTCTAAATTGAGCTCTGATTTAGTCCTTGTTTTGATCCTGATTTAGTCCTGGATCCAGCCCATTTTACATAAAGAGCAGTTATATTTCTGTCACATATTATGTCACACATATGAGACATTTACATCTGCTTCCTACATTGCTCACGCATGCGCCGTAGACCATGTCTCCAAAACCGTTCCACGTTCTCTAATATTTTGACCCCATTCTTCCTCTAAAACGGCTCTAAAACGGCTCCAAACCGGCCTTCCCCGCTCCGCCCCCGCAAGCTGCTCGTTCCCCGGCCTCTGTAAACGCGTACCTCCACCCGGGCTTTGGCCAGTCCCGCTAGCTTCTCCGGGTCCACGTCGTAGCCCACTGCGGCGGCGCTCTGGATGAGGCCGAGCAGGACAAGCACCCACATGTCTCGGCTTCAGCTCCCGCGCGTGTTCCCGCTGCGACCGTGAGAGGAGAACACCGGAGCACACTGAGGCGGCCACGAACGGAGCAATGATGTGCGCGCCCGGTGCCACGTCAAGCGGTCTTCCCCTGAAGAACTGGAGCGGGAGGAGGGACCAGAGCGCTGATTGGACACTAGGACAGGAGCCAGGAGCCAGGGGAAAGTGAAGTGAATAATGCAGGGACAGGGGCAGGGGCAGGGGCAGGGGCAGGGGCAGGGCAAGGGACAGGGCAGGGACAGGGACAGGGACAGGGGCAGGGGCAGGGCAGGGCGCAGGGGCAGGGGCAGGGGCAGGGGCAGGGGCAGGGGCAGGGGCAGGGAGAGTGGAGTTACTGACCACAAATGAGAGAGAAGATAGTCAGAATGAACTAAAAAGGTGCACTTTTAGAAGAAGAGTAGAGTGGTGGAGAGAATACTGCAAATTTGTGCTCAAGTAAAGGTACATTTTAGGAGCATTTTGGATGAATAATATTGTGTAAAAAATTTGAAATATTAAATAGTTTGAACTTGATTTAGTAATTTTAACAACAATTTGCATATTCTCTATGCTCTGGTCAATCAAAGCAGGCGTTTAGAGATGTAGAAAGAAGCAAATACAGACGTCTGTGAATAGGCCGATTGGGACTTCAGCTGTTCTCAATACTCATATGATTTTTAAATGTAACCAATTACTTGATAAAATTAGTATATGTTTAAAGATCTACTCAAAAAAGTAAAATTATTCAAACAATTTACTTTCCAGTAATTTGAGTATTTCTAATTCGTATCCGATCGTTTTTATAGTTGAATTGACCAAGGGGGCAACACACACTAAACGCAGCACGTCACGGCAGCACTTCAACAGTATTTTTATCTGCAGATTGCTGACAATAAGAGACACGAGGCAAGGCTGTGAGAGGAGAGGAAAGAAGGTGGTTTGAGTAGGTTATAGTGAGTTTAGCAGGAGAAGAGCATGTGCTTTTTCTGCTTCCGCTGCAGTGCTTGTGCCTCTGCCATGTCTTTTGATTTGAGCTGGTGAAAATTTAATTTGTTTATAAAAATACCCCCCAGGTGCTGCCTGGTCGAGTAGTTAAGTCACAGCTCTGCCCAAGGTTCACAGCTTCTTCCTTCTGTTGATCAGTTCTCATAGAGAACAGTGACGTGCGGCTAGTGAGGCAGTGACTCTTTCAGAGTCAGATTTACCAATGTGAATGAACCCAAAAGAGCACCTTAGACATAATTTGATTGACAACAGACAATGAGTTGTGCTATATATCTCATTTCAGCATGTGACATATTTGATTTAATGTCAAAATTAATTCCAACTGAGTTTAACAGAGTTAAAAATGCACTTATTACTATTTGGTTTCTTTTCCTGTGTGTATTTAAGTTTTTAATAGATAAAAATGTGAATTTTATTTCCGTAGCTTTACTTCCCCTCTCAGTGCCCTGTTGCGGTCTGCAGAGGGTGAGTTTGGCTCCGTGAAAAAATAATACATTTGACTAAATTAACACTCTGTATCCAACAAAACACAAACACATGTTGATTGGACAACATCTTTACGTGTGATGGATGATGTTTCGTGCAAGTTGTTAATGCTAATGTGCTAATTTAAAGTTGTATCTATATTATTTGGACAGCTACATTTTCTGTTAGCTTAACATGTGTGCAGCATGGTGTGCAGTCATCTCACGTGCTGTTCTCATTTTATAGGGAGCCAGTGTGCCTTCTGAATGTGAATTTGTTTTTATGTCTGTCACAGGTATGTTTTATTTTTATTTTGCAATGTAAAAGTTTTTATTTGTGCATAATCCCTCCAAATAATTATTCTACTTCCAGTAATGTAAATTGTAAATATTTTTATTGTTCATGAAAGACTTATTGTTAGAGTGAACATTTGTAAATCTTGTGTAACATGTCATGGCCAGTATATATCGTTTGTGCCCCCTCCTGAGTGCCGTGTTGCGGTCTGCAGAGGGGAGCCAGTGTGCCTTCTGAATGTGAAGACATTTGTGTTTTTATGTCTGTCACAGGAGTAAAACTGATCAACTCCACACTGTGTCCTGTCTTACGTATACGGTGTGATGAAGAGTTCGCACCCGTTACATGAGCCAAATTCCAGCCTATTTCAAGCCAAAATAAAACAAAAATAAACAGTTTATGGTCTTACGTTTATATTTTGATAAGCCGGATTGTAAATAAGAAACAAACGAGTTCAAGAACGAAGAAGATAGCGCAACAGTCCACGGGCTCTGGAGCGCCCTCTGCCATGAGGCAGGCGTATTGTTTGCCTCACCGAGTGAACTTTTACTGTTGTTTTTATAATGAATTTGCGAGCCTAAACACGTTTCAGAAATACATTTCATACATTATCCAGAATATGGAAGTACAGAGCATATCGTCAGGGTGTTTTATTAGTTTTATACAGAGGGACAGCGACGCATTATCTGCACTGCAAACAGCCATGCATTATACTGTGCGTGGTGAGGCAGAGTTACGGGACATGCGGAAATTCGGATATTCTTAATTGAAAAAATATGTTTCCATATTGGATTCGAAGGGAAAGGGGGTTTATAAGATGTCAAATATTAACTTTTATCATGTTTTATAATACAGTTTTTTTCACCCAAGATTGACAGGCCCTGCCTCTCCTGAATGCACGTCATTGATAGAGAATGAAGGTGCCTATTTTTCTGCGCTTCAAAGCGTCCTGGTCAGGTCCTGGTGCGCAAACATTTACTTCCCGCTCAACTGATAAGCTTCTTCATAGTGGCATTTCACTGTAACAAGCAGCAGATCGGTCATTTAAATTATTTTAAATTTTTAAATTTAAATTTTTAATGGTTACATGATATTTTAAAACTTTACTTGTGTCACTTGAAGTCTTAATTCTTCAATGTTGAACAAGGTTAAAAGCCCATTAAAGCACGGCAGGGGCACTTGGCCTATATGTGGCACGGGACTGACACGAGTCCTAAAGACTTTTCATAAAATAGACAATATTTCCAGCATTTTGGTGCATTAGAACAGACACATTTGATTGGCTGAAGAATATGTAAAATTCTGAACGTGTTTTTAATTTTTGCCTGAGAGAATGTTACTAGAAGGGCTAACAGCTACTTTGCTTCATATCTGTCTTAATTCCAGCTCACTTTCTGCATTGATATAATGGCACTGGTGAAATCAGGAAGACTTTCACCAGTGGTGCTTCATCATGCCTAACTACTAATCATACATTCATCCTTCATGCTGTAGTCAGCATGAATAGCAAGCACTGACCATCTTCACATAACCTAAACTAATTACCTGTGCCCTCTTTTTGGCTTCTGTCCAAACAACTGCTCCTGCTGCAGCCTCTGCCCTCAGAGCTTCCTTTCCACTGAGCTGAGCTGCTTCCCCCATCACAGCATGACTAGATCAGGAAGACTTGGTTCAGCGCTAATCCCCAAAACAGGGACGCCTGAGCGTGTGGCCCAGCTGAAACTGTGGTGGTACCCTCTTCAGGCACCGCTCCTCTACACCCAGCGTCAGAGCTAACCCCCAAAAACAGGGACGCCTGAGCGTGTGGCCCAGCTGAAACTCTGGTGGTACCCTCTTCAGGCACCGCTCCTCTACACCCAGCCTCCTGGCTTTCCAAATGTCTCCTTCTGCCGCTCCTCTGGATGCCTTTGAAGATGTGGTTCATTCCAATCGTCTGTGTCCAGCCCAACTGCGGTGCCATCGCCTTCTTGCCCTGGCACTTGGTGATCACGGTCCTCCACTGTCCTCCACAGTCGAGAACGTGTTCAGGTGCTTGGGCCATGATCAGGTAAGGCAGGTTGATGTCAGTCTGCAGCGAGAAGGACAGCTCACACTTGGTCATCTCTGCAGCTTCTCTGACCCTCTGCAGAGCCATGTTGTTCTTCAGCAGATCCACGCCTGGAAAAAAAGTTGGTATAGTAATAATAATAATATAATAATAATAATAATAATAAAGAACTACGAGAACTAATACTCAATAATATAAACGCATTTGTTATCCTTGGCACATCCCACGCATGGGACATGCACACATGTACAACACCGGACTCATGTGCCCTCACGCCCCATTGTCACGTAGCCCGACAATCTACACATCAAATTAAACCTTAAAGTCTCGCCTTTTTCAATATGTAATCCATTTCCACATGCAACAATCACTGCCCGAACACACACGGCATTTGCACGGAAAAGCACAAAGTTAAGGTTTTGACTTTTCTTACCTTTGAAGCCTCTGGACATGTCAAACTTCATTATTTCCCCACAAGATTGGTTTCAATCTGTTTATAATGGTCCAACAAATAAAATACAGTAAAACAATTAGTTTCATTCATGTGTTCGATCCATATCACTGTATATTTTCATAAATTGTCAGCTTTAATTTACAATTAAATAGAACCATTTGATTATTTATCTTGCAAGAAGCTCAAACTGTTTATTTCCAACCCAAAAAATACATATGATCCTTTTTTTTTTTTACTTTTAACTTTTACATTTGCTGAAACAAAGCTCCCGTTTGGGTGACAGCTGTAAATTTAAATTAATTACAGCAACACATGCCAGGGAAATACATTACACTCAATTTTTAAGTTTTATGAATGAGAAGTGAATCAATGGGAAGACTTTCAGTCTTGATGTTTTTTTTCCAGTTAAACCTTTATAAACTCCATGTTTAAAATCCAGGTTTAGACCTAACGAACCACTGTGGAAATGTCAAAATGCCATAGGTTACCATGTGACCTGCCTAAGTCACCCACACTGTCACGGGCCTCTCCTGAGCAAACCTGTGTTCTAGGTCATAAGTACTGGAATGGTTACATATAACGTGCTCGATGTTGTGGAAGGAAGCAGATATTCTTAGTATCAATTTGTGGAAAGAGAATGACGGACAAACCAGCCCAAAAGAATAGTAGGGAGAGTGAAGTTTTAATTTGCAACTGTCTAAATGTCAGAATGTTTTTGTTCTGTTCTATTTTATTAATTGGGAAAGAAATAAAAGACAAAAAGAAATGCTATGGAAAGAGGAGAGACAACATACTAGTAGAAGAAGAGGTGTAGACTGCAATCCAATGAATACATTTTCAAATGCTAGATAACACAATACAAAAGCGTCTCGGAGCACCATATTGACAGTAAAGTTCCGGTCCGTCACTAGCTCGGCATCAGAGATTGTCCGAACACATTTCCGTACGACGTTTTGAGAAAGTGGATGTAGTTTTGTAGCGCTCTGTTGGTCGAGTCGTGCATTACATCCTGTACATCTCAACTTGCATAAAGTTAACTGAGACTTATGTTTATTATATATATATTAGCAGCCCAGTGGTTAGCATTTCCACCTCACAACAAGAAGGCTCTAATCCCTGTAGGAGATTTTATTTTTCAAGCAGATATGACTTTTTTACTGCAGGTGGTGTTGCTTCTAAATATAAATTAGCGCATAACTACTAAGAAGAATAAAAAATTATATTAACCCTTTAGGCGCCAGAGTTTGTGGGGGTGAATGAAAAAAAAACAACAAAAAAAAGCATGAAAATAAAATATGAAAAAGCATAAAAAAATATAGATATTTATGAAATGATTGCGTGTGGACTTAGAAAAAAATCCTGTTGCGTCTGAGTGTGGACTTAGAAAGAAACCTGGCACAGAGTACCATATGCCTGGCATGGAGTATCGTATGCCTGTTGGACTTAGTCATAATTTCATCAGTGCGTCAAAGCATATCCCCAGTGTCTCCCGGGTTGAGTAAGGCTTCCCCAGGTGAAATGTCTTGCGCTGCTCCCAGGCGAACTTTGCAAATCTGCAGGTGTCCAAGGGACGGCCGGGGGCTTTTGAAGAACAACGTTTTTGGCGATTGAGCTATCGACAAATCCTGGTTCTATTCAAGCTGGGGACCAAGCACCTTCACTGGTCATATGAAGTCCGCCTCACACGGGCCTCTTTCTGGTTCTATTTGGGTCTGAATGGCAGCTCCTGGAGAGGAGCAGAGCAGACTTTGCCAGTGGGTGAACAGAGTGGCCCAGGGTCCCAGAGCAGACCCTGAACACAAAGAAATAGCACCCAACGAGCAGGGTGGTGCTGGAGACATGGGGAGGGAGGAAGATGGGCAAAGCCACTCTGCAAAAATCAGGGGAGGGCTTTGACCTGGGCCAGACTTTGGGGGCTTATCCCTGGTTCTGCTGGTCCTTTTGGGCCAGTCTGTTGCCCGGACTTAGCCCAGGGAGGAGTGCTTTGACCTGGGCCAGACTTTGGGGGC